>JANVCC010000035.1:34054798-34420369 GCA_025345505.1 Todiramphus chloris collaris
GTAGGGTAGATTAGGTTGTAGGGTAGATTAGGTTGTAGGGTAGATTATATGATCCTGCCCTGGCAGGGGGGTTGAACTCTAAGATCTCCAACCCCTTAGGGTTTCAACCCCTAACACTCCGTGACTCCCAACTCGAATTAGTCTTGATTATTAATTCCCTGGGATCATCATATACTCTTTTGCTATCTAAAGATAAAAATCAAGGTAGAAGTGTCATCTCAGTCTATCATCTTAACCACAGCTGTGCCAAAGTTGAAAAACTGCTATATTTTAAGACAGAAGACATAACAATGCATATGAGAAATGGTGCTAAAAGTTCACTAACAGTTCTTAGCCACATACACTACACTGGCAGATGCTGACGTTACTAGCGTTATGTTTTCAGACACCAGACTCTCAGGTGAGAGCAGTAATGGCCCAAACATAGTATCATAAAAACTGTTGACAGCAATGTTTCCCCCTGTTATCAAAGGGCTGACATCAGAGATTTGGTGGCTGAATATTTAATCCTATAACACACTGATATTAGAAAGCCCCCAAGCCCTTAGGGACGGCATGACCGTTGTTTTGGCAGTAAAGTCATTTAGGATGGAAAAGGCAATAACAACTATGTGGAGGACACCGTATCCTGCCATTTATGTTTGTTAAGTTCTCCAAGAGTATCTGAGCTCCCTTTAAGTCTGGTCAGTAGGATGCAATTGCTAATGTATTAAGAAACCTTTCCCAGAGATCATCAGTATCCCGCTGCATTGTCAAGGGTTATCAGTTTGATGTAACGTCAATAGAACAAAATAGCAGAACAAAAGCCCCTCCAGGACCACCTCCCAGAACTACTTGGATCACAGTAATAACCAATTTGAAGGTGCTAGTTTGCAAATACAGACAAGTATGTTATTAGGTCTGTGAAAAGAACAAACCAGATAAATATTAGTAAAATGAGTAAAACATGCGTGTATCATCGGTTCTCTTGAAAGGTCCTTTGCTGAACCATCAGGCAGATAACTTGTTTTACGTGCTCCAAATTCATCATCATCTTGCAAACACAGAAAGCAACAGTCTTTATTATCAAATAAAGCAAGATCAAGCAATAAAGCAAAGCTACTGAAACAGAACTATAGCAACTAAACACTTAGTCCCAGTGCTAGAGCAGGAGGGAGCTGAGCTGTAACAGCCTGTGCCTTCGGACAATGGAACCTTTTGAAGTTCACGACTTTTTCAGACCCTTCTTGGAGGCTGAAACATTCTCAGCTGAGTGCTACATTCATGGATGCTCACTTTAATGAACTGAAAGTGTCAACTTCCCATTGGTGCGTCAGATGGACTTTTTCTCAAGCAGTGGAAACCATTGTCTAGGCAGCGCTTGCGTAGGGCTGCAGACACCACCGAGCTGCTAAAGCACCTTCAGTAATAAAAATGAAACTATGAGGAGAGACCATTCATTCTTCACCTCCGAATCAGGAAGTCTACTCATTCAAGCGATCATCAGCTCTTGTAGCAAAACACACAACAGTCACCTCACCCCCTCCACTCCTCCTCCAAACGTTAACTCACAAAAAGCCATTCAGAGGTTTCCTCAAGCCCACCAGGAAAATCAGTGGGGGCTTTTTGTAGGTGTTGCTTATGGCAGTCTAAGGTCAACATCTAATTTCAGCCAGGGAAAGCCCGTTGCCATTTATTTATTATTTACTTAATGTGAATTACACAGAGTGAGTAGGCTAAAAAGGAAAAGGCTTGAGACAACCATGATGCAGCCAAAATGAAACAAGGCTCCTCATCAACAAAACCAGCCTGAGACAACATTAACAAACATATCACACCAGGTGCCAGGTTTAATACACTATTCCACCAAGAGCAAACACTGCTACCATTGCAATGCTCACACATAGCAGAACCACCTGCCACAAGAACACCAACTCTGTCTCAAGGCTGATGTTAACCAGGTGCTTCACCATCCAATGTTCAACATTTGAAATATATTAAATGAATACAAGTTTTCATGAAGAGCTTCTTACTGCAGTACCTAGAAGCAGGAGATGTGTCTCCTCTTGTGCCTATTCTTCAGTTCCTCTGGAACTGAGGTAGTATCTAGCATGCTAAAAGCAGCATCAAATAGGTTGAGACATCTAAAGATACTACAAAGGTCCCAGCATCAGCCCAAGATACATGGGAAACAGAGTCCTCCCTCTTCTACCACTATCATAGGTGTTGTTGGGGAACCATGTAAGAAGAAAGAAGCAGGGAAGGTGGGGGTTTAAACAAAGGGAGGGGACAGGCTTTAAAAAAAAAAAAAAAAAAAAGAAATAGGGAATGGCAATGCTGCTTCACTTTCAAAGTCTTGAGATGCAGAGGTTAATCCCCACTCTTTCCCCAGAACTTGCTTAGAAGTCATGAGATTGGTTCTACCAGCACAGACAGAAAGTTTAGAAACATGAAAGATGGGCTTAAAGGCTAGAAAGTAAATGAACAATAAAAATATATAAAAAGTCAATTTATCACACCCAATAAATCAATGACCAGATTTCCCAGAGCAGCTGCACTCTCTGTCCTAAAAGGTTTTCAAGGCCAAACCAGATAAAGACGTGAGTAGATCGATATGACCTCAAAGCTGACCCTACTTAGAGCAGGAGGTTGGACTGGAGACATGATTTCAGAAGTCCCTTCTGTCCTGAATTATTCTGTCCTGTGTTCTTGTTCTGCAGCCTTCCTGGGTTCAGCCTCTGATTAAAGACACTACCACACTCCTCAAGCCTGGCGATACAGACATGTTCCTGTGCATCTTCCCAGCCTTACTACAGCACGGAAGTCATCAACCCTCCTGCCCAACGAAATGGAACCAACAACTCCATGATTACCTACTGCCAGGTAGTGCAGCAGCTTTGAGAAAGCAGAGAGGTGGCAACTACCCTTGAGGCAGCACAGGGAGGGTGCTAGAGAGCATCTAAAAGGATGCCCAGGCTGTAAAGTTCGAGCCAGACTTCACTACCCTGCCAGATTTCAGGGCTCACTAGAAACCACAAGCACCATGAAAATAGCAGCCCACACTTCACCTCTGTAATTGTGCTGGTGAGAGCACAGCAGGCAGGGTGGCATGATGGTGGCATCTTGCAACAGCCACGGCCTGGGCCTTTCTCCTTGATGTGTTCAACTAGATTGAGTCTTACAGAATTGAGTCAAGTCCAAAACTTGAAAGGGAAGCCAAAACCCTTACAAAATGCCTGTTTCCTGATTATCAGTGGCCCGTCCTCTGCTGGGTGTAGGCTTTCCCCAACTGCCACCTTGTGTCTCCTGAAAGCACTACCAGCAGGGGTAGGATGTTGCACCCAGAGTCCTCTCTAGAGCACACAACCAGTCTTCACTGGTCTATGCTAAACATTCATTGTCTTAATTAACACAGGGAGAAGTGATACTAAAATTCCAGCCAAACTCATGCAATGAATCTCTATTTCCATCACCTGATTTTCTCATCTGCTCCTGGTTAGCAGCATCCCTGGCTAATTGCCTTAAGGAACCAGATAGAATTTATAGCAGTACTCTTTTTGATGCCCCGTTGGTTACCCCATTAGTTTGACAGAAGTAGCACCAAACTGCATTTGCAGCTTTGTTACTACCCGCAATTTCGTAACTTTTTTCCTGCCTGGAGAATGCAGCTGCTAAGTTCTGCTGAAAGAACTCATTTGTCCTTTGAGGTATGTCCCCCGAGACACCACACATGGGGAAACAAGAATGAAGAACTGGAAATTACTTACAGTTTGCATAAAATTTAAAACATTCCTGATGCTGATTCTTAAACATGGAAAACAAACAAAAAGCATCTAGTGTTGGCAATAGAAAACAGTAGGGGAAGATGACAGTGAACATGAAAAGGAAGCTCACTTGGCCACAAAGCACGTGAACTTCTTGTACTGGCCACACCACTCTCACTACGGCCAGAGCATTTCCTTTCTGGGGTGGCTTCTCCAACAAGGGACTACCAGAACATCACTATAAAGGGGAGCAGAAGTATCTCAGCAACTCATCCTTGAGAAAAAAAACAGGAAGACTATGGCAACTCCATACTCCAAAAGGGCAGGATCCTCCTCACAACTTCTTTTCATGCTTCCAACTGCCAATTTACTGTTTTGAAACCCAGGTTTCCAATGTAACCAAGCTTCTGCCTTGGATGCACAGACAAAAGGCAAACCAAATTGCACATAAGCGAACATTACCCTGAAATGGCACTTCAACCACTCAGGTTAACCTTTGGGTCCTACGATCAATGAACATGTTACAGCTTTTACAACCCTGGCATGTCCACTTTGGCTGAAATACAGCAACTAGTAGGTTTTAATCTTCCACGCAGATTACAGCAACTCTTCAGTGACCTAAAAGCATCACAGACTCCTTACAGAATGTAGGATCCAGTATCCTGTCTTGCTGGCTAAAGGGAAGGTTATTTTCTCATCTGAAGACCAAGACACTGGAAAATATTTAGGGTTTTTTTTTTTTTAAACAAAATATCAAATTTCATAGTGAATTCTCAATAAAAAGCTTTAAAAGGCAGTGTTTCAGTTTACTGTAATAAAGCTATCCCACCAGACCAAGATGCTTAAACACACTTGGCCAAGCTCTTTGCTGGTCTCCTGAGTTTACACAGCAGTAGGTGATTTCAACTCTCTACACTTCAGTGGGAAATGGCAGATTTAGTAGTTGAATTAGACAAATTAATTCTGAACTGATCACTGGAAATTATCTCGCTCCCATGCAAGTGAGTACATCTGCTATGAGAAAAGGATCCTCACTCAATGCAAAACTTGCTGCCGCTGCTGAAAGCTCTCAGTTTCTTTCTATTAGTAAAAGTAAGGTGAACAAAGTAAGTCACGTGCTTTCCTGGAAATTCATTTTTAGAGGGTAGAAACCATTGCCATTCTACACAACAGACAATCACTGCTGGAGATGGTATTTATACTGTTGCTGAACTACATGAGGCCCTGTATCTTTAGAGTTTCCTAAGCATTAAACGTATAAGGCAGCTGATTCACTTTCTGATGCTGCACCAGGTAGCAGGTCCATGCAATACTGCTCTCAGAGTGTAACCTACACCATGAATTAGCATTTAACATTTCCATCACCTCACTTAATATTTGCTTTTAAACTTCTGCACCACACCTTTCAGATGAAAAACAAAGACCCCCCCCCCCCCCCCCCCCCCCCGATATGCCTGTTACACAATCTAAAGATCACAAATTGTGCATTAACACAAAAGGCAAATTTACTGAAGCCAGATGAAAGAGGTGAAAGCAACCTATAGAAAACAGAGCACCCAGGGTCTGGACTGAAGTATGTACCTCCCAGCTGTGGTCAGGTTTCCTGATTTATGAGAATCTACCAAGAGATATTACAACAGACCAGGAAATCCACAGCTCCTATCCATCCCAGCAACTGCCTCCTCCAGCACAGGACATGCTGTTCCTCTGCCAGGAACCAATGAGCTAAGAAAGAAAAACCAGACCCCTGCTCTTTCTTTCATCCAGTGCTGTTTAGAGAACAACCAGGAGTTTTACGTCATTCTGACCCCGTTTATCTTACTCACAGCGTGGTCTGACAACAGCATGGGGCACTCCGTCCGTTTTCAGCCCCCCAGCTCTCCACACACGATAGGGAACACTGCAGTGGGATGGTGGCATTTCAGCTGTGCATGAGATAACAGCTCAACTGAACAAACTCAACCCCATGGCATTAATGCTGGCACAGAGCCTCAGAAGCACACCTCCCAGTGTGTACCCACAGAACCCAGTCACTCCTCGGGTATTTGCAGGGAACCTCAGGCACAAGGACTGCAAGAGCAAGAAGGATTGAGGAGCAAATGAAGAGATGAGCAAGAGAACATGCAGTGTAAAAATCACCATAAAACAAGAGGCTCATGCTTCACAGTGCTTCTCCTCTTTTTTATGCAGTGATAGTTCTTGTGTAAATTCTCATGTAATAAGACAGGCTTGGAATTCAGCCACAGACTGAGGCCTCTGGATAACTGGGTTCAGTTTTCAACTCTGTTTCTGGCTTGCGCTGTAGCTGGGGCAAAGTGGCTTCAACTCTGCACTGACACATCTTCTGTAAAATGGAGGAAAGCTGTAGCTGCCTCACATCTTTGTCTCATCCATTCCATTTGTACGCCAGTGTGGGACACCAGTGTCAGCATGGAGACGTCTTTACCACAGTTCAGATATTCATTAAGGAAAGGTCAGTTCTCAGTACAGTAATCAGCTACTGAATTGCATGAACGACAATAAACCAGAAATAACTGTCAGCAGGTTAAGGCAAAAGCTGTGTAAAAGTAAGCAGACTACATCAGAGCCTCTACCAAAAGTAACACATTTCCACAGAGCGGGAGGACACAAAAGCTTGCGTTAAAGATTTACAACAGTCATCTTTTATATGCTTTGCAGACACAAGTTAAAACACAAAAAGGAATCACTTAGCAAGAAGAAAAAAAACAAACAACTCCTTTATAAAAACAACCAAACTATTTTTTTTCCATTCTTCCTTTAACCATAGCTTTCTAATTTTGGTTATCATACAAGATACAGTGACTGAAGCTGTGTAAAGAATAACACTTTCTCAGAGTGGCCATGAAATCACACATCTTATACAATTTAGGGCTACAACGAAAAAAAAAATTAAAAAGAAAAATAAATAAAATTAAAGAGGAAGTAGGATTTTAAGAAGCCATCTCTGTGCAACATTTAAGCCCTACACATTTAAAACAAGGTTACCTTTAAGACCAATATATATTAAAACAGAGCATCCATATTTACATATGTAACAGAAGTAACATACTTGTTTTGCATACTTATTCTGCACTATCTCCTGCAATCTAACATACAAAATGCATTCCAGGATATACCCCAAAAGAATTAAGGTTTGTTTTCTGTTGTTTTCTCCCAGTCATTTCAAAACACTATCACTTCCACAATTTCTCAACCAGCTGCATTGTTTCCTCATTGAGCGACTTTTGTTTGTATTATAGCAACATTCAAGATTGCTTAAGTTGCCAACAGCTAAACATTTCAAAGCATCAACTGGCATGAAAACCAAATCCACAGTATAGATGATAAACTCCTAGTTTGTTTGTGTGTGTGTGTATATATACATATATACACGTAAGTGGGTATGGTTTGGTTTGTTTGTTTTTAAAAAAATAAATCAGCCAGCCAACCTGGAAACTGTGATCTACAACTATATTTGGGTTCCAGCTGGTTTTCATAAATGCTTCTCTCAGGACATCATTCTATGTCATGCTGACATATTGCTGGTACCAGAAAAGAGAACTGACAGCAGGTCACATCAAGACCTTATCTATCCATACAACACATAATTTAAAGGATTCCAACCCAAGGACAAACATACCTTTGCACAGGTAATGACTTCAAAATTTTAAGAGTTCTCTTCCATGTTTAGTCTGTTTCCATGCAGCACACGGATTATCATGTCCTAGTTCAAGGCACTGCCAAAATCTGTCTCTGCCAATGCTTAATCCATTCAAGCCCCTGACTTTGTATGCCTAAGATGTTCCAAGGCGTGTAGAAATGACGCTCCTATTGCACAAGTGTACATTAGTGTCCAAAAAATGCATCTGCACGGAGAAAAAGAAAAACAATCAGGCTATAATGGCTAATACTGACAAAAGCAAGAGTGAAAGTTCAGACGACATGAGAACATTCCAACTCTCTCCAGTAACTCCGTTGTGACCACTTGGAATTGCCCAGTTGTTAAGATAGGTTAAAAATGGATTTCAGGATAACAGCACCATAATGATCACAATTGGTGGTCTCTGAATGAACTGAAATGAAAAAAATATTTTGGAACAGTTCTGATGTAAGAAATATAATCCTCTTGCCACACTTCATGATCAGTACACTGACCTGCTTGGTTCTTGCATTTCCACTTGTTCACCTCACTATCTAGCATTACATCCCCAGTTACAGCTCAGCACAATATTTCAGAAACATCTGAAACCTCTTATGACTTCACAGGTGCATTTGCCTAACTTTCACCAGTGCTCAACATACACTTATGTTTTTGTACTGCTTTACAAAGCAGCAAAACACAGTAGGGAGAAGTTTAGTGATGTACTTACAACTTTCTCTGGCAGGTTGTTTGATGATCTGCTTTGCTAGATGCTTAAAAAAAGGCCCGCAGTATGAAAAAGGAGCAACACACCACATAACAGACTTAAGCCATTTGCCTTACAACTCTATTCTTACCCACTCAGTTTATCTTCACCAACATTATGCCAGCTCCTCCTACAATCACATCTGTAGACCACAGGCACTCCCAGAATTTATTATTCTTTTTAATAATAACAATAAATAACAATAATAATAACATAAGAGTCAATACACAATTTTGAGTATAACTCCCGATACAAAAAGGATGGGATTTTCTGCAAGACAGCCTTCAGAAAGTTTCCACACCTGGCAAAATATGTAAAATACGATGAATGTCAATGACACACAGGCTCAGAGGCAGCTGGGGAGAATGAACAACAAAATTTCACTACAGAGCACAAAATGGTTTGGGCAAGTGACATGCACACCAGTTACATTACTGAAAAGGTTAATTCTTCAAACAGGCTTTTCAGACATGGACTCTAAGAAGGAAAGAAACATTACCTTTTAAAGCTTATAAGATAGACTACTGGCATAAAAAGGAGTAAGTTGAAGCCCCATATAAGATAAATGGTAGATAACTGCATTTTCATCACTCTTTTCAAATGGAAATGTTTACTTGTTAACTAAACTATAGAGCCTTTATCTGCAGAGTGTTACAGGAAGTAAGTGTACAGCCCATTAAGAAATCTAAGAGGTGACCTTGCATGAAGGGAACAGTATGTTTGCTACATTAGAGATCAGTGTACTAGGGCACTCTCTCTTGCCCTCCTACTTTCAAGAAACAGTTCTAGCAATCACATCTTTGTCAGCAAGACTACAAACTACAGATCTGCTTCCAGCCTTGAGAATTCACTCACAAGAGCAAAGAGCTCATAACCTGATATAATCAACACATGTAAGTGAAGAGGCTGATGTAATGTTACTGAAAACTTGTCTTTAAGTCTTTGAAGACTGTCCCAAGAGGACCTCTTTTACAAAGTGATTACTACTAATTTTCCCTCAATAGAGAGCAAAGCAACCAACAAAACCACCCTGAAATCCTCAATGTAACTGCCCTTCACATTACCATAGAATCCATTCAGTGGTCAAGCAATAGATGGACAAAAACGTGTACGAGTTCTTGAAGACATGTGCACGAGACAAAGTATGTATGTTCAAATATCTGACTTCACGTGACTGGATTCCTGCTTTTTTCCCCCTTTTGGAAGAAGAGGGTTTTGCCAATTACATATTTCCAGTTAATATGGAACCACTCTCCTGAGAGCTGATGCAGATTAGTGTCTGGCAGCATGAACCCTGGTGAAGCAACAGCAGGCAGCAATATACTCATCTGCTCTGACGGGTTTGGCATTCCAGCTTCTCCACTCCAGAGCACTGGATTCAAATTTTGTCTTCAGTAACAAGCAAAACAACCTTAGACATCATGATGCTTGCATGCAAAAAGTCCTCCAAACCAGCACAAGCCATTGTATTAAGTTCATTTGATACAATAGCCTGTTTAAAGGAAACCAGAATGAGAAAATGAGTCTATACATCTTTCCCTGAGGAAAATCAAACTTGTCTAAGCTGGCTGAGTGACATACTCAGTGTGGAATGTATGCTAGTTTATGCAATCTAAGTGACATAATCTATTGTGAGTACATCAGTATAGATTTTCATTTATTCTTCCTTTTGATACTAGGTACCATTTGTTCTCCACAGGTATGACACCTGCCCACTGCCTCCTCTCTTCACAGATGACAAGATGGACATAAGCATTATTTGCAGCAAAAACATTCTCCTATGTTCCTTGCCATTAACAACTCTGCAATTGTCAGCATATGGGTATTACAGCGTCGTCAAAGAGATGTTGATTTCACTTTTCTTACAGCTTCTGGAAAAACTGCTGAGGAGAATGGATGTGAAGAGTTGACACGAGATTCACGAACGCTCACCACTGAAGGAGATCTGTCTGTGGGTGATTTCTAGAAAATAATTGTCCAGCAGATCCCTCTTAGACACATTTCATCTACGCAGGTCTGTGGATTGATGTACTTCTGCAACACAGATATACAGGAAGGAAAATTAAGTTTAAACATCTAGGCTACATACAGTCCACTCTCCTGGCAACTCTGCCTGAAGAGCTGCTAACACAATAAAACTGCGTATTTCTGATCAAATAATATCTGGTGAAACAGCAATATTAACAGCTACGGACCTGTGACTGAAGTGTGAAAACATGCTTCAAGCCATCCTAAAACAAGACATTCAAACTCATAGAAGCTTTTAAAAAATAAAAATCACTGAGAAAAATATCAGAGAAGACAACCAATACATACCATCTTCCACAGAAACAGAAACTGGACACCACCCACTTTAAAAGACCTATCACCTTTATAAGCAAACCAGTAAAAACCCAGGAGTGCAGTTAAAGGAAAACACAGGTTTACCTGGCATGTTTTTCAACAGCTCATTTAGATCCAGAGTGCATCAACAAACAGGCAGTTTCTTCCACAGCTCTGCACGGAGCTGGGAGATGCCCAGCTATACAGCTAAATACAGCAGCAAAGTTGAAATAAAACACACAGACCTGTGAAGAACAGAAGTGAGGCCCGAAGGTTTGGATTGTTAATTTTTTGTTCAATGAGGAAAGAGAACATCCGCCTTTCAGTGACAGTTTACATGTATCAGCTGCCTGCAGCAGCAGCAGAAAAAGATGCAACACTTTTATATTTAACATTTTCAGTTAATGACAAATGGGTAACAGAAGACAGATAAGCTGTTAGCAATTAATAAGGCATTTAAAATTTGGAAAACTGGAATTCTTGTGACAAGTTCTTTCTGATGCACAGGAAGAGGAAAGGAGAGGAGACATCCTGAATCAATGCTTCGGTGACTTCAGAGAATTCCCCTGCCAAAGGTTTCAGTCTTCAGATTTCCTGGAGGTTTAAAGGTACAGAAAGAGCCAAAGACAACAAAGATACAACACATCTAATCTTGCTCAGATGTATGTTACAACATAGCAAGAAGACAAATGTTTATTTTTTTTTTAAAATAGCTTCTGCAATTTTAAGTTGCATACCTTCATTCATACTGGGAGATGTGTGAAACTGGGCATATTAGTGTAAACATTTACTCCAGTAACCATTAATTTCTCCATCATGATACCACAGGATCCACTCTAAAGTGAGCTAACCTTTCAGTGAAACAAAGCAACTTGCAAAGCCTTTTTGAGCAGCAGTGAGCACACCGAATGCCTATGCACTCAGCAGGCACTATGTGACTTCATTTTTAGTATACCAACCTTCTTCTCAGGCTATGGTGAGAGTTGTTGCCAGCAGGCTGAACCTCAGCTACACAGTTTTAAGTACCAATGATGCCACACCAAAAAAGTGCTGAAGACTTTTGAACTCTGCTACACCAGCTCCAAAAGCTGCCATAATGAGTGCTGAGCAGAGATAAGACAACCCTATGTAAGAGGTGCCCTAATAGTGTTGATGTTGGATGCTCTAAAGATACAAACATTTTGTACAGTTTTGCCCTCTTCCATTAAGGCAATGCCTGAAAATATACCACGCCCTGAGATTCAGCAGCACTGATATTAGCAGACAGGCCTAGATATGTCACCAGTCACCTCCAAGGCTTCAATATTCACCTTTCATACAGGTTGAGATGAGTAAGGAATAGGGGTACTAGTTACAAGACAGTTATCAAAGTAGCTCACTCTCAAAGCCGGAATTTTTCCCCCTTCCAGCTCTCATGAAGAACTTACAATTTATTCAATCATGATGTTTTACAGAGGTCTCCTCTACTCAAAGCTACTTTGAACATATTTTACCTGGATTGAATGCATCCGAACTACATAAATACCAGTGTAGAACATTTTGTGCTTCCAATAGGAGGTTACAGTGTTGCACCTAAACAGGCTTCACATAATTATTTATTGAGGCATTAAGAAACATGATCATAATTCAGAAAATCCTTAATAAGATCATTTAATGGAGTAATAGCAACTAACTCATTTGCCCAAGATCACAAAAATTGAAGGCTGTACTTTCAAATCTCCTGTCTCCTAGACTGTTCCATGCTTATCTTCACTTAATTATGAATTTAGGAAAATATGACTTGCCTTTTAGTTCTTATCAAGGTGCAACAGCAGCAGATCCATGGAGCCTCATTCTTCATGCTTTCTGCTTAGTGTGTGCTATCATGTCAGCTGTACTAATGTACCACGATGGAGCATAAAGTGATTGTCTTTGAGGGATATCACAAACACATACGTACATTCCTCAAATGCAGAAGGAATTCTGTTTTTTCTACAGCTTTGCTAGTAGAGAATAAAGCTGACTTTCCTCCCCGTTTATTAGTGAAAACAAATGCTATGAAATTTGGTTTCTAGCAGCACTGAAAATAAAAAAACCTCAGTACTTCGAAAGCATACCTACTCTAGAGAAGCTGGGATCTGCAGCAGTATTTGCCCATGTGACATCAAGTAGTTTCTCTATCCCATGCCTCAATTCGTTGAAAACACTGACGTAGAAATTACTAGTGATGACAAACACTGCCACCTTGTGTTATGGTTTAGAGCTGAAAAAAAGCCTGAAAAGGGATTTCGCACAAACATCTAGCTTTTTAAGCAGCCTCTCCACTTTCACGTAACTAGGATTTAACTGAAGCTGTAACAGATGCAGACTTCTACGATCCCAAGACACAAAGTTCATTCTCATCCACTAACTGATACATGTATTTTCATCAGTACATAGTTTTGCAGACAGTGGGTGCCAAGTGTCTTAGACATTACTTTTTAGATTTGAGGTGTCATTTCTCCAGCACAAGCAAATAAATAGATATGCTACAATACTGCATTGCCAAAAAAGTGAGGCTAAGCTATTAACTCCTTCAATCTGAAGAAGAGTAACAGAAGTTATCCCCTTTATGCCCTGGCCTATAGTTTGAAAACAGGTATTGCATCATTCCCTCCTGTACAAGAGGAGGCCAAGGGCTCATTTACCTACAATGGCTGAGTAGAAGATGAGCTATATTTTGCACTAGCAGCAGATGCTGCAATAGGAGCTCCAGGATCACCAGAGGTTGTGAAGTTGTACATACATCAGTGGTTTGTAGCCAACCCAACGCTCCCACTACATCCTGGGCCTCACAGGGGACATGGAAGCAATTGTCCATTAAACTTTCTCAAGTACAAAGCTACGTGTAATTGCACTATGTCTTGCAAAGCAGTCCCAAGCCCACCCAGTGGGTGTATCACAGAAAAAATGTGTAACAAGGAGAAGAAAGAAAAAGCAGAATGGTTCTGGAAAAGGACATGAGTGGGCCTTGAAGCTGTATTGTCCTTTTAACTGCATACGGAGTGGAAGGCCTGTTTGCTTTTGGGTTTTTTGGTGGTTTTGTTGTTGTTAGGTTGTTTAAATTAAAAAAAAGGGAAGAGTGTATTATAATTTGGGTAAGCATGGTCACCTGAAAGCGTCTGTGTTCTGTATTCTGAACAAATAATGCAGTATCAGATAAACTTCTACAAGTGCAATATCTTTACAAGGGTCAAAACCGTAGATTACCAGTTTGATTCTGTGCTATGCAA
This sequence comes from Todiramphus chloris collaris, assembly GCA_025345505.1. Classification (NCBI taxonomy): domain Eukaryota; kingdom Metazoa; phylum Chordata; class Aves; order Coraciiformes; family Alcedinidae; genus Todiramphus; species Todiramphus chloris. Next base: position 34,068,521 of record JANVCC010000035.1, read on the forward strand.
CCTGTAAAACATTACTATATTGTTAAATATTTACATGGTAGTAGCATTGAACCTACCTACTTCATTTCTGGACTGATATTAAATGGGTAGTTTTTATAAACTTGTTCCTCACAATTTATCTATTGAAATAGAAGCATTACAGCAATTCACAGAATTCATAAACTTCATTCCAGCATTCAGCAGGACTCTTCCTTGCTCTAGCAGATAAGTTTTTCCCATCAGGTGAGCTGCCAAACAAGAATATGCTAAAGTTCAGTAGTATTCACTGACCAATTCTGACACAAGATGAAATTTAGTTTAGAAAATCATTGGGTTGGGTTTGTTTGTTTGTTTCTTTCTTCCCTTTCCCTATCCAAGTAGAAAAAAGCAAGACACGAGTCTTCTGCCATACTAATGTATTCCATCTTTCAAAAAGAAAGACATGATTTTAATATTACTTAACAATATGTTAAAAAAGTAGCCAGTTAGGCTTCAGTGTTAATACAATTATACACTCTATAACAGATTTGATAGTATGAGTACTGTTCTTTTTGAAATTTTCTCATTCTGCAAGTATTCTTACACAAGCTGGCTACAAGTCAGAAAAAAAAAATCAAAACACAAATAGCGTAACTTGTACACTCTTAAACAGTAGATTGTGAAAGAACTGAGGAAATACTTGTCCCGTAAGAGCCTCTTTTTCATGAAGTCATGTCAGGAGAATTCTGGAGCAGATGAAAGCACAACTGACTAGGTCCATTCCTTTGTCAGGAGTCAGAATGACAAAACATAGCTAGATGCAGAAGTGACAGGAGCCACTGCAGATGATGCAAACTAGTATTTTGGCCTCCACCCAAGCCTAAGCAATTTAAAGTCTCTGAGGCCAAGGCATTCAGAAGGAGATGGAAAAGAGCTATTGTTCCAACTCCAACAGCATACAGCTACAATCAAGTAAGTCTCACTCACAGACTACAAGCACACAAGCTAACAAATTCAGGTAGAAAGTGGCAATTTTTCAGTCCGCAAGAATTATCAGGCCAAAGGGTTCAGTGCAGATCCACACAGCACTGGGGACAAGGCAAGGCAGCACTGGCTCAAGACCAGATAAGCTCTCAGCACAGCAGGACAGGTAAGTGGAGTTGTCGTTCATTGATTCCTGCACGGTTCCCTCCCCAAATTGTGTCATTTCAATGTGCAGCAAAGGTGGTTTTTTTCAAGCTAAAATTGGACCAGTTGATGGAAAGTCTCTGCCTCGTCTGTCTAGCAGAATCCAAGCAGAATCTGAAAGGAAAAAAAGTGATAAAGTGAAACCAGTACACTTAAAAATCAAACCACAATTGTTAGCACTCTTGAGGAACACTTCTCATTCAAAAACACAAAACCGCTTAAAAAAAAAAAAATCACACCTAAAAAAATTTAGAACTCCTTTGTCCATCACTTAAATACATCATAAACCAGTTACTTCAACCACCACTGCATTTTCAAGAGTAAGTGAATGAATAAAACAAAGAACGCTGCATATTTAGCAGCACAGAAGGTAGTTGAACATTAACAGGAAACAGAGATGACATTGCCCTATTTACCAAAAGCCCTGTAACAGTAAGGAGGAGTGGCAGCTAACGTGGAAAGCAGAAGCACCTATGGCATGAGACACTGCTGATTCTCTTCTGAACACAGCGAAGTTGTGTCTGAAACAAAGACCTAGGGAAAGGAGATTTGTTTGTAACGCAGCAGGTAAGTAGCTCACGTGCACGGGAAAAGCACCTGTAGAACAAAAATCCACTCGTTCGCTTCCACTGAAAACAAGTTATGGAAGAAGTTTTGAAAAAGGTTGGCGTGTGCTGGCATTTCAGTGACAGTTAACTCATGCTGAAGAAAATTATGGAGGCAAGGTATAGCTTCATCACAGCGAGAAGGTAGTTCATACCCCTCTCTGGAAGGTTATACAACTTCTGTAACAACTGGAACTCAAAAAAGGGGAGCAGGCAGGAGTAAAGTGGAAAAGGTACCGGGAAAGGTTAGAATAACTAGCCTTTTGCTCTTTCAGTGATGAAGTTAGAAGTAGCTTCCAAACTTAATTCTGAAGTCAGGGTGTAACTACAGTCTCCATCTTTTACACCATTATCAAGCAAGAAATGATAAATTAACAAACTATCATTAAGAAGCAGGAATTCAGTAGGCCTGTGCAGCTCATGGCCATGGAGGGTTACTGAAAGAAGCAATGTTGCTGACCTTCTAAGAATTATGTTGGAAATTATCAAGTGATACATAACATAGGCATGAAAGGTGCCTTCACAGCATTAAGTAGCTGGTTTTCTCCCCTACAACAGCATCTCCCAGGGCTTTTCAGGCACCTTTTCTGAACAGGTGTACATAAGAAATACCGGACAGTTGCACACACTTGCTAAAAGATGACAGTAAAGGAGTAGATTACAACTACCAAATTGATTCCAAAACAGTACAGTAGAGTGTTAATTGGGAATCACATTTGACAAGGTTATCTCCAAACATCAGTTGCAGTGTTACAAATACAAGGCACTCCTTCATTTTTCCTACTGAGAACAGAGAACTGGTGAAAAGAACTTCTCTTGTTACAGATACTGCAAATTTGAACGAAGCTAAGAACATTCCATAAAACCCACAACCAAGGCTTACTGCTAGTGTTGGTCTAGCAGATCTAATACATGCTACATTTCACCTCTAATACCTAGATGTCAATTAAAAGAAAAACCTTGAATTGGCACCACTCGGAAAACCAATTTTTAAGAATAAAGAATATGTACTTCTGGAAATTTCACTGTCTAGTACATTGTAACTCCATAAATAATCACAGACACATGCATTTTGTATAGTAGCAAAAAGCAGCACAGAGAAGCAGCTGTACTTTGTCCTTTGCGAGACCCAGACACACATTATATCCTAGGCACACAGACTATGAAAGTGATATAAATTTAGAAAAGAATTTGAAATCCATACTGAAAGCCCTTTCTTGAACAACTTTGTCCTTTGCACAAATATTTTTAGTTGTTTTGTGAAATATAACTGTTGATTACTAAATTGTTCAATTGCAGGAAACTGAATTATTTGTAACATTTCAGATTTGGTTATCACGATGAAAGGCTTATCAGATGTGTTCACGGGCCACACCCAGCCACCATTAAAGTACACCAAATTTCAGTAGATTTCACTATTATGGAAGAAAATGTATGACATGATTTAAACATGAGCTGCCTGCTCATATTTGAGGAATTTAAAGGTAACTAATATTAGACAAATTCCCAAAGCAAGAAAAAAGCACAGAAGAAAAAAGTTTCAGAAATACAGGTTCATATTGTTCTTTTACTGTCACTGCACCAGCATAAGCATCTCATCTTTATGACTGCCATAAGCTAGTGTCTCAGTTACACCATCTCAACTTGAGGTACAGTATACAAGTCCTAACTAATAGCTCCTACAAACAAGGAAGAAAACATCATCAACAACTTTTTTGAAGTATCTGTTCTGAATTTCAAAACATAAAATTTTATTTGCTCAACACTTATCACCTAATACACCATTTTGGGGGGGGGGTTTGGTTGTTTTTTTAAAATATTAATCAGTATTTGGGCTGTGGGGATAATAAAATACGCAAACTTTGCTTACAGAAAAGAAACAGTAACTGAGGGTATTCTGAAAGCCTTGAGGACATGGGGGACCCATAGATGACTCTGGCACTCATTTCTATGATCTGTGCTCAGAGATCTGCAGCTTTGGTGATTAAGTTTCCAGAGTGTCAGCTGTAACAGCTATGTTATAACACAGTCCCACAGAGGCTTTTCTCCTACGAGTTAGTTATGGAGTTTTGTGTTGGTTTGGGGCAAATTTTTTTTGTTTTGCATTGTTGTTTTGGGTGGGTTTTGTCACTGTTGTTTGTGTTTTGCTTTTTGTTGGTTTTTTTTTTTTGTGTATGTGTGTTTTTGGGGTTTTTTTTGGCTTTGGTTTGGTTTGTTTGGATTTGTTTTGTTTTGGTTTTTTTTAACCCCAGCACATGGGAACAAGCACAGCAGCTTTATGTGTAGGGCTAACAGCACTTTACCTTTTAAAATACTCCACTTCTCGCTCTGTTTCATCCATTTCCACACTGTCCAGATCAATGTCTTTGGGTAGGAACACATCATCTACAAAGAAAAAGGATGACACTATATTAAAGATTCCATGGGAAGGGGGAAGGAGAAAGGAAGAAGCTTGTGGAAGCTGCATTAAAGATGTTTTTGGAGAACTGCCTGAACTTTGTAGACTATGAATTATTCATGTTTAGGTGAATTAATACAAACTCATAAAGACACTTAACCCTATACTAGTACCTCTGCTCTGCCTTTGACAAGTTACACTGGGAACAAGGAAGAGATAAATCAACAGTAAATTTACTGATCACATGGGTTGCAGAAGATACCATAAAGCAGGAATACACATGAGAATGGTCAAACTGTATGAATGGCTCAATGAATCAGATAGCTAATAAACAGAGATCAACTGCCTGAAATTTGTTGGCCCTATTAATAAGACAACAGCATAGAAATATTCTAAAAATTGAATTTTTAAGGCAAAATATTTCAAGAATTCTAGGTCTGTAAAGCTGCTGTACTCCCTCCGGGACACTATCATCAGTCTGTCTGGAAGAGTGTAAGTCATGCAGTTAGGCATTCTGGTTTTGAATGTTTAACCTGTTTTAATATGGCCTGAATTTAGCCCTCTGCTATTGCAACCAAGTCTCTTTAAAGTCTGTTGGTATATTGTACCATCATGGTGTATGGTTGTTTTTTGTACTTTAAAATAAACAAATAAAGTGTGTGTGTGTATATATATATAGAGACATATAAAACTTCAGACAGTGTAAATTGATGTAGAAATAAGTTAAGTACTTTCCTCTTGAAGCACCTTTTCTTACTACATATTACTCCAATGTAATTTCTGAAACAGCTTCATAACTCATTCCAAAAAAGGTGACACAAAAAGTAAACAAAACCACCCATCAGGAGGCTCTGGAATCTTTGAGATTATGAGAACAAAAGACTCTTCTACAGGCATTCCTGGTAGTTTAGAAGTTGCATGTCTTTGCCTTGCAATTTACATCTGAAGACCTAGAACACCCTATAAACTCAGGGCTTCCCTATACCCCTATGTTTCTTTAGCCTCTTCATAACAACGAGTTAAAGTACTCTGCCAGGATAAATTGTTCACTCCCTTAATGCTTAATTTTAAAACTCAGTTAAAAAACCCCAAACAAATACAAAAACAACAAAACCCCCAAACTTTGCTGTTCTCTTTTTCACATTCTTTCATTTACCCAAGTTTGGATTTTTTTTTTCTTAGTTCATTTTTTATGCCTTTGCTAATTTGGTAAATCAACTCCATGTCATTAAGAGATTACAACTAAAGGAAAAATTGTGTATTACAGTATCTTTCTTGTAGTTCTAGACAGAACTACAAAAAGATCCAGTCCTGACTCTGAAACATGATTATCTCTATACATTGAAAAACGTGTCCTGACATTTTTTTCCACATTTAAAGGTTGAGTTTTCAGAAATTGTGACTATACTTGATTTAAACAGCAGGAAGCAATGGTGAGCAAAGATGCAGGAAGTTATGTGCATTCTCCTACAGTAAACACCCTCCTCTCTCCCCCTTCAATAGCTTCTCCATCAAATGTCTCAAGTCTTCTCTTCCTGCTCCTAAATTTAGAGTTTTGTCTTGCTTCAATGACTGGAGTACATGCTTCCCAGTAAATTAAAAAACCCATCAAAACACAAAACCCAAACACATCGCAACACACTATGAACAAGAACCAAGGTATCAGAGAAAAGGCTTCATCACTGCTTGGTTGACACGGACTTGAAACACTGAACATAAGAAGAGTTAAAGAAAGACTGGTGTGCTGACTCAACCCAACCATGAAACCACAAAAACGAAGTTGGGCTCTATACCTAGCACTGGTGTCAGCCAGGAATTTGGATTACATTTCAGTGACAAAACTTAATAAATATGAGTACTCTGAAACACTGTCAGAGACTGCCAAAGATTATGGTCTCATATCTTGATGTGCTTACCAGACAGACCGGCAGTGAGAAGAGCAGTATCAAGCCTTGCTGGTGAACAGCCATTTAATTTATGCACCATTACCCCTTAGCTACCAAGTGATCTCAGGGGAATGACTGGGTGCTCTGAGCACACAGATGTCTGTACCACAAAGCTGCCAGCCCAACTGGCAGTCCCAGTAGGGACAAAATGTATGCAGGAATAAACTGGTGCCCGAGAAAGGCAGTTTAATTTGTGTGCTGACAAAGCCAACCAGCTAGTACTGCATGTGCTGCTCATGTCCAGTACTAGCTGCCAGATGTTTTCAGGAAAATGGAAAAATACTTTGGGAAGAAAGTTCTGCAAGTGCCACTTGTTTGAGTCAACTCAGTCTTGTATGGCTTTATTTCTTCTATCAAATTAAAAAAGTCTCATGACTTTTAAAACTAATATTCATGTGGAGAAAACACTCAATATTATCAACTAACTAACATGCCACTAAGTTTTCACTCTGGCAAATAAAAAAATAGATTTTGTGTTTTTTCCCAATTTACTTGGGAATGTAATTAATATATGAACAGAGAAAAATGCATAATATGCACCAAGAAAAAAAGCATATTTATGCATGAATGATCACTCTTTCACTGCAGAATCCCCTCATTCTCCTTGCTCAAGGAGTAAGACCAACTTTAGACTATACTCTTAATGCTGTATTAGAAACAAACTTGCTTTTAAAGAAGTTCAAAATGGATTTCAACATACTATTAGAATTATTTTAAATATCTATTGAAAGGGAGATAGGCCTTAACTCTACCCCTGCTCAAGTCAGGACAACTTTATCAAAGAGACTGGCTTTCTTAACTACTAAGAACTCCATACAAAACCAGCAGTGTATGCTACTTGATTCTTTCTTTAAAGCACCCTTCACTAAAATTATATGCATCTCCTAATTGTAATAATTATGACTTGAGTTTTTCCCAACACTAGTTTTTCTGTTTCTCTAAATGACATTGGCAAGAATGACTGAAAATAAAGACTTCAAACTTCTGGACTTAAATGGTAACAATAAAAACCAACCTGAGTTCTTCAACTTTCGTAAGAAAATACTTACCAATGGAATTGTTGACTTTGTCCCCTTTTTTCTTCTTGTTTTTCTTATTCTTGCCTTTTGGTTGAGGAGAATCTGCAAGTATAAGCTTATTATTTTGTTGGTGTTCACTTGGTGAAGGGGATTCACTCGTTACGGGGGCTTTCTCTTCCTTTACATGGTTGAACTGTTTTTTGTTGTTATTGTTTAATTTCTTCTCCTCCTTTTTAGGTTCAGGAAGTGTTGGGAGCTCTGCTACTTTTGCTTTGGATTCTATTTGGTTTCTGGTTTTAGTCTGAATCTCAGCTGCTTTGGGGGATTCTACAGGCTTTTTCACTTGTTCAGAACATGATTTGTTTACCTGCTTCAGTTTCTGTTTGCTGTTTCCTTCTTTATGTTGATGCATTATATCAAGCAGAAAAGAGAGGGGCTCATGCTGCTTTACACTCCCCTCTTTCTGATAAAGCAGTTTTGAGTCTCTAGAGTTCACAGGATTAGATAGTTCACAGCCTGTCTCTGAAACCGGCCTCTGTTCTGTGTGATTCATGTGTCTTGACAGGGAACTGGAGGAGGTTTCGATCTTTTCTGGTTGCTCAAGTGTACCATTCTGAATGTCTTCGGGTGCATTTGGGACAGGTTCCTTCACTGCCTGACAGTTTCGAGTGAGCATGTCCACCTTCTGACAGTCTTTACTTGTGCGTTCTTTCTTCTTTTTCTTTACAGCCTGCAACTGCTGAAGTTCTTGAAGCCGTTGTAATTCTTGTTTCAGTCTCTCCTCTTCTTCTTCCTCACGCCGCCTCTGTTCCTCAAGCAACTGGTGATGCTCCCTCTCCCTGGCTTCTGCTTCAAGTCGAGCTTTTTCTTCAAGCTACAAAATAACAATAGGTTTATGAAAAGCAACAAATATTTTGGAAATCAGAGCTTTAGGGATTATTACTACTTTTTTCATCATAAATCCTAGGATGTTACCATATGAACATACTTAATCCAGAAGTCTGTACAGCAAGCAACTATACAAAAGCCGTCCTTTAAAGTACATAAAATACTTTCTGTATTTCTGTTTTCTATGTTTCTGTAACATATTTGACTTAATACCAACTAGTGATCTTCTCTTTGCTACTGATAAGCCTAACCCAGTATCAAAGTAGTCTACAACTACAAGCACCTGCTGAGAAAAGATTCAGCTTCATTCTCTACAACTGTGGGTATTACTGAGGTAACTCAGGTTTACATCTTGTTGCACTGTTTCCCTGTTTTCTTGCTATGGTAGCAGAGTTGCTCTGTTTCAGCATCTACAAACATTAGGAAGAGCAATCCTTAAAAACATTCTACAGCACCACACTACACATATTAGTTACAAGTTGTCAAAAATAACAAGGAGGGTAAAGTTTTCTGTAGTCAGCTGTAAGTTCATTTACCACATGAAACAAAGATACCTTTTTTTCCCCCAGCCATTACTGAAAACATCTAAACTTTGCCAGGCAGCACTGACCTTACATTGTTAGCAAAAGGAAAAAGTCATACTCTGAGAACAATCCTGGCCATTTATTTTCTTGCACATTTACAAGTGCCTGTATGGGCACTTTTTGACAGATATAGTAGTAGTACAAAAACTCCCCATGAGAACCTCCTACTTCTTACCCTCAAACTGCATTGCAAGAGCAAAGTGAATTTTACATAGTGAATTTTATAAGTAATTCATTAAGCTCTGAAGTTGCTGAATAGTGCTACAACATGTACATAAAGAATGTAACTTGTGAACATCAGGTCTTCCAAAACCATGGAAGCATTTAAGTAACAGAATCATCAACAGGAAAGAAATCCACAAACAAGAAATATTTACAGCACAGTCACACAACGCACTTACCAGAATTCGAAAGCATTCAGCAACCAAGCTCAGTGAACCTTGAACTTTATACCTATGGCTGATACTTGAACTGCAGGACAGAAAGCCAATTTCCTGCTTGTTCAACTTACATCCCCCCCCCCAATATTTCCTCTATTAAGTCAGCAAATATTGTATCAGAAAAATCATTTCGATGTTACACACTGGAGTTTTTTTAAAAAGCTTTTGCCAATTTCCATTTGAAGGCAATCTGCAATTGTTTCTTCTTTACCCCCTCTCTGCAGCTTGCCACTTAACTCTGGCCTGCAATAGCCCTTCCTGTCACCCTGTGGCACAGCACTTAACCTCTTTCCATCAGGATAGCAAGATGCCCAGACCAATTGTTCTAAAAACATCGATTTTTTCCTCTCTCATAAAAGCACTAGTTTTATGTTTCATATTAAAAAAAAAAAAAAAAAATTATTCACGGAATTATTGTGGTTGAAAGAAGACCTTTAAAGATCATCAACTCCAACCATTAACTCAGCACTGCCAGGTCACCACTAAGTCATATCCCTCAGCATCACATCTCTTTCAAAAAGCTTCTAGGGATGGTGACTCCAACACTTTCCTGGGCAGCCTGTTCCAGGGCTTGACAACCCTTCTGGCAAATAATTTTTTCCTAATATCCAACCTAAACCATCCCTGGTACAACTCTAAGTCACTTCCTCTTGTCCTTTCAACTGCTACTTGGGAGAACAGGCCAACCCCCACCTCACTACAACCTCCTTTCAGGTAGTTGTAGAGAGCAATAAGATCTCCACTGAGCCTCCTTTTCTCCAAGCTAAACAACCTCAGGTCCCTCAGCCTCTCCTCAGAGGACTGCTGCTCTAGACCACCAGCTTTGTTGCCCTTCTTCAGACATGCTCCAGCACCTCCATGTGCTTCTTGGGGTGAGGGACCCAAAACTGAACACAGAGTTGAGATGCAGCCTCAGCAGTGTCCGGTACAGGGGGACCATCTCTGCCTAGTCCTGCTGGACCCACTATTTGTAATACAAGCCAGTATGCTGGTAGCCTTCTTGGCCACCTGGCACACTGCTGGCTCATTCAGCCAGCTGTTGACCAACACCCCCAGGTCCTTAGGAAACCTCATACCATTGGCCTCAGCCCAGTGATCCAGCCTGTCCAGATGCCTCTGTAGAGTCTCCCTACTCTCAAGCAAATCAACACATCCACCCAACTTGGTGTCATCTGTAAACTTACTGAGGGTGCCCTCAATCCCCTCATTCAGATCATTGATAGAGATATTCAACAGAACTGGTCCCAGTAGTGAGCCCTGGGGAACACTTGTGACCGGCAGACAACTGATTTCTTGTTTCCCAGCTTCCTACTGAGATACTTTATCATAACTAACCATTATCCCAATATGGAAACACTAGTTTTCTAACTTCCCCCAAATTTAAATGTCAATTCTACAAAACATTCAAATTTTTGCCATTTCTGACACTTAGAAATAGCTTTCTGAAGGGCGGGAAATTCCAATATAAAGCTGCCTTGCAACAAAACACATGACAGTGGGAGGAATCTTTCCAGGCTATTACATAACTCCTCAGGTAGCACCAGAACAGGTAAGCTATCTGCGTATACCCAAGCAAGCAGTGTACCACAAAGGAGACAGAAAACAATTGTACTGTAATTACAGAGTCAGTATCCATACTTACAAGGAGTGCACAGATTCAAAAACATGAGGTCTAGGATAAACATACTTCTATGTCTTACCTTTCTTTGCTTATGCCTGGCTCGCTTGGCTGCCCGAGAACTGCTTACTGGTTTGGTTTCAGAGCTGTTTATGAATTGTAGCAAGTCTTCCACCTTTCGATGGTCAACAACACTTTCCCTCTCAGAGATCTGATCTGGTTTCTTCGGCTGCTCTTCTTTCCTTTTTGTTAGACGTAAACGAAGCTTTTCTCGCATCTCTGCATAATTTCTACTGGTTGGTGCAGCTGGAGGCTGAAAAACATGAGACAAATGCAGTGACTAATGGTAAAAATGTCACTGAGCTAATACTTTTGAGATTGAGTTGTTAGAGACCTTCAAATAACATGGAAAGTCCAAACCTGAATATCAAATTCCTCATTGTTTGTATGTGTACCTGAAGTTATATTTACCGGGCAACAGACCTGTCAGATTTGGTGCTAGCTTGTGAACTGTGTTTTCCAAGTGAAAGAATGACTGATCTTGCAGAGGAATGCACAAGTGAGAAGACAAAGAAATACATTTAAAAGCAAGAAAGGAGAATTCCATATTCTCCTGTGAGCAGTATACCACATTTGAAAGTTTGAAAGCAGCAGACACTTGCTGCTGTTTCCATTTTCTGTGAAGTCTGGTTCAGAGTTTGGGCTACACGGGCCTCTGGGCTGCAACTAAGGGTTTGATTACCATGCACAGAAGCGTGCCAGCACACCCTCCAGCACAGCCGCATCAATAACCTGTTAACACTGCTGCAAGTTGAATCCTCCACATCCTGTTTCATATTTAAGTTCCCATCCACTGCTCCTGCCTCTCTCAACTCCTCATTCCTTTTCTCTTCCTGCTGCCTTACCCTCTACCCTACTGCACCAGATCTGGTGCCCATCTGGTTGGAGCTGTAGGAGTTCAACTCATTAAACCAGCAAAGCAAAGCCTATTAACTTAAAAATCCTGTAACATTCTGCCACTTCAGCTAAATGAATAACTTACTGTGCAGTCAGAGGACTGTCAAAGACAGATCAACCATGGACATGGTGGGAGCATGCAGTGGGAAATGGGATCCCCTCCCTGCCCCCTTCAGCCACAGGGCAGCAGCTTTTACTCTGCTTCAAGCCCTAAGATAAAACTGCATCTGATCAGATACATGGCAAATAAACTGAGCTTTTAATTCAAATAAGGAAAAAATGCCAGGCACTTGAATTCTACTAGTTAATTGATTACTTAGACTATAGATTTACAATGCGGCCAGCAGGAAAATGAAATCTTAAGTTGCCACATTAATTTTTTTCTTAACAGCTTTTAGCATTTCACTTGTGCAAATGAAAAGACATAATTACAATAATTCACTAGACATGTTACTGGTATGAAGGTAACACTTTGAAGCATCCCAAAGACAAGTGTTAAAGAACGTAACTGAAAAGCTTCTGTACAACCTGCATGCTTCAGAACTTCATCATTTCCTCAACACACGCTTTAAATACAAACATACATCAGTGCCTGTCAAAATGCACCAGTAAAGAAAATTGTTTCCATTACTGAAAACAGGGAAAGTGCAGTTTGGGTTTTCCTTTGATGAAAGTATAATTAAACTTAAACTAAGTTCTAGGTAAGAATAGGTTAGTTTTTTGTTTGGGTTTTTTTTTAACCAAGTTAAAGTGAATACTTTGAGGATTCCTATTTTTACAAATGGGAGAATGACTGAAATTGCCATGAACATTTAAGAAAGTATCCGGTATTAAGTGTACCCAGACTCACTGCATTATTTACAACTACACTACTACAAGTGACTGCATGAACTTTGTAAAGTTATTTAAATGGCTCAATGCTCCTGTCTGCAGTTTAAGTCAAACAGCATATCATTATCCAAGTCAGTTACTTCCTAAATCTTTTAAAGTCATTTTTTATTGTTCTTGAGTCACTTTCAACTGGAAAGGGTTGTTTCTATTCTTCATTCCACAGAGGAAAATTACTTTCTAACCACGATCCCTTCTCTTGAGTGACCTCCAATGCCATCCCCTTAGTTGCAACCTGATAAATCATATGCAATCAATGATAAGTGACAAAAAAGCAAATAAAGGCAATTTAAAATCCAACAACTTACTCCTCCATGGCCGAAGAACTCACAGTAACAGCAGTCACAGTATTTTCCTTCCTTCTGATTTGTGGATGTTGAGGTACTGGAGCTATGCTCTGAACAGCTGTCTTCATCTTGGCTCTCCTCTCCATCATACTGTTGATGATCATACGTGTTACTGTTCTCACAGCGATGGCCCTCACAATCAGGATCACTATGTTAAATTAAGAAAAATCTTATAAAAGGTCTAGATTATAATAAATAAGGGATATGAAAAAAACATATTCAGTTAAATGTACATCTACCAGGAAGAATGACACTCAAACTGGAATATCAGCCACCGCCAATGATGCATCAAATCCTAACACCATCTATCAGTTTGAAAATGGAGATGCTCAAAGCCAGCAGCAAGATAAGATAATACATGGCAAAGTAAATATATATACATATATATATATATATAAACACTTACTGACTTACTGAATAAGCTGCCTAGTGAATGATTTTTTGGAACTGTTCTTCCTGGCTTTAAACAGATAAAATAGTTTCAGAAGTAGTGATTCTGGCTTTTTCAAAATAGAATGGTTTTGAAAAGGCTGCCCATCTCATCACTTGACATCTGAAGAGAGCTGTGCAGTTGCGAAGTATTCAGCATAATTCTAAAACCCCCTGGTTTTAGATGTATTTTCAAGCTTTTGATGTAAATAAAAAGTTCAAGGTCAGCTAAAACCAAAATGTTCCCATGACTCTGTTTGCATCTTTATTTTCAAGGGAAAAAACTAGAATGTCTCTTTAATAATCAGGTACACAGCAGTTTGTTCCCTCCAGAGCTCTGCATAACGGGGCACCCAACAGACCTACTATCCAGTTCTCAAACAGATGTGATTGTGCTTCAAAAGTAAAAAGGTATTATTAAAAAGTCCACCCATCTAGCATTAGTATTTCTTTATTATGTCAGAAAGGTCAAACCAGGCCATCATCTGTCTTGGCTGCAAAATGTATGTGAATCTTCTTTCTAACCTCATTCCCCTCCCAGTCCCTTGTAAGTTTTTCAAGAATTAGTGACCAGAACGAAAAGTTGGTCGGTATCCTAGTTAGGGAAGGGGCAGGCAAAACTGTTGCACGTAACAGGAACTGCCAGGCAGTGACAACTTTCTGACTAGTTATTTTGAGAAGCCCTTGCATCACCTTTTCTTGCCCGTTCAGAGTTAGCAGTAGAACCCAGCAGCACAGTGGGATAGCTCTGTGCCAGGGGTAACAGATACAATTCCATGAAAATCAAGGCTTCATTAGTTCTGTTGCTCAGTCACTGGATTGAAAGACTAGAACATAAAGCAGTTTTTTCCTTTATAGCATGTCACTGATTCACACAGACTGCAAGAATTCTTCCTGGGTTCTCTCACAGTTCATTCCTTACAAACTTTATCATTCCTTTACCATGTTAGCACCTGGTTTTCTATGGCATTAAACAGCCTGTATTCAATTCTCTCCCTGCACTGGGTAAGAAAATTGCTTTACAAAACTACAATAATTTCTCAAGCATGAAAGAACAGTTACTTATTTTTTAGTATCATCAATAAAACCAGTGACAACAAAAACAAGGGCATTTTTAGAAGCACCTCAGGTATGCAGTTACCAAACTCTGACTAAATCTTACATCATCACCTGACAACTGCTGCAGCAGCCAGGAGACTACATTCATAGCAACCATGATATAGCTCTGCAAGTCAGAGTACTTAGAGCAATGACTCAACTCTTCTCTGTTACGCCTGCATTCTTTAGACATATGAAGTCAGCACCATCAGCAGCCTGCCACAACACACAACACTACCAGAAGACAGCTCCAAATTCTTCCCAACCTTCAAGACCTTTGAAAACCTTTGGAAATCCGAACATCCTTCCAAACTACAACCACTGTTTAAATGGTGGGACTGATACCTAAAGAAGCTTTAAGTGTAGTCAGGCAAATGTGTTACTGTGTGCCAGGTTTCAAGATCTTGTATGACATTTTTACAATTTGAGCTAAATCTCTTCACAGATTCCTGAAGTTTTCACGGCTTTTCATTCCTGCTTGCCGTGTAATGCCAAAATGACAGTAAACAGACACGTCATCCAACAGGTTTATGTGCCAGCAGCAGCAATCACTAACAGCAATGGCAGGGTAAAAAGAAGAATAAAGCTTGACTTATCCCAGGTCACATTTATAAAAGCGAGCAAACATTCGTTTTTAAGCCTCTAAACTCAGGAACTAGATTCTACAATGGAAATAATATTTGTAAAGTCTCACACCAAGTTAAAACCAAGTAGCCGAGCTCTGTCTTGTTGCCAAGTAAGCCTACAGCTTCTCTTTCACACTACAATCATTGTCAAAGAAGAAGAGGTATCTGTATTTCAATTCCCCCTCTACTGTAAAAAAAACAAACCCAAAAACAGAACAGTAAGAAAAACTTACCTGCAGACACTTGGTGGGGCACTTACAGAGCTGTCTGTGGTTGATGTAGGAGGTGCAACTGTAGTAGGACAAAGACCTGAATGAGGATCCACAAATCCAGGGGCTGTTGCAGCAGCTTTGGGGAAAGAAGGAGCAGCAAGGTTTGGAAGATGTGGTGTAGAGGCTGGAGACAGTGCAGCAGGAGACAATGAAGGAAGGGATGCTAAACTGGTAGGACTATTTCGTGGTGCAACTGGTGCAGAATGTCTATGGTCCTCTTTATTAATATTATGGAACACTTCACCTAAATTGGGGAAAAATAAATCATTTACTATTGAAAATAATTAATAAGTCTCTATTAATTACCCAAACAATCACACAAAAAGTTGGATGTTCAAAACTTCTGGAAAAATCAGCAGTATTTCAACACCTTTCTATTCTCAGTTCCATACCCTAACATCGAGGTCTTTCACAACCTTCTTTAATTCAGAAGTAAAGAGACTAAATCAAGAGTAAGAGCAACAATTAACAAAAATCATTAGAATACATGATATTACTAAAATAAACACATATGAATCTTTATGGTTATCTTCATATTCTACATTCTACTAAGCTGTATGTGAATTACAAATCCTTACCTATTGATGAAGGTCTCTTGGATGATACTTTGAATTGGTTGCTGCTTGACTGCACTGTAGTTGCTGTGCAGGAGACAGAAGAAGTGGCAGAAGAGGTTGCCATGACAACTTTATTAGCTTCCATAAAGGCGTCCTGGAAATTGTACAGACATTTCTTCTTTGCAGCATTTTTTTTCTCCTTGCTGTCAGTAACTGCTGTTGCTTCATTGCTAGATGTAGCAGGAAGTGCTTCGGGTCTTATTTCTGACAGTGCTGGTGCTAATATGTCACTCCCTTCAATTGAAACACGGACAGTAATTAAGAACTGTCTTTATGGCATTCAGAATTAGAGTTTCAATACCTTTGATGCAGCCAAGCAAGGATATATTGCTAATGCTGGCTTGGTAGGAATAGTGAAGTGATCCTTCCTTCTCCTCCCCCACCCCTCCAAATAAGAAGTCTCAGAGCAGAAGTCTCAAACCTTAAAGTTACAAATTTTAGGAACACTACTAAATGTGTGTTAGCAAGTAGCAAAGATGATACTGATACCGTCACCCTTTTATATTTTAAAATGAAGTGCAACTAGACACCATTTTACATGTCAATTATATAAGCCTCAGTAAACGAAGTCCAGGAGAGCCATGCAACAATTAATAAGCTACAACCAACACATCCTTCTACCAATATAATGTCATAAAACTTATCTTTACTAGTTGGAAATTCCAGCTAACTGCAGTAACACCTTTCACAGAAGCTTGCCACTAGCCATCTGTTGGAACAGCTACCTTTAACTACATTTGTAAATGGATAAGCCATCCTACTGGGGAAGTTTTCTGGAGGTTTATAATGCCTTCCCTTTTAAAATCACTGTAGCAGCTTGACACAAGTTAGCAGCAGAAAAATCTGAAAAAGGCCAACACACAAAACCAGGTTTCCTTTTTCATATAAGTCAAATAAAATAAAAGAGGCATTTTAATATTTGCTATGATGTGAATGGAAAGATGTGTGTGTCTCTCTCTCTGTTAGTATTTCTCTTCTACTCTTTTCCACTTTACCATTAATATTTCCAAAGGCTTCCTGGCTTGACTTTTTTTTTTTCCTTGATTTACGTCTCTGTCTTTCTGAAAGACAATGCAATTTTCCCTGTGCATTATAAGAAGTAGGATGTAGTACCATGTCACCAGTGCTCTTACAGTCCTATAGAAAAAGAGCAGGTCTTTGTGGAAGACCAAAAGTTATTTAAGTTTCACCTTATGCCCTATTTCTTTGCAACTCTAAACTTCTGAAGACAAAAATACCTCTACTACAATGACTGTATGTGAAAAATAGCCTGCTATTCTTTTGCCTTTAGCATCCTCTCCCCCAATAAAGAAAAAATTATTTTTCAATTTTCAGCACCACTGGAGTAGAAATGGCAGCAAATCTCTGCCAGAATCCGATCTTACAAAACCCATGACAACGAAGTCTTCAATTCCTGGGAAAAAGTGCCACACTCCATTTCAAAACATAAGGCTTTTAACTAATCAGTGTGAAGTAGTAACAAATCCTCACCAGGAATTGTATCGGGCAAAAATGTAGCAGGATTCCAGTTCTTGTCATTCATCATCTCTGAACCCCAAAGACTTATAAATTTAGAGCTATTCCAATCTGGAGTGCTCCCAAAACAGCTTGGATAAATATGATCTTGGAGAGATGCATTGAATACTTGATGCTTGTTTGTATGATTCTGAACTGGAGCTGGCGGTAATGCCTATGAAAAGAAAGAGTATTTTCCTCATTAATATTCTGTTTGCTTACACAGTAACTCCAACAGCAATATTCAAATCATAGTGTTTCAACTGTGAAAGGCATTATGAAAAGCGTAATAAACAGTATTTCCCAGAATGATAAAAAGACTGCTTTGTTGATTTTTAATGCAGATAATATATTGCACAGACTGTATGTGCACGTATACACTTGACGATCAGAAACATGGCTTTTAGATTCACCTAACTGATGAATTCAAAAAAGAGTTCTCCAAAAATACTTGCCTTAGTATCTACTGGTAGGCCCTCATTTGTAATTAAGAACAGTATCTATATGAAGGTGGAACTTGTAAGGAATTATTACCTTTCAAAGCCCAAGCTGTCAAAACCAATCCTTTATGACATGATAAGCATTAGCACACAAGACAATTGTGATAAAGCGATTACAAACACTTCAGGATTGAAAATAAGCACAGTAGAACAAATAATAAAACACTTATCTGAAAACATCGTTTTGAGGTTGATTATATTATTCTGTTTATTTTATCTGCAAGTATTACCAGGTTCCTGACTTAAAACTTAACAGGCAAGGCATACACCCTTTTATTTAAAGAATCAACTGGGAAAAAAAAAATGGAAGACACTTTTTCTTGATTTATAGAGGAAAATTGTTCTGGCTGACCCCATTTCTTCTGGCTGAAACTGTTTATTCACATTACAAAATGTAACTTTCTCCCAGAGACCTTGTGCAATGCAAGCATTATATTCAATTACTGTCACCTTTAAAAAAGCCAAGGAAAAGTGAGTTTGTTCTATTTTTGAACAGCATTTGATACAATGAAAAGCTACACAGAAGTAGATACAGATACAAAAAATATTATCTGAGTCCAATGACATTTCAGACATGAAAGTCTGAACGCTCATGGACAAGCAAACTACTTGTACACCCAGTCTCCTTTTTCTATACAGAAGGATTTTCATAGTCTGACTAATTGAGAAGGTGGGAGGGGCTGGAATACCTGCATTTAAGAAAACTCATATGTGGGTAGAAAGAAGCACATCACAGGGAAGAACAGCCTTTCCATGATGACCCAAGCCTGATCCAATAGGGCTTATTAGCTCATTCATTACCAGCTCTGCTGAATTCAGCTGGCTCTTCAAAGGCGAAAGCTCCCTAAAGCTTCAGCTTCTGAGTACGTCTTTACAGCTCCAGTGCAACATAAACACACAGATACCCAGCTGGTTCAGGTGCTGTGCCAGAGCTAATAGCTCTGGCCTGCAGCACACAGCCACTTAGTGCTAGCAGCCTGCTGCTGCGCGTGGGGCTTCTGGTGCAGCTGATACTGTGCTGCAGATGTTCTGCTACGCAAAGGTCTTCCCAAAGGAAAGACAGCAGGGTTCAGGGATGGGAGCTTGAGTAGACTGCCATAAGGGATGCAAGAGCAGCTCTGGAAGGATGTCAGAAGGTGGGATACAACAATGAGGGGTGTGAGAAGAACAGTAACGGGCTGTTGAGAAATGTCCCGCTGGCACGCTACCGTTACGGAACTGGTGCACTGCAACAGAGATACAGAAAGGGCACCAGTAAGACAGGAAAAAACAAAGAGGATGTTTAGAAGGAAAGCAAGAGTCATAGTCATCTCAGTGAACTAATCTACCCTCCTTGCAACCACAGGATCACTGGAGCAGATGAAAGGGACATGACAGGAATGTGTGCCTAATGTCAAAGTTTTTGCCCCTTTGAGCAGCACCCCCAGTGTGACTGATTTATTTTATTTATTACACTGACTGAAGTGCTATCTCCATTTCCAACATTCAAGACTCACATGACTCCACGTGCTTTCTAATCACAGTGAAGAAATTATCAGTCTTCCTGACAAAAGTTACATTTAGCCCCGCTGTATGAACCTTCCACTGGTTCTGAATCTGTCCTGTTGCCTACCCCTCACTACTCCCTCAAAAAAGACTACTATGAAAAGACCACAGTTTAAAGCATCTTGCATGGTTTCAGTGACACTCGGGCATGCTGGTTTATACGGGTGCACAGTGTTTTTCCTGGGATGAGGATGTGCCAGGCTTACCTTATTGTGTGTAAAGGGAGAAGCTGTATACAAGGTGGGATGGATAAGTGGTCGAGGCAGATGAGGAATTGTATGTAATGGTATATGTCCATGGATGTGAGGATAAAGATGAAGTGCAGGATGTGCAGGTTTTTCAGGATTCATAAACTGGTGGCCAGCAGGCAGGCGCCCAGTTGCAAGTGCAGAAGCTGTTAAACCTGAGGCTTCCTGTTTGCAGACGTGACATTCACAAGCATTTGGAACTTGGTCAGCCTGTAGGAAAATATTAAAAAAAAACAGATAAATAACCACTCTACTTGGCAGGCAATAAAACGAGCTATTTCCCTCATCTTTTCTTCTTAATCATCATTATTTAATTTTGCTTACATTAATTAGTATTTTCAGAGCATCCACAGAATTCTTTCATCTAATACCAGGGGAAAAAGCCTTGCAGTGAAGTAAAAGCACTAGTGGAGGTTCTTTACCTTAGTTAAGAAAAAAAAAAGAATGCCCTAAAAATTGACAGAATTTCATGCTAATCAGATATTTAATGTTCATTGTCAGACACAACAAGGTAGATACTGATACAAACAATCAAGAACAGATAGGAATGGGAACCTTGACAGCATTTGATCCTTCCTAAGCAATTAATCACCCCACTATAAAAAAATCAAATCAAGTTATTTTCACAATTTTCCAAGCTCATGGAAAACCAGTATGTGTAGAAAGTAGTAACAAGAGTTTATTAGCTGATAAAGTTCAAAGTAGTTCTGAACTGCAGTAAGCAGAGCACTGCCACCATGTTAAGAGAGGTGATCTTTCCACTCTACTCAGGACTAGTGAGACTCAGCTGGAGTGCTGGGTCCAGTTCTAGGCTCCCCAGTACAGGGGAGACACGGACAAACTGCAGTGAGTCCATGAAATGACCACACAGGCCTTGGAGCACCTGCCACACAAGGAGAGGCTGGGAGAGCTCAAATTGTTCAGCCTCAGGAGAAAAACTCAGGGGGATCTTAGCAGTGTGCATTCCCTTACCAGCCAGGGAAGAGAAGAGAGCTGGATTCTTGTCAGTGGTATCATATGAAAGGACAAGAAAAAATGGGCACAAACTTAAATACAGAAAATTCCACTTAAAAATGTGTTTCTTTGTGAGAGTGGTTGAACACCGGAGCATGTTACCCGCAGTAACTCTGGAGCCTCCATCCTTGGTGATACTCAAAACCCAACTGGACACAGAGATGACCAGCCTTCTCCAGATGGCCTTGCTTTGAGCGTGAGGGCTGTGCTACATTATCTGCAGATGGCCCTTCCAAACTCAACTACTCTGTAGTTGCACAAAGCTAACATTTTTAATGAAAAAATTAAGAAATGGCATCATCCATGTGAAAACCACACCTTATTAGAACCTTTCACTGGTCTCAAGGTATCATCAGCCTCTGTTATCTCAAAAGGATTCAAGACTTTGGAAGAAAAGCAGCCCAGGAAAGAGCAGCTTCATTTCCCTCTCTCAGCTCAGTACTTTTTCCTGCCACTGTCATATGACATGTAACCAAAAGATAATTTCACCAGAAGCAATACCAGGAACACTTCCCAATTGCTATCTTTCCCAGCGCTGTGGCAGTACAGAGTTATCCAGAAAGCAACATTAGCTAACCTAGCTTTCCAGAGAAGAACTGACAGGCGGTATATTCTTCTTAAATGTGCCTTCCTCTTAGAAACAAACAACTCTTCATTAACGCTTAAAAACATTACAGCTTGGACATTTTAACCAACATTTCATAAGACAAATAAAATGACTGAATTAATTAGGTGTATAGAGAAGTAAAAAAAGCCACCAAACAACTTTCTCATTAAAAAATTACTATTACCAAGAAAGCAATACTAACCGGGAAACAAATGAAAATGGAAAAAAGGTATCAAATATTAAGGTGAGATTCAAAATCCAATTCTGACAAATTTTTGGGTACAGACCATGAAAAGGACTCCAGAGACAAATAAGATTGAAAGTAAATAAGCAACCACAACAGGTAATTCCAAAAAAATCTCACATGCAGATGACATGTACCACTGAAGTCAATCACTTGAATGCAGTGTTAAAAGGTAGATACTCAGCTCTGATTAGAAAATCAGTCTAAAAAAGAAAGTCATTAAGAGATTCCTCATAATAGTTCTGAGAAAATTATTTTTCCTCCACGAAAATAAAGAAGAGAATGGTTAAATCTGCCTTATCTTGCATTTTAGTTTGCTTTCCTAAGGCAAGTAGACTTCTATAATCTCACTTGATTTTTCACAACAAATGCTGAATGTTCACCAGTTTCCAAGTGTTTGGCAGAAGTCTCAGCCCATGTGACCATAAGGCCATTGGTCAGCCATACACCAGAAAAAATCTCAACATAATCACTGAAAGAAAAGTAGTTTAATAATCTTAACACATGAGAAAATACTTTCAGTGGAAGGTCTTAAAAACACCCTAACCACAGGGCAACATTTACTGGGAGTTCCCACGTGACTCATCTAAGTTCTCAGAGATGCCCCATTCGATGGGGATTCTTTTGTACAGCAATCAATGACAGGGACTGGTACGTTCTCTCCCAGCACGTGGCAGCTGCAGGGTAACTCAGATTAGAAGCCACACAAGACAAGTCCATCAGATGCTTTCCCTCTGTGCTTAGCTGTTAAACCAAACACCACCACCTCTTCAACAGATGGCATGGTTTTTCTGGGTGGCTTGGTGATCTTATAGCAAAGAGCTCGATAATCTTAAACCATTTTAAAATAAATACATCAAATACCCCAAGACCAATACTGCAAGTCATGCAGGGGATTTACTACACAGAGTTTCAACAGAGAAAGTTAGTCCTCAGATAATATTAAAAAAATGCCTGTTAACTAAGTAATCATACCATTTTCACCAACACTCCGATTAATTTCAAATAACATTAATATTTAATGAAGACCAAGCCCAAACTTCCAAGCAGAAATGCTTCTTAGTTTGTTTCTCATTCATACAGGTCGGAATAAATTTTTTCCCCTTTTACTGAAGCCACCTTCAATATAAGTAACATATTCCAGGTTTTGACCAGAAGAAGGTATTTGCCATGACAATATATAATGATATAATATATGTAATATAATATATAATATTTTAGGTATCATATTCTCCTTACTGATAAAACTTAATATATTAAAAGTTAAACATCTAATTGAGGATGTAAATGCATTGGCATTTGAGAAGCAACATTTCAAAACTTAACTGGCCAGAAAGGTCACTTTTACATTACTATACCTGCTGACTGGGGTAAGAGGGTGGTGGACTATCCATTTTTGCTTCATCTTTCCTTAATGCCCTTTTTCCTAGAGCCAATTCCTCCTTTTGAGTCCCTGGTGGTTCACCACTGCTCTCCCCATCTGCTTCTTCATCATCTGCTTCTGAGGAACTGCTACTCGTACTGCTCACCTGAGGAGACTGGACAACATTAACTCATTAACAGAGGAGAGAAGGACAGGCCAACTGCCAGAAAAAAGATAGGACACTGTAAATGCTGTACCTCATCTTTCAATGCCATGTTTTCACCTCCACCATTTAGCTCACTGTGAATTCCATTCATGTTGGCTACAACCTCTGCATCGTCGTAATTATTCAGTGGGTAGATATCAGCAAATTTTGCTGATAATGGTGCAACATCTTCATCATCACTACCACTGAGGGGAAAAGAGGCTTGGGTAAATCACAGTGCTCAGCAATCTCAGTTACTGTAAAAGCAGGTAGAACACCAAAATGAAATAAAGTTGAGGGCATCCCTTGAATAAATGTTCTAGTTAGACTGTCTTGCAGGTTGTTTAACTGAGCTTATTTTTTCAAGCAACCCGTCATATAACCCTCCTGAATACAGCAGTTGCATGCCTGAGTGACAGACTGCAATAAAAATAAAGGTTCTCCGCTATTTCCGTGTAAAATATTTTTACATCACTGTTTTCTGACCAGGAATCTACAGAATTATTAGTGATACGATATGGACTTCAATTTGATGAAAAAAGCCTTAAGCCAATGATTGCTTTTACACAAAGTGTGACATGGAAAAATGTAAAAGTTTTTCCACTCATTAAAGGCGCAATCAGTGAGTAGGGAACACTCAACACATCACAGTAACTCTTAAATTTCTCAGTATCAGTTAGTTCCTAGACAAGCCCATGTCTATGTGCTTTTCAGAGTCTGCTCGAAAATACCTAATGAATTTTTTTCCAGGCAGACAGCTAGCAAAAGAACATGCATGTTTAATTACCTGCTCCAGGGAAATATTTCAAAGATTGGTTTGCTCATGTTTCTACAGCAATCTAGAGCTCTTAAAAGATCTCATATCTTTTTACATTCCATGAGAAACTGTGCCAAAATTTAATTACATCATGGCACCATTAGACGTATTTCAAATGTGCAATGAGGAAATAAAACACAGCAGATATGAGACATAAAATGGCCCTTCCCCAAGAATCAGTGGTGTTTCCCTAATAATAGGCTTACTACAGTAAGTAATACTTGGATTCAACTGAACTAGCTTCTAAAGAGACAAACTGAACAGTTTTTGACATTTCAGCACCAAAGCTAATTAGAGTTTACAGAAATTGAAAATGACATTTAAGAATATACAGCTACACATGCCACCACATAATCTGTTTTCAAGCACTCCCCAAATGGCTTCAGAAACTAAAGCCCTGTTACAGAAAATTAAACCACTGATGGTAGTAGATGCAAGGGAAAACATTTAGAAGAAACAGAACTTTGTGAAGTGATATTAATGGGAAACATCCCATGCATCTGCACTGGCCTTGTCCATCACACGAATGCCAACTGTCTCGACTGTACTGACAACAGGTATTTCATTAGTGTTCCCACTAGTACTGAAGTCAGGGTTTTTTTAACTATTCCTTTATAATACCACATCACAGAGGAGACTGCTGGTCAGCTCTACCCTAACCATGTACAGAAACCAGCCTATGAAGAAGTTTTAACCCTTCAGAATTAGGGAAGGGGCAGAGGTCTATCACTGGACTAATGCCTCAAATCTGTCAGTCACTGGGATCAGAATAAAATAGAGGGTAGCAGATACTTCCGATAGGGACAACAATTTTTGATGCAAGACTCAAGTTAACACAACTTCAAAAATTCTAAAAGCCTTTACATTGAAACTGAATATTGCCAGTTCCCTTGCTCAGTCTAAGAAAATGTGACATTTTAAAATGATTCTCTGCAGTAAATCAGCAAATGATGTCCTTGCCATCCCAAAGCAGAAGAGTACATACTACACACACTTCTAGCAGGACTGTTAAGTCAATGTCTTCAGAAACTTTACTGGATTACTTATGGAGCACTGGAGTTGTGGCCCAGTGAATACAGTACCATTATTAAAAAACTTCTGAGACAAAACTAGCCTTACATAACGATAGCCAATACAACTTCTCTGTGGAAATTCAACTCACTACAAAATTTAAAAACAAAGAAAAGAACTTACAAAGTTGGTGCCGAACCGTTATCTGCGAGGATCAGTCTGGGATGCTGCTGAATTGTAATAGGTGAACTGGAACCTGATCCTGAACTTGCTGAAGACATGCTGGGCGGGCGGATCTCCGACAGGTAATCCGGCGCAGAGTCAATTTGCAGTGGTAACTGGTTAATGTGGATATCATCCGTTATAGGAGAGTCCATGATGCCACACGTTAAAATGTGGGAAAGGCTGCAGTCATCACAAGTACATCTGTTCAAGAATTAAGATTCCAGATTTTTATGACCTTGTTTAAGTAGTCTTTATTTAAAGTAACCACACTCTTTGCTCCAATAATGTGTTTCCTTTTTCCTCGAACAAGAAATTACTGATTTATTATAATTTCATATTAAAAACATCAGCTCACCTTCTTCTATAATTACAGTTGGGACAGTCAGGCATACTCAAACGTGATGACAGCATGTGTCTCATTGTGTCTGTGAAGTTGTTCTCCCCAGCTAGTGCTTTCT
Organism: Todiramphus chloris collaris; assembly: GCA_025345505.1. Lineage (NCBI taxonomy): Eukaryota > Metazoa > Chordata > Aves > Coraciiformes > Alcedinidae > Todiramphus > Todiramphus chloris. The sequence goes on from JANVCC010000035.1 coordinate 34,094,151, forward strand.
TGTTATTAAGCTGAAGTAAATTATAAAGGCAGTGTTTTAGTAGTGCAGGTCTTTCCATTAACAATTCAATGGCACGTCATGATTAACAAATTACATAAACAAAAAGGGTTCTTCGAACAAAATATTTTAAAAGCAGAATAATTAAGAATAATTTCATGCAGGTGTAGCTTCGGTCATGAGTGAAAAAAGGAAGTCAAAGTTATGAACAACAAACATTTGGCACTGAAACTCTTCAAAGGAAGGAAATATGCTTCTACTATGAAATCGTAAAGTGGCCAAGTCCGTCTCCTTGATTGATTTGTACATGCAGCTTCATGGTATTTCTGCTGATGTACTCTGAAGTCGAGCAGTTCTTGTCTTGTTTCATGGCATACACAAAAGGACACTGCTGACAAGTGGAGAAAGAATGCCAACTCACCCTTAGCTTGCAAAAAAGAATTAGGAGTAACTTTGTGGCCACAATGGGATACATACAAGGAATAAAGTAGTTGTCCAAAAAGGGACTTTACTCTCTTAGTGAAAAAATACAAGCCAAATAACCTCCACCCAGCAGAGACCTAATCCTGGAAGTACCTTATTTCATTAGATACCTACAAACCTTAGGTTAAGCAAGGATATTCTTAAGCTTCAATGTCGATAGATGCCCAGACCTGATCCTTACCTAAGCAGCCATGTACTTAGAGCTCACTTAAGCCCAATTAGGATCAAGGAAAAGGAAGACTCTTCCTCAAATCCTTTGAGGAGCCCTGTATACTAGATGTTCTAAAGACATGGTTAACACAGGCTTATGTTCCTTATATGAAAAAGTACTTACCGATGACAGCCTTGAGACATTGCCAATTTAAGCTTAAGTTCAGGTTTTTAAAATGTACTGTCATACACTCTTTATCTGGCTCATGAGTAGCATTTCTTTTTGCACGGTGGTACAGGAACGGTGAGGTTCCCCATCCAGTTTTGACCCTAGCCAAGTCACTCTGTACTCATGGAAAGCACCATACATACACAAACACATCTAGCCTACAGAAGAGAGTACTGTGACTTATCCCACAGACCGTTCCATAATAAGTTAGGAACTTCCACTGGCTTCTCTCTGGCTACAGCTTAAAAAAGGCTGATAGTTTTCCTCTGCTTTTTCCCTTCAAAACAGATGTAGAAGACATCTACAGAGTCATAACAGATGCAATCATCTGCCCTGCTACTGTTGCTCTCACTCCCCAGATCTGCGCACACAAGGGAATCTGTTAAGTTCTTGGAGTTAATATTCACTATTGTGTACATCAAGGCAGCTCCACGCTCAATGTATTGGCTGTTTTGGATCCCACTCTAAGGCATCAAAAATTCCCCTTTTACTGGTATTCAATCCTAAGACTATGGTACTTACGTTTTCACCTTGTAGTAACTGAGAAAACATTATTACATATTCTTCTTGGATCTTACTTTTCTGTATTTTATCTGACAAAATTTCATGCCTGGCATAGTTGAAGAATTAGATCACACAGAACTAGTACAATATACTACACTTATATGTTTGCATCTTACAAATATACATGAAGCATTAGCATAACTTAGTATAGTATAAAAAAAAATCCTACCTGCTCTTCAATAAAACGTCTCTGTTTAAAAAACTCCCAGTCTTCCTTTAGCATGCGTTGTTTTGTTTTCATTGCCATCTAAACAGAAATTAAGGAAAACTCATTGATTTAATCACAGAACCTACACTGTTGTCAATTGGTCTATCAGTCTCACTAAACCTAGCTTGTCTATGCTATTTTAGAAATACTTACACAATATGAAGTGTATTTTATTTGCTCATCATTTGAGTCACGTAAAAGATTTTACACACGTTTACACTGTTTTTCAGTCAGATTCTTCAACTGTTATTCCTTACGTTAATATTTCTATTCACTAAGTATTTTCATAGCATTATCAATAAAATGTGATTGGCAGTAAATCCTCAAGATCTCAGACCTACTTAAGTCCACTAACATCTGGAGATACAGGACTTTCAGCAAGCCCTCAACACAGGCTCAAGAGCAAATTATGATGTACCACAAGTGGAAATAACCACCTAATCAAAGAGTCAAAACATTACAACTGGTGACCTAGACTAACATTATTTACCACTTTTATTCCTCAATGCATTTCATGCTCCTGATTAATCTAAGGATGAAAGATATTTTATAATCATTTGTCCCTGAAGCACATCACTACAAATGCATAGAGCCCATAACTTCTTGTACACAAATGATATTTTTCTGATTTAGTAAATAAATACAGTCTGACAGAATGCAAAACCTTCCATGAATTTTAACATAATGAAATGCATGAACAAACCTTCTCCTGTTGCATCTTAAGAGCACTACTTAATCAGTGAGGAAAACCAAACTATCTAGGTTGGTTTTTAGAGTGTTGTTTTTTTTATTAATCGGGTTAATGAAAAAAGATCTCCCACCTTATAAAATATAAGAAATTGCTTCATTAAGATAGTGAGCCACAGCTCACTAACCTGTAGGTTGTACCACTAGCAAGTTTGGGTTTTTTTCCTCCTCAAAACCATGCCTCCAGAAATTCATAATTAACAGTAAGGCTTTCAACTTTTGATCAAGCATATTATTGCTATTAACATTATTTAACTTAGGAAAATGAAATTCTAAGATGGGGATTTGAATCACTATTCAGTGGTAAAGTTTTGCCTAATGAATTCCTGAAACAATCAGCAACATGTAATTCTAACTGCTTCTCTGGATTTTGATTTCCCTTGATCCAGTGAGGCTGCATTAACACCAAACATTAGTTTATCACTTATGTGTGTGCTTTGTTGGGTTTTTTTTTCCAAAAAAAAAAAAAAAAACCCAGCACGCACAAAATATTCTTGAACCATTGGTAAAATTTCTTAGATACCCTGAAAGGTACTGCAGAAATTTCAGTCTGGCTGTATTATCAGCTTCTGAGAACTCTGGAGCTATATTTAAACATAGCAATACTCACTGGTTTAGGTTCCCTGCCATCCAGCTTAATCCTCACCATCAAAGACAGGCACCTACATTTGCTATACATTATAAGAGAAGACTTTAATGCCAAAGAATGATGTTTAAAACAGCCAGTGCATTAACTGGGAGCTGCCTACTCTAGCTGGCCAAGAAGCTGTCAAATGGAACAGCATTCTCTAAGTCTTGGTACTCTTTAGTATTAATAAGAACAAGGGCTGAAGCTAAAGTTTTCCCAATTGCAACTTCACAGCCTTTCCAATACACTATGTCTGCAATATCTTAAGTTAGTAATTCCACAGATAATGGGAAGCCACCTCTCTCCCCTGTCTTTTTCCCAATTAATACTTATTTCAGGAGAGCAAAGCAGCTGCAATACAAACCACATGATTCATGCCCAAGAATTCTGCTAGAGACAGTGGGAGAGAAGTTCAAATGGGAGAATTTAGGAAGGAAATCAGAAGGAAAAATTTATACTTCAGTCTCCCACATCTGCAATGAATATTCTACTACTGCTACACAATGGAGAAGAGAGGTCCACTACCATCCTCTTCATTCCTCTCTGTTTATTTGAGGGCAAAAACTATTCAAGATGCATCAAACGAGACATGGTAGAGAGAGACAGAAGGTGAACAAGTATTCCTCCATTCTTAATCATGAAACAAAATCAGCAGTCTGGTCAGAACTGACATATACCACTAGATCACTTGTGAGCACTCCGATGCTCATACGTACCTCACAGGATGATTCTTGCTTCCAAATTTTAAACTCTGTATCAAATGTGATTACACATTTGAGCATCCCAAATTCCACCTGTGAATCTAATCTATTCTCCTAGCCTGTTTCACTAGAAATAATACAAATAACTTCTCTTATCGCAGACTCTTAGCACTAGTGTTTCGATTATTCATACAGCCTCCATAAAGACAAAGAACCCAATTATGCCCATAAATACTATTTGTTTTCCTATTAGGTTGACCAGGACTTTTAAAAAATGGCAATTAAAAAAAAAATTCACAAATGAATATGGAGAGATAAGCAAGAACGTCTCCCGGGGCTCTTGTGGAGCTAGGCAAAGGCATTACTGTATTCCTTCCTCCTGTAGGAGGCAGCACCAAAAAACCCCACAAAGTTCATAAGACTATCTAGCTGTTACTTACAGAAGTGATTCAGACATATTTAACTCCTGAGTTAAGTGTGGTCTTCATTTGGTAGAAAAATCAGGATCTGGAAGTACAGGCTACATACACGTAAGCTCCACTGTATTCCAGATACCCTAATCATCTTCCTCAGATTCTAACACGTGGCGAGTACAGCTGCTGGTATGAAAGAATCTTTGGTCTAAATTTTCTTAGATTATACACATGGTATGGCAGTGTATTAACTTACACATCTTCAGTGTGCATGACACGGCTGTCTTTACACAGTCTTAAAAATAAATATTAGTATTTGTATTGCTTGCCAAAGCTATTCACTTTTTCCCCCAAGAACAGGTAACATAACATACTGTAGCAGAGGGTCCATTATCACTGCTCATGCCCTGTCTAAAATTTCTTTTATAGTTCCACAGTAGATAAATGAGGACCATTCTTAAGTTCTCCTCTGTGATGGTCTGTTCTAACCTTTGATACACCAGCAATAAACGCCACTATTTTGTTAGGCCAAGGGGCAGAGAATAAACACGCATTCGCTGTTAAAGATCCACAGTTTCCATAGTAGCTGGGCTTTCTGATTTCTACCTCGTTAACAACAATATCACTGCAAACACAGGAGAGATGGTCACACTGAATGATGTATTTTTGCTCAAGAGAGTATAACCCCAACACCAACATGGTTATCACCAACATGGGCTTTAAGGCACAACTGTAAAAATATTTTTTCTCTATATAATTACCAATATAAATATCAATATCTCCTTTAAAATTTGGTAATTGTTTCCTCTACACATCCACACCCCCCTTTTGCAGTTGTTTGGGGTTTTTATTTGTCATTAGGAAATAAAAAGTCATTGTTTTAAGTTTCCGTTTGCGTCAGGATACAGGCTTCCCTGAGCTATAAGACAGTACTCATGGCAGTTGCACAGTCACGATGCAGACAAATAAGAAAAATCTGTTCAGAGTGGATTTTGAAGTGGTGCAGATCAACCATCCAGGAGCTTGATATGAATGTGACTCTAGAAATTCCATCTTTTGCAAAAATTAATCAATCACTAGAAGTGAACTGGACTCCGTTTCTTACTGAAGAGGCAGTCCCCGACAGCCACAACACCCTAACACCACAGGAAAAATGACTTCTAAGTAACACAAAATGTGAGGTGGTGAAAAATTACTGCAATCAAATATCTAGGTACAAAAAAGCAAAGAGAAAATTTTTAATTGATATCTCACAGATGTAGACCCCAAATACAGAACAATCCCTAAAAATGTAATTAGTGTTGTCCTCTCTCAATCTTGAAGGTACTAAAATTAATGGTAAAAGTTCACTTAAACCTTCATTGTGGGAATAGCTTCTGAAGGACATTTACAGTGTATCATAAGACTTGAAAATAATTTTATCTATAGGAGTAACATACTCAAATTGGGTCTCCATCCTCCTAATGCTCATAAAACTTCATACTACAAGAAAAGGTCTACAAAGTTCTGTATCTTCACTTGTTTCAAGATATATTCTTTCTTCTAATATGCTCAAGATTGTCTTAACCTTGACTTAAGTCCTTATCCTGACCCATTTAAAAAAAAATAATTAAAAAATTGATTTCTTTGAACATGAGACAAAAAGCAATGAGCAATTTTGGAAGAGTATAAAAAAGCCCACTTGCAAAATAAACTGCTCTTTTTCTGAAAATTAAACTCTTGAGAATGCAGGAACCAGCACAACAATGGGATTTTTTTCTGAAACATAGCTGATTATTCTGAGTTTGTGCTATCAGAACATACATTTAAAACAGGATAATTTCAGAGGTCTCAAATATCAGTGTAGTGAGACTCTGGAATTTGATTTTGACAGCTGTACAAAGGGTATCACCACACTATGCAACAGTCTATAGTTTTTAAAAGGAATCTATTCTTCTGGATTTCGTTTAGTGTATTATTTTGCAAGCTTAGAGGTTTTTAGTTTGCATTTGTTGTTTTGTTGGCTTTTTTTTTTAATTTTGTAGATGTCACTAGGAAAAGAAAATTTTAGATTACAGGCTTAAGTAATTCAAAAAAGTTCCAAGACCACCTCTAAACAGGGGCTTCAACAGGGGCTTCAACAACTTGTAGATGCTTTCTGTCCAATCACCATGACATATTGATATGTTAGTGTTCTCACCTATTCTCAAAGACTGACATGAATGAAAAATGTTACATTTTGTTGCTTCAAAGCTCTGAATAAAAATACCAAATAAAATCTTCACCAGAGGCACAGCCTTGTATGGACTGCTCCCTACACAGTCAGTCTTAAGACTGTTTACATGATCCTTACCTGTTCATCAACATAATCATCTATTCTTTTCTGGCATTCAAGCCATGCTTCAGCAACTTGACCCATTTCCTGTTCCAGTTGATGATACCTTTGTAGCAAGGTACTATACATATCTTCACTACAGGAATCGTGCGTCGTTCCGAGCCTAAAAGATCGAACAGCACTCATTACAGAAGAGTCATTTCACTGAAAAAACTAAACACACTTTCAGTTCTGCCAGATGAAATGTGTTAAAGTGAAGTTATTGATAAACCTAGGCCCACATAGCTGCTTATAGCTCCAAACTGAATATTTTTAGTAATTTAAAAAAAAATATCCAACCACCACTCGTTCCATCGTTCTGTAACCAACAATAGCAAGAATGTGGGAAGTGCAACATTTCTAGGGCCTCTTTCCCACAAGCAACCAGATGTCAAACCTACAGAGCTGTATTTATTCAAATTTTGTTGCCTGATATGTTTATCCTTCCAAATTCTATAGGCTAAATATACATGTTGACTATTTACTAGCTATGTAGTAAAAACTAAAGCCAGAAGCTTCTTAATCAGTACTGTCATAAAATCACAGAATCATTAAGGTTGGCAAAGACCTCGAAAAAACCAAACAAACTCATTAATACAACCATCTAACCAGCATTATTCTGACCACTGAACCATGTCCTGAAATGACACAGTTTTTGAACACCTCCAGGGATGACCATTGCTAAAAAGATTACTAGACAAGTTGGAGTTCCAACTGGGAAAAGAGCTGCAGAATGAGGCAAGTGAGATAATTTGGTTACATGCAGTTATTTACTATCACTTGAGCAGCATCAAGTTCAAAATGTAGCTGTGCCATTCATTGATGATTTTCACTGTCAGGAGCCCCAGAAATTGCAGACAGATTTACCTCCCTTTCTACTGATTCTGTATAACAAATTCCTTAAAAAAAAAATTTAAAACATAAAAAAACCTACTAAAGCATAAGTAAATAAGCAAACTCCTGAAATATTACTTCATGAATAAATGACAAAATTATGTTAGTTACTGTGTGCTTAGAGCACACTGAATTGTAATGACCTGTAAATTGACACAAACAAATGGAAGATTTTCAACATTTCTCCTACTCAGTAATTAAGAGAAAACTGGTTAGTTAGTTAATTAAGCACAGAGATTATATGGTCAAAGCCAGTAACAGAAAACAAAACCCAAGCATACCAAAACTTGATATTTAAAAGCCCAGCTTCAGCATCTCAGGGAGGTTACTGATTTCCATTGCAAGAGGACACTAACCTAACCCAAGGACTACATAGTCCTCCCTATCATCTGGCAGAGAATTGAGCCCTTAATTTTAACGTGACAATTAAGTATAATGAAGAGCTGATCAAATAAACAACTCAGTGAGTACTAAGTTACAAATGTTAGCATGACTTCGTCAGTAAATTTGTTTTCTTGCGTTGTTTTTGCCCAGAGCCTGCAACACAACCACTTTAAAAGGGTGTGTAAGCAATTCTGCACATTAAAAACTTGAGAACTCCATGCTTGGCAGAGTACAAAAAGCAGTTTCGAGGCATATGGTGACTTTAGGATATAATGCTTCCTCCCCATCAGTGCAGACATTGTCAATTACTGTTATTAGATCACGATTTACTAATTTTCCTGAAGCTTGCATTTCTCCTCTTATAGAGTCAGGAGAAATTCTGATCTGTACTGTACAGAAGTCCAGAATTTGATCTCGGAACTGTTGCCGAGTAGTACTATTCTTTCAAACACTAGTTGTGCACAGAAAGAAATATGGTCTCAAGTTGGAAGCAAAGGAACTTAATTTTAAAAAATTTAGATTAGCAATGCAACAGCATTTGCCATTTCCATTTTGATTGAAACAACTGAATAAAAGTTAACATCCTACTAGTAAATACACTTCCACCCCCCGAGGTAAAAATAAATCAACAATTATTTCAGTCCTGTAAACAGAGGTGGAATATATTCTGGATTGCAGTAAAAGAAGGTAATAAAAAGCATCACACATACATAAAACTCACTGTGAAGTAAACCATTCTTGTTAACTGAATCTTTCGAAGCATAGCTGTTGATATAGATCCTACTGTATCAAAATGCCTGTGTACCCTGATAAGGAGCCCAGAATTTACTTGAAAACAGCGTTTAACTGAAGCTGTGCATGTACCCTGAACATTGTCCCATCCCACCCAGGGAAAGAGAAAAGGGCAGAAAAGCCCCAGATCTCTGTCAGTTATTCCATTACCAAACCCCAGTAAAGCTACCTGCTGATCGTAAGAAGTGTGTCAGTGGTTGCATGTCATCAAAAGCCTCTTAACCTGAGAAAGATATTTCACATCTAAGAAACCTTTCACACTGACACCTTCCTCAGGAATTACTAGTCACTCACCTATGAAAGGACTGGATTTCCTAGTTATGAAAACAGTCTTACAAAATCCTGTGTCTGATCTAGAAGCCCTGCTGTTTAATGAAGTCCTGACAAGCGCAGGGACAGCTCTTAGAGCTGGCCTGCAGACTGCACAACTGCGTGTGCCTCCTGAACAAACCAGAGATGTTGACTAGCAGCAGAACATGATACAACACGGAGATCTTGGAAATCTATCCTGAGTAGATGATCAGTCCTGCGAAATACTGACACAGCTGATCTTGCATCAGCTAGCAACCTCCATCCCCACAACACTGCTGCGTTTTAACCTCTGTAAGTGAACACCTTTTCTGGTCTGACATCTGATAAGCATCCTTGGAATCAGTGACAGCACACCAATCATAGAATTTGAAAAAGGCAGAGCCTGTGATTTAAATAAGAGATAAAACAAAGGGTGAACACCCAAAATCCAAGTGAAGCTAAGATACCAAAATGCCATTTTACATTTCTTCTTCAGGAAGAGAAAACAATGAGGCCAACACTCTGTAAAGAAACTGGCAACACCTTCTCTACTGCATGCAAATAATTCCCTACTGACCAAATGACTAGGCTGTTCCCTGCTCTCCATGGGAGGCCTCTTCGATGAAACATTCTTCCACCAGTTCCCAAAGGAGGGCAGATTATCCTCCAGGAAAATTTCCCAGGGAAGGCTACCTAGTTCTTGTACTTCAAGACCAGAGAACTCAGCAGTAAAATCCCAAGAGTCCATGAAAAGAGATGTAATCTATGCTTACCAAAGAAAACCAAGGCATACACTACATGAACTAGAAACCATGCAACAGGAAGCTTGTGCTGGATCTCTCCTTCCATAAACACCCATGTGAATGCATCTAAGCTAACCCAGAGCTTGTGTGAAACATCCTCAAAGCTACCTCGTGAACACAGATGTACTGTGAAAGAAATTCCTGCAGGAAGGGATTCTGACTTCACCATATTTCATCCTTGATCCTAGCTGTCACTACAGTGAAGCTCTGTAGAGAAACACCACCTGTTGCTCAGTATTTAATTGCAGGAGCACTTGAGAACAACAGGTAAATGACAACAATACAATGTTTTTGTTAAGAAATAACCGTAAGCTTCCCCACGATCATTCTCAGCTCTGCAGAAGGCAATATAAGCAGTTATGATATGGCCAGGATTGCTGGATACAGTGTCAGTGGTACTGAGAAATCAAATATAGATCACTGGGGAAAATACACAACTGAACAATGTGCTATTGAACACAGCAACAGAATTAGATGCCTGAATTAAAAAAAAAAAGACCATACTTGAAAAATGTTTGGACTTTAGAGAATAAAATGTTTATGAATTAATACCTCACCCCTACAAAACACAAACATTTTGTAGGTACACAAATTACAAGCAGAGCAATCTTTCTAACAACATATACATTGCAAAGCCCTGGGAAATGCAACTTGATATCAGACCTGCAAGCATTTAGCAAGGAATATTATTTCTTTTGCTTTCTCCAATTAAAAATCTGCTTAAAACTCCAAATTAAGTTACTTGTTTGCTGTTGGAAGCATGAAGGCACTGAGGCTTTAATTCATTTGTGGAGTTGTAAAGACAGTAGCGATGCCTGATGACAAGTGAAAACAATACTATCCAGTCAGACCATCAGCACTGTCATTGGACCCTGTCATTTTACTAGGCAACTTTCAAGTAAGCAGATTAGGGTATCACTTCTTCTGACAAGCAAGTTAGGACAGCAGCCTGCCTAATCCACAGTATTGTTTTCAAGACAAATCAAGGATTTTTACTTGCTAAACTGCAGAAGAATCAAGAGAATTTTTTTTTTGTAAAATGCTGAAAATATGAGGTTTCATTTCTCCTTTAAATTACAGAAGAAAAGTTAAACTCTACCTCAGATGCGACACCAACGTTGGCAAGCTATTCTGCAAGAGTGGCTCAGAAAATACCAGATTTTCAAACAGATGCTTATTGTGCAATTCCCATGTCACCTGAAATTTCTTCAAATGTTCATTTTCCTGTAACAAAAAAACAACAACAACAAATTTCTGTCAGAGGAAAGAATTTAAAGTCTAGTTTCCAACTTACAGGCTGGATTATGCAGCTCAGATTTTACCCAGGTTTAATATTCAGAAACTTAGAATTTAAGCAGTTCTTTAGGACTCAAAATAACCATAGCTTCATTCCTTTTTTTTTTTAAATTGTGGTTTGTTTTGGTCTTTAATTGTCATGGATTAGAAAAAAAACCTGAAAAACGCCATTTGTGATCTCAACCAGTTGTTCTCAGGTTTTCTTGTCAAACAATTGTCTATCTTTGATTATTTTTCAGTTCTTTGAACTTATCTAGTAGTGGACACATGTATGATGTCAAGGTGTAATTCTTATTTCAAACTGACAAATCAAGTAAACAGTTACCTCAAAGTACAGCTTCAAAACCCAAAGTTTTCTAAGTAGGCAAGAGATCAACATCTTCCATCTTTCGTATGCAGACTGTTTTCTATCTGAGGTAATTTAACACATAACTATGTAATTTCACAAGACTATCAGTATTCAAAAAAATAGCTTGGAGTTTCATTATTTAAGAAAGGTGGTGGCGTTTTGGTTTTTTTTTTCCCCTGAGTTGCACAAGAGACATGTACCCTTTCACTTGGAATATTATGTTTTTTAAACATTTAATGTTTCCATAAATTGCCCATAATTTCTCAAGGATCAACACTGAGAAAGGTTAATTTCCTAAGCAATTGCCATATTATGCTGTAATCAATATGGTTAATGCTTATCTACAAAAACCTATATATCAGGCCGTGCAAACCAGGATATTTCTCAGAGAAGTACTGGATAAGTTTATCCTTCTAGTCTGCTATACTATGCACTTGGGGGCTTTTCTGTACTGAGTACTGTCTTTCCAGCTTGCTCTCAGGATGATCTGTAATTTCCTGGTGGGGCACAAGGCTTTGTTTCCTGCTCTTGAACTTCGCTAGCTAGCTGGATTCCTTTGGAATGAATCATAATTTCATTGAGAAATTAGCTTGTCACAGGTGGAGGTTCAAGGCATTATGTTCCTTTGTACAGCACGTGGCGTGCAGAGGGTTCACCTTTAAAAGGAAGGCTGCGCTAAGTTCAGAGGTCTTGACTGCCTAGAACGTATTTCAGCTGAAAAGATTCCTCTTCTGCAGTGCAGTGGTATCGTGAGAGAAACAACCACACACCCTGAAGAGGCTAGTGACCCTACTACCTGTTCTGAAAACCGTGATAAACTACTCCAGTTAATAAAAAAGTTATTTAATACATCTAAGTGATGTATGACAAGAGACAGTGTCCTACATTCTCATACTTTTTAATGTCATAGCTTTGTAGGAAGAAGTTTTCAAGTACTTTCTGGGCTGCAGAAGGAAAAGGACACCAAAAGTCTGGGTTATTACATGTTTTCCTAGGTTTTGTTCTTTAAAAGAGATCACAAATTTTATTTTAATTGGAATTTTGTCAGGAAAGGAGTACGTTAGGAAGTTCAAGCATCTTCTGTCTCTTCATGGCCATTATCTCAATCTCTCATACCTGCTAAATTTTCATGACAACGAGTTCACAATAATAACCAGGGGGAAAAAATTAAAAGATCATTTTATGATCAGCAATGCAATGCTGGCACTATGTTCATTATCAGCAGATCTACTTTGAGAAAGCCAACACTGGCACTACAGTCCATCTGCTTTTCAGCTGAACAGATTTCAAAGTTTCAATGAAAATTAGCCTGAAAAGCAATCTTCTCTCAAGCACCTTGTTAGAGACTGAATGACTATTAAAAGCAGCCAATAAACTGGAAATGGCAGTGACCTCACATGTGTATCTAAGTGATAAAGCCGGGGAAGACAACACAGACAACAGCAAACAGAGCACTAACAACAGGAAAAAAAAAAAAAAGCACCAGATATGCTCAAGTTTCTTAACAGAAGAACATCTGCTTTGGCAACTCAATTTTACCCACAGCCCTACCTCAGTCATGACACTTCCCCTCCATTTTATATCCTCCTCGCCTGTGGCCATTACAGCCTGGGTTCTGCCTATTCTTTTCCTCTCTTTATACACCCAGACAGCCACTTCCAGCTAGCTGGCAATAAACCCCAAATTTACCAGTTTGTCCACTTATTTTTCCTTGCGCAAAGTTTACAGAGGAAAAGGGATGCACAGGACAGACATTACCAAAGGATGGGCAGGAAGAGATTATCAACAAAACAGGATTTATAACCACCTCAGTGGAATTACAGAATTTGTTTACTGTATTACTCACTCATGATAGACAGTTACTCGAGAAGAGGGTTTTTTTCAGGCTATTGCTTGTTATCTACCTGATGACATAAACCCAAGAATAACATCACAATCACCTGACATAATAAGCATTTAAGAAAGGCCTCTAGAAATAGCATAGCAGATTAATTCCAAGACAAGAGGTCAGCATTCCAAGTATCCATTTTTGGTTTTAAGTGAAAAGAAAAACTGAATATTAAAACAATCCAGAGTTACCGCTACACATGTAAGTCTGTGTCCTTTAAAGATGGTTGTCAAGAGACTGTTAAAGATGACCAGAGGAGTGTTTCACACACTTCCAAAGGCATCATCTAAAGTTTTGTAGATCTGCTTAAAGGTTAGTTTCGGAGTAAATGCCACAAACAGCATCCCACCTTTTTCTTTACAAACTGATACAATTTCATCAGTTCACTGTAAGTGAAGACTACTCTATAGGTCCAAGAATTAAATTTGCCTTTTCAGAATCTGTCTCCTAGAATGCATACATAAAAACCCCTTACATTTCACAACCCCCAGAAGACAGTTAAATGCTCTGCTAGCATTACCCTTCACAAGTAGAAGCAGAAGTTATCTTTGTCAGTCTTACCAGAGTAACTAGAAAGGCGCTGATTGTACATGCTGCCTGACAGAGTGCACTGTATTCTTCAAGTAGGAGTGAGATGAATTGATGTGCCTGTGGTGGCCCTTGTATTGCTAATGTCGATGCAACTTTAGATCCCAGTGACAAGTGTCTGAGCAGACGAACCTTCATTTCAAGCACATATTCTCTAGCTTGCTGTTCCAACCGTTGGTAGAGCTGATATGGATCTCTTTCACAAAGCCTGTATTTTTAAAACATTTGTAACCAAAAAACAACAATGCATGTAACAAAGTTCCTAAAAATAGTTACCAGTTACCATCAACATCATCAGAAAGAAACAGTAGCTAGAGTTTACAGAACTTCCTTAAATTTCAGAGAACATGGTCCAGTTCCCTGCTTTGACACTGCTGAACTGAGCTCCTGTGTACCTTTAGGACTGTAATGCCTGCACACCTGAGGAGCACATTCATTTAGGGCCTCAGTATTTCACTTGGACTTGTGAGCTAAAAAAAAAAAAAAAAAGCAGCAACCTTTACTCAATTAGCATCCAACCCCTCAGACAGCCAGACTTCAGACAAGCTTCTTGAGTTTCTCCATGTTCTTACATACAGTCTCAGAAGAGACAGACCGAGGCTCAATTTCCTGAAGCAGTACAGGCATTTACTTCAAGCCACCGAAGGAGCCTGACCTGTTAGGCAGCCAGAAAACTGGACTTGGTGACTACTTTAGGGGGCCCTTCTGTTGTTGACATGACCCTTCTGAAAGCTTTTAAGACATTAACAAAACTCCTCACCTTCATTGAGAGTTTCTTACCCCAAGATCATATATATAATGTATAAGGACACTTTTTGCACCTTTTATTGAAGGTCTGCCATTGCACAGCAGAGGTGTGGGCCACAAAGAATGTCCTTCAAGGTATGTGACTTGCTCTCTACAACTGCCTGAAGGGAAGTTGTAGTAAGGTGGGAGTTGGTCTGTTCTCCCTGGTGACAAGCAATAGAACAAGAGGAAATGGCCTGAAGTTGAACCAGGGGATGTTCAGGCTGGATGGATATTAGGCAGCATTTCTGTACATAAAGGGACGTCAGGCATTGGAATGGCTGCCCAGGGAGGTGGTGGAGTCACCATCCCCAGAAGTGTTTAAGAGCCGGGTAGATGTGCTTAGGGACATGGCTTAGTGGTTTTTGATAGGGCTGGGAAAAAGGTTGGACTTGATGATCTTGAAGGTCTCTTCCAGCCGAAACCATTCTGTGGCTTAGGGTGCTCTGCTATGGTAGTGCCTGACTATAATCTTTACAAATGACTGGTGGATTTTTTTTTACCTCTTTTTTTTTTTTTTTCCTAAATCTAGAATAGGGACCAGAACTTGTGAGTCCTCTGTCCTAGGGAAGCACATTAACATTGAGGCTCCAGAACCGTATTGCCCTCAATGCACTCTAATCAGCCACTCAATTATCTGCAAGACTAGTCACTGTAAGATGGGAGTTTCTAAGAGGCTCAGGGCTTCCTACTAAGGACAGCATACAGCTGGCTAGGTCGGATACTATCCTGGAAGAAAGACATGGCTTTGAACCACCTCACACAGAAGAAAACTGAACACAATGGCTTCTCTGAAGCACTTCAGAGGGAAATTATGCTATTTCAAGTCCTGTGCATGGAGTTTAAGCATTTCCCTCAGGTTTTTCACAGTGCAGAGAGGTGGGGAAGAAGGAAGAGATAAGTACTTCAGAGTAAGATGAATAAAAGTTTGCTATCTAGTCCCTGCTCTTCCCTCATCACTCACAATGAAGTGCTATCATATTGCCACAAAATGCTTCAACATGCAATAGGGACAGTACCTGGCAGCACTACCTACTTGAAAATCAGACCAATTTGTGTTTCTTGCTATCTGTGTCTAACAGAGCTGGGCCTGGAATGAGGAATTTCTGCCTTTATACACAGATTTACTTGGCTACAGCACCATCTTTGGCACACTACCTACATGGTTTGTTCGGGGGTTTCAGTTTGATGGGTTTTTTGTATGTTTTGTTTTTTACACTTTCAATACTTACACTGATGAGCTTTGTTAAAAAAATTTTCCATGACATTAGCACCACAAACTGAACATACTGGTGTCTGTTCAAACACAGCATCCTATTTTTTTTTTCATGATTTAGAGACTAAAGAACTCGAGTGAAAAATAATCATTCACATTTAAGGTTTCCTTCTTTGAGATCCTGTTTCTGCCTCTGTATTTTAATAATCTCTCTCAAAAGTGAACACCATCTGTAGAGAAATCAAAGCTCCGAAGTACACATGAAAGGTACACAGTATGTCTTCCAATTTCAAACATTTTTCTATTAAAGAGAAACTGAAAACAAAAAATCATAATTTTAGCTGCAATTCAGTTTTATTTACTTACACACTACCCAATATTTAGGTTTTGAAACCAAAGATGCTTACGTTGCATGTTTTGATCACTGAAAGTGTGACTAACAGGAAAGCATACTATATTACTTCATATTTATACAACTCATGTTCAAAACCAAACACTCTGGTGTTTTATATAACAGAAGTGCAATAAGCTCATTTAATTATCTGTTAAGGCTGTTTCAGGAGTATAGTCATAAAAAAAAGCAATACTAGTTGACTACAGTTTTTCAAAACTTTCCTTATCTCACCAAAAATTTTATTCAGATAAAAACTCCACAGCAGAACTAGAGTTTGTCACACTAGTCAGACCTTAGTATATTGAGTACATACAGAACCAAGGAGAGCAACTATTCCTTGACCACATACTCAGCCAGGAACTGAAACGAAGTTCCTGGAGCACTCTAAGGACAGCCACACTATTCTCAAAAGGAAAAAAGTCACAACTGAGGATGTAATTAATTACACCTTCAACTTCCACCTAGAAAAGCTAAGAAAATTTCACATCCAAGAAAATTTCAACTTCTGAAATGGGTAAGAAGTTATCAGAATTCTTCTCACCAGCGATCAATGCCAGTATTACTTTTTTGTGGCCGTTGTTTTTTTTTGTTTTGGAAAAGTCTCTTCTAGCTGTTACAACTACACTAAGATGCAGGGACTATTATAATTCATGTTAGTTCAACAAGGTAAGAATTTCACATGGGGCAACTCAAACTCAACAGTGTCTTAATAATCATCCCAAGGTCTTTCAAGAAGAAAGATTTTTGGGAGGCTTCCTTATTTATACATTAATATTCCTACTGCAAATGGCATACAAATTTAATAGCTTCCCATGCATTCAATCTATCATTTAAAAATCCTGTATGAATAAGAATTGACAATTCTGACTTTTCATGCTAGTGGAGAGGCAAACATTTCAAAACAGACAGAAAATAAAGTTCTATTAAAATACAATATTCCAAACTACTTAAAAACTAATTTAAACAAAATTCCTCTTAGCAATTAATAGATATTTTTCCAAGTGCTATACCTATCCACCAGCTCTTTCATTCCTTCTTTGTCTGGTACCAAAGATTGGTCTTGGTCATCTGCTAAAGGGGTCCCAGCTTGGCGATATATGCACCGAACCATGTATCTTACTTCTGACCAGTAATTTTGAAGTTGCTGAGGTTCACGTTCAGGCTCTGCTGAATTTTCTCTGCAAATAATGACAAAAATAATTACTTTCTATTTGTACACTGCACAGGTGTATTGATTCCTACTTTCTGAACATGCTCTTCGGGAAAAACAACATACTAAAATGACTGAAATAAAAGTACATGCCTAAAATAAAGTATAAAATTGGATAAAAGCTGCCATCCATAAGTTACTGTCATTGTGAGATAGCCTGCTTAAAGTACAGACCAACAAATGAGCTACAACTCTGCCAACAGTCTACCTACCAGCACCAATGCTGTTGAGTTTGAATTCAGCTCTTACCTGCGCTCATTACAGGCTTCACAGTTGCATGCTATGTCTGAAGGAGAGGAATTGCTAACGTCTACAGCAGGCACTGTCTGTGCACCAACAGTTATTCTTCCTCCTCCTACAGATTCCTGCTGTGATCCACTGTTTCCAAGAGGCATGTGCAAAAGGAAATCTTGATTCTGAAAGGAAAAAACAAAGGTAGCTTTCAATTAGTAAGGGAGAAGACTGAAATGTTGATAGGTATAAAGTGGCAGCTCGTAGTGCTGAATCTATTTTGGGAGGAAGCTCAACCAGGAACAAAGAACTTTCTAAAAGCTTAACAAATGCAAGAGATGGACTGAGAAAACCAGTGATATAAATAGACTTTCATTTCTAATAACCAAAGTATGTTGGTTATAATTATCACCTTTGTGTACTCCAGCATAAACAATGACCTAAGCTGAAAAAAGACTTGCATCATCCATGATTAATCATAAACTAGTAATATCTCTTCAGTCTCTATTTGACAGTAAGTTTTACTTGTGTAATTCAGCAATCTCTTCCAGCAAAAAGCATAACAGACAGATGTACTACTTCATAGTAATGGGAATGGGCAGATGAGAAATCTCTCTTCCAAGGCTGCTGGTATTTTGTCTCCACTTTCTCCTCCTTCTCTGCGCTCCAGCCCCCGTACACACCACACTTCCCTCCTCTGCATCCTCCCCACATTGCCACCAGCTTTCTGTGGTACCAGGAGCTAGCTCTCCCACACTAGGAGCATGACTGAAGGGGTTTGTTTCACCCCAGATGCTGGGGCAGGAGGCAGACACAGGCCCAAACAAGCCTGCACGCATCTGTGCCCACCGGCAAGGCCAGCTACTGGGGATAGTGCTGAGGCAAACCAAGCCCCGTGATGAGAGCAACAGCAGCCTGAACACACAAGCATCTATTGCAAACCACTTGTACTCTGGCTTGCAGCGACTTAAAACAGGTTTGTTTTTTTTAAAGCTCATTTTCTTTTCTCTTTGGTTTTTCGTGGGGTTTTGTTTGGATATTTTTGTGGTTTTTTGTTTTGGTTTTTTTTTTTTTTCTTTTCCCCCAGCTGGCTTCTCTAATTTGACTAGCCACCTAATCCATCTACTTGCTCTTTTAAGTCAAGCTTCCCAACTTGGAAAATACTTCTACTGTTTACATTTTAAAACTCCTCTTTAGATACGAAAAGTTACTAAATGAAAAACAAATAACCACTGTCAACTTTCATCTGGAGCATCTATAACTTAGAACATTTAGGAAGCAAATCCTGCCTTCCTTGCACTTGTAGGAAACTTATTCTCTTCATTAGTTCATGAAACAGAGCTAAAATATGTCAAAAATTGATTCAACTGAACAATAACGTGCTTCAGTCTTGCTGTGCTTTGAACTCTCTAGGATGTGTTTACCATCAGACTAGGAATATAATTCCCTTAGATGCAATCTAATTGACTAATTTTACTAACACTTATTAATAGCAAGACCATCAGTAAACACTAGCAGTATACAACTGATACATTCTTAAATTATTCTTACAAAACTCAGATGTGTTTCTAACATAAGTTTAACAACAGATGGTATACAAATACCACCTTTCTTCACATTGCTCTGTTCACTAAACTAAAAATCCACGTGTCTATAGGCATGAGCACAGTTTGTTACTCTCTACAAGGAAAAGTCAACTGGAATCTATAATGCTTCCAATTATTGGAAGTGTGTGGCTTCCCAGACCAGTGGTGAAGATCTGGCTCTGCAGTACAGCATTATTTTACTCCTAGTGGGGTTTTGCTGGACCTGTCAAGGAACTTCTTGTATGTTTCTGCTACATTGAGCACAGCTCTTAAGTGAGGTCGAGGATTTATTTGAAAATATACTTCAACACTTGAGAAAATAATCACAATTTGAAATATTAGCACATTGAAATACTAACACCATGTGCTAAATCGGTGTTTACAGTGATACAACAAAGAATGAGAAATTGCTATGGGTATAATATGCAAACTTGTGCTGCTTTATTAATAAAATACAGGAAAGAAAAGACAACACAAGACACATGCAGCAATGTGGCAGTGCAAGTGCAGTGACTCAAGAACACTATGGAAAGAGCAAGGAAAATTCAGATAGTTTACCTCACAAGGGGGAGGAAGTACACATGACCAGACAGAGAACAGAAAGAAGTGTAATGATTAAAGTTGCACTGGTAAGATTACAAGAAGAAACACAATTTAAGTAACAGAGAAAAGGGCAATGTATGAGGTCCAATACAGGAAAAGAGAAAAAAAAATTAAATAATCAAGAAACAAATTCAAGACTTGCTCTGCTCAAAAATCCAAAACTCTGAAACCACTTAACTTACAAAGCATTTACAGTTTCACTCGTAGTCTACTGAGCTGAAGTACTTCACTTACCACAAGGGACTGCTCTATTGTAGCATGCCTTTCCTCCTTTTCAACTGTTCGTCGACAGTCTGGGCACACCCACAGTGGAAGATGCAGCATATTGTTTGCTTTTGGAGATGTGGAAAGTGCTGTTTTGCTAGAATTTTTTATTCCGCTCTCTGAAAGCGAAGTATCTTTGCGTTCACTTCTACAAAGAAGACAATGCTCGCCAGTTGTATATGGTGCCCTTTGGCCCAAGCCAAAGGTAAAGGGTGTCTACAAACAAGTTTTGATAGATAACTGGTTATTCACAGAATATGTACCAGAAAAGCTTATTCTGAGATGTATAAAAAAAATAAATCTTTTAACAGTCACTATTAAATGCTGGCTATCTGGAGCATCCCAAGATCAAATAAAACAGTCTTAACATCCACATGGCATATGATTCTGATTATGAATATACTCACATTTAAAAAGTAACATTTTTGGGGAGCATGGACTACAGCCTTCCCCTTTAATTCAGCCTATATGCAATAATCTAGTGAGGAAAAAGGGATAGTACAACTTCTACTGTTATTCTAACTGATAAAATGGAAAAAACCTGTTCTTTGAAGTTCTGTGTCACCTTTTTCTTTACTAACAAATACACTTTCAGCTAAGCTTGCTACAAAATAGAAGTTTAACTCAGTTTTAACAAAACCAATCAGTAGGGTTTTAAAACCACTATCACCTATTCAATTAAGTAGACTTGGCAGCTTAAGAGGACAGTGTCAGTTCAAAACCTAATTTCTCTTCCAAGATGCTACTGTGCATGAAATTATGGTTCAGCCATGAGATGATGGATTATTCAAGACTGATAGTCAAAAACATGTCAAGCAGCACAAGGCAAACAAAACCCAACTTTACAAGACATAATCAAAGTTATAATGAGTCGAATAAAACATCCTGTAATGGCAGAATCACAGATGTGTTTGATTGTATTAGTTACTGCCTCTGCCTTAATTAGCAGGATCTTCTTTGCAAGCCTCAAAATAGCTAAACAGTTAAAGGAAAGGCAAAATTCAAGTAAGTCATTCAAGCATTCCTCTAGATACTGCTCCAATCTCAATACTAGCCAAAATACTGCTTTAAAGACCTTGTAGGGCTGAAGGGCACAAGCACAGGCGAGAAGTTCTTTAGGGCAAAGGACTAGGGCAAGCTATAACACAATTCACTAACTCTCTTCTTGATTCCACAGCACGAAGAGATCAATTCCCTAGTGCTGGCATCTAAAGAAAAACAGCACAGCATTACACACTCTTGATTTCTGTGTTCTTTGCATTTATAAAACTGACAGACTCAGCAATATGGAAAGAAAAACAGAATTCTAGACCAAAAAAAAGACACACTGAATTCATCTCCACAATTATCTTCTTATCTTTCAGAAGTTCATGACAAATTTTAGTTAATAGATTTAGGAAGAATAGCTAATCTCACTACTCACTGATGGCACTCAAGCACTAAGGCACAAAAAAGATGACAATTTCTCCAGGTGTCATCTGCAGGTTTTCAGAAAATGTTCTTATGAGGGAAGACCCACTCTGCCTCCTTAAAGACTGGGACTGACCAGCCCCTTACTGGCTCTACAGGCATGAACATACTCTCCTTGGCTAACCCATCTCAGCTGTAACTTTTATTAACACCTAAAACCTCTGCATGCAAGGGGCCACTGCAAAGTTTTCTGTTAAAATAAATGTGTTTAAGCCATATTAAGTCTCTGTTGGAATGACAACGACATCTTTGTAGCTATTGCAGGCAAATACTTATGAACATCATCTGCAGGACATCTTCCAGTAAGTAGGAAAAGCAGAGGACAAGTGTGAAAGTTCAGAAGTTAAGGCAATGCGACACACTTTCGCAAAGTTAAGGGTCACAGCAAACATCTCCCACCAGACTGCAAGGTCTCCTAGACGTTAAGACTTATGTGTGCAATTCACTTAAAGTTGCATTATGATCATTAAAAAAAGCCATGGCAAATATAGCAGGAACCCTAATTCTGGCCAACTCAACCTCAGTGAAACCCCAACAATCTCCTAACTGGGCCCATATTACAATGGATTTGAAGTTCAAATGAAAGCACTTGGTTCCTAGAGCACAATGAAAATCACCTGCCAAGAATGAAAACTTCAGAGCAGTTTACTGCTAGCAAAATTGACAGTTAGAATCTTGACAAAAATGTACCATCAGCACCTCAGATTCCTGTTATGGCTCTGTCATACTAAAATGAAGCTATGAATTGCAGTTTATTTATTTAAAAGATGAAGAATGCCGTGACTGTTCATGTGACCATTTCCACAGCAGCAGTAATCTCCTCCTGGATAAGATGAGCTTGGAATTGTGTCACATATATATTTGTACATCTTCAGTCTAATCACAGCAAAGAATATATTTTGGAGAAAAGTCGGATATTTTTCCACTAGTCAAGCTTCAAAAAAAATGTGTGATACATCTCTGCAAGAAAACACCCAGTACCGCTTTCTCTGTGAAACATATTCAGATAGAACATCAGTAAATGAAAGCTGGAAGTAGGACAAGCCAGAACAGAAATAACTGCATCTCTGCCATGTATTTAGATTTATTTCCAAGAATAACTTCACTTTTCACAAAACTGCACAGCTTTTTTTTTTTTACTCTGTCCAATTTCAAGCTTACAATAAAATTTTGCTTTAGATATAGTAGCTTGCACTTCTTTTTAAAGCTTGAATTGTGAAATCATCAGAAACTGACTTCAGTTAACCAAGTCCCAAGCTCAAACAGAAACCTTTTTGAAGAGTTTTCTCTAGTACTTTTAATACTGTTTAATACCTTTGCCTGCTAATAAATAAATCTACCAGCAACACCAACAAAACTTGGCAGCACATACCTGAGAAACACCTGTGAACTCTGATCCAACAGAACTGTCTGTAAACTGGGTACCATTTAGAGAAACCTGAAAAATATTAATAGTACATTGGTTACAATAGCTGAGTTTAATGCTAAATTGTTTAAAAAAATTTTACAACAAAACCTTCTGCTGCATCTGAGGTTGACATAACAGCTTTTGAAACTCGAATGATTGTTTGACTACAGAGATAGAAAGCCCCTCCGCTTCTGTAATAAAAATTCTACAGATGCAAAAGTTTACAATTCATGTATTTTAAACTTCTGCACTATAGCTGTTTCATTAGCCACTCTGAGATAAAAAATTGATACAGAAAATAAAACAGTCAAAAGGAAACTGGTATCTTTCCTTCTGTATTTGATTATTTGCGTTTAGCTTTTAAAGTTCTATTATGAATTGAGACAATTACCAAAGGCTCTTGCCTTTTGCAAATGGAATATAATACTGCTTAGAAAAAAAATGCAGTGTTAATCAGGAAGACTCTTCCACAGCAAACCTCCCAAAGGCATTCAGCTGTTCTGCCCCAGCAGCCTTCCTCCTGCCCCAGGTTGTAATCATACAGAAACCTCTCAGATCTCTTCTACACCTTGTTTCTCCACAACTGTTATAGAGACTACACCAGGCATCAATGAAGTGCCTTTCATAAACCAAGTGTTTTCATACAGCATTATTTGAGGACACTAA
The DNA here is from genome assembly GCA_025345505.1 of Todiramphus chloris collaris. Taxonomy (NCBI): domain Eukaryota; kingdom Metazoa; phylum Chordata; class Aves; order Coraciiformes; family Alcedinidae; genus Todiramphus; species Todiramphus chloris. The sequence continues at coordinate 34,117,743 of JANVCC010000035.1, forward strand.
ACCAAGAGTAAGTGAAGACAGCATACATTGTCAGTGACTTCAGTTTGAAGAGTCCTAGATCACACCGACTTGAGGAAAAGGCATTTCATGAAAAAAACCCAAACAAAACAACAGAAACAAACCAAACCAAAATAGGGGACAAAGTCAGTCATGTGCTTTAATCTTTATTTTCCCTCTTCTTAAGCTTCAGTTTAACTCTGATACAATTGACCTCATGCCCCTCTTCTCCCTTTCACATGTTTTTCCTAACCTCTTTTTCCTCCTCACTTTCCCACCCACTATCGCCTGACATCGATATTTCTAAGACCATAGCAAAAAAAAGCCTGATTAATGTAGGAACCCCTGTATCCTATCTGTTGGATTTAGAGTTCAGAAAACATTTTTATCCTACTACCCATCCAGAAACTCAAACTGGAACCTGATCCAATACAAAGCAGTGTCCATTAGTTTTATACATCCACACAATTATCAACTCCCTGGTTCACAGAGCCAGTGAGATTACTGCAAAGCCAATGCCTCCAGACAGATTTTTCAACAGCAAAGTAGAAGATAAAATACAATCTTCAAATTATTGCTAGAGAAGATACAAATAAGAACCCACACAACCCTCACAGCCATACCCTATGCCAACTTTCAAGAGTAGGTATTTCAGAAAAGAACATCATATGCAAGTGAAGCATCTCAGATCCAAAATCAAGGGAGTAAAAATGCTGATGTGGGAGAAGTTCCCTATTTTTACTCAACCACTTTCCCAAAAGTGAAAAAAAAAAAAGATCTTTTGAATTAAAGAAAAGTCATCTTCACCAAGAAAAAAAAATGTCCAGTACCGGAGGTCCTCTGGTCACTGGCATGCATATGCACCCGAGAACTAAGCAACCAGTAAGAAAGTTTAGAATGAAATTTGAGAAAATTCAGAAAAATACAAGTTTATCCAAAATCATTAGCTATTCATCAAGGGAGGACATTTACCTTCTTTACCTTCAAGACAGTGATAACGAGAAACGCATGAGCTGTCACATCTAAACGTGCAGATGTTGAGTGATCCAGCTGAAGGCAGTCAGAAATGTTACGCAAGCAAAGCCAAAACCAGGGCAAGGTTTCTGTTACCCACTAAATGCCACAGGATGCCAAGACAAAATACTGAAAATCAGGAGGGACAGCTTCATGGAACAAGTTGTCATACTCTTTATCCTAAGGACAGTGCAGAATTTGGTTCAAAATATTAGTGTAAACCCCCCAGAAATTAGCAGTAATGTAAATATCTCTCTGAGGAACCTAAAGAAAGGACCTGGACAAACAGGAGGAAGCTTACAGAGAATTATAAAAAAATTAAGTGTCTGTAGGCAATGAGATTCAAGACATTGTATGTGAAGCTTAGAGCAAACATAAAAACCACAAAAAGTTCTTAAGTGGGGGTAAGTAACAACAAGAGAGGAAGTGAAGGAGGTGGCTAAATAGTATATTCCAGAAAATATTAGAAAACTCTTGTAGAAGTTGTCCAAATATGGCTCTAACAATAGCAAGCTAAAAACAGTGGGGGGGATACAATGAGACAATCCCACAAATAATTTGGGGGGGAGTGTACAAACTACAACTAAAGCCTTCTTCAAGGCACATAAGGAGCAAGAAGCCTGTCAGAATCTGTAAGGATAAAGTAACTAAAGAAATAGCTGCATAAAAATATTGCTTAAGAAAGCTAAAGTCATGGCAGAAACACCAGATATATTTTTTGCATCTTCATGTTCACTATAAAGGAGTTTAAAGATCTTCTCCCAGTGTAAGGCTTTTTCATAGACAATGCATTAGAGGATTGATTTGAAAGCTAGGAAAAAAAACACATGGAGCAAACAGCTAACCCAAAAGCTAGCACACTGCCACCAAGAGCGGATGGCATTCAGCCAAGAATCCTGAAGAAGCTCAAGGACATTATAGGTGCACTAGTAATTCCAGTGTGTTCATGCCTGCTTTCTACTTCACCTGTACTAGAGGAGCACAAGGTTTTTTGTTTTTTTTTTCTAATTTATTTATTAAGCTTTCAAGGCTATCTGTGAAACCACAGTCAGCCAAAGCCTGCAGCAAGAAAGTGCCGGAGATGCCAAAGTTAACTAATAGCACTGAATTCTTGTTACTGAAGAGGCTGGAGAATGGCAGAAGGACCTTACAAGATCTAGTTACTGGGCCATATGTTGACAGATAGAATTCTGGGTGCAGAAATTTAAAGTACAATTGACAAGCTAGACAGCTGTCACTTCTGGATATCCCTCATTTCTAACTACCTTTTTTTTTCTGAAATTAAAGAAGACTTACTTTATTCTTTTTAATGGTTTTAAAGCTTTATGTTTAAAAAACCTATTTCATTATGACAGGTGCCAGAAGGAAGGCTGACACGGATCAGACAGAGGGGAATCTGTGTGCACTCTTCAGCATAATGGACACTGGGCAAGAGGTGGGGTGGGAAGAAAAAGGAAAATCTATTCTTTCTATAGGTGTCATTGACAATGGAAAAGATACATGAGAATACTCTTGCAAGCTGCTGGCACACTAACTTGGCATCTCTAAAATGTTATTTTTTCTGGAGAATAGGGAATACACCTTGGCACAGCGTAATTTGTAGCAGAAAGTATGAAGAAAGTGAGAATCACAGCCTAAACAATAGTCCTTGATTTCACCTGCACAACCTTGAAGAATTTGTTGAGCAATTAGAACATAATCACTCAAAGACTGCCATAATTTGCTCTAATAGCTTGTCACTGTAAAAATCAGACCTTCTGTGAGCTGAATGACATATTACTAGACAACACACCCCCATCTTCCTGATGAGGCCACACAAACATCATGAGAGTCAGAGTGATGCAACATCTCAGGAGACCTCAGGAAAAGAAAAGCACAGGAAGAAAATTTAGATTTGACTCATCATCTCTGAACACTAAACAGTTCAACAGAAATGTGATTCTTGAAAAAAGCGCGGGATTTTATCAAATTTCCCCTGGGGGGAAAACAGCTAGAAAATAATGCACTGATTTTCTCAGGTACCTCAGGAAGGATATAGACAATGTTATCAAGAGACAATTAAGGCTGCACTTCATTCTACAAGGTCCTGATGTAAAAAAGGTATTCCGTACCACTTGAATTAATTCCCTTATTTTTATGTAGGGAGGTGAAAAATTGTTTGTTGAAACATCTGAAATGTTCTCTCCAAGTGTCTGAATACCATGAAAGAAAGACACTGCACACAACCCTGGCTTATGCACCCCCCGAACCCATCAAGATGTCTTGGCTACACCACTTGCTCTCCTGCCTACACTTTGCCCATTTGCCAGAGCTGCTCTGTTGTAAGCTTTCTCAGGCACTCCCAGTCAGCAAGCACTCTACAACATTACTCTGCAGCTTCACGTAACAGCTCTGCCTTGCTTCCCACCGCTGTTGCCCAGTGCTGTTGGGAGGCAGCAGTCTCAAGACTCACTCACTGAGACCTCCCTCCCCGCAGCCTCAGTGAAGCTGTGACTTGGGTGCTCTCCAGTCCCAGGCTGAGCTTTCCTCTCCTCTGGCAGGCACAGCTAAATTGGTCACAGAGCTGCTGCTGGCAGATGAGTGACGCTTACAAAATCCCAAGTGATTTTCAGATTGAAAGAAGATTTCTTCATGCTTGCAGTTCAAGAGATAGGAAAAGATCTGTTTTCAGCAAGTGAAAATTTAGGATCTTTCCTCTCTAACCCAAACTGATTTAAGGATAAGCCATTCTGGAAGTAGAATTCATGGATGAGGGGAAAGAATGATAATAAATACATGAGAGAGAGGTTCAACAGTAGGTAGCAAAAACTCCGATGCAAGCCATCTCTGGACTGCCGAGACCTGGAAGGACACACAGGAGGAGAACTATTCTACAGCTCTCCCCCCCACCACGTAATTCTCTTCTCCATTCATCTAGTACCACGTACCACCACAGGACTGCATGCTGGCCAGAGCTCTAGCATGGCAATGTTTTGGGGCTTGTTCGATTTAGACATTGCTCCTGGACACTGCCAGTAGTGACTGTAGTCTCTGCAGTAACACCAGCCTCTGCAGAAGGTATATTACAGCACTGAAGAGATGTTCTCATGTAAAAACCAGCAGTAAACTACCAACACTTAACCCTTCCTTAACCTTTTAAGTCCCCAGTATACCTAGTTAACAACTGGTACAGCCCAGTTTTCCAGAGGAACAGCAAACTGAAACAGACCTCCTTGGCAGTGTCATCACCCTCATCTAGGGGATTTCACATATTTCAACATTCTAATTATTTTTTCATCTGCTGCACTTTAAGAAATCCATGAACATATTTTAAGGCACTGGAAGCACTCATCCAAGAGACCGAGCAAAGTAGTCTGATTTCTCACAGGAAAGGTTGTCTTTGCTACAGGCTGGACAGATCAGCTCTATGCACCACAGGAAAGCAAGAACAAACTCCCCCACCAAAATGCACTAAACCCTGCAAGATAAGTATAAACAAAGCGTTTGCCTAATAAAGGAGACAGTTACTTGCACTACAAGGATGAGCGTATGTCACATATTTTCATGAAAGTTGTTGTTATTAAGGGTGGTCTAACACGGAAAACATTGGTCCAGTGAGATACTGGAATCAGATGAATGATCACACAGAACTACACTCAGGAATCCCCTTAGAGGACGACCACACTACTGCTGTGGATATGGGCATATCATATGCCACCATGGCCAAGAAACACAGACGTGTCCTCTGACAGCGTGCCTGGGCCTGCTGCACTCAGTGAGGGTCGGCTGGGCTGGCCCAAGGCAAACAATGGTCCCTGACCATGGTCATGGAAGTTTCATGCCTAAGTGACAGGTGAACAGAAGTGTTTCCTAGCAGAAGGCAAGATAGAAGGCTAAAGACTTATTTTTCCTTTGTATAATAACCGCCAAAAGTACTAGAGCAGTAAGAGGATGTGTTCTTTTAGAAAAGCATACTTAAAATGATATCTTAAAAAAGATTAGTTATAAGTTATCTTCCTAGCACTAAAGTATGGATAGTGCAAAAGTAACACACCAAACAACAGGCAGGAAAATAATCAGCAACACGCAAGACATTTCAAGGTTTATGAGCTCAGCAACACAAACTCAAGCAGCTATCAGAGTTTATTATTATTCTTTTATAGAAAATAAATTCTTTTGACACACATAAAATTTGTTTCCAGAGAGCTTTTAAGCAGTAGCTGGGAAATGTTCATAAATGTTTAAATGGAAAGACTGAAAAGTTTGAAGGTTCCTACTTCCAAACACTGATGGCTTCGTGTGACGCAGTAATGAAACATGCCTTTGGGGTGGATCTGAATAAAGACCACCAAATAGTTTTACTAACTGCAATGATGGAAGATGAACAAACTGCCATAGTACTCCTTCCTGATTTAGAAGCAGGAATGTTTTGCTTAAAAAAATTTTAATTTTAACATGATAATCCCACATCTCTAGTGACACTGAACAGAATGCAGTGATACTAACACACGCTTGCTTGCCAGGGAGTCTCAGTATTACAGGAGAGACACTGACAGAAAAAGTGATTATTGATTAGCTGCAAATGTCACCAACAGGGAAAGTCGTGAAACTTTCCTATGCAAAAAGATCCTTGTTTTTACTAAGGATGCTGAAGTACAAAACAGCAATGAGAGAAAACAATGACAAGGTGATAATTCAAATTCAAATATCCATATGAAGGCAGCCAACACCTGATCTGGCCAATTGATTAATTTTGCAAACTATTAATTTATTTCACCAACCAGGCTATTTTGGATACTCACCTGTTATCCTTTCCCAGCCCACATTATTCTAGTGTAGTCCACACTCCTGATATCAGAAAACTTTTTAATGAAGAAAAACATATCCACAAACAAGACAGTGATGCAAGAAGCAAGTCCCTTGGTGCTCCTTTAGAAAGCCACTGGACTACATGCAATTCCAGAGAACCTTTAAATCTTTATGTCATTTATCAGAGATACAGAAACCTGAAGGCTGCAGAAGAGTAAGCATTCTAAGGAGTGTCACAAGACTTTTGTGACTCTTGATAAGCAAAATTTGAAACACAATTTGAGTATTACACTCAGACATAGATAATTATTTCAAATCTATAAGGTAGGTGAGTAGCGGGAGAAAGAAGTTGCCAAAAGTTGAACAGGCAATAGCAGAGTGTTTGAGAGAAACCTAGCAGAGAGAGAGGAAAGCACCGCACATCAATGCAGCAAACACGTTGACTCAACTCTTTGCTACACTGCTGTCTAACACACAGCACACTGATGTTCAATAGCTATCCTACTCAACAGAAATCATTAACATCATACCAGAGAGCTCAGGCAAATATATAACCTTACCATACTGTTCTGAAGTAGAAATAAGCCAAAATGCCACTCAACAGCTACGCAGCTAAGCACGACGTGACTGCAAACCCCGCTCCTGGTGACAGAGGACATTTGTGGCAGCAGATTTGCTGCAGAACACCACATTAGCTGCAAGATCTATGAACTAGCTACAAAAACCAACGGCGTATTATTAAAACTGACTTGTGTACCATCTTGCACATGTACATTTGGCTAGGGCAGGCTGGAAAGCTTTTGACTGTAAAGCACACGAGCCCATCCCCGCTGTGTCACGCTCCCTCCATCATGCTCAGCCAGAGGGAATTCTGTACTCAAGGGCTAGCCACAGGAAGTAACCTATGAAAGGGGAAGGAGAAAGAGAGATAAGGCTGGCACTAGAAAAAAAGAATTCATCTAAATTCGAGAATTCACACGTATTTTGTTTGCAAAGACAAGCAAAAGACATTGAGCAGACAGCACCAGAGTTGCACTCCGTTACAACCCAAATACCTGTTCCAGCAGCTAACGAGATTGCTGTTAAGCAGGTCACTCAGCTTTCCAAAAGATGAAGTATGATAGTCATATTAGGAACAACGTATTACAATAAATCTATCACAAGTTTTTAAGGTACATTTGGCAATAGACAGTCACCATGTTAATTCAAAAGCAGGTACTCACTAACAAAGCATCACCACAGAAAATTCTTAGAAGCAAAATGGTTTCTATCCATTTTCACTTGTGCTACTGCTAAAACACAGTTTGTGGGATCCCAGGTAAATTATTTGCTAAAGAAGGATTATTTTGTTTGTAATTTTTCTCACTCATATACAATCAACATTGAGACTTCAATAATTTTAGTGGCACTTCTATTGCAACTTTAATCTTTTTAATGTAGTAATAAAGAAAACGGGGGAAGTCAATGTTAAGTAAAATCACACCATTACAGAATGTGACTAACCTGCAAGACAGCTTCTCCGAAGGCTTCCCTTCTTCAACAAGCCATATTGTTAAAAATTATCGCTTGGATTTCAGTAAACATAGCCCTGTATTTCCATAGCCTAGTAACAACTATTCCTGAAAAAACCTGATGGCAAACAAGCTGACAAGCTAAGGGTGGGGAGGCTTACTCTAGAAAGCTCAATCTAACTTGCACGTAGATAACAAAGCAAGTTTGCTATGAATGACTCAAAACCCGAACAAAATTATTCCTCTCCCACACGCCCAAGATCTCAAACCCAATTTGCTTCTTTTCCAACAGCACAATCCCCCACAATTTGGAGAAGTGCTAGTGATGCGCTGTTAGCATCTGCTGGATCAAACACAAAGAAAACCTGAAAAAAAGTCAGAGCAAAAGCTATACGTAATCAAGGTTTTGTTTTGCTTTCAGTGTGATGAGACATACATAAACACCTCAGAAATAGAGCAGGGAGGAAGGAAATCAGCACTGAACAATGCAGAATAGGAAGAAAATCAGCTTTACTTCTAGTTCTTGAAGGACTTGGGTCCTCTGAAAATAAGTGAAAACAATGCTTCTGGTTAATTTACACAGAATTAATGATTTACGTGCCGCATCTTCTTTTCCTTTGGGCCCTCAGAGCCAAAATACATTAATTCTACTCTAGCACAGTAATCAGAATAGACTAAAGTCTAAACAGCTACTTAAATTCAAAACCACAAACTCAAACATGGTTGCCAAAAAGCTATACTCAGAAACTACAGTGCAAATAAAGCTGCCTGAAACTATCCTAGGAAAGTTTTTTCCATAGTACCTGAAAAAGACAATTCTGAAGTAGTACTTCCAAAAGAACACACAGGTGATATTGTCATACTGCAGTGAATACTGAGGGAGCACCTTCTATAGCCTGTGCCCTTCCTCCCATGCATTCTTCAATAGCACACAATTTTTCTTTTAGCTGAATGAATGTGAAATACATCTTTCAGGAAATGAGCACTTGTTAGGAAATAAGGAGTTCACAGGTTATAGTGCCACACTACGAAAATGTGAATGCACACAAAAAAAAGCTATGATCCCTACAGGAACTAAAAAGCATTCATAAACCAAAGTTAGACAGATGAAAATCCAATCTGTATCCCATTTTAAGACAGAATGGTCTACAATCACTTAACTTTTTAACCGGAAGTTAAAGCAAGGTTACACTGAAAGAAGAGCTTTTTCATCTATTTTGTTTTATTAAACAAGGACAAATTACTTCCTTGGACATTGATTTGAACAATGAAGACTTAAACCATTCATTCCATGAAACTTACAGATGGGTATATTCATTCCTACCTCAACCACTGGAATAAAATCCCCCCTTTTTTTTAAGAAAATGTCTGATGTGACAACTAATCACTTCCCAATAATACCCTAAGGGAAGGGGGGTGTGGGGAAGAAAAGCAGAAATACACAGTTGCTTTGAAGAATTAAGTGTCCAGACCCTACCAGAAGTCCTGCTATGCTCTGTAGACACTCTTAAGTTGAATTCTACCACTAAAAACAAACCTACATAAGCTGTACTTAATAAAAATATCTAACCACTGCCTGGCACATGATCTCAGGAAACTTGCATTAACAAAGGCCAAAGACCTTCCTGGATTTATTCCTGTTTGGGTGCTTTTTCCAGAAGATATGATCTAGCATAATCCTATTTAAAGATTGCAAGTAGCAAATCATCTAAACCAGAATTCATCTGAGCTCAGAATGAACTAGCAAGTGTCATTATTTCATTTACTCTCCATCATCACTTTTCTCCTGTTATGTATTCAGATGCTTCTATCTGATGAGCCAGTTACTCCTCACCTTCTGAGAAAGTGGAAGGAGTTCAAAAGCAGGCCCTTGGAAGTCAGGAAGACAGACAATTAGCATGATCCCTCCTACCAGGTAGCCACAAGAACTGATATTCAGGCAAAAAAAATCGCTGCCAGATACCAAATAACCTCCCTACTCCTTTGTCAGATACCATTGTGAAAAGATTAAAGGATCAGGCTAGTGTTGTTTTTTGGTTTCTTTTGTTCGGGGATTTTTTGGACAGAAAATACTGTGCAGCTAAACGCAGCTCATCAGCACAGCCACCCCAAAGGTCAACTTACCTAGGTTAGTCACATGAAATCCGGTAACATTTGCAGGAATACTGTTTCTTTGTAGCATATGAACAAATAATCATTTTCCTCAAATCAGCTGAGAACTCTTATTATCCCTTTCTAAGTCATTATTATCTTCCGGAAGCTTTATCAGTAAAATTTCACATTTTCTACCAAGCCAACACAAAAAACTTCACAGCATTACCACAATCCCTTGTAACCCACTAGCAATATACCCATTTACAATTAGCAACTGAAGGGTTTCCAGGACAAAAAGCTGGAAGATCCACTTCTATGAACAGACACAGTTCTATTGCACTCAAAAGCTAACAAGCTGAAGTATTTAATTTTTCAAAATCATTAAACACTCGATGCACTGCTACCCAACCCTGAAGATAAACCTCACCAGCCACCCCGGGGCCCTGCATATGTTCATTCTCAAAGCCAACCTACGCTTCCAAGCAACAATTCCTAACACCACAGCGAACCTACACTGACTGAAGTCTCTGGTGGTTAATAGTTAATTGCTTTCCAGCAGAGAAGGACTGCTCCAGGAGAAAGCAACAGATCCCCGATGCTGTGAAAAGTGTCTGTGCTTGCAAGTTGCATCATGTCATTTTATCTTCCTCTGAACCTAAAACCATCTGTCTCATCTCAGAAAAACCCTAAAGTATCAGAATCACAATTTATACCATGTTTAAATCTATAAACACATACTAGAAAAATGTATGTCATCTGCCTTACTCAAATTCACACTGTATTGCAACGGATGAAAGATAAAAGTGCAGGCACAAGCTGCACTGTCTCACCTCACTTGGTAAACTACAGCATCACTATTTGCACAAGTGGGCAGCCTTCACTGACAAGCCATTTCCTCATGACATCATAAAGAGAGGAATAATTCACTTCCAGAATAAAACAAAACATTCATTTTGGTCATTAAAAATTAATAATTAAAAAGCACATCTATATTTAAGCTTAAGGGAGGGAGTTAGAATGGGATTTAGAACAGAAAAATTACAGCCTACTTAAGAGTACTACAACAATGACACTTCAGCAAAGACATGGTGAAAACAGGAGGAATCAAAGCCCTGCACTTGGAAGTAAAAAATGAAATACATATCAGAAAGCTGCATACCATGGCATAAGCTTGTACTCATCTTTTTTGTAATTATAACTTCTTGAAAATCAAGTTTTTAAATAGAACAAAACTCAACAAACTACGATGTGTAAGAGGCTCTCAAATTGTGTGTAACCAAGAACAAACAGCATGCCTACACTTGTGCACCCAGTTCCTTGTCTGAGGCCATTCAGATTAAAGGCAGCAGCAACTGATACCCTTCTCTTGTTTGCATTTTGCATTGCACTGAGCTGAGGTACTGCACATAAAAAAACCCACCATTTCAAATAACATTTTCAATTTAGATGTCATCATTGTTCATATGCATATTTAATGCTTTGTACTGATAATTCTCTAACTTCCCTTTAAACTTATTCAAATAATTTATTAAATTTATTATTACTTGACATTTCCAGCTGTCAGAATTGTTCAGTTCTGAGTTCCAAGTCAATAAATTCCACATCTTAAGGAAACATTAAAAAAAATAATCAGAGACACTGATAAGTGTTTCGTGCTGTATTTGCAAACAAATACCCTTTCTGAGGTTAATGCTCTATCAAGAGCTGGAAGCAAATGGGGAGAAGGATTTGGTTATACCAACAGCTTATGCTCAGCTCTAACACTGCAAAAAGGCAACATGATTCCAAGATGCATCACACTGTTTTCAAGAGACACGGGAATGTATTAGTGCTGCTCCACAGCCCTCTGGAGGAGACCTCATTTGGTCAGCCACCTCCAAGAAATGAGTAACTGGAAGAGACACGGTGACAGCCAAACAGGGTCATCTGCAACAGGCCTGGTTCCTTCAGCTTAGCGAAGCAGTGACATTCTCTCTCTCAATGCACGGGGGGTGGGTGGAAGACAACATTTAAGCTGAGGACAGGGAAAGCAGAGTAAAATGTCCTCGAATACATTCAAACTGAAGTAAAAAAAAAAAAAAAAATAAGCATCAGTCACAACATGACGGATGTGAAGCAGGACTGAAGATAGGGGTAGTGAAGATCTATTTAAAATGAAATTGAATTAGTTAATGAAAGGCATTTTATGGTATTTCTACAGACAGGCAGTACAAAAATAAATCTGCCCAGATGTCTTCACATTTTTATCACCATTCACATTAAAAAGCTTTGCAGGCGCCCAAATATATTTGCAACTCAATAATATATGAGCTGCCTTTGTCTTCTGGGTGTTTTTTTTTTAATTCTATTTGCAGCAGAGGAGATGAAGGAAATTTACCTAGAGTAGTTTTCATAAGGCTCTTGTACATCTTATTTTGTTTTAAATGTTTTGGTTTTTTGTTTTTTAAATAATAATTAACAAGTATTTTAAGTTTTGTGTAAAGGTACAGACAATATGCAAGACAAATAAGACTTGAAAATCTGAAACTGAATGAAAATCAAGTGCAATATTAAGTCATAAGGGGAGGAGGAGGAGGAAATTAAGTCTACTGGTTGAAATATAGTAGTTGAGTTTTGAAGAGTTCTCCACACAGCATTAAATGTTATTCCCCAGCTGACAAGTGAACCAGCAGTTGATATACAAAATAACAGAATTCATTTAGGCATGGACAAGCTTAGACCCAAGTGAAAAAAAGAGTTGGGTCTGTAATACCCAGTTGTGCACCCACCAAGAAGCCAGGCTCTCCAGGGAAAAATGGAGGGAAGGAGATCTTAATTACACGCATTGCAAATTCTCTAGGAGCGTATATCCCACATGCAATATTTCTGTTGTTTGTAGCCTAATATGACACAGCAGAACAGAGCCAACCCGCCTCCTACCAAGATTCTTCCTTTCCTGTACTAGAAAAATGTTAAAATGTTTTTCCAGCAATTATGCAGCCCCATGTGCTAATAAAAAAAATAGCAGAAGCTAATAATGAAGATGATTCAAGTATTTCTTTTCCCTAGTGCAATGGCCAAAAGTGTTCTGTGCAGGTAGTTAAAAGCCCACAAAATTCTCTCAGCTAGCCCTGACAGGTAACAGCCATGCATATACTTTTTTTTCCCCTAGTAGAGAGTTGTTAGAGATTTAATCTGTTGTTTATAATTCAGTCCTGAACAAAAATATGTAAAATTGATAGGCTTATGCAAAACAAAAAATCCCAAAATGTGCCAGCACTTTCCCTATGAGCATTAAGAAGCATTCACCCAGAGGCAAGTTTATGATGCATAAAGACAATATTTAGGAATTAATTACTTGACTGTGTAGCTTCAACTGATGAAACTGTAGATGCTCTACTCCAGGAATTATGTTACAAGAAAATGACATCACCTGGCAACTGGTAAAGTGTCTAACATACTCACTCTTGACAGCAAAATCTCCCAAAATATTAAGCAAAGCCATGCATGGGGGAGAGAATTTTCAGAAGGATCCACCAAATACAGTTACTAAAACTAGCCATGGTTTTCCTGTAACAGAGAAATACAACTGTCAGGAAAATTGCATATGCTGCACTCAGACACGATACAGACAACACGAGGCAGAAAAATTATTCTCTAGTTCTAAACTCCTTCAATTCTGAAAAGTAAGTGTCAATAAGAGACAGGGTCCTAGTTTAATAGCTGGGCTTCAGAGCAATCAGCAAGATGATGAGAGAAGATGCAGCAAGTAAACTTTAACATCACAACTGCATTCAAAGGCTGTGTTTCTAACAAATCACTACGAAGTTAAGCAAACCACAACTTAAGCTAATATCCTAATAGCAGATTACCTCAGTCCTCACACTTCATTATCCCCAAAGTGCTGAGCTCTAGCTGTCCACCATAAATGCATACATCACATCATATATTGCATTTCTGACAGTCACATGAAATACACTACTGAAACATAACACGGTGTGTTCAGCTGGCTCTGTGGGAGGAAAGACATTTACTGAATTAATTGAGGAAATATGTAAAGCTTGAAGTCCTTTGACCTAAGCATCTGATTTAGTGCTGCAACTTAAGTAGAGATCAGAGAGTCTATTCAGCCACCTCTCCCCAAAAGGCAGAGGTGCTAACAGCAGGAATCCAGCTATGATCCCCAGATGATCAGAAAAAAAAAAAAAAAAAGGAAAGCAGCACCTCCAAAACTCTCAGCTCAAATTTTCCCTGACCCAAAGATGCAAGGGCTATATCCAGATTGTCAGCCAAAGCCAAGACCTGGACTGGGTTTATAGAAACAGTTGCTTCTATTTTCCTATACTGAGGAAAAACAAACGCAAACATCCCATGCAGTAAATTCTTCATTACAGGTTGTCTTAGAAAGTGGTTTGGGGAGGGTTGGTGTGGGTTTTGTTTTGGTGGGGTAGGGTGGATGTTAAGGAGAAGGAGGAGACGGCTGAGCTTAGACATTGTGACTGATGTCTTTAAGGTAATCTATGGAGGGACTGGTAATGCCAAAGGCAGCTAAACTGCTGTATGAGAGGAAAAAAAAAAGCAAACAAACAAAAGAAAACAAGTTGTCTGCTGGCCCTGCCCCGGGCTCCGTACTGCTCCAGTTGTTCTCTGCCTCCTTCAGACCCAAGAAAACAAAAATAGTTGTCTGGAGGCACTCCTAAGAGAAGCATAAATCACATATATCAGGTCTAGCCAACAGGCAGATGTGCACCCCCTCGGAGATACCGCAGAAAGCTGTTCAGTGATCATTCATCACACCAACTACTGCTCCTGTCTGCTTAGCCACACAGGTACCAGTTATGCTTCTGACAACAACCAAGAATGGATAAGCAGCTCCCAATCAGCCCTTCATATCTTAACACTGTCAGCAACAAACTCATCCTGCAGACAACCCCATATGTTTGAAAATGATATCAGCAGACAGCTTTGGCTTCTCTAATCATGGGATAAAGTTCCACATGATGCTAAGTGAGAATGTAGCAGATTTCAACAAATTGACACAAAAAAAGGAAGCTCTTGCTGCTTGTTAACTTGAGTGAGGAATATTTTGCACTAGATCATGAGCAAAACATCAATAGTCCAAAGATGATATACCAAGGTAATCTGTACAAGAACCTGCATGTAAGAACAAGTAATTATTCACACAAAGTTCCTAAGAAACAGCTAACCAACCCATCAGTCTCAGAGGTATGCATACTAAAGTATGAAGCATAAGAAAAGAAGCTAGAATTCTTTGAATGTGCTCAAGTCTATGATACCCTCCGTAAGAGTCTGTTCCCAGCTGGAATACTAACAGGAAGAGGATACAGTCAGTTCACAGAAAAACCCATGACGAAACAAACAATGAAACCAAAACAAATTCAAGAGCCCAGGAGTGTTACGCCCTGTATCTAAAGGATGCAAGTATCACAGCCGCAGAGAGGGGTACCTCGGAAGCCTACAAGTAATAAAAGGAAGAAAGCATATGAGTGCTATTAAGCTGCAAGTTTACTATAGACCTTCAGAAATGGTGGACAGACGGATGAGAGCTCTTCTGAATAGGTGTAAGTGAAGAAAAGCACAGGACTTCTTGTTACATAGAGATACTAGGCACCTACTGGGAACACAGAACATATTAGAACTCCAGTCAGAGTCCAAAGAACTAGCTTTTAAAACATAGAGAGCAACCAGAGACTCTTCCTTTGGCTGTAGCCAGCATGAAAGAAGTGGTTGATAGTTAACTATGAGAGACAGTATCACTGCAAGTGAACAGCCAAGTCAATGGTTACTGAAGAGGGAAAGGAAGGAAGAACAGCAAGAGACAGATTTAACATCACTGAATAACAGCTCACAGAAGGCAAGTCTAAGGCAAGAAAGAGCTAATTCTCAAGTGACACAACAGATACAAATTCAAGTAAACCAAGCACAGCAAGAAACTAGAAAATATAGCAAGAGAATAATGACTCATAAAAAGCACAGAGAAAGGGAACAAAAAGCATAACAATGGCATAAGAATACAGGGGACAAAATCAAAAAGGCTAAGGGCACAAATTGAAATAATTCTCACAAAACAGCTTGAGGCTACAAAGAAAAAAAATTCTATCAGTACTAGTAATAAAAGAATTTGTCCATTACTGAAGAGGGAAAACATACTAAAAGTCCTCACTAAAGAGGATCAACTACAAGCAGGTGACTAGCACAATTAGCACAAATAAACGGGTACAAATACCCACCCAGAATCAGCCCATTACTGCAAACAGCCACAGTTACACTTCTTTCTAAGTAGGCTAGATCTGATAACATTCAGCCAAGTTGCTCAGGAAATCCAGAGCCATTCCTAAATCAATAATCCTATATTTGGAAACTGATAGAGGATGTCTGAGATATCAGAAGCTTAGAAAAAGGTGAACTATATAAGGCCTTTAAAGCAAATAAACAATCTCACCCCTCAAAAACATAAATTCTAAAAATAATTCTAAAAACTGAGGAAGAGAAAAGGGATGATAAAGAGCAGAAATACCTAAATACCTGAAGAATAATACTGGTTTATCTTCAGTTCGCAGGAAAGTTAGTAAAATATATTCTCATCAGTCTTTATGAGCACTTAGATGATATGGACAGGAGGAAGAAACACATTGGTTTTAGCAAAAAAAAAAAGCCATGTCAAACTAGTACATGGTTCCTTTCATGACAGAGTTACACAGGGGAGAAAGAATAAATGTCATGATTTACTTGATTAATGTTTATCACAGTCTTAATTACTGTGACTGGAAACTGGAAAGGAAGATCTTGATAGGACTACTGTGGACTTCCAGATAGACATAGGTGACTATATGCAAAAGAGGAGTTGACAAGGTCAGACTACTGGAAAAAAGCTAATGCTACCTTGGGATGTATAGCTTATGTGACACATGACATAATCCTTCCACCTAATACTGCTCTGGTAAGTCTCAGAGGGACAAGTGCAACTTATTCTGAACAAAGGTCTTCAAGGCAGACAGGAACAGCTGGAGAAAAACCACGAGAGAACAACTACCAAATGTAGACAATATTACCTGCCAGGAAAGGCTGAAAGAACTGGGGACTCCAAGCTTACAGATCAGAATACCGAGGGACAGAGAAGTTGGGTTTCTGTATCCACAGCAAATAGACAATGAATAAAATGTTTGAATTGCAGCACGGGAGATTTCTTTGCAATAGAAAATTAACAGCAAAGTACTTAAGGACAAAGACAGGCTGCTTGGTGATGTTGCGAAGTCTCCATCAATGAGGATGTTTTAAGAGCAGATTAGACAAACAAGTGACAGAAGTATAATCAGTGCTGTGTCCATTGGCCAGAAGATGGATAAATCAATGAGATAAAGAATGGAACAAACCTTGAAGTCAAGATTTTAAAGTACTACTAATTCCTATTACATTCAGCTCTGGTATCAAACTTAAGGAGATTTAAAAGTGCAGAAAGAACCACCTAAGAGCCAGCACACACAGAATAACTGAGACACTAATGAGTTTTGATTAAGAAAAAGGAAGTTGAGGGGTAATTGTTACTGTAAACAAGTACCTTCACAACAATGAAACAGTAGATTCTAACCAGCTCTTTACATGAAAAATCCCCAAACCCACCCCCAAGAACCCTGGCCTATTCAGCAAGAACACCTCTGTAACAGAATGAAATTAAAGGAGATGTTTCAGTAAGATTGTAGCAAAGCATTCTTGCACAAAGTGAGCATGTATGGTAGGCTAGCATCAAGCCTCCCTACTTGGCTAGCAGATTGAAAAGATAAAGGCAGCATAGTGAAACTAGAAGCATTATGAGCAGTTCTCTGAAATGAGTTGCTTGCACTTATGTCTGCTTCCTAGAGTGCAGTTGCCAAAATAAAAAAAAAAAAAAGGAAAACTCCAAAACAACAAAACCTTAAAGAAAATGAATTGCATTTTTCAGACAAATCATTCACCTTTTAATATGCATCAGCCAATAATTACCAGTACTGTTGTCCATTAATGTTTTAAAAGCTTTCCAACTCAAGCCATTCTGATTATACGATAAAAAGCTCTATAACCACTGGAGTCTAAGACAATTTACAAAGGGAAAAAATGGGGCCACAAAGCTCAGCTTCCCTGGTAGCTACCCAGCTCCTGACACACTGCTGTGCTCAGACAGCCTGCTGGCTCAGTGCCTGCCTGCCAGGAACCCAAATACATGTTCTCTCTCCCAAATTTACAGGTAAGTGTGATTAAGAAGATAGAAGAAAGGCAGCCTAATTAGCAGGAGAAATCCACACCATGGCAGTGGGACACACAACCATCCTTTATACTTGTCCCACCACTACTTCCTGGTGTTACAGCAGAGTTGTAAGCCTATCCAATGCCATTTCCTTTCAAGTAGGTCAACTAAATCAGGCTGTCTGATGACAAAGAAGGCTGGCTTTCCAGAAAGAGGTCCTACAGCCATCCCCCCTGTTCCTAGTGTCTATCAATTTTTGCTTATAAGGAAAGGAAGAATCACAACCACATATTGGAGAGGCAGATGCAACAGGTGCCACAAAGACACCTTCTTCCAGTGATCCTCTCACAGTTTAAGGAAAGGGATTCATGCTCCACTAAATTCCAGTAAACCCCAGTATGCAAAGACACCTAGAAAAGAGATAATCATCAGATGTAACACCTCTCTGACTACACATGAACATGTATTAATAGATTATTCCTATACTTATCCAAACTCTCTAATGTCACAGACAGCCCGCTTACAAAATAACCATTTTGGTGAAAAAGATTATAGCAAGGACACAAAAAATTTACTGGTGATAAATACAAGGTCTTAAAAGTATCAACAAGGGCAGACTCCATTGTATCAACTTTTTCTTCCTGATGAGTTAAAACAAACACTAAAAAAACCCCCAAACTTCACATGCAACTTCAAAAAATTACTCAAACTACACAAAAGAATATATTTGTGGCAGAAGTGTCAAGAGATAGGATGATGCAAGCAAAATAAAACAGTGAAGACTAACTTCCTGCTATTAAAAAAAAAAGCAAATATGAGTCATAAAGAAACCATAGAGAATTCTTTCCTCATCAGATGTCATCTCTAACTTTGGAAACCAAGCAAAATGTAAAGATACCATTACTTGGGATTGACTTTTTTAATGTTAGAGCAATAATAAGCATTACAACACTGCACGCTATGTACCAGCCATTCTGCCAACCAAAGCCTTTGCAGAAAAAGTTAATGGTAGAGATGTCAGCTTTCCCAGGATTATCACAAGTATTGATAGGGTTGGGAGTAACTTTCTTTAATGGCTTTTCTTCAGTATAAGGAGTTGGCAAGAATACTGGTTAGGATGCTCTAGGCTTTAAAAAGAAAGGCAGACAGTGGCTACCATAAACTGTTGCAGTTTAGCTGTCAGATCATCAGGAATCACTTACTGACTGAGAGGGTGAGCCAATCTCACCGACAGGTAATGTCATCAGGTGCAACCTGATCACTTCAGAGTTTCTTACAGAACACATTGAGACAAGCACTCAGCTCTGGCCTCAGTCAGGAACCACAAAGGCAAGCACACATTCAGACTTCTATTTGTAAGCTCCACTTGAGGAATAAATTCCCACAGGCCATTGCTAGTAATGGTTTAACAAATTCCCAGGGACCAGAACAATCCCCTAAACCTCACACAATCACCACATTTTTCATCTGATTGAAAATGGAAACAAGCTCAGAATTACTTTAAGTATTGACAAAAGAATATTCCTCTTCATTCTTATTATGAAGACATAAGAAACAGACATCAAGTTAAAAAAAAAAGTAACAAGCATGATTAAGTGTAGTGATTTCCCTGTAATTCGGAAAACCAGTATGTGAGGTTGCCAATGACAGCACTTCCGAAAACATTAAATAATAATTAATATTTAACCTGGTTACTACGTAATGTTCTTCAGTACAAAGTTCCTCCTCCTCCTACATAAGGTTTCAAATTCAGAGCTAGTGGTGGATACTGTACAAGTATGGTAGCCTGTTTTCAAGGAAAAAAAAAAATCATTCTACTTTTTCCATTGGAAGTGTAAGAATCTTTCTTCAAAGCAATATATATCTGAAAATTATGGAAGTTTAATTTTGTCCACTTTTATTCCTGTGGTTCAGACTCCTAGCCAGTCATCACACTATAAAAAAAAAAAAAGCCCAACAGCTTCAGGCTGGTGCTGCAAGCTGTCTCAAGTCACAGCAGACACCAGTACAAATCCCTGCAGACTCCCTGAAAAGAAGCAGAGAATGACAGTATCGTGGAGACAAATCTTGTGAGTAGCCAGGAAAAAGAAGTAAAGATAAAATAAAGATGATCTCACGGATAAAAATGCAAAGTTTCTTCTGAGAGTAAAGGAGTGTTCTATCTCTTGCTGAGTGACAAAATAAAACCTTAATTCATCTGAGGCTTATTTCAGTGAAGATTGGGGTTTCAACTACATATTATCTATAGCCACATAGATAGCTATAGCCATTAAAATAAAATGGTAAAAAACTTCTAGTGAACCTCAGCTAAACCACTAACTTGCCATCTGTTGTGGCAGCAGCTTACTGAAGATAAGCAGCCTGGAAGCATTACAGCAATTAAGAAATCTTTTGGTCATTAACTCCACACCAATTAAACAATAAAGGCTGGCAAAACTGTACTGTGGCTCAGAACTACTTTTCAAGACAAACTCTTCCGTCCTCAGTGACCGGCTTCACCAAAAGACCCAGCGTGGCAAGGAACCTTTAAACATTTACTCAGGCCCTTTGTCCAGCAGCATCCCTAACAGACGTGTTCTCTTAATCCAGGAAGAAATGTACATGCACACATATCAAGTATTCACTTCATGCCTATACTTCCATAGCAGTATCATTAACCCACATTCAGGAGTGCCATGTTTTCAAAAGCTTGGATACATGCACACACGTGTATGAGCATGCACACACACTCTCACTCACGCATCTGTCCACGAAAGTGTCTCTGGGCTTGCGTCAACATTAGCGTTATCCCAGTTCAGAGCCTCACACCCATCTCTGTCAAATGCTCCCTACAACAAGTTTGAAATAGTCAACTCTTGGGTTTAGTAGGGTTATAGAATTTGAAAGAGGTACCACAACTTGTAATATTCACAAGCTAACTGAAGTCTGCTTACGAAAACATGCTAACTCAAGATAATTTTAAACCACAGTTTGTTGCACCCAGATCTACGGAAACAACCACTGAATACTAGAAAACAGCTGCACCACCCTCATGGACAATTCAGTGGTAGCATCACCCTCCTAGCTTTGGAAGAGTTTTGCTCCAAGAGCTAAACCTACTATTTCTGCACATAAGGAAACAAAATAGAAACCATCAAACCCCAAAGGCAGAAGACAAGATTTGGCATTAACAAAACCCAAACAAACAAAATTTAGTTTAAAACCAAAATTACTTAAATACCAAAATACAAAAGAAATGCGAAAGTTACAGTGCGCACAGCTAGAGCACTGACTCCAGCCACATCAGCATACAGCTGTTTGCCCCACTCCTCTCTCTCTGAAAAGAGCCTCCAAGAGAAGAGGCGGGCAGCAGAGCCATTCAAGGCCGGCACCCCGCCTAATGCCACCGCTTTTGTTTGCAAGGAGCTGTCACTGATGCAGTCTGATAGCACAAAGCTAAAGCAGCAGAGGAGTCAAGGTAGAGCCTTACAGCACTCTGCACAGCATTACGTGTACATTACTTTTAATACAGTTTCCAACAAATTCCAGCACCGCACACAATGTGTACACCCTAATAAAGAAATCTGTAGAGTTTGAGGACTCATGGCTTGCGCTAAGAGACTTCTCCAGGAGCAGGATTCAATTGTCAGCCTTCTTTCCTTCCCTCATCTTACAGTGCTGATGTAACTATTTTAGATGTCACTAGTGATAGACACTCAAAAGCTATGAAGACCATGTCCAAAACTTATTAGTCAAGTTTCAAAAAAAAGGTTATATAAGGTCAGACTCACAGTTGATATGTTCAAGAGTCTTTCTTTCATGAACTCACTTGCCCATGTCAAAAGGCAAAGCATATTTCACGTAACATCAATAATGCTTGCTCTTTTACACCTCTCTCCTCATCCACATTAACGTATATCCTACATCAACCAAGAGGAAAGAAAAAGTCATTTTAGTTGTATTCTATCCTTCCAAAGATCCCATTTCATTCACTAGCCACAGACTTCTCTTAACTTACCAGAGCTGTAATTTCCACCTGTTTCTTCTGACACTTGGGAAGAATAAAAGCAGATCAAAAAAGACTGGTCCCTGAGAAAGCAGGATTTTGCTGCACCCAACATATATCCAGGTGCTGTTTCAGAGTATTGCTCAGATATTGCTCTAGGTGGTAACTGTGCAGGTTTATAGCTCCTATATAGTTGGTGGTGGTACAGAAAAACCCTTTGATGGACATGGCTGAACACTGAGTCACTATGCAGCAGCTCGGGCAGAAGCTAGACATGCAGCTGTGCTACATCCACCTGAGGCACATTACAACCATGAATCCAGATCATGTATTGGCTTAGATGACCAATTTTAGATGAAAGCTGGCTCAGGAGACGGATGGTCCTAACACAACATGTCATATGCATTCTGTCCCTTGCCAATACCCTTCCGAGTGCCATAGCTAAATGAAATTTAAACCTCCTTCAGCCTCTGATGCTGTAGAGGAACACACCTACTACTCTCCCCTTTCTCCTGCAATATCCTCCTTGGGGAATCATTTCATGCTTGCAGATTTCCTAAAGATGATGACACCTTAAGGGGGAGGGGAAAAGAAAACTACACAAAGCCACCTCTCACAACTACTACACTGTTGTCCACAGAAGTCTTAAGTACTAAAAGCCTTAGCAGAGCCTTAATTTGCCAGCATTTACGTTCCTATTTCAGAAGGCTACACTCTGTTATCGGCCCATGGAGCCCTTCATGGTTTTACATAACTACTGGATTTAGTTACTATAGCTAACATATCAAACATATAATATTTAATAAACAAATACCAATCATTAATTTTACATACAATCTCTAGAAAGCTTACCTCTTCAGCACGTTCACAGATTTTGGATGTAAGTCAACCACTGCCCAAATCTCAACACTGTTTGGTTTTTGCTTTCACTTCTAAGCAGCAAAGCTGCTCTTTCCAAAACCAGCAACAACTGCCATGGATTGAAGTCAGCAAACCGAACATTACAATGCATGTCGTGGCTAAACTAACACTTTTCACAGTGTAGGCATAATTAATATCTAGATGAATAAAGATGGGCAACTGAAAGTTTCGATCTCTATTTCATTATTCTAGTGAAGTCCCCTGGGCTGCCAGCTGGACACTTCCATCCAGCTTGCTACCTTTCCCTGAAGAAGACAAGGAACAGCTATTTAGAGCAGCAAACACTGCCCCAACAGCTGATCACATCATCCATCTGTTCGCAGCTCAACACAGACCACTGAACTGCTGCCAAAGCTGTTAAAAAAATCCAGCAGCTTTTACTAAGAGCAACCGCCATCCATGCACACTCTCGGAAATCAGTCCCCACTGTGGTGCAGAGCACCTGACCTCTCCTGCACCACCAGCAACTCACCTCCCACACCCATGTTCTAAGATGAGTACAAGGAAGACCATAAGACAAGACAAGCCCTAAAGCCCAGATGCCACGGCTGACAGGTCTGCTCTAGATCAAGGCAGTCCAAAGCTCCAGACTTCAATACAACAACTTGTGTAACTCTCTAAAAATGTAATTATTTACCTGGATGATTGTAGTCTCATGCTTTTTGAGTTCCTTCAGAAGCAAACAGCTGACAAAGCTACTACAAGCCAGTTCAACTGATCAATGTGTTAAAGGGGGACTACTGTGAAGATCTACTGTGCATGGGGACTTAACTTTGTGACATTTCACCGTAAGGAATGCTAGAGGCATCTGCAACCTATTCTTGTTTCATTTCTCTGAGCATGAGAACAGACTATGCACATGCATAGCAATATCTCATAGAAGCACCCAGAGCTTTACTTCTGAACCCACAGTGAAGTCAATCTTTTGTTTCCTCCCCATAAATGAGCAGTTACTCTTTCAGTTTTATGAAATGACCCAGAGGGTCACGAGGGTCACTCATCTCAACCCTTTTGAGCTCAAATACTTTGTTTTTTATGAAAAAAAAAAAAGAAATTTTAAAAATCTCCTACAGAGATTTTTCATACTATCTAACTTTGGGCATCCAGCTTGTACCAAAGTCCCTCAAGGCTTCCGTCGATAAAGAGCAGAGAGAGACAGCCACTCTAGAGAGCGACGCAGAAGAAGAGTGCTCCCTCTCAGACACCTGAGTCTGTTCTATCATTACTAGAAACTTCACAATGGAGAGAACTGCATTTGTGGCCTGTGCAACAGAAGGTAAGTTGATTATTTAAGAACGTGGTTGAAGTTCACACCCCAAGAAAGGTTTTATCCCACACTATCACCAGTCCCTCATGAAAAACTGCAGATTGACAGGCTCGTAGGCACCCCCATAAACAGCTCCCCTAAAATTCACTTCATATGACAATGCTCAGAGCAACTTCTGCCACCAGTAAAGTAGCTGTACACTGCATATACAAAAAACCTCAACAATATACAGAAAAGATATAAAAAAGAAAATCTATAATTCAGGAAAATAACTATGTTGCTCAGACCTATCTTTAATACAATTTCTGGCATGTTTCCTCACATGGCTAGGAGGTGAAAGTCAATAATCTTACAGGTAGCCTTGAATTGTTACAATATAAAATTAAGTAATTCTCATGACAAAAACATAATGGCATATTTGTTTTATTGCACTCTTAGATAAGACTAATTTGGGCAGTTCCCAGAGTAACATTATGAACGGGATCATAAATGTCATTTTGCAGTTGAACTCTTCATTTGCAGCACAAGAAATCTGGAACTTGCAAATTAATATATCAGAAGAACAAGAACGGAATTGTACCATTCTTTTACCTATTTAAGACAAATTCTTCCTTCTGTATAATTATCCTAGGAAAATTTCACATATGGTATACTTTCTCAAAACAGAGCTGTCCAAAGCTACATCAGTTGCTATTAAAAGTTACCACAAGAAAGGAAAATGTAGGAACTGTTTTCATCACCTTAACAAAAGAAGCTATATGACCTCCTTTCCCACCTATGAAAGAGCCCCAACAAATATTAAATCATTGATTACTCAGATCCATATAAATCTGGAACGCTGGCCATCACATTCATGAAGCCCTGCACATCCTTACCAAAGCAAATTTATTCCCAACTTATTTCTCCTAAGAATGCCTCCACAACACCTATTCAGCAGGCATGTTGTTTCTTAAAGATCACATATACATGATGGACTAAATATTAGTCTTGTAGGCACCAAACCCTACCAAGAAGAAAGTAAGCCTGGATCTCCTCTTTACACAGACTGTACAAGAGGAAGGATCTGAGGGCTCCTTTCAAGACAGAATACCACTAAAAAAGGATAAATGTCATAACCAAGAAAAACAATGTGATATTAAATATTTAAATTAATCTTCAGTTACTATTTGGGATCAAAAAAATAACAGGACAATAATACTCTCATCTATTTCAGAATTAACTTTTCATATTAATCTAGTTCAAAATTGTATCAGCAATGTTCTCTTTTCAAAGTCAGGAAACAAAAGTATGGAGGAAAAGGGAGTCACTGCTTTTTAGAGTAAAAGATTTCACTCTCTTATGTCTCAAACATTTTGCAACCAATACAGTAAGGAGGGGAAAAAAAAAAAAAAAAAAAAAGAAAATCCTTTGCATTCAGAACCAGAATCAAGTGTCTCCTAATACAGCTACAGGAGGATACTTAGCTAGTTCAGATGAGACGCTGCTGAACCAGATGCCATTTTTTTTGGACACGCTTTCCACATGTTTCATTTAACAACCCACAACCAATTATTGCCATTATCAATTGACCATGATACAGCAGGTGCAGGAGGTGGGAGAGAAATGGAGTGCTCAGGGGTTGAACACACGTCAAGGTCATGAGTACACACGGGCACACACTTCCCAGGAGCAGTATTACAAGGCCTGAATGAACCACTAATATCTGTGCCTGTGGTCTCAGATCTATTAGCTGAAAAATGCCTTAACTGATCATGGGAAGAAGCTAAGAAAGCACTATTAATGCGAATGTTATGCAACCATTAAGCTTGTTTTGAAGTTTAAAATGTTCTGGTTAGATTCATTTAAGGCACCATAGATTCTCTTTCTAAATTCGCAAGTTAGCTCAACCATACTACCTAAACCCAATCCTAATGGTTTCATCCCACTCTGTTACATCTCCTTCTACTAAAAGGACAAGCAGAGCATAAGCTCTTTAGGGCAAGAACTGCACATCTATTTAAAAAAAAAATTTAAAAAATTTCCAAGTGAACTCCATTTAGACAGAGGAACAAATGTCCTACCAGACTGTCAAAAAGACTTATTTCTCATCAAGTGTTGAGTGTTTAGAAGTACCTGCTCTCTCAGCCTGAAAAAGCAGAGGTTACAATGCTAGTTTATTTATCTAGTTTACCTGAGCCTTGACAACATTTGGCCAAAATCAGTGTGCTGTTGGAGAGTATCAAGTACAGATATCAGTAAAATGCAAACAAAGCTGCTGAAAAATTTGTCTAAAAGGTGGCAATGCTAAAAGTCTTGAATTGAATCCCTATTTGAAAAAGCAGTATTTCATAATAAAGGAATGGTTCAATAAAGTACTTTATGAAAATTCTAAACCAGTCCACTCTCAAGCATAAAAGATTTAACACGTTACTATACTTGACAGACAAAAAATTCTTTGAAAAATGCAAGTAAGAAAAATGTAAAATGGCTACTAAATTATTCCCCTTAAGACAAGATCAGTCAGACCTGTAACTACTACTGAAGCTGATCAGCCACTGACATACAACTCTTCACTCCCAAGTACCTGAACATATTAAGGAACAGCCAATTTTACCACAGTTTATCTACAAGTTATGCAGTGGTTGATCAAGATAATTAAATGTATCTCTCAGCATCAATAATCCAACCATCAGTCAAAAATTTATAGGACCAAGTTATGAAGGCCTGATGCAGTGTACTACTGAATTACCAAAAAAACCAACCCCAAACTCCAAAATAATGCCCCCCCCCAAAAAACAACAAAAAACCCAAACCAACAAACAAACAAAAGAAAAAAACCAAAAACCAGAACAAAAAGCAAGATCTAGTTTTTAAAATATATAAATTAAACTTCAAAATATTTAATTTCTTCTCCGGTTAAAAGTTACTGTTATTTATAGGATACTTGACTCTTCACAACATTGCTGTAAATAGTTCTGTAAGGAAAAAAATAGAACCCCTAAGGAAGTCCTGCAGCAGCACCATACAACTAAGTGACTTTGTTACCAGTTCCAGTGAAAATCAACACAGTTACAAGTTTCCAAAGCTGAGATACTGAAACACTGCCAAAGCATCCTTAATTTCATTATTCTAAAATATCTGACAGTGAGAGAGGATGAATCTGGATGCTACAAAGTATGTGCATAGGGCAACGTAGCTTCCAGGAAGATTCCATTAGGAGTTGCCCACTTGCATCCCAGAACAAGACTCAGCATGTACTCTAATGCAGAATTTATCCTACAGTCTTAAAAAGCCTCCAGATATGATGTATAAAAACCTCAATTAAAATACATTTGTTCACTCTAACACCTTTAGCTAGCATTTCAATACTGACACATGTGCTTTTCATTTCAATCATAAACATTTTTTAAACTCTGTTCAGCTTGTTTTATAAATGTTGATGGAAGCAACCTCAATCTGAACAATCATTGACACACAAGAACGCAGAGCGCCCTCGGGATCATGCTTTAGACATCTTGTTGTACTCTGTATTTTAAACAAGTTTTGGAAGCATCTGATACAATATTAGTAGAAGGATGTGTCCACCACAACCAGAATGGATGCCCTAAAACCAGAGAAGCAATGAAAGCTGGAAACAGAAAACATGCTAACAAGTAGAGAACACCATGCTGTGCAGCAAGCATGAAGTTCTGGGCTTTTTATATTTTTATATATATTCTATGTATTTTCAGAGATTAAACATTCACATTTGTCCAGCAGAGAATTGGATGATGATTTCTCTTATGCACTAATGGGAACTTTACAATATTCTGTGGAAGATGAAAGCAGAGTAATTCTGGATATTACTTTTCAGCTATTAGTGTGTTGCTTACACTCAATCCAGCCAAAGCAAATATTGCACCTCATTTAGAAGTGATCAGTCATGTAAAGTACAGTTTTCTTTCTCAATTTCATCTAGAAACTGGTCTTTCACTTGAAGAACAAAAGCCCGTATTGGCCACGTAGCCTTAACAAGCAAATTAATAAACATTAAGGAAATCTCATTTACATGTAACTAATAGTCACATAACGATGCTTTAAGATTTCATGGTAGCTTTCTCGTCTTTGAAACAAGACTATCAGTTAACTTCTAAGTACTGACAGCTTTCATGTCACCACCATTGGAAAGGTATTGAAAACATGAAGAAAAAGTCACTGAAGCCAGCATGGAGGAAGTAAAACCAACCTGAAAGGAGTATTATAGAGTATAAGCATTTAACTTTCAGAAACTGAGCACAGATATTTAGCTACCCTCAGAATCTAACTCTAGTATGATTAAATAAGGTCTGTGCTGCAGGTTTATACTAGCTTAACTAATTAATTAAAAGTAACTAACTTTTATTTCCCTGTTTATCCATCACATCTTCAGAATCACCTGTACCACAATGTAAAGTGAACTAGAAACATTTGACCAATTGCATACACATCTGAAAGTACAAGCAAAAGGAAAAATTAAGACAGAGCTACAAACGCATTCAAAATAACATGTTGTGCATACTTATAAGACTATAGATAATACACCCACAGATGTAACATGCACAAGTATTCTCTCAGAAGTTCAGTGCTGAAACACTGCATTTAATTTTGAAGGTATGACTTATACTTTCCATGTGAAGACTCCTGAAGACCGAGAAATTTTGTTAGGAACTACTTGGTCTGAAAGAAAGAAAAAGCATGAAGTAGGAAGACTAGCAGTGGTGCTGATCTTTCAAGATGAAATTCAGAAAAAGATCTGACGCTGTGTGATTACATTAGAACCAAAGCTCTAGACTACATATAACCACAGGATAGAAATATTAAAATATCAGGGATAGGGGAGGCTCCACTAATTGAATCACATCAATGTCCCATTCTGCATATCGCTCCACTGCGTGTTTCATTTCCCTTGGCATTATCATGCTTATTCTAACAATACCTAGGAACCCGCACCTGGAGGAGTTTGCAATCCAAGATGTAAAACAAGAAAAGGTGCATCTCCCTGCTAGAAGTTGAACTGGAACAGAGTTTAGAGATGACTTGCAAGTTACAAATGACTTTGCAAAGTTACAAACAAAAGCTCACACACGTCTTCACCATTATGCACATCATTCTTCTGGCTATCTAAATCACAGAAGGACTACTGTCCCAAAACAAGATCATGCCTGAAATAAGTATCAGATTAGAACAGACATAAAGAAATGGTTCATCTAAAGCACTGTGGATTTCAGGTAACCAAGTGTGAGAGGGTACAGAGAGAAGTTTTAAAGACTTAATCTACAATCATCAAATTGCTTGTCGACCTAGCAAAAATAGATGGGCACAAAATTACATGGAGAACAAAAAAACCATCATATGTTACTACGTGGTGCCTCAGACACTCTACATCACAAAGCCTTTTCTTCTATCTCCCCCTCACATGAACAAGTTCATGAAAATGAGAGAAGAAACCATATATGACATAGAGATGGAAGCCTCAATATGCTGTCAGCAGGAAATGCTTTTGTAAATATGATACCTAAATGCAAGCTTTGTGTAGATTACAAAAAATTGGGGCAACCTTTATGAGAGAAAAGAACATAAACTTATTTACTCTTTTGCCACTGGAGCCAGTAGGATGCCTTTCTAAAGGCCTAATCCTTGAGCAATTTTTCTTTAAAAAAGACCAATTAAACCACACAATCTGCTTCCAACAAATTTCACCATATTATGAAATAATGTAACAGATATAAATTATTCTGAGGCACCAGAGTGCAAACCACAGCCCAAGCTACAATGAACCTCCCATGCTTAATGAAGTTGTCTACTGCAAAAAGGGCTGCAATATTAATAGGGGGAAAAAAAATACACCAAGGTGTATTTCTGCTTTTTCAAGGCCTGCCCACCTATTTCTTACAGCTCGAGGTGGGGCTCGAGTGTAGAGCCCCCCGAGGATGGGGACCCTGGAGCCGGCTCCTGCCGGAATTTCAGAAGAAACCACAGGACGACACGGCCTCGAGCAGCCTGCGCTGCCCTTCCCCCACAAAGGGTGGGGAGCCGGGGACACTGCCCAGCCCCACCGCCCCGCCACGCAGGGCAGCGCCGAGGCCCCCCGCCGCTGCGAGGGGCCCAGCACTCCCTTCGCCCCCCCCGCTGAGGCCCCAGGGCCCGCACCCGCCGAAAAGGGCAGAAGGAGAGGGCGGATGGCGCGGCAGCAGCCCCCCGGCTGCCAGCACCGCCCGCCCGGGTGGGTGTGTGCCGGGCCCGCCGCAGCGGGATGTCACCGCCGCCCGCCTTGGCCTCCCCCTCACCTCGCCGTGTCCCGCCGCGGCCCCGCCGCCGCCCAGGGCTCCGTTGCCGGCGGCTGTCGCCGGCGCTGTCAGCAGGCCGCCCACCGCGCTCGGCGAGGCGGCGGCCGCCTGGGTCGCAGCCCGCAGAGGGGCCGCTCCCGCCGCCGCCCCGGCCTTGCCCAGGCCGCCGGCGCCGCCGCCGCCGCTGGGTCCCGGTCCGCCGGTGCTGCTGAGGCCGCCGCCCCGCTTGTTCTTCCGGCGCTTGGCTCCGCGCTTGGCGTCGGCCGGACTCATCGTGCCTGACACTCGGGCAAGGGAGGAGGGAGTGGGGCGGGGGGGGAGGAGGAGAAGGAGGGGAAGGGGCGCGGAGCCGCCGCGAACGCCCGGAAGCGGAGAGGACGGGTAGGGCCGGGGCACGGGCCACCCCGGGCGCCGAGGAGCGGAGCGCACCGACTGTCACGGCAACGGGGACTCCCTCGGCCCCAGCGCCGCTGACCAGAGTTACCGTCCAATATGGCGGACACAAGGGGAAAGTGATCCCCCTTTACGTCGGGGGGCTCCCCCTTGCGCTGACGGGAACCCGCTCCGCGGGGCACGCTGGGATACGTAGTTCTCATGCGGGACAGAACCTGTCGCTGAGGGGGACTGCGGACTACGACTCCCGGCGTGCATTGCGAGGCCCGCCTGGGAGAGGCCGTTGAGCTCATCCGTCGCCGCCGTGGCCGCTGGGAGTTGTAGTTCCTCCCGCCGCCGTTAGCCCCGCCGGCCGACGTTGCCACCCCGGTCGAGGGACTACATCGCCGCCCAGGAGCCGGCGAGCGCCACGTGACGCGCGCTCCCGCGTCTTAAAGGGGCCGCAGCTCCCCGTTGCTCCTGCCGAGGATTGAGACGCCAGGGGCCGCGGTCTCTTATAGAGGCGGGCGGGTTGCGGCCCTTCCGCGGGGCCCCTGCAGAAAGGGCCGCAGCCCACCCGCCGCTCTGAGGGAGCGCAGCCCCTCAGCGTGCCTTTGTCGTAGTGTGTTGCTCAGTGCGGCCGGCTTTGCGGGGCCTTCACCCCCCAGCACAGCCCTCAGCGCACCGCAGCCACCGCCTTCCCCAGACCCTGGGCAAGCCGGGCTGGAAATGGAGGTTACGCCTCTTGGCTGAAGGCTCGGGGCGCCGCTCCAGCCTCAAGTGGCCCTTGGCCAGTGGGCCCTAGCCCTCTGAGGCTGGAGGAGGCAGCCCGACTGCCATCCGGCCACGGCAGCCTCCATCGCCTGCCGGGGTTGCCACCCGCTGCCACGGCCACCATCATTCCCCCTGGTCACCCACTGCAGTGAGCGCTTGGGCCCTGGGAGGATGAGCTGCTGTAAGGGCTGGGCCTTGACGTGACTGGGCAAAGAGATGTGAAAATAACAGAAGCACATTAAACCTGGTGATAACTTACAGCACTGGCAAATCTTACCGCAGCACTAAACTCTTGATGGCATTGCGTGGCAGCGATGGTGTCTCAGCGGAGCACCAGGAGACTTGCCTTTCATTCACCAATGACCATACGAACTTAAAAGGTCATGGAAAAGGCAGAAGTTTAGGGAAAGAATGGGAAGGCGGCACTAATTCCAGTGTGTCCTGATGAGCAGTTGGCAGCTCTAGTAAAAGCTGCCACTTATGCTGAAGCTGTTCCAGGCTTAGTTTGCCTCGGTACACATGGAGCTTTGCATGTACGTGCAGGCAGCTGTGAAACCAGGAGAACATGTTTGTTCATCCTGTGGTCTAGTAAATGTTGAGTTTTTCGGGGCAGGGCCCCAGTCTTCATAAACTTACTCAATGCTCAGCACGCACAACTGTGTAAACCCCAAACAGCAGTAGCAGGAGTAGGGTCTATACAAAACTCAGGCAGTTGTATCCAGCTTTTGCCACAAATTGTAAGCATTGTAGTATGAATTCATAGTTGACTTCCTGTGACATCCCTTCTTAATGTATGGCATTATTTGCAGAGCTAACATCTTTCACTTGAAATAGTGACACATCTTATTTCAGTCTTATATAGGGCTGTCTTTATCTTCCTTTCAGAATTATATTTTCGCTTGGCCCCTGTTCATGCTTCTGAAAGAAAGATTACAGCTCTGTCAGTCTCTCTATCCTCTATGTATTACAGATAAAAAGCATTATTATGAGAAACTATTATAGTAAAATCACTCAACCATACAGGAGATAAAGTAATACCACTTAGTCTGACATCACAGCATTTAATTCCCATACTCTCATTACAGAACCATAAATGTTTTCCATTTACACTTCAGAAAATAAGGGCCATCCAGATGATTTTTTTTTTAAACCTATTTTTCAATATTAAAGAAAGTTCACAGTCCAGGTCAGTACATCTTTATAAAGTGTGCAGGTCAGGGTCTTTTTTTAAACCTCCAAGTAAATACTAGTGCTCAGGGAAATGATTTCATGGTTTTGAACTGAACTCACCTACCACACCTTGTTTTTAAGTTACAATTAGCTGCTGAGCCAGTCATTTGTTTTAGAAATGAACTTGCCACTGGTGGTGGATTTGAACATTTGTGTGAACCAGAGTAAAAGGGAGAGGAAATTAATTGTCTTCCGTGAAGACCTGCAACTAAGTTTCTTGCCCTCACTTGAACCAAATTACTTAAAATGTTCCACCTCCTCTCTAAGAAAATAAACTCAGCCATTTGAACAAACTACCTTTAATTTACCTCATCATTACTTTAAGGTGCAGCATTTCACTTCAAAATCCTTCTGGAGGCAGAATTATTTATACTCTGAATCACAGTTTTCAATTTTTCCAGCAAAACTCACTGCCTAAGCAGTGCAGATCACTGCAGTGTTTTCCCATGCTCTTCCTGTGGACCAGACCAGTTTCACAGCACTGCAGTTTTCTCCAGGAGCCATAAAGTCATTAAAAGGCTGTACAGAGAGTTCTGCAGGTCACAGTTACCTTTGAGTTCTGCCTTTAAGATGCTGAGGTGGCTGGCAAAACTCAGTATGGTTTTAACACTTGGCTAGGACAGTTGTGCTGGTCTCCAATTACACACGCAGTGATGTAAGGCAGCTATACACTGAACTGCTGTTACAAGTCAAAGTAAAAAAAAAAGATCTCTGCTAATTGTTACTGTTCTTGAGATAACGGTCTCTGTGCCAGGGAGGTTAACATTTATGATTTCTTTACTTTCAAGGGTTTCTTAATTATGCATTTATTTCCCAATTCTGCAAGAGCTACTTGATAACATCAGCAACAGACTGAAATCAAAGGAGCAACTCACATGCAAGGCATCCCTGAGAAGAGTTTAAAGCTGTCCTTCTGTTCCCCACCAGTCTGGAATTACCCTGATTCACAGAACTACTGTTTTATTTACATTTCCAAAACTTCCTTCGGGGTCCCGGTTTTCTTGCCGTTTTCCCCACATTACTGCAGTTTTACTGAGGACCTGGGGCTTTTCACCACATTAACAACTCAAGCAATTTGTCAATGTAATTATTCTGCAACTAGCACTAATTTGTCTTTGCTGTCCAACAAGCTGTCATCTCAAAAGCAAGTTAATTTTTCTTAAAGGCTTCTCTAGAGCAGAGTGAACGTGCACGTGTGTGGGTATAGGGCAGGATGTATTTACACGAAGGTGAAAACCCTTAGAAAATGCTGACCCCAGAGGCTTCATCTCATGTGAGTGTTGACAGAGGCTGTGGTATTAGAGGTCCATGTTGTTCCCATCCAGATGCTGTTCTGTCTTTTCCCCATACTGGGTTAAGAGGACCTGCTCTACTGGACCTTGCCACAGCATGCTATGAGGACTAGATAGGGCTCTTCCAGAGTCACATTTCTATCACTTTGATTTAAGGATCATCGTAATATGAGAGACCGCCTCCACCATCCACTTGCCAAACTCCCATCCCACCAATCTTTGGGAAGCACCTGGAGGTGACTGAGGTCTCACAGCAGAGCTCTTGCCTGTGGTCTCACAGCAATGTATCCTAAGTACAAACGGGGACTAAGAGCACTAAAGCAGCATCACGACGTGTGTCCACGCTGAGCACCTTTTAATCACCTTACTTCCAGTTCTCATACCCAACTCCAGAGTCTCTGAGCTCCTTCTACATACAATGGGTATTGACAACAAGTTCCTGGATGAACTTCACGGAGTCCTAGGCACTGCCTCCTTCTCAAAGAAAGAAAATGTTCTCAGGATAAGATTATCTATTTATTGGTTTTGGTTGTGAGAGTTTTGGCTTGCTTTGTGGGACTAAACTGAGGAATGATGCAAGCAATGTCATTCTTCTACAAGGCTTTCTCTAAAGCAAAAGACTGCAGGTTTTCCTTTAGATGGCCAAATTCTGTTTCACCCAATCTCCTCTGGAATTGGTTTCACAGCCAGATGCTTCAGCTGAGAAAACTTTATCTAATGCTGAATATGTTTACTGCAAAATAAAAGGAATCACACATATAGTATTAAAATAAATAAATTGATTTCAGGGGCTTTATGACCTCTTTGGTGTTATGGTTATTGACTTTTTTTCTCGACAATATTCACCAGTCCTTAAACAATGAGTTCTTTAAAGCCACAGGCACAGAGGTCTTGCAGAAAGTCAGACTTGCTCCAGAGCATCTTCCATGGAGAGCAGTATCCCAGGGAAACCTTGACTTCATACTTGCTGCAGCTGAGAAGTTGTGTGCTTCCTGGGTTCTTGCTCACGGTGCCAGTGCTGAAAGACTCCTGTGTTGTGTTGAACATAAACAATAAACACAGAAGCAGAAAAGCAAGAAATTTTTTTTTTTCCTTCTGAATAGCTCAGTAAATAAACCAAATGAAATTCTGTTTTTTGTAATAGGAATGCTAGAACATGTGTGTCTACTGAACTGATCTTAATTCTGCAACTTTTTTCCCAATAATCCTTTCTCAGCTTTTGCTCCCCTCAGAGCAAACTCTTTCATGGATTTTGAAACATACCCCGCATTTTACAAAACATTGCTTAATTCTGGCCTCTGGAATACGGGTTATGTCATGTAATGTTGCTCTCTGCAAGCTGGCTTTTTACATGATGAAATATGGTGCCTTTCTGCATTAACAAGGCACTTCTGTCCTGGTTGCCCACTGAAACAGTTACAAAGAAATATTTTGCACATGGTATGAAGACTGCAGCTATGTCTCTGTACTGGTTCCGGTATTTCCCAACAAAACCATGAGATATACCTACATATGTAGGCAATGCTATACCTGCAGGTTGCTGGCACACAACTGAAGTATGTCCTAGCAGCAATACCAGCAGCAGTTCAAAATGAATCAGAGCAGTTTGGACAAGTCTGCCCTTGGATGCTGAAATAAAGTGTGCAGGGAGTGAAGTTTAATCTCTCAGCTAGAGTTTTGGAAGAAAATCCAATTTCCACCTTTCTGCACAGGTGTTAACCTACACATTCAGAGCTTTGATGGTGTGCTGGGGGAGTGAAGAGGTTATTTCCATAGTGTGATCTTCTCTATTCACAGAGTCCCAGCACAGAAGGAAAATACAGCAGCAGTTTCCTTGCTTACAATTTCCAGTCCTGCCTGCCCGGACAGCTCTGTGCCTTGAGCTCAGGCTCTCTGCTCCCTCTGAAGGCCACGATCACCAGGGATGTTCACCTTCTTTGCCTCTTCCTTCCATCATTATTGCCAGTAACCCTTAAAATTAAGCACTGGCAGCCATTCACTGAGAGTTCTCCCAGCATTTTGGGTTGGTTTTGCCTGTCAGGTCAGAATTGTTCTAGTAGTGTTTCTCCTGTTTCCAGCTACTGCTGTATAATACAGTTCGGGGCTCTTTTGACCCTTTCATATCACCTTTTAAAATATGCTAAATCCATCCATTGAATCTAATCCCGAGTATGACAAATGAGAGATCAGAACGTGCCTCCTGGCAGCCATTAGCACCCACAAGCACACATCCAATCTCGTTGTGAGCTGTGCTGATAGAAACATGTTCTGCCTTTGCACTCATTGATCCAGAGCTTTTTAACATTATCAAAATGAACAAAGCAGCTTGTGAATCTTTCTTACTGTTTATCTTTCTGCTTCTTTGGCTTTTAAATTTATCACCACAGGGGGAAAAAAGAATATCACATCACTCTTCTGTCAGCTGTTTCCTCAAAACATGCCAAATCATTTATTTTTCCCTGTCACTGAGTTGTGGTTGTAGTAGCAGACCTCTTCACAATGTGAGGGTACTCAACAGACCTCATGGATCACCCAGATTTTCACCCTAAGTCTGAGAAACCCAGCAGAGGAAAGGGATAAAAATTTCCAGTTTTCCTCTGCTTATGCCTGAGCAAAGAAATTCATGAATTTTCATTGCCATTTGTAGAGCAGTTGAACCCAGAGTAACATGAGGACTTTTATGGGTTCACGCCACCTTTCTTTGAAGGCATGAGAGAGAATCCTGCATGGGAACATCTCTCCACCAGCATGACACTGGGGAATTAGCAGCAGTCACAGGCAGCATGGTTGAACAGAGAGAAGTGGAGAACTGGAGCCTTAGGGTGCTGCAGGTGTAGCCTGTAAACCTAGAACAGCCCAGTTTACCTCACCACCTTCAATGCCATTCTTAACATTTCATTTATTATTGGAATGCCCTCAAATCACTGTGTGCTTTCCAAAATATCTCTGGTCTCAACCTGAAAAGTACTGAGAACACATGGTCACAGGAGAAGTTCAAATGAGGAAGAAAATTACCCTCCTTGTTCAAATGGTAGCAAGCCTGCTGCAGCCCAGACGCTGCTGGATAGAGCCTTGCCCAGCAGAGAAATGGCAGCGTTAGTGGTGCAAAGGCCACGCAGGCTGGACTCACTCTGCCTGGAGCTTTGTCCACTGCTGTCTTCAGGAAGACAGTGTCATTTCATCCATCTGGAACACATTTCTCCTTCGCTGCACATTTTGATGGTTTCCCCACTTATTGAATGAGAAGCACATGGGTGCTCCCCTGGGAATGACTGCTCAGGAGGAGGGAAGAGAGGACAGTAATGGCAGGGCACTGCCTGTCCTTTATTGCAGGGGGGTGGAGGGTGAGCTGAAAAGCAACACCCAGACAAAATCCAAACAATAAAGATCCAGTGGTGGCAGTAATTGTGGGATCTTATGAACTTTTACAAGTATCTGAAGGGTGGGTGTCAAGTAGAAGGGGCCAGTCTTTTCAGTTGTGCCCTGTGATAAGACAAGCGGTAATGGCAGCAAGGTGAAACACAAGAAGTTCCACCTCAACATGAGGAAAAACTTCTTCATTGTGAGAGTGACAGAGCCTGGAACAGGCTGCCCAGAGAGGCTGTGGAGTCTCCTTCTCTGGAGACTTTCAAGACCCGCCTGGATCTGTTCCTGTGTGGCCTGCCCTGGGTGTTTCTGCGCTGGCAGGGGGGTTGGACCCAATGATCTCCAGAGGCCCCTTCCAGCCCCTAGCATTCTATGATTCTATGAATTGTAATTTGGCTTGGCAAAGAGCAAAGCCTGTAGTCTCATGGTGGTGAAGAAGGGGAGGGAGTCATGTTCTGCATGTGGGCAGGCTGAGGAAAGCAAACATGGGGGCACTCACTTTGAGGAAGTTTTGATGCCGTGGCAGGGCACTGGTTTTTGTGGATCTGGTTTTTGTGGTGCCTTGCTCAAACAGGCCAGCAGGAACCCTGATGAAGCCAATAATCCTGTGTATTTTGTGTTCTCGATCTCTGCCTCTCTCTTCCTCAGGTCTTCTGCAATGTGCCGCTCCCTGTTTCTGTCCCCACCCTGAGTGGGGTCTGAGCGAGAAGAGACCCATCAAAAGCCTCTACCTTCTTTACATGAATGGGTTCAGACTCCCATGAGCCTTTGCACCCTAGGCTCTGGTGCAGACATCTACCACCAGACTGTGGAGGACAAGGCACCAAAACTGATGCTTTTGCTTCTAACACAAGGTTAATCTCAAACAGTGATGCCATGAAGTAGACACATTCCATGTTTGGAGTGAGGTTTGTGGCCGCAGAACATATCAGTTTAAACACTGAAAGAGAAGTAACCTCAAAAAGCTAATTTCTTTAAGCTGTTTCTAGCAGTAGTGTGTGAAGAAAGCAAACCATGTGCTACCACTTTGTCTCAGTAACCTGCTTAAGAATTTTTTTAATCCACCAATCACTTTCAGGCCCATTTGACGAGTCAGAGATCCCCCAGATGTGCCAAAGTGCAAGTTTTAGGTGGACATTCACTTTGACATCCCCAGGGTAGCCCCATAAAGGGAAAAACACTTTCAGTCTCTTACCCATAATGAGAAGCAAGAACCCACTGGCCAGTCAGCCCAAGCATAACTTCAAGCATGGCATAAAAGGTGCTGCTGCCTGCCCGCCCAGGCAGAGAGGAAATGAGAGCGCCGAGAGGGAAAGGGAAGGAATGTGGAGATGCAGAGTCCAATCCCATAGGAAACTTCATTTCCACTCCTCATAGTGCAGCATATTTCAATGAAGACAGAGATTCAGAGGTGGCCTCATTGAGGTGCCTCCAAGCCTGGGGCGTTGGGGGTTAGCATTTGGTCCAAGATCAAAGATACCAAAACCAGATGTGAAATTCCAGTCTGGACCAAATTCCTTACCACAATAAGTGTCAGTACTTTAACTTAAAGATTTAGTTTGCTTGATGAGATTATTGGGATTGACTGAGCTTGCCCTTGGGTTGTCAAATCATAGAATAATTTCATCTGGAAGAGACCTTCAAGATCATCAAGTCCAACCTTACTCCTAGCCCTATCAAAAACCACTAAACCATGTCCCTAAGCACAACATCCAACTGGCTCTTAAACACTTCCAGTGATGGTGACTCCACCACTTCCCTGGGCAATCATTTCCATCTTTCTCCTAAAGTCCAAACCAGGTCTTTTAATCCTCAGAAATCTCTAATAGTTATTAGAGTGATGCTATCCAAAAAGATGCTGAGAATGAAAAACCTCATAGCAGCAAGTGCAAATATGTCTGGGTTTTGGCTGCAGGTCCTTTAAGAGCTACCTGTTATTCTAACCAAGTCACATAATTTTCTCAGTGGGGCTTTTTGCTGGATTGATAAACAGTTCACTGTAAACAACCATTTCATGGTATTTATATGAATACAGGGTGTCATCATTCTGAGCTTCTCTCATTCCTACGAGAGAAAATATTCAAGGAAATTCCCCAAAGGGCAAGTCACATTTGGATGAGGCTGGAATCACTCCAAGGGTGTGCAATTGCCAGAGAAAGGGAATTTACTTGACAAAGAATGAGAATATAGCATTATTTACCAGCTCAGAGCTGATCCTGCAGGGGGTAGAGCATCGCCTGCCTTGGTATCAGAGGAGACTGAGGCCGCTTCACATCTCTAGCCTGGATTTAATAAACACTGACGTGTTTGCACAGTGTGCGCTCGCAAGAGGCATTTCTGTAAGTGCAAGGAGGCAGTTTGTGCATTAGCAAGGTCGATAGAGACAGTTTCTAAGCCACTTCAGTATCAGAGTTGTCAAGTGCAACAGTAACATCAAAAGCTTCAGCAGAGATGGGCTCGTTAATGTACCCCGTGTCTGGGCACAAACCATCAGCAGAAGGCTAATGCTGCTGGAGTTTCAGGGCTTTTGCTAGACTGATTTTATCTATTTATGCATTTATTTATTTTGAAGTAGTAAAAATTACCTGTGCCCTGGCTTATTCATGTATATGACTAAAAATGAGCTTAACCCTTATGCATTTTAATGTTAACTTTATCCTAAGCTCCAGGAAGAAATCATCATCCACCTTCTTCTCCTCCTTTCCTTTTTCCTTCCCTTCCCGCAAGTCTTTCTTCCACTTCCCCCAGTTCCCTTCGGATGGCACTCAAATAATTTTGAACAACACCACAGCAAGACAGAGCTACAACTTTAACTAGTTAGAAACTGGTTTTTTTCCAAAGGTAATTTTTCCCTATCCTGCCTGAGTCAAGGCTGAATGAGAAACGAGACATTTTCTCTTCCTCCTTGTAAAATGTCTCCATTATTATAGGCAATTCATGCAAACTGAAGACAGGGGAAGTAGGCTGTAGTTGGGCTTGGTTTTGATAACTTTATATAGACTTATTTCTATCACATTTCAGCTTCTACAGACCATAGAACAGCTTCCTGTCTTTGTCTAATGAAGCACTTTTAGTCACCTCATTCAAAATTAAAAACATGACATTGCTGCAGTGCCGGGCAATAGATGGGTGTATTCTCCAAATTATTTTATATCTTGGTGACTAAATCAGAATGAGGCTGGAAGAGAGAAGAGGTATTTCATTAAACGGCTCTAAGTAAATGGTATATAAAACCACTACATTACGTGCTTCAATAGAAGAACTTGCTGCTGTGAGAAGTACTCTGTGCTAAAGATTTCCTTGAAAATCCTGCACTTCTCAAAGAAGGGTCACCTCTCTACATTTCAAGTAATTTTATTTGCTTCAAAGTGCAAAAGAAAGAGAGTGAAAAATCTCTTTATTTAAGCAAATGTGGTAGCCAGATGCAGTGTAGATAAAAATAATGGTTAATAACTCAAATCCTTAAGGGGCGGCAGATTCATCCTGAATAAATTGAAAGCTTTCTCAAAGAGAGCAATTCATTTTTGGCAGTTTGAGAGCTTAGAAAGCTAGTAAGGGAAGAGCTGCCAGAAATGTGTTTCTTGGAAGAAGACTTTCTACTGAGGATACCCTTTAGAAATCATTCTAATCTGGGTTACTCCTTGGATGTTACTTGCTGCTTGTGCTCTAGCTTAGGATGTACAGGGTCTGGCTTCAGTTTGCTTTTCTGCCCAATGCCCTGTATGATTCTGACCATTTATTTAACCTCCTTGGGCTTAGTTTTCCTTGTATAAAATGGAAATAAAAACCACTGTGCCTCCTTCGGAGCCTCTTACAAGAACCATCTAAACCTGATCTGTAAAGTAGGTTGATCTCTAAAAAAAACTGCTGTGGTTGAAGTAAAGCATCATTTTCTCCGACAAAACAGAACAGTAACATTGTGTAAAAAGTCAGTGGGATTATGTTGGTACAGGTCAAATCACAATAAACCAAGTGGTATCTAATATTGACAGCACCTGAAAAGCTGTGCTCTCTGTTCTGTCACCCTCTGTTAGGATGGCTTAGTGTTCAGGCAGTTCAGATCTGCAGGAAGGAGTTATATATCCACTGCCTTGCCACAGTGTTTGTGATAGTCAGTTAAAGCATCATTCCTCAAGC
Source organism: Todiramphus chloris collaris (assembly GCA_025345505.1). NCBI lineage: Eukaryota > Metazoa > Chordata > Aves > Coraciiformes > Alcedinidae > Todiramphus > Todiramphus chloris. The sequence goes on from JANVCC010000035.1 coordinate 34,158,996, forward strand.
ATTTATTAAAGCAGTTTAAAAACTCTTCTTTTTTCTTTTAATGGCAATAAAATACTAAATCACTATCCCACAGCAATTTAGTAACTGTTTGGGTTGTACTGGTGACATGCAGTATTTCCTTAGTGCTTTCACCATTGAAGACATAGGAAAAGACCACAGTCCCAGCTTCCTCATCCAGGGTGAGATGCTGGAGTCTGAACACCATCATGATAAACAAAAAGGAGCTGCAGCACTTTCCACTCTGTAAGACACTGGTCTGCCTGTAACTCAGGGAAATAGATCCGAGTTCACGCTGAGCATCTTCTTAGCTGTTAAAGTAAAATCTTTGTCCCCTCCCAGGTTTTAAAATGTGACCCTGTTTTCTGGACAATATCACAACCATTTTTTAAAGTTCTGCATAAAACTGGCAAAAGATCCCAATGTTGCTGTTTAACTGCAAGAAAAATTCTCATCTGTTTTGAGTGAGTTTTTACGGCGTTTTCCTCCTGTTATCCTTGAAGGTCTGGTAATATGAAGGCTTTGTCTAACCCCAGCTGGAATTATTGGTAAGAACAGAAAGAAGAGGGAAAGTGGAGGAGAGATGAGAAGGGCATCCCTTAGGGGCACATCGCAATCCGTTTGTGACATTTAGGAAGCAGTGCCAAATAGCCTTCTGTTGTGGAAACCAGAGGGGCTTTTGTTCTGTGGTGGAGAAACCCAAACATATTTGGGTTCAGCTGTGGTCCAAGGCAGGATGGGGTTTGGATTTGCTTGATGCTTTATATGAAAAAGTCTAATTCAAGAGAAGAAGGAGAGGGAGAAGGTGGTGATATCAAAGCTGCCATGTCTTGTGCCAGAAGAAATAAGGAGAGAAGGAGTCGTTTCTACCTGGACAAGCAGTTGGAGTGAAGAGCTGATAGATCCCCAGGAGTCATTGGGCCAGGAGCACAAAGTGAGCTTGGATGTGTTGAGGAACAAATGAAGGAAACACTGTGGCTGTGGAAGACATACGTTCAAAAATGGCCAAGAAAACAATGACCTCAGAGGGCTGCAAGTCCCAAAAGAGCTGGGAGGTGGGACAGGGAGAGCACGTGAGTATCCCATGAGTAACTGTCATGCAGGGGGAGGTAGTGACTGGAGGGGAAAAAGTAAAACATGGATTTTTGGAATATCTCTGGGACTTCAGTTGCAGTGAGGATCTCCTGAAAAGAAGCCAGCAAGATTCTCTGGCAGCCAAGAGGGGAAGGAGTGAGGGTGCAGAAGAAGAAACCAGGAGAAGATCGCATAGAAAATGCAGCTCATGGACAACAGAAGAATAAAATGCAAAGGTGACAAGGAAAAATGTCAAGTGTTTGAGCCATCCATTATTTCACTTTATTAGGCCCATGGGGTCTACAGGTTTGTGCACTTGAGTTAAATGTAATGGTAATCATAAAACACCCAACTGCAAGACATGTGAGCTCATCCCATGTTCCCTCTGCACAGGGGATGAAAAAATTTTCTTTGAAACAAACCAACCAACCAAGCAAGCAACCACAACAACGAAAAGAAACATTTCCTTAAAAACTGATGCTTAGGATGCATCCAAGTTATTGCAACCTCCTGTTCTTGCTCAGCAAGTCCAGCTTCAGAGTAACCATGGCAACGCCAAGCACCCATTTTCTCTTTTTTTCACCCAAGTTGTAACCACTGTTGAGGAAGTTGGTCCTGGCTTTGCCGCAGCACTGGGGACCCTGAGCATGGCTACACCTGTCTTCAAGTTCAGGCCTCAAGCTGGAAAACATAAAGTCCTGTAAAGAAAAAGGTTGTTTTCCCCATGAGCTTACCTCATTCATCCAAGAGTTCCGCTTTTCGCAATAACAATGCTAATTAATGGGTTTCACTTCATTCCCATTGTCACATGCAATCACGTCCCACAGCCTGAGGCCCTGTTGGTGCCTCCATCATCTCGAGATGCAGGTGAGCTCCCTTTCCCAGACCCTCAGCCAGCACCAGAGACAGATGTTTTTTTCATTTACTTCACTCTCTGTGGATCATTTGATTTTGTCAGCCCAAGGCAGCCTGCAAGAATCAAGGTAGTAAATGAAGCTGCCTGCTTTCTGGTTTGTAACCATCCTGCACAGCTGCTGAATTGCTCTGTGTGGCCACAGCTTTCCTCTGAGGCTCATGTAGCTATGGAGGGACCACCAACACACACACAGCTCACTCCATCAGCTGGTGACAGCTTCTGCTGGCTTTGTCTCCATAAGAATGTGTCCCGAGTCCTGAAGCCCTGGTTTGCCTCCATCCTCTACGGGAAATTGTACATTGTGTTTTGCTGGTCCTTACTTACCAAGTGAGGCTGCTGGCACCAGGAGGCATCACTCGGCTGGCAGTGCTGAGTGATGTGAGCTCCCAGGGTGCACAGCGAGTCAGTCACCTGCAGAGAAAGCAGGAAGGTGGGAAAATCTCGGGTGCAGTATCCACACTTTTGACCCAGGTGGCTCTTCTGTCTTGTCAAGGCAAAGCATGGAGGAAAATGCCTTTTCAGTGTCAGGAGTCTTCTCCATACATTTCACCTTTAGTGAAAGCATACTTCTGCCTGCAATGGAGTGATCCTTGTTCTTACAGCATCCCTGTGTCAGCTCTAGGAAAAAAGGTACATACGAATATCACAGATAGCCGACCAGATGAAGACAATTAGTGCACGGTCTTTCTGACCCCCAGTCACACAGTCTCTGCTGACCTCTGTTTTTATAGCTTCCCTCTCACCAGCATCCCTAACACTGCATTTTGCTGTGAAAATGTCACAAAGTACAGCCTGGTTGCTCTGAAACACGACGCAGCCAGTGGCACACGTAGCTGTGCTGTCACTGCAGGCTGCACCTCTCCCCCAGCACGGTGGCATCTCCCCCAGCTCTGCCGTCCCTTTTGTGCAGGAGGCCTCTTGCAAGATTCCCTGGTAACAAGCTAAAACCAGCAGGATCCCTTGGTTTACAGCAGGACAGATGCTATAAACATGAGCTATGCCACAGGTGCATTCCCAGGCCTTCGCTTGGCTTTATTTGTAGTGCTGTGTTCGAAGGGATCTCTGGGGTGGCCGAAACATGACGGAGGAATCGCTGCCGACCCTGTGGCAGTCAGCAGAGCTGTTCCTTGTGCACAGAGCGAGGGTGGATGGCAGCATCGGGCTGCTTGGCTGAGGTGTGATTAAAGGAAGACAGAAACAACAGCCTGACTTCATTTTATGCCTTTGTAAGTGTCTGTGTCACTCACCTATTTTTTTTCTACAGGGATTGCTGCTGCTTTTTTGCTTTGTCTTTAAAGAGTAAACTCTTTCCATGACAAGCTGCATGCATGCGTTACCATTTTACCCATTATCAACCTTAGATTTTCAGGCTATGAGGCCATTCCTTTTCACAGTGACATCAGCCAGCAGAGGATGTGATTTATTTTAGCACGGTGCAACTCCTTGGAATCAGAATTACGTCGCTGCAACAGCCACAGGCTCCCTCCATAGTGCAGAGCATTTTGATGCAGTGTGAACTCTGCTCCTTGCCATAAGAAAAGAGACATTGAGGGACGTGCTCAACAGACCTCCCTCATCAGTATTAACACCAGACTTGGAAGTAACGTCCCAGGCCTGGAAACCAAGAACTGTGTGTCCAACCACAACCATCCCTCTGACCCCACCGTGCTCAGGGCTGTGAAGGCAAGGCTGAGAGCCGCAGGCATCAGCCTCCGTCTGCCTGCATCCACCCAGGTACTGTTACTTACCATAAACAACAGATTGAGAGCACTTTGGAGAAGGTCAACGCCTTTTTCGTTTCCCTGCAAAGCACCCCGCTCTCCCCTGGACACGGCATAAAGCCACTCTGCTGTTTCCACGGTGATGCCTGGAGGTGAAACCTGTTCTATATGCTCTTGAAGGCAGCCGCAGCTGTAGCTGAGAAATGCCCTTGGGTGGGCCATTGTTTGACAGGAGGTAGGAAAAACACATAAAGAAAAGATCCTTTTGGAACCGTTTTTTAAAGATTGGTAAGAAAAAAGAGATAAATTAAGGCATTTATTTTATGAGATGGTGACTGTTTCCTAATGCAGTTCAAGTCCTTGAACCTGAGAATGAGCATCTCACCTACATTGTAAACAACAAAATTAATCATTTGATCCTTGCTTTGCTCTTCCCTCTAAGGTGATGGATACAGATGGTGTTCATGCCTAATATTAAGCCTTGAGGTGCCTGAAGAAGACTTTGGTGTTAAGATTTCTCACTTTATAAATCAACAAGTGTTTGCTCCTTTCCATGGTCTCCTTAGAGGAAGGGCTTGCTGTGGATGCAGCACTTGTTCCCTTGCTGCTTCTGGAACCTCCTGAAGTCTTGGGGAATGGTTTTTAAACTTCAGATTATCTTTCTGGAATTTCTTCTCGGGAGTTTTGCTACAAGCAAAAAACTACATTTATTTTAACTGCGTTTATTTTTTTTTTAATTTACTCTCAGTGGAATCTTTCTGCTGACCTCCTCGAGCTCAAAATTTCCTAGCACCCTGTGGTTTTGCAAGCAATGGATGCTTGGTTTAATAAACACCTTTCAGTCAGTGTCCTAAGAAAACAAACAGAAAGCTTGGTCCTGAAGATGCTTGTTTCCTTTTTGGTTTTCCTTCTGGTAATTCCCTGGGGCAACCATAAGCATATACTGTACACACTTGGATGTAATGGGCATTTCATTTAAACATTAAAATCTGTCCTTGCAGAGTGGTCTTTGATGTCCAGCTAGGTCAGACCAACACAGCGTCCGGATTGCTGTCTGCCTCCAAGTAATCAATGCCAGATGTTTTAAAGGACAACTGATAAACCCAGCCCCTGGCCTTGAACATGGACAGTTTGTAGGATACCTTTTTCCAGAGCAGTTTTAGCCAGTCCTGTAGAGTTCAAGATGAAATTAAAGGCTGGGAGATACTAAGCAGCAGTACAACCCAGATGTTTGAATCGCTGTTGTCAGCCCGTCGAAATGCGCTGTAGGTCACAACAAGACCAAGTCAGCCACAGAACGACTGAGAAACTCCTCAAGTCAGGGAAACTGGGAAGCAGGGGGATGGATGGAGATGAATAGAGCTCCCTCCAGTCCATACCAGGAGCATAACATGGTTGTGGTCATGCAGCCGAGCACTAGCTGCACTGGAGGGCTTCTCAGCCACAGCCTCTGGTGCAGTGGAGACCTGCAGAGTTCGGCCTGGGGTACGTGGTTGTTCAGGCAGCAAAAGGAGTAAGTAAACCATGCACCACAGGAGCACTTTGGTTTGATGTTAAAATGCAATAGATAACAAATGTATTAACTGAACAAACATATTCCTGTCTCTGGGGGCTGCGTGGTTTATTCCCCTCCTTCTTGGGCACAAACTCATGGGAGCACCACTGTTCCCAGCACAGGATTTGCTTTGCAGCAAGAAGACCGGGGAGACCCTCCTGCTTTGCAGGCACGATGCAGAGCATGTCCTGTATTGCAAAGGCAAGACCTCAGGGCAAATGTAGCAGCTCAGGGTTTCCTGTGTTAGCACTGCTGAGCCTGGCACAGAGCAGAGACAGTGTGGCAGGGCTTGACTGCCCCTCTCCAGCTCAGGCTTGGCCCCATCCCGGCTCTCCCTGCAACAGGATGGCAGCCGTGCAAGAGCTGCTGGGGGCTGTGGCATGGTGCTGAGCATCAGCACGGGGTGCTGCAAAACCTCTGCCTCCACACTTGGCAGCACAGCGCTGCATTAGCTCACCTACTTGTTATTTGTACCCAGAGAAACTGGGGTGTGGTGTGCTGTTATAAATGAGACCAAATAGTCTTTAAATAGAAAAATAAAAATTTATTAGTGATGGGGAATGAGCAAGCAGCGCTGGGTGCGCGGGGAGTCTGCACTCCATCAACACGCACACCGAGATGTCAAGCAGGCAGGCATTTATCACACTAAATCATGAATATCCAACAGCGTTAACTGCATATTCATTATGTGGGGTTGGATTATTATAATCAGGTCCAGGGACTCATTATCATAGGTCTCCTCCCTTTGGCACTTGCGCACTGGTGTCTGGTGGTCGTGGGCCGGGGTCTTCAGGAGGAAGGCCCCCAGTCTTCCTCACAGTGTACTTTTCACCTTTTGTCTCAAAATGATGAGTCAGGAATCAGAGGGTTGGTGTGATCTGGCTTATCTGCAGAGAGGCTCTCCTATATTTCTTCCTGTCTGGGAGTAAGTTCCCTTATCTACACAGACCAAAACTACACAAGACAGGCTACAGGATTTATGAGAACCTTGATAACTTTCAAGACTATGTGAGACAAAACACAACTCACAACTATGTAAGACAAGACACAGTTTACGGCTATGTAAAACAAGCTACAATTACAAGGCTACTAAACTACAATTTATGATGACATTTACAACTCAGGCCTCAGCCAGGCCTGTATCCAGTGGGAGCAGGAATGATGTCCTGGAGGGCCAAGTCCCCAGCAGGACAAAATACATTTGGTACCTTTCTATACCTGATTTGGTGCTTTTATTAGAGCAAAACAGCTTAAGTGATTGGTTTACCTGTTCCCTTTTAACAGCAACCCCCTGTTGTCACATCTTATTGACACGAATCATCCAATTTTCTCCATTACAGTGCTAATAGTGGAAGTTTATTTTCCATGGAAAACAATGAAAGCCACGTGAAAATCAAAACCACACCGATCCCTGCACTGTGCAGATCCTAGGCTTACAGCAGCTCTGCTTTCTGGTGATGTAAGAATACACGGAATTATTTGGTGTGCTGAGTGCCAGGCAGCACCGTCGTACATCCAGAGGGCACAGTCTGTATCTGGACTAGGGCACAAGCACCAGTGGGGCAGCACTTTGTGGACATAGTCACTCGCAGATTACGGACTTACTGTGCATTTGTTCTAACTGGCACAGGGAGCACCAGGGAGCACCAAAGTTGTTTCGAAATAAATCTCTCCTGACACTTATGTCTGTTCATGAAAGTTACGGCCTTTTAATCTGCCTCAGATGTACTGAACTCCTGTAACATGCTTATTATTGATTTATACTTCTTCGAAGCACATTCAGGGCTTGCAACAAAATGGAAGGCAGACGAGGGCAAGGGGAAAGATGCTGCTGCAAGCAAGGGCTGCAGCCTGCTGCCTGGAAGCAGGCACTCCCCAGCCTGGGCTATGTCAGATGATGCTGTGGGCTGTGCTTGTGCAGCAGCTCTGGGGGTGAGGCAATGTCCTGCCCTGTCCCTGGGGGGCCACTGATGTTGCCCACAGCCCTTCGGCACCCAGCTGCCCACCCAGGAATGGAATGTACATCTATTTCACTGGGAAGCCTGAGACCACACTTCAAATGCTGTGTTCAGTCCTGGGCCCCTCACCACAAAACAGGGCATCGAGGTGCTGGCTGGTGTCCCAAGAAGAGAACAAAGCTGGGTGAAGGATCTAGACAACAAGTCTTACAAGGAGTGGCTGAGGCTGAGGGTATGTTCAGTCTGAAGAAAAGGAGGCTCAGGGAGACCTTAGTGCTTTCTACAACTACCGGAGAGGAGGCTGTAGTGAGGTGTGGGCTGGTCTCTTCTCCCAAGTAACACAGGATACGAGAAAAGGAAATGGCCTCAAGTTGTACCAAGGGAGGTTTAGGTTGGATAATAGGAAAAATTTCTTCACCAGAAGTGTTGTAAAGCCCTAGAACAGGCTGCCCAGGGAAGTGGTGGAGTCACCATCCCTGGAGGTATTTTAAAGACAAATAGATGCATCAAAGAGGGACATGGTTTAGTGGTGCACTTGGCAATGTCAGGTAAATAGTTGGACTCAATAATCTTAAGGGTCTTAACCTAAATGGTTCTAGGGTTTTATGATTCTTTTCTATCACTTTGCTCAGAGAGCCAGGAGGTTTGGCTGCCTCTAGCATAAATCACCAGCCAAATCTGGAGGCTCTTTTTGAGCTTCTAGGTGAAACTGGATCTGAAACCAGACTCCAGTTCTTCTCACCCATCAGCCCTCTGGGCCATTCAATTCCCTTACCTGGTCCAGTGCTGTGTTTGCAGACAGATGCCAGAGCTGACGTGTGGAGGGAGCCATCATCTGTGCCCAGCTCTCCTGGGAGTGTGGAGCTTCAGCTCACTGGTGGAGCAGCAGCAAACACTGTGCTGCTGGTTGTGCTCTGCAGATTGTGAAATGCAAGCCCTGGAAATTAAAAACTGTTGTGGAGTTTCCCTTTGGGAGCATCAAGGCAGAAGGAGGAAGGTGGGGAACCAAAGTGAGAGCCTCTCTCTGGCCAAGTGTTTCTTCTACAGACTGACACCATGAAGACCCATGTGTCCAGGCTAGGGTCAGGCTACTTGCACATTCAGACCTGTTACTTTAAACATGCCCTAATTATTAACTGTATTATGCAAAGCATGTTCTTACATCAGGGCTTTCTGTTATTACATCGGTTAGTCTGAGCTTTGCAGCACAAAATTGCGTGCTTGGCATCACTACTTCTGGACAGGGGATGTTAGACACAGAAACTGTGAGCCTCGGTGGAAGGAGGCTGAGCAAGAGTTTTGAAGTGATGAGGCAATTTAACAGCCTGCATGTATATGCATGAGAAATGGTGATTGCATCATGCTGGGATTGAAAACAAAAGTGATTCAAGGCACCAGGACCACATTTGAGCAAGGGTCAATGTTCACTTTTCAGACAGGGCTCTGGCTGCGAGTGTGGTGCAAGCAGGAGATGCTGCTGCAGGGTTGCTGCTGGCCTCAGCAGATGCTGCTAGACGTGCCTGTGTGTCTGACCCACAGCTCCAGTGCTGGAGAGGAACTGAAGGGGCTGCTGGAGCCAAAGAGCAGATTGCCAGAGCACAGAACCACCTGCACAGGAGGTGAGGATTGGCAGAGTCAGCTCACCAGGCACAGGCAGGGCTGAACATCCTGGGGGCACTCTGGTCTGGCATACTCCTTAAATAAGTGCTAAATTCTTCAACTGAGATGGGTTAGTAATTTCTCAGCAGTTTCCTTAAAAAACAAAAGGGAAAAAAAAAAAGGGAAAAAGAAAACTAACTGGAATACTTTACAAGTTCACACCAGTTACACTGGACTGTTTCAGAGATGCAAAAGATCCCACCTATGCTGAAATGGTTAATGTTAGTCTTTAAATGTTTTTACATAGGCCTTTAAAAAATAAATTAACATTGTTAAAATTCTTTCATTCACTAAAAAAATATAAGAAAGTATTTCAGATTAATGGGGTTTTTTTTATTATAATTTTTTTGGAGCTGCAGCAGCAGAGCATGTTTCTCCAGCTCTCGCTCACCAGGGTTCTGTGGAGTAAGGCACAGCGGCCCTGCAGGGTTAACGTTCACTGGAGATGTGTTACAGTGACCAAGTCCTAAGAGAACTGAAGGATCCATATGAAGGGATTTCAAATCCATGCAGGAAAAAGCTGGTGTCCGTTGGAAAGCCTGGCTGCCTGTGGAAGGAGTGAGAACATTTTTGCAGTGTATGTCAGACCTCAGCTTAAGGCAAACATATGGCTCAATGTTTGTGGCTTTCAGGAGCTACATTGGTTCGAGACCTGAACAAATACATCAGTCCGCTCCTCAGATGTAAAACCAGTTGAATTTCAATAAAAAAGTAACAACAGAGCCACGTTCAAAGTTGGCTACCAGGATGTGTAACGCTGCGAAGCAGCTGACCCCCATCACAGACTCGTAAACTGCTGCTGATCCAGGTATCCATCAATGCAAGGAGTGGAGCTCACAGAAACAATGGTGATCTTTCCTCTGACACTCTCCTCCACTGCTCCCTGCCCCACTGGCACCACACAGCACCCCTCTCTAACCAGCCTGTGCAGGGATGGGTGATCACCCAGCAGGTTTCAGCACCCATGACTATGCTCTGTCTTCTCCAGCCTGGGTGAGAGCTGCCTGCACCACACAGAGTGTTCCTGCTGCCTGCTCCTGTCTTCCACCAAAGAGTGCACCTCCTCCAGCAGAGTGCCACACATTTTTGGGTGGGAAGCTGCAGGTGCAACCAACAGAGCAGCTGAGCAGGGCATAAATAGGGAACACAGCCAGAGAGTGGGGCCGTACCCCTCACCCACTGCCAAAGGACACTGTCATGGGAGCTGCTCTCGAGGGCTTCCCCACGCTGAAGGGGTGGTTTCTCCCTCTCTGCCTCATCAACCTGTGCCCTTCAGGGAGAGTGGCAACCAAACTTTCAATTTTCTGGATTCCCATCATCTCCAAAACCTCCAGAACCGTAGAAATTCCCCCCTAGGAATGGTCCCATCACTTTCTTGGCCAAGTGAGGACAGCAAAGGAACACACCACCTCCTCTGCAGCTGACACCAGATTCCAGCTGCATACAGGGATGGACTGTGGGGCTCCTGGTAGGGACCTGGCGGGAAAACACGGACACACCTCATGCAAGAACGTAGACATTCTATCCCTAAACTTTAAGGGTCTTGAAACATGAAAATAACTTCAGAGGGGTCAGTTTGCAAACCATAAGGAGGGCGTGACAGGGATGAGAGTGCTTTCCCCTGCAGTGGAGGGTGACTGGGGCAGACAGAGCACAATCACCTGGACTGGCATTTCTCCAGGACCCTGGGATTAATGAGCAAGTTCTCTTAAGAAGTGTCAGGAAACCTAAAACCTCCCCATAAATAACAACATATTAGAGAGTTAATTTCTTTTCCTCTCCTCATCTCTTCTGCAGTTTGCATCATCAGTTGCTAAATAGATTAGGGCACGCTTTACCCTCGTTCACACCTCAAAGACCTCCCTGTAGCAATTCCATAAGTAACTCACTGCTTGGTCTTGTAACTCCAGCACAGGTTGTTAACCACAGGAATTTTTTTTCAGTCCAAATCACCATCCTTTTGAAAGTTAATATCCATTATTTTCCTCTGGTAGAGTTTCACCTGCTTTACAGCAGCAGAAAGAAAATATTTCAGTCTAACTGGAACCATTAGGTGAAGATGCATGTAATGGAGACATCCCAATGCTGCCCATTAATCTCCCCACTGGAGCTGAGGTAATTTGGTAAATATGAGTTTCCACTTTGCTCATCCCTGATCTCTAATCTGAGGCATCATTTCTTTTTCTGCACGGACCCCAGAGTAAACAGGGCCCATCGTTGTTTAAGCACATCTGTCATCTTACCTCCAGGAACAAAATACGATGTGAATTTATAACACAAGGGTCCTCGAGTCCTGGCTGGCCCTCAGTTGAGCAATGTGGTGGCATGTGCCACAGCACCAGTGACCACCTCCTCTCACAAGCAAATCCATGGGATCCTGCCACCTATGCACAACAGCCAGCTTTGAGAAATCCACGTTGCCTTCTCTACTGGGGACAGTTATGAAGCTGCCTTCCCACATTATGACCCTTTTGCAATGCCAGTTGGGTATATAAAAACCAAACACGTTACCCCTCGGTAGGGTTCTCGGGAAAACTAGTTCTTTGGGTGGTTTTGTGTTCTGAATAGAGTCTGGTCTTTGCCTCTCCAAGTAACAGTGGCAATATTTTATGGTGTTGGCAGACTCTTGTCCTTCCTCCAGCCAGAGGATGAGGAAAAGGGCCTGCCTGGCCTTTGCTCCTGGGCTGGCCCACACTGGCAGTGCACCCGGCAAAGCCACAGCTGGCTCGCTGCTGGCCAGGACACCAACACAGCACAGCAGCCTCAGGGGGAGACGCTGCTTCTCACCAGCCACTGCTTTGAAAGGTGCTCCGTTATTTGGCAGAGAAATTAACATGATATCAAAATAAATATGAGTTAAAATCGTCACAAATTGGAATAAATCTGAGGAGGGGAGGAGTTCCTCTCGGGAACTCCCAGCACAGGTGCCCACAAAGCCCCGTGTGCTACAGTGTGGAGAAGTCAGCAAGAGCTGCAGGTGGCATTATTGGTGTCCTGCACTGGGCTATCACAATTATGAATAAAAATGCTTTCTGAGGAAATAGTCATTGAATAAAAATATTTTTTGTTTTGGATTGTGATGCTTTTGGGTAGCTGGGTAGCTCTTCATTTCTAGGCTGCCCAGAAAACTCCCAGAGGGGCCATATTGGCTTTCCTTACAAATGCTTCCATAAGTTTTCTTCAGCAAGAGGCAGGAGGATCTTCTCCTGAGACAGTGGGGTTTGCAACCAAGAGGTGAAGCATTAAGAGCTTCGCCTTAAGACACCAGCACTGTGCTGCTAGGTCTCCAACCCCAAGCATCGGGGCTTGCACCAGGATACACTTCTCTCTTTCAGCATCGGATATTTCCAGGGGCTGGGAAACTCCTGACAGGATACCAGCAGATTCCACTGCTGTGTTTAGTGTGAAATTCAAGCTGCCCTTCTGTGAGTTCTATCATTTTGCTGTTCACCTGTCCACCCGTGTGTTGTCCAGGCATTTCTCCTCTTATCGCATGTGTAAAATGTAAGGTAAGATATTGGTTCAATGCCTGGCTCGTAGCTGAGTGATGAAGAAAATAAAGAACCACAACCACACATTTTAACATCTGCCAGTAACCTCGAGTGATCCCTTCCCTCTTATACTGGTCCCATTATTGCAACATACTTCAGTGTACTAAATACTTGTGTTAAATCCTCTCTAACAGTTCCCTGGATAGTCTGAAAAAAAGTCAGCGTTCTTCTGTATGTCCTACCAAGATCCCTAATCATCTCCATTGTTTTTTGTTTGGCTTCCTTAGTATGCAGCTTAAACAGGAACTGCCAGCTCCATCATCTGCTTTAATAACAAGTGTTTAATAATTGCAGGTATAATTATTCACAACACTGACAAAATTTGCTATTCGCCACTAATTTCTTCAAATTACTAAATACATAAAGCAAAAATAGACTAGTTAGAAAGGCATTCATTTCTAATCAAGTTTCATTACCATTGTTTAATGAACAAAATCTTCAACGAGGCATTCTAACAATATTTCATTATGCTATAAAAAGAAAGCCAGCAGGATGCTGGGTTGTACCAACAAGGGCATCACCAGCAGAGATAAAGAAGTGATTATCCCCCTCTTGTCAGTGCTTTTCAGGCCACACCTGGAGTACTGTGGTCAATTTTAGTCTCCACTATGCAAAAAAGTCATGTAGACAGGATGAAGAGGGTCCAGAGAAGGAACACAAAGAAGATCAAAGGACTGGGGAGCTGCCATATGAGAAAAAGCTGAGAAGACTAGGTTTGTTCAGCCTTGAGAAAAAAAAGACTCAGGGGAGACCATATCACCATGTTCCAGTATTTAAAGGGTGGCTACAAAGAAGATGAAGACTCCCTTTCTACAAGGAGTCACATGGAAAAGATGAGGGGTAATGGGTACAAGTTACTACTGGGATGATTCTGATTGGACATGTGGAAAATTTTTCACAATGAGAACAATTAGCCATTGGAATAATCTCCCCAGGGAAGTGCTGGAGTCCCAAACACTGGACACTTTTAAGGTTCAGCTGGACAGGGTGCTGGGCCATCTTGTCTAGACCGGGCTTTTCCTAAGAAAGGTTGGATCAGGTGATCCTTGAGGGCCCTTCCAAACGGGTATTCTGTAATCCTATGAACCTATGATAAGAAAAATAAAGCTAATGATGTCTTACGTGCACATACACTTTGGATTTTGGTTAGAAACACTAACTCTAGTGTTGACACCAAAATGGTGCAGCACCAGCCAACAGCCAATTTTCCCACCTTGATTTTATTTACATGTTTTGATTATTCCCATAACCAGAAAATAGGGAGACATGGTACAGAACCCCAAAGAAAGGACTGGCACTAAATCAAGTCCCCCTCTCACTGTCACCTCCTCCAGCCCGTGAGGTCAGTGCATCCAGGGGGATATTTCCCAGGTGTTCCCACCTGGGACAAGACCTGTTTCCAGAAGAAACCCTGTACCAGGGTGCAGGTTCCTAGGCTCTTTGGGGCAGGTCAGCGCTGGGTGGTCTCTCCTGCAGGGTCCAGGGTGATGCAGCTGTGGTGTGTGAGGTAGGAGCAATGTAACCCAGTTTGGGGAGATGAGCTTCAGCCCTGAGAACCCTGCCTGTCCAGGAACAAACCAAAGCTGCTCCCTCAAACACAAGGCTTGCCCTAGCAACAGCCCCAAACTCTTCCTAAGTGTTTGATCTATAAGCTAAAACAGACACACAGAGTTTGGTATCTTAGTGAACTGCATTGTGTCCTGGCTTGGCTAACCATGGCACCAGAATGGCATGGAAAGAGGATACAGGACACAAGCCCAGGACCACAGGTTATTTCCCAGCCTTACACAACAGCTTACCCCAGGGATCTCTCAGCTATTCAGGGTGCAGGCTTGCAGATCTGTGCTAATTCAGACGTGGAAGCCCAGAGAGATGACTGAGGAGGTTAAAGTTGATGGTCTCCTCCTGTCCAGAATATCCAAGCATTGCAAGTTCAGCTGTAGAATCAGTGTATAGAATAGTATAGATATATAAATGCATAAACATTTGTTTTTGAAAGAATGTCAAATAAACTTTTTCTAGGCAACCTAACAGATACAAAACAATTATAAACCCAGTAGAATCCTACTAGGTAGCAATGCCGAGGTGTAACAGGAGTATACACAGCTTTACTTTCCATTACTTTGATATCAAACCCATCCTACTTCCATTTCCAAGGAGCTGCTGTGCACCCGACACAATTATTTCATCAGTCTCTTCAGATGAATAGCTATTGCCCTGCTCGAGAAGCCACACTGCTGCCAGAGAGAGCAGTGGCTTTGCAACAGATGTGGCAAACAGGGCACCAGTCTTCCCCTTCAGCATCCCCAAACACACGGCAAGCCACAGCCCCACTTTTGCAGGGGAGCAGGTTCAGAAATGAAGGCTCTAAGGGGCAATTTGTAGACAGCTGTAGAAGTTTATGGAACTGGCTGATTTTTCCTAGTCAAGTAAAAATAATAGTACTAATAAATTGGTTTTAGAGTCCAGCCACCTCCAGCTGGAGGTCCCCTTTCTTTCTGAGCGATGGTGGCAGCCCCAGGGCTGAGCAGCGCTGCTTTCCATGCCCTGCTCTCTGCCTCCAAACACAGGAGGTAGGGGGAAGGCAAAAATAAAGGCAACACTGGGTGGCAAACCTAATAAACTATCTCAGCTGACAGAGAGCCCTCAGTATGATAAAAGCACTTCCAATATGTTTCAGCCAGAAGTGTCAGAAGATGAGTCTTTTGTTGGCGTTTCCGCTAATTAGCTGCGTGCGGTTCGGGAGGCGCAGCGCTGAGCAGCCAGCTCTGCCCCGCAGCCCCCCGCTCAGCTCGCTCCGAGGGGTACTAGTGCTTCAATATGCAGAAGGCATTTTCTTCAATGTTGAAAGACTTAAACAAATTATAACCATCCTATAATTTGGCAGGTTAGAAAAGAAGCTTTTAAAGAGCCTTGTAAAATGAATGACTTAAACCTTCACCCCGGGCTATTTTTAAAATTCATTCGTCTGCACTCCAGTGAGGAGGAAGGCACAAATAGATGTGTGATCCATGGCTAAAATTCTGATTGCTGAATTAGCTACAAAGAGCTGTGATCTTTGTGGCTATTGATAAATGATGTGGGGAAATGGCAGTCACTGAAATAGCCACAGCTTCATGCCCTTCCTCCACAGAGCAAGAGTTGAAAGGAGATTTATGGAGGAATTTATGGCAAAGGAAAGGAGCCTCCTTGCAGCAGAGTTGTAATGCCTAATTTACACTCTCCCTTTCACTGCAATGTGTGCGCTTTTAATCACACTAATTATAAAGTGCCCACTTGTCATGATGCTGCAAATCAAGATACGCACAAAGAGCTGCACAGGAGCACGCATAAAGAATGACTGTTGCTCCATCGCCCCCGTCCCGCAGAGCCGTGAGCTGCCTGCGCTCTGTGCCTCCAGCACCAGCACCAGCGTGAACTCCTGGAGCACAGCAAGGACCTCTCTCTATTCGTGGTCTTTGTGGTAAGGAGAATGTTTAACCTGGCACATCCAGAAGATCTGCAGGAGAAGAGGGCACTGAGCTAGGGGTTGCTTCCCCTCTGCTGCTGCATGTGCCAGCAGGGGCTGGGAAGGGCAGAGGGTATCCCAGCAGAGACTGTAGGGATACTTCAACTTGGGAAATGATTTTCCATATAAATAATGGAAATGTGTTCAAAATGGATGTCAGCAAGTGCTTGTGTAGACAGACCTCTGAGACCATTAATCCCTCTGCCTTTGTTACCTTTATATTAAATCAACATCATAAGCTGGGATTTTTCTGTGTAACATTTTTAATGCCAATGTCTTGCTCATGCAATCCGAGGAAGGAAACAGGTTTAGGAATCAGCAATTTCCCATTCACATTTTCTATTGCAATGTATCTGCTTTTAATTGCCTTGCCTACAACCTTGAGATAACATCTAATACTGAAAATAAAAATGCACTGAGTCTGAATTTACAATACAGGAGTAGCAGTTATGAGTGGGAAACCAGGCTCTGAGGTTTATGCTGCTGAGGTAATCGAGGGCTTTACTGAATGTGGCAATTATTCCGTATAGTTTTGAAAAGGTGTTAGAGGCCACCACCTCATTCCTAACAAAACCAGAGTAATACAGCACATGACCTTTGTATTCATCTTCCACCACTGACATGGGTAGGACCCCTCTTCAGAGCGACATGTCAGGGTGAAGAACCCTTGAACTGCATCTGGACACAGCACGGAGGCTCTTCTTGGTACAGATGTCAATCTTTTCCTCTGGGAAACCCCAGACCAAATTTTCCTGTTCCTCTTACCTTCCCAGCACCCTCAAAAAGAAACTGCAGGAGGACTTAGGATGTCAGAAAGATCAAGCAGCAGTAAAGCACCTCCTTGGTAGTGAGCCTTAAGTCAGCTGTAGAAACTGTCATTAATTTGGTCCCCAGGTGAAACAAAGCACCACATGAGCAATCAAGCCGGGCTTCACATCATCAACCGAAAGAGAGACAAAAAGGTATAAAATATTTAGAGGTTAAAATGTCCTCACAAGCCCAAAGGCTCAACTGCATGCTCTTGACCTACAGAATAAAAGAGATTTAAACAGAACATAGGAAATCAGCACTCACTGCCACCAAGTGTAGATCAAACACAATGCAAGGACATAGTTAACAAAAGCTACATAGGTAGCATTGCATCAGCTGTAAGCATTGCCCCAGAGCTGTGGCTCCACCCTGTGAGACCCAGCACAGGTGAACAGAGGTTTCAGCTCTGCAGTCAGAAGACAAGGGCTCCTTGAAGCAACTATGGCCGTGCTGGTATGGTCCGTCTAACATACACCAGTGCTTACGCTTGGCTATTCCCCTTTGCAAGCTTGGCTGCTTAAAGCCAACTTGACTGCAGCAATATCTCTGCCCTTTGCTCTGTAGTTCCAGTTTTCAGATCACAATTCTCCAGCACTGGTTCCCATGCCATAGCACTGGTCTTCAGATGAGCCCCCACTGATCCTTTCATGTCTCCATTCATCCCTCCTCCCCATTCATCTCTCAGTTTGCTTCAGACATTGCAGCATGGTGAGCATTCCCCAGACTACATGTTCCACCTACCTCCTGGACAATGCTTCTTACCTGGCTTCCTAGCCCAGGAGTGGTCTTCCTAAGTCCTGGACCTCAGCTTCACAGACTTTGCTATCTGGTTTATAGTTCCTATTTACCTCTTCTCCTCTCCAATAATGTGATTTAGAATCAGATCCCAAGCGAGAGCAGCTTTCTGCAATGGCAGCATCCTTCATCCTGCTGAAGCGTCAAATCTGACCCCAGATCAGAGAGTAGTACTTCTCTAGGGGGTACCCTGTTAAAAACTCCAGATTTCTCAGGGTCTGAGAACAATGTTCTCCCAAACCTAGAAGCAAAGGAGAGAGAAAGTTACCTGTCTGGAATGCATGTTCTCTTAAATACAGCTCGTCTTTGAGATTCCCATTCCCAAGTCACCGGTTTCTGTCCAAAGCTAAAAAGGAAGCCCCAGGCTTTGGCACCTGAGCCTCAGACACCTGCAGCTGCCTGGGCCTGAAGCCTCCATCATTCTTCCCAGTTACCTGAACTAACCACCAGAACAAGCTCGTTTGCAGGCCAGCTAGAGAAATACTGCGGAATCCCAGTGAAGTTTAACTGAGAGCAACTGATTGACTCTAGAGGCGATGTTTATGTGTGGTATTGAAGTTCACATCTTAAAGCTTGCTCATAGTTAGATTATCACGTGTCCAACACACCATGAGGAGCTGGGGGAGGCAGTAGAAGGACCCCAAATGAGCCAAAGAACAAAATTTAGAAAATAAAGCATTACAAATTAGTTGGGAAGAATGTTTTCTTTGCGTCTTGGGATGCATGCAACACAGTATAACCAGCTGGTCCAAGGTGATTGTCCTGCTGTATTCAGTGTTGGTGAGGCCTCACCTCGAGTACTGTTTGCAGTTCTGGGCCCCATGATTTAGGAAAGATGTGAAGGTCCTTGAATGAGTCCAGAGGTGGGCAACAAACCTGATGAAAGGACTGGGAGCAATGTTCTAAACGGAGCAGCTGAGGCCTTTGGGCATGCCTAGTTTGGAGAAAATGAGGCCAAGGCGTGACCTTATTGTTCTCTACAGCTTCCAGAGGAGGTGGAGAGGAAGGTGCTGAGCTCTTCTCCCTGGAACTCAGTGACAGGATGTGTGGGAATGGTTCAAAGCTGCACCAGGGGAGGTTTACACCAGACATTAGGAAGCATTTCTCTCCTGAAAGGGTGGTCCAATACTGGAACAAGCTTCCTGGAGAGGTGGATGATGCTCTGAGGCTGTCAGTGTTTAAAAGACACTTGGACAATGCCCTTAATAATATGCTTTAAGTCAACATCCCCATCTGGTTGGGTTTTTTTCTCTTGGCAGATATGCCAGGCTCCACACATAGTACTCCGCCCCCCCCCCCACCCCCCCAAAGATAAACTTTCTGTTTTGATTGGTTTCAGGTTTGTACTCCACATGACAGGAAACATTTAGAACAAATCATTTACACTTAACATGTATAATTAGTTACTCAAGAGTTTACCTTGCAAATGTGAGCATATCAATTTCTGCTCTCACATGGGACATAGAAGATTATGACTTGAGCTTCACCAACAATTTCCCCCCAGGGAGATACCCTGAGACCCTGCCCCCTTTCAAGCAAGCCCCCTCACCTGCTCCCAGGCTCCCTCCCTCCTGAGTCCACCTTTGCACCCTCCCCTCACCCAGCCTGGAGCAGCACCAGGCCCTGTCAGCCCTTCAGCACCTCCAGCCCAGGCAGCACCTTTCTCCTTTTCCCCCACAACACACACCGGCCAAAGAACGGCAAGGTCTGGGAAACAAGGACTTTTTTCCCCCCAAAATCAATTTGGACAGGGTGATTCAAAGAACAAGTGCTCTGACTGGTCAAATTGATAGTTTTATTTCCACCTGTTAAAAGAACTGTTTGCCTACCAGCAGAGTCCAACAGGGATGGGACAGACAGACATGAATACAATTAAATACAGGAAAAAATGGAACTCTATACAACAAGACATACATTTACATAATGAAAAAATCTTTATATTATCTATTAATTCTTGCCAATGTGAAACATCACTGGAACTCGAATATACTGGGGATTTGTTTTGGGTTTGGTTTTTTTCCTCATGAAAAAAAAGAAGCATGTAATGCAATTGAGTATTTTTCCATGTACTGTGAAGTAAAATTATTTTTGAGATGCATGAGCTGCGTGGCACTTCACATGGTACACAAAAGCTAAAAACCATTTTGTTTGATATTTTGTAGCTTGTGATATCTAAATTTCAATTCCATCTATTTATTGAGACAAACTATCAAGTGATATTTACACGGCAGGAGTTGTGCAAAGGCATTTTAGGCTATGGCTAGTACACTGTGGAAGATGCGTGATGCACGACTCGCCCCCATCCCCAGAGATAATGCTCTCACCCCCCCCCCCCATAGAGCAGCCACCCAAGGAAAACTGGCCAGCTTTTTTTTTTTATTATTTTTCCTTTGTTAAGTTACTGGGAGAAAGCTGTTTCTGTGGCTCTTAAGCACCCTGATGGTGTTAATGGTGGGCTGCTCCTCTTCGTGCAGTGAATGCTGTAAGCCAGCTTTCAAATGGTTTCACTTATTATCTACTTTTTGGGACGCAAGTACCAGCTGCTGTTACTCTACTACCCTGAGACTGCTGCAGTCCTCTCGTGTAGTTCTTATCACCAATGAGTGCACACAGTAACTCAACTGTGTGTAACATTTTTAACAGTTGCCCTATTGCCACAGTGCAGAAACTGCACATTCCTGACACCAGTGCTGAACCAAAGCTCTTCCAAACCAGGGCAGGGAAGGAAACGCAGTTCTTAACTGAGCTTTTATGGAACAACCCTTGGTCTGTATTACTCCATCCAGAAACATCCCTAAACATCCTAATAAAAAACACTTGAATTCTGGGTTGCAATCTTCAATACAGAACTTGAGACAACTAATGAGAAGAGCTGCTTTAATTAAAAGCTTCCTTCAGATCCCTAGGACAGGTTTCCAAAGACACATCAGGTATCCATGTCAACTAAACACATCCTACACTTGTGCTGCACCAGAGGATGGGGTGGTGTTTCCAGTGGTTTCCGTAAGCGACCAACTGCCAAAGGACGTCCAGTTTTAATTCTGGACTCCTTCAGCCATGTGGCTACTGCAGATGCAGATCATAAAATTCTGATTTTATTCATCTCATCTACATTTCATGACTCTAAACCTGTTTGCATCATCTTATCTGGGATTTCACATCAGCTTGCAGGTTTTATCTGCAACAGGTTTAAAGCAGACGTTTGTAACTCAGTCCTGGGAGAAAAGAAGAGTGTCTGTATAACAGTGCTGTATCCTGTGTATTCCTGCCTTGTTCCATTAGAGGAATTCTCTCTCCTAGGAAGTGTATCTGACTTCTTTTTTAAAAATGCACTTTTAAAGAATGATAGACAACCCTGAGGTCAAAGGCAGATTAAACTTCTCTCAAAATGCTCCCCAAGTCAAGGTTGCTACCAAACACCTTTGAAAGCCTCTACTTCCTAAACCCACAGAGCAATACAATGGCTGAATTTTTAATCCTATGCACCAGGCCAGAACCAGTGAAGTGTCAGTAAAACAACTGAAGAGAACAGCAAAGTGAATGCACTGAACTCCGAGCATTACACCAGGCATGCTTGACACAGTACGAAGATGTGTAGGTAGTTTGGTCTTCAGCTGACAAGAGGACAGCACACAATTTCCTTCTTATTCCTCACTAGCAACCCTAGAGAAGACTATGTTCTCCTTAGCTATCAGGAGAGAATGCTGTAAAACAACAGTAAACCCAAGAGACCACCTCTTATTTAGAAAATAAATTAAGCGTTGTGATTCAACTAGAGGAATTCTTGGCAATTAAAACTTGAAAAGTCATATTTTCACATTGTACATGTTGCAATTTGTCTCCTACTTCAGATCTCATGGAGTTCATGAGGATATCTACACATTCAAGCCTTCTGCTTAAAGCACCCAATTGCTGGTTAACAGCAGGTTATTTTATTGTCTGACCTTGGCTGTCAACTTAGTATCGATTTACGATAGAATGAGCCGTCCTTACAGAAATTAATCTACTTGAGACAAGATGCTATAGCAAAAAGCAATACAGTCACGAGCTTCTTATAGGGTAAAACCAAAAGGGTAATGAAATGGCAAATTGCTCATCTGTATTCTGAAAAGGAACTATTCCAGATCTGTAAGCGACGGTGGGAATAACTTAGAGTAAGAAATAAAGAAATATTCAACACCCTCTTATTTAAGCATGAAAAAAGTAGAAGGAAATGGATGAGCTGCTTCCTTTCTGAGGAAGGCTGCTGGTCTAGTTTAGAGACAATTTAACATTGTAACCAAGGACATAAGAAGCAGCAGCTTGGACCATAAAAAAAAAAAAGTTGTCTATATACGTAGAAGTTCTTCTCAAAAAAAAAAAAAATCAGTTTTATTTGGATGTGTGCACAACCTGCTGCTTTTTAAATCTTCAGAGCACAGAAAAAATTACATTTTCCCCCAAAATCCAGTTGAGTCTGTCCTGAGAAATAGAAGTACTCATATGTAAATGGGATGATACTGTCTGTGAGTGAGTTTCTTTCTGCAGGTTGGGCAAGAGTTGGCATTCCGAAGGGAATCACGGAGGCACTGACTGCAGAAAACATGGCCGCACTTGGTTGACACGATCAGCCGTCCACTTTGCACAATCTGGAAAACAAGAAACCACAACAGGTATTTGGAGGGAAGAATTCAACCTTGCTGGTCTATTGGCACATGGCAAACAGGACTTGGGCTGTCTGAAAGCAGTACGTTATGACTATAGTAGTGTGGAACACAAAGATCTTTCAGTGCCATCTTGGCAAGTGTTTCTCCCTCTCTGTACCCCACTAAAAAGTGACTTGGTGTTACAAGGTAGTTTCACCTCCAACCCAACGTCTGTACTTCAAGCCAGCTGCCTGCAGTGCCACACGTAACCCAACAAAGTTGCACAGCTCACTCACTACCCCGTTCCCCCTCTGACAAAAAGGAAACTACATCAACGTGTGGATCCTTACCTCTGAGTAGCCATCCATGCAAATCGGACAGCTGACAGTACCAGACGGCCTTGTGGGAAAGAGGAAAAACAGAAAGCACATGATTCATTCATTTCACTGTGTACTGAGGGTTACCAATACCTACAGTGCCATGTAATCCCGTGACAGCGCCAACTGGCTGCGAGGCATTCGATCTGAAGGTCCCTGCGTACCTCTAACTCTCTCAAGTTGATGCATTTAATAAGTACTTCAGGTCTCTCAGTCCAAAGGAAACATCATCTTGGTTTTCATCAGGAGGATGATGTAGTTAAGTCACCCTGCTTTATTATTACAAGTAACAGCAGTCTCTAGCACTGTGCAGTACCCACAAGGCAGTATGAATCTTCACACCAGGTCACAAAGAAGAGTTTTGTAACAAAAGCATCTACCCATCCTTTGGAAGCTATTCGTTCTAGAACTGAAATAAGTTGTCAGAAATTAAAGCATTCCCTATTCAAATTTAGCAACATCCCAGTCCAGTAACATATTCACACCAAGAACTCCTTCCTTCTCCAATGTTTGATGATATGAAGCAAATTTTCAGACCCTTTGGCTCCATCTTTTATGTGTTGCAAGCATTTCAGTGTACCTCAAGCCATACTATAAGATACATGAGATAATGACTTCATGAACTGAACAAATGTTTGCACTGTTGGCTTTTTTTGTTTGTTTTGTTGTGGGGGTTTTTTATTTATTTTGAGTTCTGTTCTAGAACGGGAATTATATTTTTAGGGCTGAAGTTTTCATGTAGCTAGCAAAGAGAATCCAAAAGCTTGAAAAAAAATTAGTTTCTACTTCAAATCAGACATTAGTCTTTAGAAAGACACCTTGCCACAAAATTCAGTGTTTGGTAAGTCATGAGGCATACATACTTTGAACTTGCATTTTCATCTTCCAGTGGTCCCAGTTCTCGAGACACTTTATCTGTCACGTACACGTCATTATCTCTGGGTTCATCTTCATCATCACTACTCAGCACACAGCTGTCCGACTGTCGTTGACTTCGCAGTCTAAGATTTCTCCTTTGTCGCTGATTCTCTGCAATCCAGTTTTGGTAACTTAGATGTATTATATCATACAGATACATCTCCCTGGAATTAGCCTTGAAATGCATTATTATAAATAGTTCATCTTTTAAATGGACCATATTTAGCTGAGTTAAAAGCAAACCTCCTAAATTAGCCTCCTAAATATTAAGGCTGAACACTTCCAGACACTGTGAATGCCACGCTACATCTCTACCCAGAACATTTGCTCTATTCACCCTGCAAACACAGGGAATGCTACAACATCATGCTGAGGAATTGCAACAGTTGCTGGGGGTGGATGGCAGAGAGAGGGAAAACTGAAGTTAAATTTCCAAGGAAGGTGGCAAGGTAGCACACACACCTAAAAGGCCCGGTAAAACACACAGAGCTTTGCTCAGCAAGTTTCAGAAGTGATGGAAGAGATGCTTAAATCTAAAAATGTAAATTGCAGAGCTGCTGTGGTTCCTCACCGCTCTACCCAGGGATGCTGCTAAACTGTTCACTCTTTTTGTATTAAACCAAAGCTCTCCACTCAAAAGGCAGTTTCTATAAAATGAGTCTTTCAGAACAGTACTTTGAAATGATAAAAATACTTCAAGCAGTGTATGCTTTGAAATTTTCATCATCTTCCTCCTGAGCTAAGGTAGCTTCAAAATGGAGTTACACTGCCCAAGATAAAAGACTTCAGAAAAAAAAAAAAAATAAAGAAAGAAAATTTAATTGCCTGGCCTGTAAAATCCAAAGGTTAAACAACTGCTGTTTGATTTTTAACAATTAGAAACCATGCAATAATTATCTTTGCAACTCCAGTGTACAAGTAATAAAATAAAATTACATAAATAGCCACAAAATTAAAAATTAACTTCCTCCATAAGTAGTCAGCTACAACTTATTGCAAGTATTTCTTACTTGCTCTTGCTTCAGAGCACAGAACACATTAAGTAAGCAGATAACATAGTAATACATCTCAAATATCATCAGAATAAGGGCTGAAAGGTGTAAAGAATTAACATCTTTCTACCTATAATTATTGTAACACCTAAAGTAGGAAAAAAAAAATCTACACTTCTTAGTAGTCTTCAGTACTAAATCTGAGACGTGTTAGACTAGATAATGAAAATTCATTCTACAACCACAAATAATTTTCTTCTTTAGATCCTTCAATGCAGGCTGAAAAAGCCTTTTGACAAATTCTAATCCAAAATAGATATTCCAGTGCTAACAGAAATTACCATCAACTTCGGGCTTACAGAACTTTGTATTTGGAAAATTATAAAAAGTATTTTCAGCAGCTTAGATGTATTTTATTTCAGATACTTTCTACAAGATCTGACGGGGACTATCAAACACAGCTTGGATCCATTCTCCAAGATGCTGGCCAGCTACTTTAGCACTGTCCCTTGCCTTTCAGCAAATGCAGTTTTATTGCATGCTGCTCAAGTTTGTTGGAAAAGACATGTAAAAGAATTATATTTAGAACGATCCCATCATCAATGGTAAAAGATCAACTTACCTTCAACAATCTTGCATCAATATATATGGGAAGGGAGGGGAGAGAAAAGAAAATGCAGTTAGACTTTTTGGTGCATCCCTACTGTTAAATACAAAACACCAAACAAGATAAGCAATTACAAGAAAACAAGCTAAAAATGGTAGGATATCACTCTTACTTTGATTAAGAATGTCAAAAGCAGTAGCAAATTAGCTACTCTGAAAAGAAGTGGTTGCTTTTGGTTCTGCTCATGCTGCTGCAAAGGGATAGAAATAGAGGCAGCTCATGAAGCTTCTGAATGCTCCCCAGTTTCAGTATTCTGATTTGATTTAGTCCAGAGACTTTCTCTCTCAAACAGGCAAATTCAGTTGTCATATTCATAAACACCTCATTGTAGATTAACAGATGCTAAAGAAAAAAAACCCAAACAACCCAACACCACCATTGTCTCTGGTGGAACTACAACTGAGGCAACACAGTTGTTGTAAAGTTTGAGGCCTTTCCTTTGCCAAGGCTCAGAACAGTCCCAGCAGGAGATAACCCCCACACTATTCCTGCTGCTTGCTTCAGGTTTGCACAGCAGCAATGGCATCCCAAAACTGAGGTTATCAGCTACACTGGGGACTGCACTGAATACTATCGGATTCAGCGGAGTTTTTAAGGTTTCTTGGAGTAATAAACTGAACCAGTGTACACCACTGTCAGCTACAATTGCGCTTGGGGTCTCTTTGCCAGGAGCCCCTTAAACCAACATTGCAGCTAAACATGATTGTGAGGTCAAAGACTAAATGTTCTCTCCTTTACTTTATTTATATTGTTACCGTATAGCTTTGAGATATCTTTCACAGCTTCAACTTTTAATTGCATCTACTTAAGTTACATGACCCACGACTGTTCTATATTCTCCCCAATTTCTGGAGCAAAGAGCTCTTTTAGACTACTCTCTCACTATCTGCAAGTACACCCCAAGAGAGTTTCTGTGCTGACCTGTAACACATGGCTTTCATGTGTTGACACATCAATTTGGAATTTAAAACTTATCCTTCAAGCCAGATTCTATCAGAGAGTAAAACAAAAACCTAAATGGACTATGCAACTTAAAGAAATGTGCCATTCGCTACTTACCACAACGGAATCATTGTGAGTCAGATCAACAACTACAGGATCAGCAGATTCACATGTGAGATCTACTACTTCTTCACCAGCTTAAAAATGGAACATTAGAAACAAGATCAGAGACTGCAGAGAAATCAAACTGACGGCCTCTGTGTAACAGGCTGAAGTATGATTCAACCTTGTCCTATCCCTCTTCCCTTTGGGAACGTATGCAACATTTCTCTCAAGCTTTGCCCTCCACAGTCCATGCAGAGCACTGACACCACTGTCTTCTGCAAGTTGCAACACAAGAGCAACGGTTCTGTTGTACAACGGCTTGTGGTAGGTACACCGCAATGTGTTATTCATTGAAGAGGAGAAGGTTCATCACACAGAATAAAACAGGAATCATATAGGATACAATGATTTTACAGTACTCTGCTGCAAATAGTCTCTTGAGGCCCAGGGCACAACTAATGAGAAGCTTTTCATTATCATCTAAATACTTGGGAGTTCCTAAACGTAGTTTGCTGCTCTCTGTAGTGGCAGTTGCAGTGACTGCTCATTACACCAGATGTTCACAGGATGAAGCAGCACTTGAGTATGTCTCTTAAACAACTCATCTATCGTGAATGGTGAAAGAATCGCATCTCAGTAACAAACTAAACCAGTTGCCAGTAGGCTTGATGTTTATAGATGCCACCCGAGTTGCTTCCTTCCCAGTAACAGACCTAGAAACTAGCAAAACTATACAGTAATTGGGACCTCAACCCTACAGAAGCAATTTTTGTTCTTAACAAGTTAAAAAGAAAGCTTACCACTTTCTTCAAGTTCTATTGGCTCTGCTTCTGAGGCCATTTCTGTAGTAGAAGCCATCAGCCTGTTCCGTTTCCGAGCTTGCCTAGAACTAACAGCTCCTCCACGGCGCTTTCGTTGAGTCTAACAGAGAACAAAGCCGTAACGTTTTCTTTAGGAGTAGTATTAATGTGGCGGTCATGTTTGCAGCACCAATGAAAGCACATGAGAACAGGCAAAACGCTTCCTGGGAAGGCTGTAATATGCATCCAATTGTGGTATGGGTCAGTCCCAGCTGACTGCATCACATCAAGGAAAAGACATCACCCCAGAGCTCTTACCAGCAGGGCCACAAAAGGAAAACACAGAGCAGCAGTTTGCAAATGAGAAGACTAGCGCACAGTTACAGCAGGGTTTTGCTCACACTGTAAGCACTTCTCAACTATTGCTAGCACTGAGATTAAAAGTGTTTAGTATCGGACAACACGAAGTTACATGAAGTTTAATGTGCTTACATTCCAGTGTATTTACGACAAACTCTTTGATTCATTTATAAAAGTCCCACAAAAATACGTCTTGAGAATCAGCTTTGCACTGAGTAGTAAAATACTTACTGTGCTCATGGTGTTTCTTGATCTAAAACCACAGGAAGAAAGCAAGAGGTAAGAATCCCCCAGAAGTAATTGCAAGGAAGCTACAAGGATCAGTTCCTTAAATTCTTCTAGGTAGCTCCCTGTTAATAACGTCCAGATTTCTCAGGGTCTGAGAACAATGTTCTCCCAAACCTAGAAGCAAAGGAGAGAGAAAGTTACCTGTCTGGATGCGTGTGCTCTTAAATACAGCTCGTCTTCATGATTCCCATTCCCAAGTCACCAGTTTCTGTCCAAAGCTAAAAAGGAAGCCCCAGGCTTTGGCACCTGAGCCTCAGACACCTGCAGCTGCCTGGGCCCGAAGCCTCCATCATTCTTCCCAGTTACCTGAACTAACCACCAGAACAAGCTCGTTTGCAGGCCAGCTAGAGAAATACTGCGGAATCCCAGTGAGGTTTAACTGAGAGCAACTGATTGACTCTAGAGGCGATGTTTATGTGTGGACAGGAATCACTGGGAACGTGCAATAAGCAGGCAAGTTCAGAGAACAGTTCTCCAGTCTATCTCCCGGTTCCAACAGGTGGGAGCTGAAGAGCTTGAGAAGAGTCTAAAGCAAGTGAAGCGGAGAGAATTCAGTTTAGAAATACTTGCAGATCCACAAGGGAGTATAAGTTTACAGTAGCTATTCTGTGTTACCTGTAGGCAGGCCCTGCCCATCAGACAGAGAACTGCTAAGTGGGAAGAAGTGAAAAGCATAAAGGTAATGGGTTATGAGTAGCTGATATGGTACTCAAGCTCACATCTTAAAGCTTAATTATCATGTGTCCAACACACCAGAAGGAGCTGGGGGGTGAGGAGACAGTGGAGAGACCAGGAACAAAACAGTTTTGTTAAACAGGAACTGCAGAACTGTCTTCCTGACACTGAGCCTATGCTGCAAAGACCAGAACACAGACTACTAACCTATTCTCAATTTAAGAAACACTGGGACCATGTGGTGGGATGGAATGGCACTGGTAGTCAATCATAACTGTGACTTAACGGAAGCCCGACTGATTCCCCTGCCACCCAGCCCCTGCTCTTAAACATTCTCTATTTGTTAAATCACCTACTTACGGAGATCCATTAACACTCAACCGTGACATTATTAAAACAATGCATGCTTGAGAAAAATCCTTACATCAAATATAGTATTTTACTAAGCCCAAAGATCGATGTTATGCGAAGTTTTAAACAACACAATATGGCACTCTTCAATTTGCCCAATTTTTTCATGTTAAAACTGGCAAGGGATTGCACAAACTAATATGAAAGTCAACATGCATTCTTTTTCTTTTACGTAGACCACTTGCTCTACGTCAGACTTAACACTCAGTGAGACCACCAGCAGGTTCTGGTCACAGTAGATGAAATTCTCAGAAGTGGTATGCATAATTCCCTCTCCTACTATGAACCTAGACAGTTTTTATAGTTTTAACATGTTTTTTTAAAATCTAGACTTGCATGTTTTTCAAGAGTTTTTCTTGCAAGTGCAAGCAGCAGCCTTCTGTTCTCACCTGGGGTGCTTAAGACTAAGGGTTAGAGTTTGCTCCCTGCCAGAGAAAGCTGGGAACTGACTTCCAGTCTCCTGCATCCTCAGTACAGGAGTCTCCTTTGCAAACATTTACACAGAATCATAAAACAGGTTCAGTTGGAAGGGACCTTCAAGATCACCTCGTTCCAACCCCCCTGCCATGGGCAGGGACACCTCCCACTAGAGCAGGTTGCTCAAAACCCCATCCAACCTGGCACTAAACACTTCCAGGGAGGGGGCATCCACAACTTCTCTGGGCAACTTATTCAATGTCTCACCACTTTCACTGAAAAGAATTTCTTCCTAATACCTAGCCTCCATCTACCCTCTTCCAGTTTGAAACTATTATCCCTTGTCCTATCACTACACGCCCTGACTAAGAGTCCCTTCCCATCATTCCTGTAGGCCTCTGCACTCATACAAAATGAGCCAGGGAGACTGCTGTGAGCATAATTTCTAGGTGCTATAGAAGTTCCTCACTCCATAATGATTATTATTCACAGGTTTGGAGCGTTTTGGAGACAGGAGGGAGATTACGCAAGGAGAATACACAGCACAAGGGATGAGGGGTGGTAGCAAGGGAGAGAATCACCCCTAAAAGAGCACATGTGCTCTTTCAAGCTAAACTGCTCAAAGACAAGACATTATCTTCATCTAACAGCTACAATTGAAATGGAAAAAACTTAGGCCAAGCAGTTTTCTGCACACAGCAGGAGGAAGAACAAGACTGAGCAACATATGAGGTATATTAAGAAGTTATGGCATTAAATTCTTTATAAGTTCATTTCACCCAGAAAGCCAAGAGGCATATTCATAAAATCATAGAATTGTCAGGGTTGGAAGGGACCTTAAAGATCATCTGGTTCCAACCCCATCGAACCTCGCACTAGAGCAGGTTGCTCACAGCCCCATCGAACCTGGGCTTCAAAACACCCAAGGATGGGGCTTCCACCAGCTCCTGGGCAACCTGTGCCAGTGTCTCACCACCCTCATGGGGAAGAAATTCTTCCTCACGTCCAGCCTGAATCGACCTATCTCTAGTTTTAATCCATTCCCTCCAGTCCTATCACTGCCCGACAGCCTAAAAAGTCCCTCCCCAGCTTTCTTGTAGCCCCCTTCAGACACTGGAAGGCCACAATGAGGTCTCCCCGGAGCCTTCTCTTTTCCAGGCTGAACAACCCCAACTCTCTCAGTCTGTCCCCATAGGAGAGGTGCTCCAGCCCTCTGATCATCCTCATGGCCCTTCTCTGGACACGCTCCAGCACTTCCATATCCTTCCTGTGATAGGGGCTCCAGAACAGGACACAGTGCTCCAGGTGAGGCCTCACGAGAGTGGAGCAGAGGGGGAGAATCACCTCCCTTGACCTGCTGGCCACGCTTCTCTTGATGCAGCCCAGGACACAGTTGGCCCTCTGGGCTGCGAGAGCACACTGATGGCTCGTGTTGAGCTTCTCATCCACCAGCACTCCAAAGTCCTTTTCTTCAGGGCTGCTCTCAAGCCAGTCACTGCCCAGCCTATATTGGTGCTTGGGATTGCTCCGACCCAGATGGAGGACCTTGCATTTGGCCTTGTTGAACTTCATGAGGTTGGCATGGGCCCACCTCTCCAGCCTGTCCAGGTTCCCCTGGATGGATCCCTTCCCTGGAGGGTGTCAGCCGCCCCACACGGCTTGGTGTCGTCGGCAGACTTGCTGAGGGTGCACTCAATGCCACCGTCCCTGTCGCTGACAACGATGTTAAACAAGACTGGTCCCAGTACTGATCCTTGAGGAACTCTGCTTGTCACTGGTCTCCACTTGGATACCGATGCATTGACAACCACTCTTTGGGAGCAGCCATCAAGCCAGTTCTTTATCCACTGAATTGCCCACCCATGAAATCCATATTTCACCAGCTTGGAGACCAGAATGTCATGCGGGACGTGACATTTTTTCCTTGATTCTACTCAGGTATGGAATTGGAAAAAACACTTGGAAGCTAAAAGCCTGGGAAATGTTAGTTGGTACACATATCTGAGGATTATAAAGAAGTAAACTTTATATACGCTTGTTTTAAATGACAAGTTGTTAGAATTGTTTTTAACTAGAACTTTTTCAAGCAATCTGATACACTGACACATCAGCACGGCTGAAAGACAGCAAAAAACCAAATCTGATGTATTTGCTAGAGAGCACTGTTTTGGAGGTAAACCACCCAGAACATTTCTCAAGACCTAGTGCTTTTGGGTTTAACACTGACTATAACCCAGTGCAATGCTATGTTGACAAAGTATCTTTAGAAAGGGTCAAAAATATGAGAGGGAACAAGCACCTGGGATGATGCCAAATATAAAGTGTTGTACAGATTCTCTTTGGCCACAAGTGCCAAAGAAAATGCATCTCAGAAGATAAAAAAAAGAAAAGCAACAACAAAAAAAAACCCCACAATCAAACAAAACCAAAAAATCCAAACAAAAGCCAACCAAACTTAAATTAGAAAATTATGGTGAAAAGAAAAGCAAAGTAATACACAATATAAGATCTGTCATGCTAAGACCACCTTATTAGTAAGTATTCGTGCACTTTTTTACAAAGATACCAAGGAACAGATTATTTATAGGATTACTACAACGTGTCTCACAGGATCTAGTGTCAGACCTCAAAGGCAACACAGGACTAAGCCAGTAAGTGAGAGAGAGCACCGCTGCTATCTAGATAATGTTCAAAATCTTACAAAGTCAGCAGTAGGCTTTCTTTATACTTAAAACAGAGAGGACGCATAAGGCCAAGATGTTCTAGCTGCTAATGGCTCAAATCTTAACCTCTTTAGAAGCTGCTTCTTCTGAAGAAAGTTGAGTATGGATACTTGTAGGGAAGCTCATCACTGTAAAACCCACTTAAAATAAATCACCACAGGCAGGTACATCAGTATCAACATAACCCAGCTCAGGACTATAAAGACAGACTGCTGCAATTCGTTAAGACAGTGGAAGGAAGCTCATAATCCAGCAACATTTTTTGTCTTGTAAGAACGAGCCTCTGCTGTGGGGCTACTGTTTTCCACCTTACTAGCTTACTCAAGAAACTTCACTGAAAGTTACACAAACTGCAAGAACAGATAGCAAAAATAAAGCAAAGTTTACATTCTTCAACACAGTACACAAGAACAAAGGTAAGCAAAACAGTTCCAAGTTTTGCATATTCAGACAGATACTCATCAATAAGAATTCTTTAGAGATTTTCAAAACCTCAGGACCACTCAATTGAATTATATGATTTGTTATACATGACTGGATAACCCAGTTTAAATTATAAGGTCTATATGATCCTCCTCCAGCAGTTACTATGAAGCCTAGCACCAAGACTGGACAATGCAAGAGTTACTGCACCAACAGCTGCCCCCCCCCCCCTCACCCCACAAGTATCAAACACCTGAAGCTGATGCTGCCCACAAGCCCAGCTATTAGTAACAAGATGCATCCAGACACCAAAAATCTAGAATTAATATTTTTTTTAAAACAGCAAAAAAACTTTTTTATATATATGAAAACAGCAGATCAGCCTAGCAAGCCAATAAATACTTTTTACTTTCAGTCTTACTGCATCACTGCAGGATGATACAGTACCAGGAAAAGCCACTCCCCCTTCCTCCCATAGGCAGAGATCTGCACATGCAGTTATTGTTCCTGTCATTTAGCTCTCCCAAGGGCTTCAGTAGTGCTGTCCTCATAACAACAAACTTCAAAGTTTATTCATTCTAACAACTATATCCACCAACCTTTCACTGTACAGGTAGATGCTTGAGAAAAATAAAGCCATGTAAACTAGGAATGTTTACACTAGGAGTAAAAGAATATAGATTCCTATATTCATCATTTAAGTATCCTGCTAAATTTTTTCATCTAGAAAAGATTTACCATTTCCACTGAGTTCAAGTTGCCCTAATCTGTTTGAATTACAAAAAAAAACCAAAATCAAAAAAAGGGTTCTCTAGACAACAGAAAACAAAACCAAAACCTCTTCTTACACCACTCTGAAACAGAGGGTCTCTCCTACATGCTTAGCACCAAGAGAGGCAAGTTATCTTAAGCAAGAAGTAGACATTACCACGTCTTACTTACTCAAGACTTTACTTCATTATCATCCTAAACATTAAAAATACACTACAGTAACTACTTGATGAAAGCAACATCAGTCTAAATGGTTGGCGTGTGCAAGGCACAGGGGACAAAACCAGTATACACTGTATTTGTCAAAACATACTATGCTACTCCTTTAGGAGGTCACTTCTCCTCTAAGACCTCTCTTTGCTCTCCTAACAACAGGAAACACAGTATCAAAGATTCAATACTACATAAAAAAGAGCCTCTGTGGTCAGAAGATGCATGTACCGATTGCAAAGGGCTAGTCTCGATATTGTTTTATGACAGAGAACATTTTACTCTTTCAAAACTTTCATATTGTGTATTTCCAGTACCCTTAAAGACGTTCTCATTTTTTTTGGATACACTACACCAACTTTAGGGAAAGCACAACCTAAGTCTATTATGTTTTATCCAAATTAGGTCAAGCAGTCTCATACTACAAAAGCTTGGCGAGAGGTACTATAAAAAGAGTAAAGATGAAAGACAAACAGCCTGCCATAGATATACTAACCTGCCTGCTCTGAGCAGTCAGCTGCAACTACAGAGATGTTAAGATGTATGTTTATGAGCAGCCTAGTCAAAAAACAAACACAAACCAACAACAAAGACACAAATCCAAGAAAAAAAAAAGTAGCCAAAAAAAACCCACCCACAGAACAAAACACTCCAAAACTTTCTGTTGGTCAGATGTCCTGTTTCAGAAACAACAAAAAAAGCTGAACACTGGCCAGAAGAAAAACTCCTTGTTGCTCTTAAGTGCAGAGGTTTCTCTGAGGGAGGTTAAAGCTTGCTTTTGGTAGTCCCAAAATCAGACAGAAAAACGGAAAGAGATGTTGAGTCTTTTCACAGCTCGTAATGGAGATGCAGGGGGTCGCTGAGGTAGAAGCAGCGTTCCCTTCACTCCCGCTGTCACACTTAACGGGAGAACAGACTAACAGCTTCAGGCAGCTACACCTACTGCATGCCGAGCCGCTCCGCTTCCTCCCGGGGAGAGGAGAAACGCCACCGGCTCTGCTCCAGCACTCGTCCCTCAGCCACTTCAGGGCACCCTCTGAAAGGCCACCGCAGCAAATACAGTTTCTGTCCCAGGGAGCGTCACCAGAGGCTGCCTGAGGAGCCTGTCGGTGCGGCCCGGCTCACCTCCCTTTCGAGGGAACGCGGCCAAAAACCGGCGGCAGGCCTATGACGACCCCCGGACCTCAGCGCTGCCGGCCGCCCGGCGATAAGCGGAGCCGCCGCGCCCGGCGGGGAAGGCAGGAGCGGCCAGAGCCGACCCTGAAGGCCGGGCAGCGGCCCTCGCAGGCCCCGGGGTCCCCCGGAGCGGCGGAGATGAAAACACAGCAATAACACACGGCCGGGGAAGAGAGGAAGCGCACACACCGCACCGCAGGCCCGAGGCAGCCGAGGGGGAGCCCCTCCGGGCCGCCGCAGCGGCAGGCAGTGCCGTGCCATAGC
The DNA here is from genome assembly GCA_025345505.1 of Todiramphus chloris collaris. NCBI lineage: Eukaryota > Metazoa > Chordata > Aves > Coraciiformes > Alcedinidae > Todiramphus > Todiramphus chloris. The sequence continues at coordinate 34,193,684 of JANVCC010000035.1, forward strand.
TCCGCGCCCGGAGACTGGGCTCGGGTCACCGTCCCCGCCCCCTGCCCAGGGCCCAGCTGCGCGCACCGGCGGAAGAAGCCTCGGCTCCCCCCGCTCTCATCAGCGGCCGTCCGCCCCTCCCCCACAGAGGCCGAGCGCGGCCGCCTCCCCCCCTCCTCTCCCCTCCCCTCCCCTCCCTGCCCTCACCTGTCTCCCGCCGCCCCAGGAGACTCAGAGAGGCGGTGCGGGCCCGGAGGGGCCGGCGACACTCCCGACCACTGCTCCCACTCCCGCGACCGAGCCCCCCGGCCTACAGCACTCACCCTCAACTCCCGTCCCGGCAACCGCGGAGAGCAACGCCCGCCTCCGTCCTCCCGCCATTGGAGGGGCCGCGACGCCGCCGCTCGCGTAGTGGCCGCCGCGCACGTCAATTAGGAGGCGGTGACCCAGAGGCTCCACCTCTTCTCCAGCCCCGGGGTGTGCTGGGAGTTAGAGTTCCGCGCGCGGCGGAGGGGCGGAGCGGCCTCGCGCCGGGGCCTGTCCGTGTCCCTGTCCCTGTCCCTGTCCCTGAGGGAACCTTCCCTCGGCCCAGGGTTCGCGTGGCCCGGACACACGGAGAGGAGCTACTGAAGAAAGCCTGTGCTGGCGCTGCATCCGGCAGCGGTGTCGTGCCGGAGGGTCGGCGTGTTTGAGCTTTGGGGGTTCCCCCCGACACCCCGTGCTGGTCTTTGGGGAGTGTTTCCAACGCACTGAGACGTCCGCTTGGACACCTGGGGCATGATTAGTCCTGACCCTCTGTGTGTAGCTCCCGTTAAAAATTGCAGAGGTGCTTCTGTGTCCTCGCCTCAACATTAAGAAGGGTTCTTCCCAACTGCTTTGCCTTGATGTGAGGATCGTCTGGTCTTCCCCGGGCCTTGCTGCCCCGTGCCCGTACGCTTGGCTGTTTGTAGCTTTTCCTCCTGACTTTTCTTGCCTCCTCCCTCCCTGGCTGAACAGCGCTGGAGATTTGTGCTAGGTATGTTTTTTGTTTGCCATTTGAACGTGATTGTCTATGTGTCTTTTGGTTTCATTGAAATACTAAGATGTCTCTGCTCTCTTGGGCAGGTTGGATTACCCAGGTAGCAGTCACTGAGCGTGGGCTTTGCCCTGTTAGCGCCCCCTTTAGAAGAGGGAGCCAAGTGCCACCCTGCAGCGACTGTGTTACAGGAGGGGTGAGCGCCCTGTGCCCGATGCTCATCTCCAGGTGAAGCCCCTCAGTTTTCCTCAGGTAATCTGGGCCTTATTACACCTCATTATACCATAGTTACTTGTGAAAGCTTTTGTGGTCTGGCCATTTACACTGAAATAAGAGATCTCTGGAATATGCAGCTTTCAGCACTAAAAGCATTTCTTAACGAGCCTAAGATCAGACATGTGGAACCTCTGATTTTGTAAGGCTGCTTTGTTAGATGATTTAACAATCAGCCTTGTTCACCTACCCTTGTCTTCTTGGCTGCAAATAGTGTAACAAATGTGTAAATGACTGAATCATGAATTATTCACCCATCTGTGTTTCTGTGAAGCATGGTAAATTGAGAGGCATTGCTGACTCAGCTATCTGTGTCTGGATTAACCAGGTTGTGTATGGTCTGTGCCACAGATACTACCTGAGGCAGCAGTGTGAATGCAGCTGTGTTGTTTCAAAGCTCACCTGTCTCCAATGGCATTACAGCTCCAAGTCCTACCAGACCTTTGCTGGCTCTGCATTAGATCACTTCAGGTTTCTGTGTAGCACTTTTCTGGACAGGAATACTAGAGAAGGTGCTCTAATGTCCAAAAGCAAAGTGGTTCTGGGTAGGATCTCTTGCCTCCAACATCAAGTTATCCACGTTTATCAGGAGGAATGTGGTATTTTTAATATTCTGTGTATTCTTTTGCAAGACCTGTCATCACTGAAAAATCAATAGACTATTGATATATATAGGAATATAGTGATATTTTTCCTGAAAGACATAATACTTTTACATTCCTTAGAACATTGATTCTGAGGATGACTTTATGCATCAGATCCTAAAGTAGCAATAGGGCTATTTTTGACTTCTGAAGGTAAAAATTCCCCAGCTGGATTATTGAGATTCCTCTATTCCTCAGTCCTTTCATTTGAGAGCAGGGAAAATGCGCAGAAGGAAATAGTTATGAATCATCTTGATTGCAATTAAGTAAGAATTTTGAAAACTGGGTCCAGCATCACAGGAGAAGAAGCATGCAGTGTGATGGGGGTTTGAAATTTCTTTGTTACCTATCTAAATATACCTATTTGCTTAATGACAATTTCATATTTTTTTGTAATTCTCAAATTGCAAGGCACATCAAAAACTTTAAGAGGAACTATTGAGCTGTGCAAAATCCCAGACCACAACTGTCAGCCCTGTTAACCACTAGCTTCTGGAAAACTGAGGTGTTACAGTCACCACTTGGCTTTGTTTTTCTGGAATACAAGGCAAGAGAATGCTGAACAAGCACAGATGAAGATAAACTCCCTGCCACCAAGGGTTTGTCATTTTAAGCTATTACAAGCACCTGCTAGACACAGTGTCATAGTTCCTCTTCTCTGTAGTTCTCCTGCTACATTTCCTTCTTTTCAGTCCCCTATATTCCTTAACTCTTCCTGTGAAGCGTGAGCACTACATTGCTCTAGTGGACTACTGTAGAATTTACTTTGAAAAATACAGCACATTTGATCAGCTTGTGGATTGTGGAAGTGATCTTCACAGCTAGATGGCAACAAAAGAATTCCATTAGACTTCCTTCAGGAAAAAGTGAGAAATTGTACCGTTGTGAGAGGATTAAAAGCAGCTGCCTGACTCTAATGTCAGCAACAGTCTCCTTCAATTTAAATATTTGCAATAGCCATAATTAAACACTTAGTAACTGGCATCGAGTTAAAATAGAAATACTTTACGTAGTCTTACTGCTGTGCAGATTTTAATTCAGATTTATATCCTCCTTGGCTTTGAGCCTAGAATAAGTCTTGTGATTCAAAGGCTGTTTTACACAGTATAGAAACTGTCATCACAGTATAGAAACTGTCAGAGAGGGCAAATTATCTTCTAGGCGAGTAACAGAATTTTGACTTTTTTTCTGGAAGTAGCTCCCTAATGAGACCAAACAATGTAATGTTCTCCTTCGACCGTTTAAATACTGAGGAGATTCACATCTGCAAATAGAGGGGGGGTCTGTCTGGGTCACTGCATCTAGGCGCTGGCTCCTGGAGACTATCTAAACTTTCTAAACAGTTTTCCCCTTGTCCTCTAAAACCAGTGTTGAAACTGGTGATCCTCTCGCAGTTGCTGTCATGTAAGAAGCCATGTTAGGAACTTGGACTGACCATGCTTCTGAAAAGATGCAAATGTAAACAAAAGCTGCTTGGGCTTTGCCCTGATTTTAATTCTTTTGGCAGATGGGCACAGCAAACCACGACAGTGTACAATGGTAACAGCAATACAGAGCCCAACATTCTTACCCAGATATTTGCCATTCTGCTGTAGGAGCTCCAATGCTAAGGTTTTAACTTCTTAAAACTTTTGATTCTAACGGGGAAAATGTATCATTGTAGCATAAAAATGAATCTATTACCAAAAAAATGTTACATTTTTATTCTGTTGTGCCTCTATTGTGACTGTATGAACCAAATTTTTCTAATCACACCGTAAAGGTAAAATAAAGATTATAATTCAACCTTATAGTAAATAGGCACACTGGGAGATTTCCAGCAGGCCTGAATTTGTTCCAAACGTGTTTTATTTCACTTCAGAGCGCAGTATACAGGCAGTGGCTCCACTTCTGGCGGCCTCATAGGCAGCCATTTTCTGAGCTCCTTCTCTGGCCATGAAGCCATGTTGAAGGATCTTGAATTGTCTTTCCCGACTTTCTTCCAGTTCTTTCCAATGGTCCCATTGCAAAGAATCCTGCAGAGAAGACACAGAGATGATCAGGCTGCAGATAGCACACTGGTTCTCCTTATCCCCACTAGCATCCTGGAATCTGGCTGGCTGGCAGCACCGTTCACGTGCTAACGCGATCAGGAAACTTGTCAACATCCAACTGGGCGTGATGAATAGAAACCTAACTTGAGTGGGTTGCCCAGTTTCAGATGAATTAAAGACAGCTGCCATACTTCACAAAATGCAAAGTCAAGATAAAATTACATTTGGATGGCTGCTCCAATGCTTCTACCTTTTTTTCTTTGCCAACAGTTTGTTTTTGAAGCCATAAATGAACAGTTGCACAAATCCTACCAGACTAGTGGTTGGATGATTCAAAAGCTGGGTTCACAAGGCATCATTCACAAAAAAGATGAGAATAAACAGTAAACTGCGACTTTTTCAGCTGATTCTTTGTTTAAAATGGTAGAAAAATAAGTTTCTTCATCAATACTAGTTTTCCTTTTTGTTAGTTTTTCAAATTACAATATAAATTCTGTTTTATTAAGATGTAATAGTGATTTATAAATAAATGTCATCTTGACTTAAATCAGCACAAACCCATCAGGCTCAAAGGCTTATCACAATGTAACTGAAGCCACAGCCTGAAACTTTAATACAAGGGGTCAGAGTCACTTTTTTTCCTACTTATTTAGGAACCTGAAAGGTAGCAGTACACACTGAATGCCAAGTAACAATTACATTATTACTAAGGGAGGAATTTTTTCCTATAGTCACACTAAGACCATTTCCAGCAACATGCAGTTAAGCTACAATAAAGATGTTGCTGAACAGATCTGACCAGAATTGAGCCACTTCCCTGTAGTAACATTTGGATAGAGTCATGCAGGGCTGAAGAACACTGATGGAAGATGCACCACAGCAGCAAAATAGTTTATGGTAACCTTGATGTTTTTCTATTGGGGTTTTTTGTTTTGTTTTTTTGTACAGATGTCTTAACATTTGAGTGGAACATAAAAGCACCGTGACATCTTAAGGCGTTCACTGTATAAAGGTAAGCTCAGAAAAAGACAAAGTCTAACTTAAAAACAACTTTCAAACCCTGGCTTTTTTTTCTTATTCATCTGACACCAGAACACTCATACAGACCCACGCCAGGCAGTCAAAAGTTCTAGTTGTGAATTCATAATTTCTCTTTGTTTACTTTGAAATGTCTCAGGTTTGTAATTATATGGCTGCTTTCCTTTGAAGTCTGCATTTATTGTGTCTGCTTTACTCTGGACTCTATTCAGCAAAGTGTTTAAGCATGTGTTCAAAACCTTAGTTCAAAAAGACATCCCAGTTTAAGGAAATGCTTTCTTCAAATACATCTTCAGTGTTTTCTTTGCTAAAAGGGACAGCCCTAGTTGTCTATATAAGCACCTCCATGTTTTGCTTGCCTGAAATGGGGATTCTGAAGGCAGCAAACACTGGTGCTCTGAAAGATTGCACTGCTTTGGTTTTTAAACCACACACACTTGAAAAACACAGTTTTCTTCTTTGTTGCGTTCATCTTCATCTACCTTTCTCACAAAACAGATAGAGTTATTATTAACAGATTGAGAAATTTAGTTCTGATTTTACGTTAGGCTAGTACAGCTTTTAAGAAGTGATCCCCTCGTGCCTGTTCACTGCAGTTTCCATATGCTGTGCTACACGTCCTGTCACTGCTATATGAACCGCTAAATGGTTGGCGTGCATGAGGCGGTGGCAGAGGTGGCAGCAGCAGGAGCAGCAGTTCCTCTCTGCTTGTCTTTAGACACTTGCCAAGGAAACACAACCAGTGCGAACCAGCATAAAGCCTCCAGGCCTACTGGTGCTTCTAGCTGATGCTGTGAGAGCAGGCTGAGGGAAGGCAAGGTAAACACCACAGGAATGATTGACTGCAACAAGTCTGGAGTGAGGGAGGGGCAAGCATCCTGCTATGGGGTAATGGATGTGTGTGATAGGAAGCTGAGGCGGGGGGTAAGATTCTGTTTTTCTGGGATGAGTGTGGTGATAAGAGTGGGAAGCTAGGTGATGTACAGATGAGTCCTGCTCCGTGCTAGCAGAAGGCGTGACAAGAAGGTGAGGTCAAGGCCATGGTGGGGAGAAATTGTGCCTATGCAGGAAGCAGGGTGTTGCTATTGCCAGTCATGTGTGGCACCATCTGCCTCTGCCCCCCTTGCCAGTGCTGGCACTTGAGCAAAGGTCTGTGAACAGCAGGTCTATTGCACAGGCTTTTCTCCTTATGTAACTCCCAGACCTTCCTTGATGCGATGCTGGTTTTCTGGGGGGGAATCTTTAAGAGTCCCGCTTTCTTTTTACGCTCCATTGCTTTTTCTACAATCTTTTTCTGCAGGTTTAAAACGCGTTCATCTTTCATAGGCCTTTCACCAGACTGGGATTTTCTTTTCTTTTCTTCTTGCCTGCAAATCAAAAAGAAGCAATGAAAAGGTAAAATAATACCAACCCACAAAATAAATCCATCTGAGCAGATATTATCTTGGTAATAATGAATTTGCTCTTGCTTCTGGAAACCAGCTAGGCTCAAAATCATATAGCTTGAGTGTGCTATTCACAACTTGCTTCTTGCTGTTTACAGAACAGCATTACTAAACAGTGTAGAATACTTTCTTCCCACAGGATGCCATGATGACAGTACCTGAATTATTTAAAGTCTGACATGACATTCTTTAGAAAAAGCATGTGCAAACCCTGTGATACTACTGCAGTTTTCTGCTTGTGAGCCCTACGGAGTTTTCCTTATATGATCATTAGTATTCATCTTGATTGTTGTATTCCTTGGCAAATAAAAGTTATTCTTTTCTGTGTAATCTCAATTCCCAGATTCAGAATCTATGAGATGATGATCTATGGTTGGGTTGATGGGCTGAGGCCAGAGGGATGAAGTTCAACACGGCCAAGTGCAGGGTCCTGTGCTGTGGCCACAGTAACCCCAGGCAGTGCTACCGACTGGGAGATGAGTGGCTGGAATAAGTTGCTTCTGATGCTAAAACCACCAATTTGCTTTAAAAAGCATCTGTATCAAGATTCCAGGGATCCAAACATGTCTTTGATTTTGGGAGAGATGACTTTTGTTTGCCTTGTTAGCTTCATCTTTGCTAATAGGAGGCTCTCCATAGCAGCAGGTATTCTTCAGAGCAGCCATTCTAGACTAGAGTTTCTCACATCTTCAGGAACTGGATGGAGGTGAGATCTGACCTGGTAACACTGTGAAAAAGTGACTGTGAACTCTAAATAAGGGGCACTGTTTGTCTGGGCTTCTCATTTTCCAGTTGCTTTCCTGAGATGCTTCCTGAGCCTCTCTGCTGTTGGTGTCATGCTATCTGGATAGGATAACACTTCCTTAGCCTCCTTAATACTATGATATACTCTGCTACACTGAGATTAATTTTTATCACTCTTCTGTAAATCTAAGAATTATGTGCTATCACTTAATCAAACTGAGAACATGGATTATCTCTATTTGCATTGTAACGAGGCATTGCATCCCGAGGGATATAGGAGAATATCACAATAAGGTTTTATGTAAATACCTGATGATAAAATATTGTCAGTGGGAATAAGCAACAAAACCTTTCCTTACATGCAAATCCAGATTCTTGTAAACACAATTACAGGAAATACAGCAAGAGCTTTAACATCATGAAGCAGCAACAGCTGCTTCTGAATTAACATTGTAAATAGTTGCTCATCCTTAGAGTAATATTCTGTTATCTTCTACATGAAGTCATGTGCCAGTCATCTACAATATTCCAAAAAGCTGCCAATCCCACAGATATTCTGATGCCACACCACATCATAACAGAAAATCAAAGAGGGGAAGGAATGAAAAAAGAAATTTTAAAATTCTGTTTTGCTCATACAGTCTCTGTTACCCCAAATCATGTATTTCACAGAATCATAGAATGGTGGTTGTTGGAAGGGACCTCTGGAGATCATCGAGTCCAACCCCCTGTCAGAGCAGGATCAGTTAGGGCAGGCCACACAGGAAGGTGTCCAGGAGAGTTTTGAAAGCTTCCAGAGAAGGAGACTCCACAACCTCCCTGGGCAGCCTGTTCCAGGGTCCCATCACCCTCACAGTAAAAACGTTTTTCCTCATGTTGAGGTGGAACTTCCTCTATTCCAGCTGGTGCCCATTGCCCCTCATCCTGTCACTGGGCACCACTGAAAAGAGACTGGCCCCATCTTCTTGACACCCACCCTTCACATTTCCTAAAAGGAATTAAGGCAACAGCCAGTCAGGATGGGGCAGTGCATAGTAAGAAAAATCCTCTCCAGATTCAATAGAAAATTATATCATAATTTAGGAAAAAATATGCAGAAACCATTCAAATTTTACTTATAAGTGTATTTACCAGCTATGGTTATTGAATGAACACCTTGAATGAAAACTGATCTTTAGGAATCATAGTAGTTATGAAATTGTTACGTCAAATCTTTCATGCAAAAGAGAATTTATTAATTTTCTTTTCTTTTGGTCTCAGACAAAAGTCTTGCACCCCTTTTTGGGTCTGCTGTAATTAAAAAAATATTTTCCTACCAAAGAGTTTGAAAGAAGAAGGTAATATTTTTGAAGTCCATATGTATTTGAAATGGTTTAAGAAACTCTAGTTTTTGCTTAGTGACCTTGTCAGTAAGTACCTTCTGCTGTTAAAGAGGAGATGAAATTTTTGAATGTGCTTGGGGAAGCGTAGTATATATATATGTATAAACTACTCAGGGGAGGAAAAGTAAGGGATTAATGAAAGATTCAACAGGATATGGATAAAAACACACACAGTGAAAATGTCTTTTTCTGCCACTGATTTAGTTCTCTATTCACTTCCCATGTGAGCTGTGTGTACAGCCAACAGCAGAAGGATTTTGGATCACTGTGATGAAGTAAGTAACAATTCTACCAGTGATGGGTAAAATGTAAGTAACATGTAAGTAAAAAAATGTAAAACTTGAAGTAATATTCTAGGCATTATAAATTGCAGTTGACATCCCATATTTGTTGTCTCAGTGATTTCCACAGTAAATATTATGAATGTTAATACATCATGAATTAGCGTTACAGGTTTTCCTGCAGGAAGTGAAAACGTTTGGAAAAGTTGGATTAGGTTTTCTCAGCTGTGTTTAAAAAAGGGGGAATTTGAAGATATGTACAAAGGATTCCTCCTGAGTACTACATTTTGCTCTTCATTTCCATTTACAGACTCTAGCTGTACATCAAAAGTATAAGGAGATGTATGACAATGCTTAACTGACTCCACACTTGCAGGAGATGGAGTAAAAATGGCTACTTGACCATTCTAGGCACCAAAATATTAACTTAAACAACTAGGACTGCATTTAAAAGCTCACCTTATGAAATGGAGTCTTGTGCAATAAGCACAAATATATTTTTAAAAGCAGAAGTAGGTTTGCCTTATAATGCAATAAACAATTGGGCTTTAATTTCCCCATACTCTCAGTCTCCGTGACTGGGGCTGTCAGTACTTCACAGTACCTTGCCTTTTTTCTGTCCTGCACTACATAATTCTTAGTTATTGCAGTGAAGAATGTTTCTACCTGTTAACAGTTCACTGTTAAGGGAGTCATTATTTTGACATTTATGAACACAACACTATTAGAGTGATTAGTATTTTGTACTAATGGGATGGATTTAAACAGTAAAAATCTGACTCCCTTCCAAAACAATTAAGTTGTGAAGCACCTAGTCTTAGGTAGGGAAGTGATTGTTATTCATAACAGTGTTTTTCTCATTTGAAATAAAGATTATGAATCTGTATAATCAAAGTTCATTCACAGAATCACAGAATGGTTTAAGGTTGGAAGGGACCTCTGAAGGTCATCTTGTCCACCCCCCCTTGCTCAAGCAGGGCCACCTAGACCCTGTTGCCCAGGATCAGGTCCAGATGGCTTATGAACATCTCCAAGGATGGAGACTCCACAGCCTCTCGGGCCACCTGTGCCAGTGCTCGGTCACCATCTCAGTAATAAAGTATTTCCTGATTTTCAGAGGGGACCTCCTGGGTTTCCTCTTGTACATCTTGTCCTCTCATTGGTCACCACTGAGAAAAGCCTGGCTCTGGCTTCTTTAAAGCCTCTCTTCACATATCTGTATTTCTGATCCATCATTGCTGATTATTTTCTTCCTTCTGTTTCAACACTAGGGAAGAACTCTGTTCCAACAGTAGGGACTGAGAAACTATATCTTACTTCCTTATTGCAAACCCATGTCGAACTCTAAGTATGTATGAAATTTGTGAAATTAATGAAATCACAAATATTTTGAAGTACCAAACCAAAGTCCCTTATATTGCTAATTATTCAGCCTTTTTTATTCATTATTGTAGGCTATGTTTTTGAAGATCTTAAGCCACAGCACACACAGGGTTAGCATGGCACGTGTTTCACATCTTTCTACCTCCATGTGCAGTCTACTTACCCCCTCTGTTACGTGTGGTGCTGCCAGGGTGTCCTACAGGTTTTGGAGGATGAGGTTCCATTCTCCCCTCCTCACCCAGAAGGCCTTTGACCCCCTAGATCAGGCCTGGATGCTGCAGGGAACCTTGAGCTGCTTGAGGGAGCTTGTTCTACTTGGAAAGGACCTTCCCAGTCATTCATCCATAACCCTCCCTTCTGCTTGTTCTTTGCTTTCTCCTCATAACCAGCCTTCCTCCTTGTCCTCCTGGCATGGCTGAACTCACACTGTTTCCACCCCTCCCCAGTCCAGGCCAAGAGAGAGGTGTTACACTGGTGTGTGATCAGTACCCCTTGTCAAGGAGTGCTCTGAGCGCTGGCAGTGGCAGGGAGAGAAAGGAGTGGTTATAAACACACCGCTGTTTGCAGTCCAGTGCTGACCCCCAGCACGCCACGCCATTACCGCAGCCTGAGATGGGATGTGGTGAAATCTGGTGTTCATGGGAGTCTGTGCATCTTCCTCACAGACAAGGAAGTCAAGAAGGATTAGTGTCAGTGTCAGATCAGAGTGTCACCCTGGAACTGCAGCTGCTAGCTTCATCTGTATGTTGCCCTGACTTGGAGAGGGGAGGAGGCAGCGGGCACCATCCTGACACATGAAAATGAGCAGGAAAACAGCCAAGGCAGGACCATAAGCAAGCACAGAAATCAGGCTGGCTTCCATCTGCCTTACGTATGTGCCAGTGAGGGCATGGATGAGCTACTGTCATCTGTGTGAGACAAACAAAAGGACAGTGTGGTGTTGATTAGACGGACTCACAGAGGAGCCAGGAACTGAGTACATCAAGTTTCCTGAGGTAACTTTCTTTGGACAGCTTTCAGCCACTTGAATGGTGAGAGCATGCAGTCCCAAGACTACGCTAAATCCAGCCTAAAGTAAAACTCCCCAGACCACAGTAATGTGGATGAAGGGAACCTCAGCACCAGCTGCTTTGATCTGTTGCTTGGTGCATTAAATTACTGCAGTAGTAGGTGTAGCCTCACTGGAATGCAAGGGAATTGTACCTGAAGTGTACAGGCATGTAACTTGAGTACATCTGCAGGTATTCAAACACTCATAACTCTTTTGGAGCTCATGTTCAAAAGCTGAGAACTCAAATGTTTGTCCACTTCACGTGCCAGTGCTGACTTTCAAACTGTGTGAAATTCTAGCAATTAAAGGGATGTCCGGTGTATATACTGCATTGATTCTTAAGTGTTCTGCAAGCACTCAGAAAGCCACTGCTGTGATGGATGTCACAGCTTGCAGTCTATTAAAGGCTGACATCTCTGTAATTTTTCATGTTTCATTTCCTATTTTGTTTAATATAGCTCATTATATGCTTGGCTTTTGTGCTGATGTATGTTTGTAAATGATATTGAAAGGAACCTGCCTCGTAGGGACTCAATTAAACTCCAGCTGACACCAACTAAAGCACATTCATTTTTCAAAGCTTAGCCACCATACTTCAGCTGATTAGCAGTAGCCTTCAACAGTGTGCAATTTAAGATATAACATGTAATTTTATATCGATGCACAAGGCTATCTTATGAGGAGCATTGGTAAGCTTTGCTATTCTATCCCTAGAATTGTGATTTAATTCTGTAAATAAAAATTCGCTTTTCTACATCTCCTCTGCAGCACATCAATAACACAACCCAAGCAATTAATCACACTCACAGACTTGATAGGTATTTCAGGATTCAAGATCTGTAGATCAGGTTTAATGCACAAAGCCTATAGCTTGTTTAGGGAGCAATAAAAGCTGCAGTGAAGTGTCCAACATGTGTCAACAGGCCAGAGTACCATGTTCCTGTGTTAGCAGAAATAAACCATAGGTTTGGATTCTAGATAAAAATGCATGAAATGCATCCCCAAAGAACAAAATTTCTGGACTACTTTGATGATGCCTCTTTATAGCAGGAAATGTCTTGCAACATCTTATTGTGGCCTTATTGTGGCCTTCCAGTGTCTGAAGGGGGCTACAAGAAAGCTGGGGAGGGACTTTTTAGGCTGTTGGGCAGCAATAGGACTGGAGGGAATGGATTAAAACTAGAGATAGGTCGATTCAGGTTGGACATGAGGAAGAATTTCTTCCCCAGGAGGGTGGTGAGACACTGGCACAGGTTGCCCAGAGGGGTGGTGGAAGCCCCATCCTTGGGTGTTTTGAAGCCCAGACTGGATGGGGCTGTCAGCAACCTGATCTAGAGGGAGGTGTCCCTGCCCATGGCAGGGGGGTTGGAACCAGATGATCTTTGAGGTCCCTTCCAACCCTGACAATTCTATGATCTATAATGGGGAAAGCAAACAGGGCTCCACTAAAATTAAACTGTATTACTTATCATGAGTCTGACTAGAAGCTTGCAAATTAAGTGTTTAATTTCATTTGGATTCTACCATCTTTGGCATGCTGGTCTGTTCTAAAACACATTTCAAATGTCAGGACAAAAAGTGAATCCATGTTAGCATCTCATTCAAGCATATCTTATTTCAGGATCAGAACAGTTTTAGATCTGAAAAAGGAACACAGCACTGTACAGAATTCTCAGGCTGCACATCTGACGTAACAAATGATTCTTTAAGTAGGTACTAGTGAAACAGGTTTGATGTAGTATACAAGTTTTTAATGCCTAGTTTGCATCTCTTGTGGAAAGCGGAGGCTTGAGTTTCTCCCACAAGCTTTCCTAATGCTGAATGTTTAGTGGTGAGAGTGTTATTTCCAGCTCCAACTCCATTTCAGGTTCTTTAGTCTTAAAATCTTTCCTCAGTATACGCCACAGAAGAGGGGGTCACTGATCTACTGCAGTCAATCCACTGCAGCTGCAGTTATTGATTCATTAAATTCATTAAACTATCTTCTTTAGTTCTAATGTTGTAAAACCCCAGTCTTTAGAGATTAACTGTCAGCAACAAACCAAATTACAGCTGGGACTGGTGAAAACTAGTTAAATGAACACATCAATAGTGCCTTCTGAAGCAGAGATTTAGAACTGGCTGATAATAACATGAATTGAACTCTAAGAAGGCATCTTCGGTGTCTCAGCAGTAAACATGAATCCAAGACATGCCTAAAGACGTGTTTTTAGCCTCAGTTATGTCTTCAGAATGCCAGCTTGAACATCTGCTTGCAAAATAAATATGGCAAGATAAGGACTAACCTCTCAAACCACAAAAGGGAAAAGGTGAGAGATGGCTTGCAAGAAAACAATGGCAAATAGTCAAGGTATAGTAAAAATGACGTGAGATCAAAAGGTGTGCCATATTTTATACTTTTACACAGGCTTTCTTCCTGCTCAGCTTTATTTGAAAATAGCTTTAACTTAGATTTTAAACTCTGTGTAAGGCACCTGTCTTATGCATATGTGAAGCATCTATGATGGTTATGGATCCTTTATGACAATGAATAATATATATCATAATGAATAATAAATACGAATAATGAATACAGAATTTGATCAGAGAGCCTGTAAGCAAAGAATTTTCTCTTTGATCTACTGCTATAATATATTTAATTTATAATTTATTGTTATCAGAAAATCTCCTTCCTAAAATATTTTTAACTTCTAGAATAAGGTCTCCCTTTTCACATCACAAATGAGGTTCAAGGAAGAAAAGCACAGCCCTAATGTATTGGTTTAGATGAAAATGAGAAACCACTTCAAGTGGCAAACTAGAATGATTCTAATAACATCAAATTAGTTCTGATTAGCTGAAAAGGAACAGAAGAAAGGCAGAATTACTTTCTCAGTATATGATATTGGCTCTGAATCCTAGAGCAATACTGTCAACACTAGCCTACAGAGCCTCTTCAACCATAAGTGATGAAAAAGATTTGTTGAATCTGATGCAAATTATTTTCAAGAATAAAAAGGAAATCCTGGCCCCAGTGTAATCCTTGACAAAAGTCATACTGATTTATGAAAGGGCAGCGTTTTGCTCTCAACTTGTTTTTCAGCTCAAGGGGCTAGCAAAATATTAACAAAGTTGCAATGCCTTAAATGTCACATGCTGTTTTATACTGACTTTAAAGCAGCTGCTCGTCCAAGTTCTGCTCTGAACAGGGAAATCTGGTCCAGTTTGTCTAGAAGAAGTTGTTCTTTAGCTTGTTTTTCACGAATTATCTGGTCTCTCTTCTCTTCCTCTGCTGCCTTCTGTGCTTCTCTGAGTAGAGCAAGGCGTTCACGTAGTTCCACTATTGACATTTCACAAATTAAACCATGGCCACCAGTCTAGAGAACATGAAATACAGGTTTAAATAACACTGTAAACACCAGGGGGAGAGCAGATGAGTAAAACCAGAATATTTTGATTGTGTTCCAGATCATGCTGAATATATTCTGACTTCAAGAAATATAGGGAAACCCTAACCTAAATGTAATTTACAAGCTTCTGTATGTATAAAAACATAAGGCTCATAACACAATTAATGAAAAATCATTGAAATATACAATAGATTAATCATAAATACCACATATTTGTTGCCAAAAAAAAAAAATCTAGTTGACTTATCCTTTAATTTTAATCAGACTTTTTTAATTTTAAAATGTGTTAAGCTGACTTTTTTTTGGTCTGTAAAATCAGAATGGACTTTACACTAAAAAAACTTTTTTTTTTTTTTTTTTTCTGTATGTATATATTTCCAAAGTATGGATTTGATCTATGATGGCATCTACTATTTTTGTCTGAAAAGACTAGGACTAAACAATGCTTTGTGCCCAGGAAACTCAGATCTTAATGCCCAGAGTTAAAATATTCAAACCTGAATGTTTAATGAAGGCTTTTTAATAGCCACTTTGCAATAAGAATAATAATGAGTCCCGTTCTGAGATGTAATGAGAGACTTTTGCACCTTAGTTTCCATATAAAGACAGATAATTTCTGAACAGATTTGTGAACGCGTGAAGATTTTGTCCCTTGCTCTTACATATACTCTCCCTTTCTCTCTATCTACACATATATATGTCTGCACAAACCCCCACAAATACTGAGCTTCTGTGTAGCTTTATTTGTAAAATTTAATCCATTTCACCCCAACAAATATTCTTTGTCTGTTTTAACATAGTTTTGGCACACATCTTTGGTGTGTATCTTATACAATGGCATGTCCTAATGGAATATGTGGGTGCAGGAGGAAGTCAAGATGCTAATCTGACTCTTGCTCTACAGTTGTATAACATTAAAACTCTGGTTAGGATTTAATCACAAAGACCTTTGGTCTGCTTAGTTCCAGTGAACTAGTGACAGAAATGGAATGACAAAGTTTGGAAAGGATGAAAGCAGCGGGACGGAATCAACCACTCCTCCAAATTGTATTTCTTGGACTGAAATTGAATGGTAATGATAAACATGTGTAAGTAAAACTCATTACAGTCCTTTTAATGGAGAGAAATTATTCAGTTTAAAAGCCTTCATTTTTTCAAGCATTCCTTTTTAGAAGGGAAAAGAAAAGCCCTTGTATTGAATACTGAGCAGGTTGTTGACAGAACAGTAGTTGCCTTTCTGCTTTTGAGCTTTTCACAAAACAGAACATGAAGGGGAAGGAAAAAGCAAACACAGAAAAAGAGAAGGCTGCTCTGCCATAGATAGATGTTCAGATTGTCAGTTTGGCTGCAAGAATTGACCTAGTTCCAGTCCCTCTTCTCTGGTCTGGCATGACATCTAAGCAGTCCAGTCAGGTACTGGTCCTCCAGTGATCATTCTCTGGCTGTTCAGAACAGCGGGACCATGAAACAGAGGGAAAGTCAAGAGAGATGAAGAAACCAGGAAGGTGAGGCAGGGGAGCAGGGGCAATAAACCCACAAAATACAGTATGACAAATAATCTGGACTGGCTCTCTGATGGTGCAACATTGGTGCTTAAGAGGGCCTATTATTGACCTAAGCTGGAGAATCTAATGATACAAGCTTGTCAGTGAAGGAGAGAATGTCTTGGGTGGTCATCCCTAGGGACTCCTCCAAGATTTTCAAGACTGTTTCCTGAAGTTTCAGTCCTCATAGCTTCCCTTTCTAAAGCTCTATAAGCTAAGTCAGTGAGAATACATCATCATTGTTTTTTCACCTGAAGTCTGACGCTTCAATTTTGACTCAGTGGTTTCTGCTTCCATGATCCTCCTGTGTACCAAACATGACCTAAACGATGGTCACCAGTAGCATCAGTAGAAGATTGATAAAAGAGTTCAATATTAAGCAGCCTTTATTTTTGCATGTCTTTGAAAAATAGGTACTACCACAGGCTACAGAAACAGTAAATGACCATGTATCTCCTCAGGTTTTGAGTGAATTTTAACATAGCAAGTGCTATAATAACCTTGTCTCTAATTTAAACTAGTCAATGACCATCAAGTTGTGTTCACAAAAAGTGAAAGGAAAACGTTTTGCAACAGGGCATATATACAAGCAGTAGTGTTTGAGCATGGTGAGCAGGGGCATGTGCTGGGGACCCTAGAACTGGATGCAGTACTCCAGGGGGTCTTATAAGAACAGCATAGAAGTAGAGAATCTTCTGTCTCAACCTGCTGGCCACACTTCTTTATATGCAGCCTTATATGATTGGCTTTCAGGGCTGCAAGCACACATTGCCATCTCATACTGAATTTTTCATCCCCCAGTGTCCCCAAGTCCTTCTCTGCAGGGCTGCTCTCAATCAGTTCATCCCTCAGCCTGTGCTGATACTGGAGATTGCCTCAAGTCAGGTGCAGGACCTTGTACTTGCTGAGGTTCATGAGGCTCACATAGGCTCTCTCATCAAGCCTATCAAGGTCCCTTTCCTCAAGTGTATCAACTGCACCACCTAATTTTTTGTCATCTGCAAACTTGCTGAGGGTGCACTGAATCCCACTATCTATGTCATTAGGGAAGATATTAAATAGTATTGGTCCTGGTACAAACTGCTGAGGGGTACCACATGGATGCTGAGCACTGACTATAACTCTGGATGTGGCCATCCAGCCAGTTCCTTATCTAACAGTCCATCTGTATCATTCAGGTCCTTTCTCTTGTATTTGCAATATGACCTATACAGCCACGCCATTTTCAGCAACCTTATGCCTTAGTAACTTTACATATAGGATAAGCTTGAAGTTGGAAAGATTTTTTTCATGTATGACTTGAAACCTGCTGTGTTTTTCTGCTTTGTCTTTTGAGATGAGCTAGATGGGAAAATGTAATAAAAGCCATATTCTGTACTTCGAAACAAACAGTATTTCCACAGAAGCTCTGTGTGAGGAGTCAGTGGCCGCTGTCAGTGGCAATGAAATGATCTAGGTACAGAAATAAGAAAATACTGATATTCTGGTCACCTTCATTTTCCTGAACTAGAGCCTGCACCATTTCACAGTTGTTGTCGTTGAAAAAACAGTGACATTTCCACATCTGACTACATCCTACCGTTGTGTCTTTGCAGGCTACATTTTGTGACTTAATCATATGGGTAACAAACGTGCAGCGAGACCATGCTAAAGGCTCTGTGTAGGGTTGACACAACATGCACCTCTATCTGAAGTAGTAAAAGACCTCCAGATTGGAGTAGCTTTTGACATTTCCATGCAGACAGTTTCTGTATCTGCAGTGTAAAATAATTCTTTGTACTCTTCATTTTTTTTCCCCCTGCTTTTTCCATTGTGGTTCAGTAATATTTCTCCACTAATGGATGGAGTGGGTCTGAGTTTGAAAAAAGGTAATTGCCTTCTTTAGCTGTAAAAGAAGTAGAGAAGTGATGGCTGCAGCCATAAAGGCAACCAAAGAGAGTAAAGGAGGATGGGACATGTGGGGAGCTGATTTTATTCTTGTTCACACTTTAACATTAAATATATTCCATAATCCAGTAAATGAGTTGGGGGATTTATCTGGTGGCTGCAAAGACAGTGGGTAGCTTTGGAATCAATAAATGGCTCAGTTCTATTCAGAGGAGCAGGAGATAGAACCAAAGCATCACATTGACTGTTCCAACAGTCCCACAGAAGAAAGACTTGTTCCTTCTGTATTCTTTCTGCAGACTAGCCATGGGTGTTTTTTAATTTGTGATCTGCATTTGAATACTTATGAAAGAAATGAAAGAAAAAACCAAAAGGATTCTTTTAAAAATTGCTAGTGTCTTTTTGTATTATCCTATGCTGTTCTTCTTTCAGTGGGGATAAGAAAAATGAAAAAGTATTTTCATCTAATCTAGTTCTGATTTAGTGGTAAGACAACAGATTTCCAGATACTGCCTAAGTCTGGAAATTCTGCAGAAGCGTGCATCAGGAAGCCCAGTCTCAGGCATGTCAGTTACTGTGCATCAACAGTAAGCTCCAGAAGTTTGGGATACATTTACCAGAGAATTAAGCACACACACACAAGTCATTTGCACAGTGCATGCATAACAGCTCAGCAGGTTTTGGGTTCTCTTCACAATCTCTTTCATACACATGAATGTTGATGGTTTTGAAAGGAAGGAAAATGAATTTTGCTAATTACCATGGCAATGATCACTGCAATATGAACAACTGAACATGAATCCAAACTTTGTGTTTATTCAATTCAGACTTTACCCAGGACAGGCAAATCTGTGAACTTGTGAAGACAGATAGGACATGTTGTAATCACTTGCCAGGCTCTCTTTGAAAGAGACTGGGAAGCCCAGATTCTACTGGCAAAATTCAAAGAAAGTTTAAGGGGACTAAGATTTTATTTACCACCAGAATATTCTTCCTGGCAAAATGTTTATGTTATAAACATTGTGAAAGTTCCAGTTCAGATCTAACCTTTGTGTCATGGGGTCACTTTGAACTCAGTGCTGTGCATCCAGACCGAGGCATATCTGCACGCAGTACACAATTCCTCTGAAGGTGTGAAATGTATACAACATACCTTTATGTAAAACTAGTAGTATTTTCTTTTGAGCTTACCTCTGTTAAATCAATGAACTTGTGTCTGAGGCTTGGTAAAGACTCAATAGCTCGTATTTGTTGAATTAATTCATATCTTTTCCTAAGCTTCTCCTCCTCTTCTTCTAAAGCTTGGCGAAGAAGTTCTCGATTTTCTTCACAAACTTCCTGAACTGAAAGATAAGAACTAATCTCTGTTAGCTGGTTGCATATTTTAACAAGTAGCCCATCTGGAGGAGAATTCATATGCATTTGTGAATAATGATAATAATACTGATCTAAAGGTACTTTAGGGAACAGTCTGGCATTGGTGGGAGGAACGATTAGAGAAACAAATGAGTACTTCCCACCTCCACTATCTATCATTCCATTCAGCACATAAAATACTGTATACATGCATAAAGTAGACACTTTGAATTACTGCTTTGTAAATTATGTTCTAATTAGTGCATATTGTTTCGGTATTTAATAAAAGGTTATTATACAACAGCAAATATTGATAGTTTTTCAAGCTATATATATCCGAGAAGTCACTGAATTGCAACGCCTGGTAGGCTTTGCTAGCCCATTTCAGAGTGCCTAGTACCCACTGCCTGCCCCAGCCCTTACTGGTGTGAGTATGGAGATACACAAGCAGAGAAAAGTCTGCACACCAAAATGTGTGCGACTAGAGGTAGCCTGTACGTACAGTGGCTGTTGACATGCTGCTGCATTGGAATACGTACAGCCAGGACAGTAAGAACAGCCTTCTCCCTGGACTTTATTAGCTAATGAATTAGCTGAAGAATTTTCTTTAAGAATAATGGAGGATAAGGAACAGTATTTCCTTTCATCCTAATGACTGGTCTGTCTTGGAGGTGCTACATCCTTCTCCCTTGTGATACTGTCCTTCTAGGAAATGGCTTTTCCTTCCTTAGCTACAGTCTTCTTCTCTGGACTGTCTTTTCTGGAGAGGACAATAATCTGGAGCCGTGATTCTTTCAGAGAGGTTGCTAGGCAAATCCTCTCTTGAAGATATGAATCACAAGAATCTGAGCTTTGTAACGTGATTTGACAAAAAGTAGAGTCATTCACATATGCTGCTTTTAGAAGGAAGGGGAACTAGTTTCCGAGCTTTGGTGCTGTATCTCTCCCTTTTAAACAAAGACCAATTCCCATGACCAGTATTTCTGATCTACCCATTACAAACTTATTACTGGAATTTATATTCCTGCGTGCATGGGAATGTATAGCCTGGAGCTTTCCCTCAACTTCCCTTTCCTTTCTGTAAGAATTGTAATTGGCCCTCTAAAAGAAAAATTAACTCATTTTGGGACATTTGGCATCATTTCTCATTTTTCTGGCAATGTATAAATACCTATCTGCTGGTTGTATTTCTGGAGCTTTATTTTTGCTTGCTTTGCATTCTTGTGTCCTTCCACGATCTGCTCCACCAGCTCCCTCATTTCTTTCTGTTTCTGTAGATGTTTCTCTGCATACTGGCGCATCAGCTCTGCTTTCTAAACCCCAAAAACACAGATGAATAAAACTTCTGGTAACTGTTGATCTGAGTACCTCAGATCATTGAAATAGTGTGAGGACAATTGGATTCAAAGTATTACATCATCCACAAAAGCAGCAAAGGACATTAGCTGGGGGACCCAGATTTAAGTTCCGCTCTCTCTGTGTTATTTGCCCACCACAGCCCTTCATTCCATCTGTGCTCCTGTTTTCCAGGATTCCCTCCCATGAGTTTCTAAAAGTAGACAAAAAAAAAAGAAAAGCCAGCTCTGGATCTGGTTGTGAGATATCAGTAAGAGTGCTAATCTAATACACACTGGTTGTGTGCCTGAAGAATCTTTTTGGGCCTAAATCATACCTCTGTAACATACAAAAGTCCTTTTGACTGTCATGTTCCTTTCTTTATCAGAGGAAATGAACAGAAGCAGGAAACTGCATTTTTCCAGACTAGATTCCTTACTATGTTTTAGTTGAAAGAATAGAATTTTAAAGGAAGGAAGGTCACAATGACAGCTGTTGGTGAATGAGGAATTGGTGTTCGGTACTTCTGGAGATCTCCATATGGATGAAGTGCCCTACTGGCATCTGTTGGCAAGTGAAGGGAGCTGCCTGGAATTCATCAGGTTACAGCAAGTCTGATTTGCAGATCCCCAAATCCATACATATTGGGATATTTCTGATAACAAATACAACACCTATCCTCTGAAATTGAGGTGAATATAATAATTACAGTAACTTTGGAATGAGTGTGAGCAATTACACTATGATCAGTTGTACATAGTAGGGTTCACTTTAAGTTCTTGGGATGAGAAGAAATGGGCTTAAGTTGCTCCAGGTGATGTTTAGATTGGATATTAAGAAAAATTTCTATACTCAAAGAGTGGTGAGGAATTGGAACAGGCTGCTCAGGGAGGTGGTGGAGTCACCATCCCTGCAGGTGTTCAAAAAGCCTGTAGATGTGGCACTTCAGGACATGGTTTAGTGGTCATCATAATGTTGGGTTGACGGTTGGACCTGATGATCTTACAGATCTTTTCCAACTTTAATGATTCTATGATTCTATCATTCTTGTTACAACCTGTCTAAACAGACATGAAGACTGAGTGGCAAAAAAGATTGACAGATTTTATAGGACAGATGAGGAACATTCAGCAAGTTTCCCTTTTGTAGCACGGCCTTTGTGAAAATCTTGTACATTTGTGGGCCCATCTTAAGTTGCTGACAGATTCATCTGTGAGAGGTGGCCAAGGGAAAAGTACTGTCTGGCTTACAGGGTATAGCAGCAAACTGGGCTAATAGAAAAGCCTGTGATAGTGACTACAAAAAATTTAAAACCTATAGTATTAGTTATTTCTTTATCACTTCTTTAGTTTACAGAAAAAGCACTGGAAAAATGTAATGTGAGCTTGGGAAAAAAATGCAAAGATCTAGCCATGTTTTTGAGAAACTGTGACTTGCCAGATCAGAAGTTGTGTGAAAATAGGTCTTGGCATAAATACTCACTTTTCCATATACATAGATCCAAAGAGGGTTCTCTGCCTGAATTTACCCCCACAAGAGATCTAAGCATGTCAAATAATATGAAGTAAATTGAATTATATCAGTTTAAGAAAACAAATTCTTTCATATTTGTGGGTCTCATTTTAACAGGACAATGAAATTAGTCATATATTGGTGATTTTGTTGCAAATGGTGCTTAGTATCTCAGTATGTGCTCAAAAAGGGTATGCACAATGGCATGAATATAGTGGAGAGTGCTTTAACCTTCTGGTTTATTCAATTTACTTTGTAAGTGTTCTCAATCAATACAAATACTTGGAAAAGGTGATGTGTAAGCATTGCTGTATCTGGAATTTATAGCACTATTTCTCCATTGTTTGCAGATTCCAGTGAGTAAAAGCACAGTACAGAACTTTTACCCTTTCTTGTACTAGTTATCATCTGTGGTGTGTTTTGGACTGACTGAATGTAGGCAGATTTGAGCAATGCTGTATGCATTACCTCTTCTCTCATTAGATCAGCTTTCTTCTTATTTTCCTGTATTACATTCTGATGGGCTAGAATTGCTTCTTCATGACTTAGTTTCCCTTGAAGCCTCCTACACTCTATTTCAGCCAGATGTTCTTCCAGATCTTTTCCACGCATCTGTTTTTGCCATTCCAAGAATTCAGATGGATCTCCAGCCCCTCTTAGCAAGTTTTCAATTCTGCAAGAGAGAAGAGAGTATATGAGTCTAAAGGATCTGGCTCTGCAGCCCTGCCTTGCTTTATAAAACTTTTCTAGGAGTTTGTTGGGATATAAGGTGTTTGACCTCTGCAGAGAAAAGCAGCAGCCATCACAAAGCCATTTGACAGCTACATTTTAATTCCAGTCTAAGAGGTGTACCTACTATGCAGGAAGCCTGGGAAAGCCCGGCTGGAAGAAAGCGCATGAGGGGATGGATCTGAAAGTTTTCAGTAAAACAAAGCCCCAAGAGAGGGCAAACTTTAGCTACCTATGGATTCTCATGAGGGGCAGGGAGAACCAGGCTGAAGTTATGTACATTTTCTCTGAGGATTACTGTTTAGAGGTAGGAAGAACAAATAACTTTTCTCTTTGGCAATCTTCTTGTCCACTTTAACACAGAGAACTAAAAACCTTTCTGCTTAATTCTACTTCTACTTTCTATTTTGTCAATTAAATAATATTGCTGTAATGAAGGAAAGAACTACTCAGTTATTAAGCAAAGCCACATTCTTACTTTTTGTGCTGGGCTGGAAGAGAAAAGAATAGCAAAGCCCATCAAAGTCCTGTATCAGAGGAGTGAGTGAACCAGAAACTAGCACAGAGACACAAAAATGCACTGAATTGCATCTTACTGCTGCTCCCCAGTGCATATAAATATATCTATCTGTTGTGTGTTAAATGCAGCTGAAGATTAAAACTCATTAATATAAAGTAGTGTTAAGTTATGGGGAAAATCTATTCCTTTGCTGAATGGAACAAAATTCTGCCAGAGTGAACACTGTCATATGCAATACAAAATAATCTCAATATACATACATAGCTGGCAACAGAATCTGAGTGATGGATATTATCTTGCTGCTAAAATCCTGATCCATATACCAAAATTTGCTAGGTCCAAAGACCAAATGCAACCTTAGGCAGTCATTCCAAGACTTTAAATGTTAACATTATTTAATGCTTAGCCTGATGAGCCAGGTGGATTAGAAATAATACTAAACCAAGATGACATGATACTGGTTTTATCTTTGTTAAAATTACAAGTGAATATATTCTGTAATTCTAGTTATAGAATACAACCTGCAGTGGCCATTTAGGAATCACTCTCTCCCTAGTCAATGTCCCCTGAAAACCTGTGCTGCTGAATTAAGGATCCCTTATGTCAGAGGAGTTCTTTTGTCAGGAAACCTTAGAGCCCTGAGTGCACCAAAAGGACCTGCAACCTCTTATTCCCCACCCAGGATTTAGTTGTTTGTTGCAGTGCAACTGTGTAATGTTGGATCAGGCTGGAGTGAAAAGAGCTATTTGAGGAAGAGCTGTGAAAAGTCATGTTGTGTGTGTAGAGTTTTCCCTGGGAGCCACATTTAAGCTGATGTGAGCAGCCTTTGTGCATGCCTTTGTCACTGGTAGGTATGCCTGCACCCAGCCTACTATCTTGCTGACCCTGCCTTGTTGACTTGGTTTCCTGGCTCGACCTCGGCCCTTACTCATCTCTAGGGACTCATCGAGCAGTCACTGGAGCCTTGGCAGACCCTGCTGTCTGTCACTGCATCTGCTCCTCTACCTCACAGGGGTACCACGGAACTGAGCTGCTGTTAGTGATGACATTGTCCCTGCATTGCTGTCACCCTCAGCTCCTTGCTGAGGTGTATCTTGCCTAGTGGAGCAGCACACTCTTAGTCCTTCATATCTTACTGTGATAGACGTGGACGGGTATTTTTATACAGTTGGCATGTGTAATTGACCACAAACTGCTGAAGAAAATAGGGATATATGAAATCATTTGTCTTAATATATATGCATCTTTTATGATGGACACAGAAATAGATGTGTATTTAGGTCATTAATTATTCTGGATGATTGGAATAAATGTAACAAGTGATCCTTACTGGACTTTACAAATGAACAGCAGCCAGGGTGCTAAAGCAGAACACAGTCACACTGTGTAGCATCTACAGTAAAACAATCACTTCAGTCCTTCATTTCAGTCCACTTTTCTCTTTATTTGTTAACTGTTTATAGAATAGATTCCTAATGCCTGACAACAGATTCATTATTTAAGTTCACCTTGAAGGTACTTGCATTATTTTTAATGTCATTAATTATTCTATGTCGAGGGATGTGAAAAATAATCCAAGAAGCGTGACTGTACCTCTTGAGCTCCTGTTCCATTTTCCGCTGATAGAGGGCACCCTCTCTTAAAATAGCTGCAGCATTTAACTTAATAGGTATATTGTCAATCTGTCAGGAAAGGGAATGTACATTCTGTAGTTATCAATGTAAAGCATAAAGCAGGGTATAAAAACATTTCAATGGGTTAAATAAATCGACCTAAGACAGCATAAATTTTGCTTAAAGCATTCATCTAGCATTAATCTGACATTCACAATGAAATTGCATGCTGTTCATAAACCACTCAAGCTGCTTAAGAAATCAGCAAAGTCCCCCAAGTGGATTATAAATTTGTAATCACTCTTGGACCATGTCAAATCCCATAGAATGTGTTCACTTCCTTTTTTTTTTTTCCCAGTGCTCAGATACATGGTGTGCAGGGATTCCTTCTGCTTTGGACAAAGAAAATAAACTGCTTCTCTGAAAGACAGTAAGTTAGTTCAAAACCATTAAAGTAAAACATAAGCAGTACCATTCATAGGAAGGTCTCAGAAGTGTTTTACAAATAATTGCTATTATAACTTCAAAATATTTTAAAGACTATTGGCATCTTCAATTGCCATATCCATTTTCTAGATAGTAGAAGTGCCATTCTCAGTGACTTTCAGGCCTCATGGTGTAACTGGGACGAGATCATGTGGCTGCTTTGCAGTTCTTCAAAGTATTGCCTTAGGACTAACTCCCAGACAACCTCTAAATACTGAGGGAGGCAGAGAACAATGTCTCTGCCAGTTAAAAATGTTCCCTGCACAAGTAGGTTATTCAGAAAAAATATATCACCTTTGTAGACACATATAGGGGACCTGATCTGAACCGAGGCAGAGCAGTGCTGCTGAGATAAGAACTGGGATCATTCCTGCAGAAAACAAAGCTTAGTCATGACACATATGACCTAAATCCAGACAAGTTCTGTGTTTAGAATCCAAACATGTATTTAAACTCCAAATTAACAGCTTAATGAGTGGCTGAGAAACAGATGTGCAGAAGCACTCAAGCTATATACAGCAAATATTGTATGCACAAATACGTACTGCAGTCTCCTGGAATACATAAGCTAACTGGAAAAAGAATATTTTGTAATTTATATTGATTAGGTAGGTTGAGGATAACAAACACATATTATCACCTAGAAATTCACTTGGTAGAATTACGATGTTTTCCACACAGACTGCATATTTAAATGGACAAGAATTAATTACCTGCCTGTTTCTTGACAAATGATGAAACCTTGAAGAATTTAGGAAAAGAACCCGAAACGATGTATTTTATTTCTTTTGTCTGACTCACTATTCTTAATGCCTTCCTTCCTTTTGGTCTGCTTCTCAGATCTTCTCAAAGTCTTCTGCATTATTAGAACATTCCCTCCACAGCCTGTATTTTATACACTGCACTCTATATGACAGCCCATATAGTCAAAATAACTAGGAACCCCAACATATATGCAGACAAGTATAAGTAAAGTAACTGAATAGATTTCTTCTATGGCGTGTGGTACGAAGGAAGTTTTGAATCTTACTCACTCTCTTTCTGTAGTGAGATATAGTCCCTTTTTTCAAAATAAGAAAATGAAGATAAGCATTGTATAAGAAAAATACGATAAGCAGAACATCGTAATTCTTGTGGGAAAAAATGTATTCACTATGGCGTCCTAATGAACACACCACAACTCACCAAAACCAATAAATATGTAAAGAGGAAGGCCTGATGTGAGCAAGAGGCACATTGAGACAGAGTAATGATGCCTTTGTACTCTGTTATTCTTCTTGTGAAAAGGATGAATATGTATTTTGTAACAGTGATGAGAAATAATTGCTGATGCATATAAAAAATGTGTCTGAAATTAAAAAAATGTATTTAATATACTGTGGGTGTTCTAAAAAGAGGAAAGGAAAATACTGGTTGGTTAAAATGTTATATAATTTCATTAATTTGAAGACAGATTATAATCATATTTATATTTCTTGGATAAACCTTCCTCTTAGGATTTGTCTACTTACAGAGCTGCACAGGCAGGAAGGCAACAGGAACAGAAAGTATTTTACAAGTCAATAACAAGCTATGTCAGCTTGAAAATTATGGCAGCATCTTGAATATCACCTAAACAACATTTAAGACAAATGTGTTTAGATGATATAAAACTGATTGTGCTCCTAGAGAAAACACTAGCAGGTGTTAGAAGCAGCCCTGATCGGTGCCACAGGATGCCAGATCCATATTTTTCTTTATGCAGCTCAGGCAGATGGTTTAACTGCGATTCTCCGCACTAAGGTTTCAGTATTTTACATTACCAGAAAAGGAAGTGGAATATACAGTCTTGAACTAAGCCCACGTAATTACACATGATGTGTTTTTGGGTTAACTATGTAAATATTTCCTGCTTTGGGTTTTTTCCCCTTTTGAGTGCAGAAGGAACTGGGATCTTACTACTTTCCTGTAATGTAAATGCTGCTGGATTGTAAGCAAGCAGACTGAGTAGGTGCTACCGTTCCTAAAGATAACTTCAATATGTGATAAATGCCAGATACGCTTTAGAAATCGTTGCTAGATGCCCAGTTCCCCAAGCTGGGAATCAGTCTTTCCAAAGTGTGTATGATCTGTACCTAAGTAGTTTTAAAGAGCAGGTAGCTCTGCTCACAAGCTATTTGAGGTCACAGTACAAGCACAGCTTCCACATTAAATTGTTCTGCATATGAACTTGAAACAAATCAAAGGTGATGGAGCGAACAGTGTAAGACTGAAGATTATCTGTAGTACAGTTATTGCAGAAATAGCAGTGTGAGTTCTCACGTGCTACATGTTAAGACTGAACAGCCCATTTCCCATGTTTACAATTTTCTGACCCTTGGAAATCCTAGCAGAGGAGCAATCAGTACAGTGGATTTTATGACCTCGGTATGTGCCTAAAGGAAACAAGACAAACATCTAGCCTGATTGTATACTGTGTATCAGACAGTCATTAGCTGGAATGATTGCTCAGCATTCTTTAGGATCTCATTTTGAAACAGTGATTTACAGACACAAGATTCTTCTGTCCCTATGCTGACTTCTTAAACCGTTTGTTTTCTTCCTCCTGTGAACTGTTCTCAGTCTTTACCATTTTACATAAAAAGCTCTCCCTTTGTAATTGAAAACACTGTTGAGGCAATATGGTTACACTGTGCAGCTGCACACAACTTACCTCTCAGGGCACTCAGGGAGCCAACAGATCTTAATTGCCCTGACCAGTCTTGCCTATGCCTAGGACTGCCACTCACACCCTCTGCTCACTGGTCCAGGAGCCCCACAAGCTCAGATATGGGCTTCAGTCCTTTCCCATTATGCTAGAGGTAATTCTGCTCCTGTTTGTCTCTTCAGCCCTCTCTCCTGCTGTCATGGCTCTGGGTTGCTGTTGTATCCTTGTCTCCCGACCGGACTTCCTGGGTGGACCCCAGACCTGAGTTGTCACCTTGCTTTGTCCAAGGATGACTTGCTGTTGGCAGAACCCATCACTACCACCAGCCTTGTCATGTTCAGATACTATGGCCTGGTCGGTGAGGGCACTGCCTGTGCTTTCATTACCTTTGGCTCCTTGTCTTCCCTCCTGAAATAGCCACACTTTGTTTGATACTTGAATATTTTTTTGTGGATTGTTAATGGTGGATAGGCCAAAATTTATGAGCCAGGGACCTAATCCATCCCATGCTACTGGCCACAGAACTTAAGGTAAAAACAGGGATTCCAGAAGAGTTTGCATCACCACAGAATTTGCATGTGTGTTTTTCACTGCAGAGTTTTCAAGTACACCTGCCAACAGTACCTTAAAGGTTACTCACCTTCCTTGGGATCTTTTGAGCCTGGAATGCTGGTTTACTCTTCAGACTGTCACATGTGTTCTGCAGGTAAAACAAAAAAATACATTCTTTCATTTCAGAGACAGATTTTCAAGTACTCATACAAAAATACTAGAAATTTACCAAAAAAAATCACACTTGAATATTTTCTAGAGTAACAGATAGATGAGAGATGATCATAGATGATGTATTTTGGAATTGTTATATCCACAGAAACGTGTTATGTATACCCAACTTAATGGGAATATTTCATATCAAATGACCACAGAAGGGTATGTCCAAATATTAACTAAAATGTATTTACTAAACTAACGCTAAAAAAGTAAGAGTGATGTTTTGTTTGACTATGAAATATTACCTATATCTACAAATATATTCAGCTCTTAACTAAAATAGATATTGCAAAGACAAAATAGGGTGCCAAAGCATAATTCATGAAATTATTAAATAGTGGTAGAATTCTACTGGTGTTTATTAATTTAATTTTATGGTGTCAGCTGTAGATACTGATGTGAAAGTGCCTGGTACCATGGGGATGAACACTGTGAACAGAATATGCAGATGTGATGCTGAAATGAATATATTACATACATAATTTGGTGACATAGTTGTGAGCTGGGATTTGACCAAAGAAAGAATTGGGTATGAATGGGACAATTACTCCCTCAGCTTGGCTGCTTTGTGGCATGGAAGTGAATGGAAAAATAATATGTGGGTTTAGAGAGATACTGCCACTTTGGAGACTTGTTGAAGTAGTATCACAGGAAGGCTGTTTGCCTCACAATTACTAGAATAATAAAGCAGCACCAGAAGTACAAGAAAAGAGGCGTGTGCATTATGCATCGGAAGAGGCAAATGTTCGTATATGGATGTGAAGTGACAGTACAGCTACAAATTATAGCACGTAGTTCCTAACTCCAAATAAACAAAAATTGCCAAATACTTTGAGATATCTTTAAATACTCTAGTCATTTTTCATCTTCATACTGAGTTTTTTTTAAGTAATGAAATATTTTGTAGCATACCTCTCTCTTTTCAGTCCTCATGGCTGCACACCTGAACTGGTTAGCACTTGCTTTGAGGAGCAGATCCTAAAATTAAAGCAACTAGCTTAGAGTACAGTACATTTAAATTCTCTAATAAGAATTTTCCATCTTGAAAAGCCTTGCAGCCCCAAGCAGTACATTAATTTGTTTCCAATGAATGAAAGCCTGACCTAGTGTTTGTATCAATTTTCATTCCTGATTAAGATTTGACATAGGCAAGCCTTGATTTTCTACACAGTTCTGCCTGGTTGTATCCTCTGCATAGGGCATCTGGCCTTCGATAGGTCTGCCCAGATGAAAAATGTTGCTCATCCAGAATTAAATTTAAAAGCCTCATAATTACCTTTGGGACATCAGTACTATAGGGAGTAACTGTTTACACATAGCTAACAAACAGTGGCACTGGTTTTGAGTTAAATCAGGAGGTTATGACTGGGGGAACTGAGCACCAAGGATTGCTCCAGTGGGCACACCCCTAAAAGTAATTCCACCTCTCTTTTTAAAGGGGGAAGTACAGGCAGCCACATTTCTAGTTTTTGGGTATTTCTTCTGGTTGTGAACCAAATCTCTACCCAAAGCTGTGAAACAGCCGCTGTCCATAACATCGGCGCTTCCGTAACCGTCTGGAGTATGGCTTCTGGTGCTCCCACTCCTTCCCGTGGGTGCTCACACATGGCACTTGACACCCTAACTATAGCTATATAGCTTCTGCAAAAATGCTATGAAACAAATGGAATTTTTAATGCATATTTCTTTTAGGACCCAACATTTCAGATTGTTTAGCAAGCAGTCTAGGGAACTGACCTTTGTGAATGCTTTGGATGCCTTTTATAACATTCCAGAGGAACAAAAACTGCTGTTACTGCAGCTGTAATTTCTGTGGTGGTTTTCTTTTGTTCCTTGTATTCATGCATTTTCTCCGCTGAAGAATGTGACTGGTTGTGAAGTGATTTTATACTTGTCATAGATTTTTGATGATATAGGCACCGTGATACCTTGCTAAGTACAAACTTAGGAAGTTTTTGCATGCAAATAAGCACGCAAACAAATTGGCGTGTGCTTTCTCCACAGTATGGAAATAGTAAAAGGATAAAAAATAATGTTGTGTTGTTTTATAGTGAAATACCAAGCACAGGTAATGTGAGGGGCTGGCAAAAGGAATGGAAAATTTATCCCCCTAGACTCTATGAGACATGCGAGCATTTACTGTAGTTTAGGAGGAGAATCCAATGCCCCTTTCACAAGGACATGAGGAGAGCCCAGAGCAGCAATAAGTGGACTTGTACTGACTAGTGAAAGCCAGAGTAAGGCATTTTCAGAATGGGGGTGGGAAAGTGCAGATAAAAAGGAGTCAAATATCATGCCTTTTATCCAGCTGGTGCTCTAATTTGATTGGATATGGTGATTGCAGTGTGTGGAGGAAGAAAGAACCTGGAAGCTGACATTGAATTAATTCCCTTCCTAGGGGAAGACAACAACAATCTGCTTTAACTATGATAGGAGCTAACTCATTGAACGGGATTCACATTAAAAGTCTGGATCAAATACCTAGATCTGTTTCTTTGTTTTTCCAGGCCCTCCCTTCTCCTGCTCCCTTAACACACAGACCATGTACTCTGCTTTTTTACAAATCATTATGACTTCCCACTCTCTCAGCCTGCTGAAGGAAAGAGTATGCAGTCTGCACAAAAAGGAATACAGAGTCTGCTGATATTTTAAAACAGTGAGTGATGACGTGTTTATTTATCAGTTGCTATAGAAAACAAACAAAAATATTGAATATTTTATATTTTGAAAGCTTTATTATTAAGTGAATACCTTAAATATCCACATGTCCTGTAGGAGTATAACAGCCATCAAACTATTTCAAGCTTGTGAAGAGAGGAAGTAATCATGTCTCTGCTGCCTTACATGGTTACTTGCATAACTTCTCACATAGCACTTGTACAGTGACTAAAAGGTGGACTTTATCTCAGACAATTGATAATAAAATAAGGAAGATGGAAAAAGGGTGATAGACCAGAATAGAGGATACAAGCTTCATGAGTCTAGTGAAAGAGCTGGGAGCTATTTGCAAAAGCAAATATGTTTCAGACAAAGTTCTAAGACTTGTGAAAATGAATCATAACAGAAAAAAACAGATTAGAAGAAAGGAAAGGCTAGAAGAAGAACATAATACACTTACTTCAGCTTTCTGGCGGTTCTGTGTTTTGATTTCCTCTAGTTGTTTTTTTTCTTTTGGAGCTTTGTATGTGCTTGGAGGAACCTATATTAAAAGGCAATAATCTCTACAATATGGGACATAAAACATTCCAAGTGACACATTCTTGCAGAAAAAAAACCACACACACTTTTACCATAGAACAGCTGCAGTTATTTCTTAAATACTGATTCTTCTCAACTAATGCCATTGTAGAAGACATGGATGGATTCCAATTAGCTGGGACTACCCAGGCTTTGCAGTCCTGCCTGATGTAATGCAACCGCTGGTCAAAAGACCAGAAAGAAAGAAAAATCTGAAACTAGTACACGAAAGGAGGCTAAAGAAATAATGAATCCTATAGGACCTATCAAGGGGGAAAAAGGTTGCCAGCAGGGGAAAGTACTGTTGGGTGTATCATAAACTGCATCTTTGCAGCACTGGCAGACAGATAAGGTCAGTGAAGAGACTTGAGCTGTGGAGCTCTCTGGCACACCGTGTGGGAATATCGGTGAGTTTCAGAGACTCCAAACAAGGCTTAGGAAGGTAAATACTTTGGAAGTTTATTAAATACCCAGGAACTTTATTGTAACTGAACAAGTCTTTGAGCTGAAATGGTGGGAGACTGAGAAGGCATCTGGAGAAAGCAGCAGCTGTGCTTGTCCTGTCCCTGTAGTCTTCCTAGACATCTGTGTTTGACAACTGCTGGAGAAAATACACTTGGCAAAATGGGCCTTTTCTCTGGTTTACTGTGGTTGTCCTAATGGCCCTGTATGGGAACACTATTGGAACTGTAGTCCAAATGCTTGGAAGTAGAGGACTGAGAGGGCCCTTCTAGCATTAGTTAAAGATTTGGGAAAGCATTCACATGTCAAAAAGTGCTACAGATAAAATGACCAAGAAGGACTTACCATCTGGCTGTGGCATGGATTAAGAGGAGACAGGGCTGTATGGGTTTGAGATAGGCTGAAACTTCTGGGGGATTTCAGTATTTGCTCGAACAATAAATTTTGCCCAGAAGCAAACTCTGAAAAGATGTCTCCTTCCTATGTAGGTGAGATAGTCTGCCAGTTTACTGGACATCTGCCTAAGTATTTATCTTGATGAAAATGTTCTAGCTCAATTAGAAGTTACAGAATTAATTCAAGAATTAATGGGAAAAATCTATAATCTGTATTGTACTGGAGGTCAGTTTGAGAACATGGGGATCCCATCTAGCTTTACTGAGCTATGTAAAGAGCTAGATTTTGAAAAACTCATGAATCTGATGTACTTTACACTGCCTTTGCTATTTGATATCATTATCCACAGGCAAACCTAATGCATAAACAGAATAAGTGAGCAATTAAAAGTACTGGTGAGACTGCTCAAGTATTTTTGTGAGCTTTTTAAGTGCAGTAGAACTGAAACTATTTCCCAGTAATACCTAATAACTTTTATTATGCTTTTAAGGATGAAGAAATTAAAGCCCAGAGGACTTGAAAAGGGTTGCATAGGCAGAGTATCAGTTTATTTCACTCTTTTCCCCAGTCATGTGCTTTACCAGCAAAACTGTACTCATCTGCCAGTGTAAACTGAAAATCTCTCCTCAGAAACTGCTACACTTACTCAAAGTAATTTAAGGAGGAGACTTTTCTGTCAGCTCTGTTTCAAAAATGATCTTATCCTTGTAATTTAGCCCTCAGATACCATGGCGACAAGTGCCAGTCAGACAGATAGACGATACAGCAATTACCCAGCTGCTGGAAGAGGATGAAGACCTCACTGTAAGTAAATTGTAAAATCCAGCAATAGAGAGATCAAAAAGGCCAAACTGTACATACTTAGCCCTAATGTGAAAAAAAGGGGCCTGGGAGTAAAAGACACCAACCTTGCTTTTCCTCTCCAGCCAGTGCTCAGGCTCACCTATGCTTTCTGGATATTCTTTTACACGAGGTTTATTTAGTGTAGGTACCACGAGAAGTTTAAGGAAGAACAAAATGAATAATCACTTTTAACTTCGGTAGTTATCACTCTTCTTTTTTTTTGAAGTTACTGTTGCAAGATGGACAAAGGCAAGCTAATGCAATGCTATTGTATTAAGAGCTGCTATTTTTATACATAATAAGGTCATGAAGATAAATATATCGAGTCTGTATATTTGCAAACAAAATCCTCTGTATTGGCCACATGAATTCACCCATTTAATTATTACAAAAAATAGCAACTCCACCCATGAACCACAGCTGAAATTATAAGGAAAATATCTAAAAAATACACTAAATTTGGCTGAATGATGTTACAATAACATCTCAGTGTGGCCTTTTTATTTCTTTTAACTACATTAGCTACATTATTTGCTCACAGAAAATCTAAAAATAGAAGAATTGCATAACCGTATTATTCTAGTACAGTGGTGATACTAAAAGAATGGATTTTACTTGTAACTCAAGACCAAGATACCCAAGGAAGTTAAATGTGTCCAAATCATTTTGCATGTTATCAGGTTTAAGCACGTGTCTGCATTTGTTTCCTTTGCAAATTCCAAGCTAAAGCACTCGTTTTTCTTTGTAGAGTCGTATTTATGAATGTGTATATGCATGTGTTCATGCCTGTGTGGGCATCCATGTGCTCATATGCAAAGGACAGTCCAAAGAAGAATTTATTATCTTTAGAACAAATATTTACAGCAAAATGTTTTGTGATTAAGTTTCAAAATTGAAGTGTTTTTCCTTTTCATTAGTGTCATTCTGATGAATGTTTATGATGATGAATGATTCTCGCAACCTTATGGGCCTATGAACTAATTTCACACCACTAGTAAGGATGCAGTAACTTAGCAGTACTCGTTGCTCAAAATCCAGATGCCCCCATATGAATTCATACAGCTGTTTCCAGGTCAAGCAGTAGCTACACCTGTAGTTATTGTGGCTGTAACAGTCCCTGCTAATATACCACATGACAAGTTCTTTGACAGATGCATAAGAACCATGTGGAAAATGGATATCTCATAAACAACTGTCTGCAAAAATGGACAAGAACATTTCTGCAGCAGATTATGGGGTGTCATCTGGAAGAGATTTATTTCTGTGCATTCCTCTCAATTCCATACAACTTTCCTCCACAGTAGCCAAAACTACGGCCTGCTCTCACTTTTCTAACTCTTTCTTGACATCTGGGCTGTCTTTTCAATCTCTGTTCATTTCAGGATCTAAAATGGTGATACTGGCAAACAATACAGCAAATTAAAGTGAAGCTTAATTTGCTGAGATAAGTACAGAAATGAGCATAACATATGTCACCACTGCACTAATGGGTTCAGATTCACACGAGCTTTTAAATTTGCAGACTTGGCCAAAATGTAACCCAAATTTAGTACAATCCTAACAACACAAATGAACTTCAGTAAATGCAACCGCATTAAAGCAAATTTATTCTAAGAGGGACTGCACAGCATAAAGGTACTAAAATGACAGCAATATGACTCATTCCTATTCTGATTAAGTAGTTATTAAATGCAGTTTTTCAGAGCCTGGTATAAAGCTGTTTCTATGTAAAATCCCATTAACTGTATAAAACACTACCATTAAATTGCTCTGCCACCCTAAGATGTAAATGGTATCTAAGTGCATTCAACACATGTATTACTTAAAACCTGAAGTGCTAATACAAGGTGGCAGATAATGCCCAAAACTGTGACTTCCAAGCGCACTTCCCACTGCATTTAAACATAGATGATTTTGGGACTCTTTATTAAGTTAATCATAGCAGCTTGATCCCAAATCCTGTTTGCTTTACCCCAGTGAACTGACTTAACACCAACAGTGTATCTGATTTGTACCAGTGTAACTTGAGACAAAACCTGAGAC
This sequence comes from Todiramphus chloris collaris, assembly GCA_025345505.1. Lineage (NCBI taxonomy): Eukaryota > Metazoa > Chordata > Aves > Coraciiformes > Alcedinidae > Todiramphus > Todiramphus chloris. Next base: position 34,229,761 of record JANVCC010000035.1, read on the forward strand.
AATGAATAAAATAAAAGTGCAGAATTTCAAAGATAAATCTAGTCTCATTTATGTGTGAGCAATAAATATAAATCAGAAAACCTTAGAGATTCAACATTATTACAAATAGAAAGGACTAACATTCCCCTCTCAAGAGCAAGCTGCAAACCTGGAGTCGCTCTCATCTCCAGCGAAATGCTTTGCCATTTATTTTAATGAGAGTTAATCTACAAAAAAATCTTAAATTTATAAAAATATTTCATCTAAATATTATCTGCTTTAGTGCATTATCCAAAGCAAACCTCTGACAAATCCAAGGAGTACCAGAAACACTTGGATCAATGCTGTCATCAGTTTGTACCCATTGTATAGTTGCACCTCCTAAAGTCACAAACCAACTACAGGAACCAACCTTTTACCTTTCCTTTGGCTTACAATTTGCTTACACAAGATCACTGAAATGAAAGGAATTTAGTTTTATAGAAATCTGATCTTCAATAACATAGATTATTAAAAAAATCTTAGTTGATCTGACAAAGGTTGAAGATTTTCTATAATTACTTTAAAAGAGATTGTTAACTCCCCTACCATGATTCTGTGCACAAACATACACAAAACTTAGTATGTCTCAAAGAATAAAAAAACTCACAGGTGGCCTTTTTTCCAATACTGGTATTGGCAGAGGTATAGGAATGGCACGTGGCTTGGGTACAGTCAAATTAAATTCCTTTGGCTGAGTGACCATCGAAGTCTTGACAGTGGTGGTGCGATTATTTAATTTAGCTGTGAGCTGTTCAATCAGTTGCTGTACTTTTGGCTGCCATCTTCAAATAAAAACAGAATTTTCAATTAGATTTTTTTTTTTTTTTTCATGCAAACTTACACACAGTTGGCATTGCTGCAGATTCCATAATGCTTTCAGCCATTCAATCTTTGTAAAACTGACCTATGAATTTGTACTTGTGATATAGCTGGACTGTGTTACTTCACCTCTTGATAGATGCTAGTCCATTCAGACTGCTGGTAGTGAAATAGCCACAGTTTTTATTGAATAAGCAACTATCTCACCAGTTCACTTTGCAGTAAGACCAGACTGTGAATCAGAAAAGGAGCTGTCATAAGCTAAGTACACACTTAACATATTTATATGAGGAGGCTATGAACAAACAGTGGTCTGAATATTGCCCCTATGAATCCTTGGTGAACCCTGTGGGGCAGTCAAGCTGATTTTGATTTCTCTGTGTTTGGATTTTGGCTTGTGTGAAGGTTCAGACTTCTTCCAAGGAATGAAAGAAAGCTGCTAAATTCAAGGTAAGACAGATTATCACAGGGGTAATTATAGTGACAGTTTCATGTCACTTATTCCTCCTCTAAATGTGTTCTCTCCTTAAGAATTACATATACAATGGAGCTTTCCCAGAACTTAAAAAGCAGCTGACAATGCTGTTTTACAGAAAGTTGTTTATGTGGCTGTTGCCTTAGCTAGTACTGTTGTTACAGGGTGAGACTTTCAAGTAACTTCTGCCAGTAATGCAGCTCCATTAAAATAAATAGGACTCTTTATATTAACCTCAGTGACATGAGAAAGAGGAATATAAAGATATATTTAAAAGAAACCGAACTGATTAAACTGATCAATGTATCTTCAGCCCCCTGGAGGAAGTCTCAAACCCAGTAACCAAATGTTCTTGAACAACATACATACAAACAACAACATTCTTGTACAACTTACATTTACTACTTCCAGGCAAAACCATGTGGTTTGTTCCACTGAACGTAACTGACTGTGAAGGACAACTCCAATAAACTCAGGGTAATGAAATAAGCAGTAGATTAAGCATCTGCCTGCATGCACACGTACGTATGAAAACTGTGTGAATATGTGTGTATATCTCTAGCTATACCTCTCTATCTGTACCTTTATACTATTGTAAGCATTCTGTTATGATTAGAATCACTATAGTGAGTCAAATTCTGACTTCAGGTATATCCCTGCAGTTCCTGTGGAACACAGTGGAATTTGAAGTATTGCAGGCCAAATCTGTACTACACATTTGCTATTGTGGCATAATCTACATAGTATGAAAGGATTAATTTTACTGACTTCGATGTGACAGAACTAGATGCAAACTCTTTTTCAGCTGCCATTGTAGCATATTTTAGGCCAACAGTGTTTGCCATCATCTGGGTTAATCTATACCGCAGCGAGGGGGCTGTGTGATTGCAGCCACCTCGGGGTGCCAGTGCTAGCTCTCATTTATCTGTCCTGGGTAAAAGTGGGAGTCAAACAGTGACCCAATAGGCTGCAAAGCTACTGTTTCTCCACAAGAAAATGTTCCAGTTTGGCCAGTGTACTAATGCCACTGTAATACCACCGAACCAATGTGTGGATACACCTGGCACCTCAGAGCGTCTGAACTGCTAAATGATGCTGCAGTTGTGTAAATAAATAATAATTTTAAAAGACTTGTTTACATGCTTATCTGATTTGCTCAGAAGGGATTTTATGGCCACTGATATAAACAAATCTGTGCATAAAGCCACACTCAGGGAAGTCAAACATCTTTTTTCAAATGCTTAATGTCATACAGATGTTGAAGTCACTTGTGAGGCATGAGTCTTAACTCTGTAAAATAATCTGAACCTCTTTTTTTTTTTTCCCCTGGGTATGATGTTTGATCTATTCAGGGACACCACAAGCAAATGTACAACAGCTGTGAAAGGACTTTTTGATAAAAGAACCTTGCCTCTGGGTAAGTAAAAGTGATTACTATAGTCTCACAAAGGCAAGAAGGGTTCTGAATGACTTCTATAGGAGAGACACTTCAAAAGCAAATTGAACTTTCAGGGGAAGATTTCCCCATCTTTTACACTTTGAGGTGCCCACAGGCTACTTAAGTACCACTTACCTTAGCAGTGGATCAATCCAGTTCTCCTTTACATACACTGAATCGTAGAACTGACTCCATTCATCTTTTATCCATGTGCTCAAATACGAGGCATTGAAGAAGAATCTAAGGAACTAATAATAAGTGGTTTCTTTTAAATGTGAATGCTGAAGGTATATAAGACTACAAAAAGACAGCTGCTTTTACTACAAACACTGCTGAAAAACTTGCTTGTATTTTACCCTGTAATTGTAATCATAGGTGCTCAGTATTTTTAAGTTCTTTTTAGTTCAGTTAGGACAGCCCCATGTCTTTCAGCCCTATGTTGTGAAACACTAGTAGATACTAAGTATTTTGAGTGGCCTAAAATATTCTAAGGGCTACAACATGAGGATATGATAATGCATCTTCAATTTTCTTCAAGGATAGTGAAACAAAAGTTTTAAATCAAGATTAAAGTAACGACTACTACTACAATACACTGATTTCAGTGTAATTATACAATAGAGTTTCAGTGCCTAATATACCCAAAATCAACTCCTGATTATCTATAACTGGATGATCCATGGAGCCCACAAACATGTCAGGCCTGGCACTGCACCTGAATTATGTAAGTTCCTTTCAGCTCCCTGGGAACAGGGCAGGGAGAACTGCTGAGAACTATATATAACTTGTATATAGTATGGTTTCTTCTTTTATTGGAATATAATTAATTTGCATGTTCCCATTAAACTAGAAGACTGAAATTTGGCACACTTACATATTGTAGGGTTCTACATGCTGGAGAAATACCAACTAACATTTGAACTTTTGTTTTCCACTGAAGTTCACCAGAAGGTCAGGAGTCTTTAAAACCTCAACTGTTCAAATGGCCTTTTGAAACAGACTCTTGAAAAACTGCACTCAGATTCAGTCTGTATCATGTACTGCAATATAAATTCCAAACTTGAACTTGAGCTTTTCCATTAAAATTCTTGGAAATGTAAGTACAAGCAAGTATCATGCTGAAATAATCCCAGTATTAGGAAAAAACACACTAAATAATATTGACGTTATGAGACATACTAGAAAGCAGTGTGCAGTCAGTCGAGAAGCTTCAAATGGAGACTGCAGAGCTTATTAGTTCAGACTTGGCATCAGCCCTGTCTTGGGTTGGTTTCCACAGAGCCATACAGGTCTTTGTATTGAGTTTTTAGTTCTGGATGTTTACCAACGAGCTTCTTAAGGCCCAAGATAGCTCAGAGCTTTGTGAATAATTCAGCTATAAACAATTCAGATTTGACTCAAGGTGTTTGTTGCAGTTGTTCAATGGGTGTAGAAAGCCTGCTACCTGAAATCTATAGTCTTGATGTGACTTTTTCCAGTGAATTAACATGCACATTTAGACCTATTTTCCTCTTTCCTGCTTTTGGTAGAGTCAAGAGACTGATCAACAACTGAAGGACTAAATGAATATCACCCCCATGGATTCCCATTCTTGTCTAGAAACTACTTGTCTGTCAGCTACTGACAGTAGTTGATATGCCAGCAAAATTGCAGATGCTGACGTATCAGCACACCAACCAAAGAATGACTATAAACTAAGTGTAGAATTGTGAAGAAGTTGGGGCTTTATTCTTCCAGAGTCAGTGGAGTTTGCTCAGTATACGGTACCCAGGGATGCATTTCATCCTACTGGTCTAGGCGCTCATTCATGCACCTTGTGGAGGATCTTGCTCTGTAGTGCATGCGTCTTGGATTACATTTTCCACCTAACATTGGAATTTGTATTTATGTAATGCATAAATAAAATGCTAGAAGTCTGGACAGAGTTCATACTCTCCAGCAGAACTGATGCACTCTATATACACTACTTCTACCAGTTATTGTAACAGAATTGGACAGCCAGCTATCCCAGCAGCATATACGATTACAGACCCAGCGAACACGTGCCCTGACAAAGTACTCCTCTTACCTTGTGGAAGGCCCTGACTATACACAAATTTTTTTATAAAGAATAATAAGTGGTTTTAAACCCATGTAAGCAAGTGTGTTTGTAGGGGTGGATTGAACTTGAGCTGATATACTTAAAATGAGGCAGATCCTGAGGGGGGAAGTTTATTACAAATTCCTAGGTATTCAGAGAGCTAACAGAAGAAGCTGGTGCAGAAATACTGCAGGTAGTGATTTGCAAATCCTCCAGTTTCTGTTCCCTAGCTTTCCTTAAGCTAATCTCCCCCCTCTGTGTCCTCAGTATTCCTCTTTTATAGCCTAGTGCCCCAGAGGCTTCAGTTGTCTACTACATTACCAGATGAAACTAAGCCTCTGAATGGTTGTTTCAGGTCTCCCAAGACCTCAGACCTCCATCTCGGTCTTCTAACTATTTGCTGTAACTATCTTTTACAAAGTACTTGCAACTCAACTTCCTCTTCAAGGCAGAGGAAACTCTAATAAAGGCACACAGTGATTTCTAGCTGCTGTATTTAACAGCTGGCTATCACCCCTTGAGGCCTCCCACTGCAATTACTGGGTATTAACATTTCACACTTTATTAAGACAAATGGGTAATTATGTGATTGATAAATGCTAGGATGTACTCCTGTGAGGTACAGAGGATTGTTAACTGTGTAATCACACATCAATACTGTGATGTATATTTTAGTACTATTTTACTCACAGTCCCCAGAGAAATGCTACAATAAGGATATGTCCCAGTATCCATCGTACTAGAGAATGGTTTGAATGCAGCCCTGGGACAGTTCCCCAGGCAATGCAGGGATTGCAATCAGCAATTCATGACTACCAGATGTCACTTCTGACCAGAGTCTGCCTGAGCCAAAGTCCACAACCTTGGTTTTGATAATCCATATTACAGATGGTGAAGGTTGTCAGAGTAAGACCCATGAAGCCATAGCACGTTTCATTTCTTAACAATAGAAACTTTTGTTTTGTGAGCTGCAAAAATTCCATATATTACTGTTTATTCTTTGACTCCATGTGACACAGGTGGCAACCCCTGTATCAGCACTTGTTGCTTTTATGGCAGCAAGATGCAGCTTGAAGTTCTCACAGATTTCTGTTTGGATGTTACCAGCATCTGCCTCCTTAGAGAAGTCACTGCACGGTCATTTTTTTAACAGTGTTATTCTGCTTATTCCTCTGTCTTGAGTGTTCCAAGAGTTCTGTGTGTACTCACAGAACATAACCGAAATTTATTTCTCTTCTAGAAGTGGTGGAATTACACCAGAAATTAATTATACCCATTTTTACTGTTTTAATGTACTAGTACTAATGTATTTTAATGTATAGTAAGACAAGTGCGTATAATTAAAGACTGTTTCGTAGTGCATTTTTACAGGTGGGCTGAATTAATACCTCGCTTTTGAGAATTTAAACGTGTCCTGCCAATATTCTTATCATATCGTTACACAGGATTATATAGATTTCTAAAAATAACAAATAAAAAATGGGAAGTTTCCTCATTTGGTATTAACTTTACAGCCATGTAGTCATTTGCAGAGCTGAAATGCTTATATTCACAACATAAGCTTTTGACTCTTCAGTTAAGGAAGTAACTGGAAGAAACCGCAGGTTCTGTTTCCCCATGCCAATGAGCCACAACCTGAGAAGCTGGTATTTTGGCTGTACACACCCACGGCTATTTCCTGCAGTAGCAAAGGCAATCAGGGAGCTTCCTGTCCACTCCTCTCTTCATCTGCTGATTCCTTCCCTCCTGCTGCAGTTCAGTTCTGCAGCTATGGCAGCTCAACCACCTGTAGGACTGTACCTTTCAACAGCAACAGACGAATTATGAGGAAGGCAAGAAGCCCTTAAGAAAGCTTTTGTATGAAGACGTTCTAATGGGCAAGTCTATTATGAGAATCCTGAGGTAGAGAAGTAGAGAAAAATGTCCTAGCATGGTCTCAGGTCCTTCTGCCATTGTATGACCCAACTTTTTTTACCCCCATGTCTGCCATGAGGCTGAGCTTGTTCTGCTTCTTACTGATGTTGTCCTACTATTCCTACCTCATTGTAATAGCAATTACAATACCCAGTTCTTAGGTAGTGATTTTCCTTTGCAGCTCCCAGAAGTTCTTTATAAAGGCCTTTACTGCTGTTAGAAGCAATCAGGACAGGAAACAGAACAAAACAGGTTCTTGAATGCTAGATAGAAAATACTAGTTATTTTGCATTTTTTACAAGGCAATTATGAAATTATAAAGCCGTTTACTTCAACTTTTTATTTCAGCAGTGTATTTTCTCTAACATACAAACCCTTAAATTTTACAGCAAATATAAAAAGCATAACACATGTGAATAATAGAACAGAAAACAGGCTTGAGCTAGCAATGCGTAACTAAGTTCTTAGACAAAAAATTGCACTAAAGTTAAAAAATTGTGGTTTATTCTACAGTTCTGAAATGAAACAACCATAAAGAATTTTTGCACTTATTCTTAACATTACAGAATGAGAGCTTATGATGTTCAAGCAGATGAACATGTATTAGTGAGGTAGCATTATTATTCTGCCTGGACACTGCCTAAATGAAAATATTTGAATATGCATCAGTCATAAGGAAACTCTGTGACTTTGATTTGCATGGATTCCATCATGCAGCCCTTTAAGAGAAAGGTCTACTCACACAAGTCGATCTCATTCAACTGAAGACTACTCATTTGAGTAGGGTTTATCTGCATGATTAAGAAAATGCCATGCAGCCTGGGATGTGCAGAAGGTAAATCTATTCTAAGTAAATATATGTGAATAATTTCTCTGCTTCTTGACTCAACTGACACAATAGTTATCAAGCAAAATCTACAGGTCAGCATCCTGAAGAAGAATCCCAAATTTCTGATACCTTCTGTTGCTAAGGATGGAGGTCTGCCTTCTGCTGTTTTTATCTGTTGCTGGGGGGACCAAATGCTGCTTCTAAATCCACTGCTGCAGGTGCATTAATATAATCTAGCATCACTTTGGAGACAAAGAACCTTTTCTAATGCAAAAGAAGAAAAGCTACGTACCATGGTGATGAGGATCTGATAAGATGCTTAAGCAAACAAAGTTATATCTGCAGAAAAAAATGTAGCAGGTGCAGACCAGTGCATAATGCAGCACTTGCCTATCAGAACAGAGCGATTCCAGACAAGGAAGGAGAAATGATCTGAAATAGAACATCAGGTCCACTGCCGCTTAAGCCACATAAAGCTTGGTGAATGGAATCAACAACAGATAACTGGCATGAAGTGGGAGAATTGTGTTGCTAGCGGGATGAGCTCAAGATGCATCCAATCCAGTGGCTGGTGTCTAAGATGTTTACCAAAGAAGGGGCTGTGAGAGCATTTTAGACAGAGTGATTTGTCTGTCTACCAGATTATGATAATTCTTCCAGACACTTCTCTGTTCTTTCTAACAGTTAATATATCATTTTTGTGTCTGAATGGAATTAATAAAACTCATAGTAAGGCCATCAAAACAATGTGAAAAGAGCATTTATAAAATGTTATGCAGATGATCTAACCTACTCTCTCCCTACATATTACAAAGCAAATACACTCATTAAAGAGACACTGGCACCCACATGAACATTCCAAGTACTCAGTATAAGGGTAAACAATAGACCTTTCAGTATTTATTACTAAAATTTGCCTATCTCTTGAATTCTGTATTTTTTACTCAGATGCTGTGTTTGGACTATGATCACCAGTAATTTAATTTTTATCCCATTGTCTAAGAAAAGCAGGACTTAAGAGAAAACATTGTTACTCCATTTATTCCTCTGCCCCTCTTTACAAGGGGGGCTTTTAAGAAAATAGTGCTTTCAACCATTTTGAAAGAGAAGGTTTTTATATTTCTACAAATTTCATTAAAATTAGCAAACAAGTGGTGAAGCAAACCCCAATTTGTGACTCTGGAGAAGAAAAGGCAGGCACAACTTTGTTGTCATGCTTTCTATTTGGCAGGAGTGGTTTGGTCGATTGTGTGTATGTTGTAATGGGGTAACTGGTACATGCAGAGCTCAAAATGAGCTGTTGTTTTTCGGGAAGGAGAAAAAGTGATGGAAGGACAATAGATATAGTAATCTAAGTGGTAGTGGGTTGTTCATGGAAAAAAGAACACTAATCAGCAGGAACTGCAAATTTCTATAAATTCACTGCATATAGAAAAAAATTCTCCTGCCTAAAGTCAAAGAAAGAATGCGAGCAGAGCCAAGAGTGAGTATGCAAGTTAAAGGGACAACTGTAAATCACATGGACTGTAAATCATGTGATTACCTTCAGATTATATAAAATACATTTTAAATTGATCTTTGACTGAATATGACTGAATATACTCACTGTGTAAGTATAGAAATTGAAGGCTTTTGTGATAACAAAATACTAATTTAATTTGTTAAATAGAAAATAACACTAATTTCTCCATTTAATTATCCTGAAAGTGGAGAAAAGTAATCTGATTAATCAAACACAATGAAGAGATCATTAATTATGTTTTTAATACTTTCATTACCTTTTGCATTTTTGCAGTATCCAGAGATTTCACAATTCTGCTGAAGTGCTGAAGACCGAGCTCTTCTAGTTGAAAAGTAGCCAGGTAACAAATAACTATTAAAAGAGACATACAGTTAAAATGAAGCAGGAAATTCTAACAAACCTATATCTTACATTCAGCATTCTCTGGGATTTAAACTGTTCTTTAAATAGTCTTCAATATTGTTTCTCTAGTTGGGCAACACAATGCTTGACACTGACAAATTGTGATACGACATTGTAAGTTCCAGTGTAATGTTAACCCTATGGGCTTTATTAGCATCATGACTGTATGCTAAGGTTCATATAAATTAGTTACCTGTTCCATGAGTCAGATCCAAGGTAGTGCAAATCTACACAATTTTATGGAGTTCTAACAGCTCAGGAGCTACACAAAAAATGTAAACCAGTTGTTATCTTAAGTTGTTCACAGAGGTGTTTTGGATGCCTGCAAATATCTGTTTGCAGAAGTGGAAGATCTACCATAGCAGCGTTCGGAATCCTGTAAGAATGAAGGTAAGATCTTGCCATGATGTTTCCTGGTGTTTCTTCTCCTGGGTGTGTATAGTTACCCACATGACCAGGTTAAAACAGACTCTGAATTTTAACTTGAAGAACTTTCTTGATCAGTTCACTGGCTGGCTGCTAAACATGAGTTCTAACTCAAGAGAAGATAAGACACAAGGGTGAGAACGAGTGGCCAGTGATGAGAAAAAAGGCAGCCTGGTTTTTTTGAGTTTAGTACCAGCTTATGCAACAAATATCTGCATATTCCATATGTGAATTTCTGTGTTAGTCTGGCAACAAGGCAAGGGGAATTGGAGTCAGATGGCTGCTGGGAGACACGGCTGAAAATTTTCTGACAGTGTTACATTGTTGAAAACAGCTTTCTTTCAGTGTAGCCAAAATTTTCAGTGTAAGCAAGCTCATTCTGAGAAAATTTTTAACAGGAGACATAAAAGAAAGCTTTGACAGTGAAGTTTTCAACATACTCTGTTCTTAATGTTTGCAGAGAGGATAGATTTTATTCTTCTGTTTCAAAACCATAGTTTATTATACCTAAAAATATTATGCATAAAAAAAGTTGTAAATATAAAATCATGAACTGTTATATTTCTATGACTTGTTTTCCTTATTTTCTCTGTTGTGGCAAGTGACCATTTTTGCAGAACGTGTTGCAGTCTTTGTTTTTATTCTGCATTAGAATAAACCAAATTTTTAAGTTGTGAATTTCTGTGGGAAATCCAGACTTGATTCCTGCCCTCCCCTCTGGCAAGCATGCGGTTCAGTACAGAACAGGCACAGTCAGTGCTGTGAGATTTCTCCAGACTTAAAGTTCATGAGCTCCTGTATCAGCTTTCATTTGACGATACTCACTTGGATCAATCAGGCTTCACTTGCACTGCACTATTTTAGCTGCCACCAAACAGAACTGATAAAGTCAGTAAATTCTGACCAATGTGCTTCAGCTGACTCAGTGTATCGCTAGGCTTCAATCTTCTGCTTTCGCATAGCAACGTATTTAAGCAGCCTTAGCAGAATATACATTTATCTCCTACAAGCTATATTAAATTCAAATCTGCTCACACATAGCAACAGCCTTTATAAGCGGCTTTGATCCTTTAAGTGTCAATGCAGCTTGGCAAAGGGAATCACAAGCAGCTTAAAACAATGTAAGCCAATGACCTTAGACTCTCAACTTGTTGATAAAGGAAAATTTTCCGGGGCCTACTCTCTGCCTGTGACTAATGGAAGCTTTTGAGTGGACCAGTCCTGATAATCCAATTATAGCAACCCTCAGCTTAAAGGTATAATTTATGTGCACCAGACACTGAAAAACATGGGCTTTGGAGAAGTGGAGACAATGAAGCATTACCCTTTGGAATAAACTTAATATAATATTACTTTCATCCTTGAAAGTCGAGGTTCCTTTTCATTTGTTATTTGATTGAGATTTCTATACTTTTCCAGACTGTGACAGAAGCAACCAGAATTGCCATAAAAATCAGTAGCTTTTAAAAAGTAAAATGTAGATATACTTACATTAGGTATAGTTTTTTGTATATTTTAACCACATTGAATTAAATTGACTGGACTTTTCAAAGTACCCACAAAGCTTCAGAACGTATTTGACCTAGAGAACCAATGCCAGTGCGATTTGTGATTCCAACTTATTTAGGGACTTAATAAATCAGCCATAGTATACATGTATGAAATGCACAGCGTGGAAGTATTTTTACATTACTTTTTAATGTACTTGTCAGTGCCTGAAATAACTTTGGGAGTAGTATCTACTCAGAAAAACTAGCTCATACTATCAGATACAGCTGTATTGTGACTGATTCTAACCAAGTAACTAACAAAAGGAAATAATTGACCTCATTCCTGGAGACAGACAGAAGTCTGTTTATGTCATTGTGATGATCTGTAATGAAGAAAACCAGTATGGCTAGAGACAATCAGATCTTCATACTGTGAGACATGCTTTGTTCCTCAGCAGACAAAGCTGTGTTATACAGTTTCTTACCTGAATGGCAGAGGTACTAGGTTGAATAGAAGAGAATAAAGAGAAAACACTGAAGAACATTTTTTGAAGTGATAATGGTTAAACTTCCAAGATACTTCTTCCAGCCACTGATGCTATTTTCCATCTGCATGTTACCTAATCTGCAGAATTTTTGTCGTTAAAATTCCAGTTAACACCCATTGGAGTCCAGACTAAATAACAATTTCAGGGCTTAGGCTTTCTACCATAAGGCCATTGGAAAAGGTCCTGTACCTCATACTGCACTGGGCACAATGACAAAGCTTCAAATGGAAGGTAACATTAAGACCTACACTAGTAAAATAGCTTTTTTGAAGTTTTGTGGTAAGCACATTTGGTGTTTTAAAGAAAACTTACCTATATAGAGATTACGCTCAGAAAACAGGCAGTATCTCCCATCCTGAACAAAAAAGGCATTGACAACTACATCCAATAAAGACTTATATTCTATGCATCCAGCTAGAGTATCCAACACAAAATTTTCTTCTGTCACACTAAGAGTCTGTAGAGATACAAAAGTGATAATGATTAATGTATTCCGGAAAGAAAATGTCAATTGTGTACAAAAAGAAGTACACTCATTTTGAAGTAATTAGCAAATACGAATAGCAAAGGGCAGAGCCTTTGGTGGGGCTGATGCATTTCTAATACTATCAAACATGGGCAGCCCTACAAATCAACAGCCCTTGCTAAGTAAAATGGAACCTTCCCCATTGTGAAACTTTCGGTTTATCTGCTGACACAGGCATTTAGTTAAAAGGCTTTAATGTGCAAATGTTGATAGTTAATGCAAAGAAAATGTGAAGTCTCTGAGCTATAAGCAATGATGAACAGTCAACAGTATGAGAAAGTTCCATTAAGAGCTTGCTTTTCCAGTAGGAAATCTGTTCTTTGTCGGTCTAAGTCTGTGCTGCGTAGGGAGACTAACTGGAGGGGAGAAGCTGGGCAGGGTTATGGAAAAGACTCTTAACTGGTACTGTAGCCTAATATTGGAGAATATGACTAATTAAAAGTAAACCTGTGAGTGCCAGGATTCCTGTTCATGCAGACTGTTTCTTACCCAGCTGTGCTCTTGGTCACTTGTATGTTCATGCCGTACCACCAGAGAACAGAAAAAGGAGGGTCAGGTGTTCACTGTGTGCCATTTGCCATACCTGCCTCATAATCCCTTTAAAAAGTTTGAATGCTCCTGAACTTTACAGAGAGTTTCAATGAGAATAAATAACCAATGGAATAGCTGTTACTACATGAGATAAACTTCTAGCATGAACTACCCTTAAACACTGCAATAAAACCTGGGGCTCAGAACAGTTTGTTATTACGCGGTGAGAAAGGACAGCCACACTATCACAAAATGACAAACAATAATGATACTTTGACTTAAGGATGTTAGCCAAGAAGAAAGCTAAGTACATCTTCTGAGAACATGCAGTCCACATTTGATCTATGATGTCTCCCACAGCTCTGAGATATGAGAACAATTGAACTGCAATAATACATCAGATGAGAGGTTCACCTTGCCTAGCAGGCTATCTGTTAGCATCTTGATTGCTTTATTTCCCTAATGTGATTAATTTCTAGTTTGAAGGTATTCTTAGATGCTGCTAGAAGGAACTGTGTGAGTTTTCTGATGTATGATGCTACACAGGGCTTTGAGACTGAGCAAATACAAGGCAAAACTTTTAAAATGCAGTTCTAAGTTCTAAATGTGAAAAATTTTGCAGAAGCATCCCAAGTGCATTTTCTTATGTTGTCATTCAGCATAATTTTTTCCACTACTCCTGCTCAAAAGCCAGGGTTCATTCCTTCCAGTTTGTGCATCATCACTAGAAAAAAACAGTGTCTCCATATTTGTATATATTCATATACAGATGTATGCAGGCAAAATTACACCTACATACATCCTTGTCATTTCTTTACTGCTGTTGGGATTACACTAATACCTCTGATTACCTCTCTAGCGGAACTGTAGTAGCCAATATTACTAACAATGATACACATACAGAAACAGAATCAAGCTCAGTTTGTGGTCTTTAAGTCCTTAAAGCTAATAATAGTCAAAGTGATAGAAAAGATTTATTTCTATAACTGAAGTAATCAGATATGACTCTGTGACCCAGATATGTTGGGTAAAAAGAAACAGTGTCACCAAACTAATCATTACATGGAGACATAGAAGCTTCACAAAATCTGCTGGTCAGCACTAGAGACTGAGTGCAAATAAGCAGGATATCACCTACATTCTTCATCAGGGCTCTAGAGAAAGACGAACCAACAGGCTATGGTTGAGAAGGGAGAGACATAAAGGGGAATGGAGCCAATTAGAGTGAAGTGGCAAAGAAGGAGTGTAGAGAAAGAAGGGAAAAGGGAGGCAGGGGAAAACAGGAGATAGAGAAGAGCTTAGATGGAGGATGGACACAAGTGGGAAGGCAGAAGAAAGAAAATGAACATATCTGAAAATATACCAAAATATTAATTTCATGCAAAGCACGCAATTAACTGCTAACCACTGAGCATTCTTGTGAGGCACACAGTTCTTTCCAAATATACCTTTCCTGGATGAAGATTTATGGAAGTTCTTTCATAAAACTGACAAAGAAAACCCAGAAATCTAACTTCTGCCAAATGTTCAAATATGGATCTCTTATTTGAGATATCTGAGAGTTCACTGCAAAAGGCAAAAGCAAACCTAAATACCTGAATGGCAGAGTGACAGAGGATGATATAGTTCCAATAAAAGTAGGATTGTTACATTCTGAATCTAAAACAATGGGTCTGCTTGAAGAAATGCAGTTGTATGTGAACAGATCAATCTGCAGACAACAATAGCTCTAATAATAAGCTGCAAGTCCATAGTAAAACTGAACAGGCCCATCAGAAACAAGCCCCACAGAAACTCTCACAACTATCTCTGCTAGAAAGTTAGAATATAAACAGTTTCCAAGATCTTTATTTGATTAGTCGTTGCATTCGCCTTCTGAGTCCTTGGATCTATTGTACATGTACAATACATGTACAATAGATCCATGCTTTTTACATGTACTTTAGAGACATGACCAGAAGTAGACAGATAACAAGATGACACCAGTTCCCAAATCATATCTCCCATACAGTAGAGACTATGGCATAAAAATGCAATTGCATACTTCTGTTGCACTGAATACTGAAACTTGGCAGAAGACAAAATAGACCTTGAGCAACATGCCTAGTCTATGCTTAGGAAACAAACTATCTCTAATGTCACAGCTTGTTATTTGTTGTTTTGTTGTGTAAAGTATAGTAAGTTTATGGTAGATGAACACTGGATGGTCCTATATTTTTAATGCTTGGAAGCTTATATAGTACTGTGTTGGCCAATAGCTGTACTGGATGTAAGCAAAATACAGTCATATGTGCCCATAATGTCATTCCCATACAAATATCTGAAGGAGTCCTCTCTAGGGCACTGAATTTCATAATCTTCCAGTTCCCAAGTGTTTAAGTTGTAAAAGAATGATCCTGTCTGAAATTATCCTGAATGAACCTGTGAAAAAAACTACTCTTGTGTGAATATGTGCTGATTGGTGTTACCTTCCCCTTCTGAGAAATCCCTAATGCCCTTAGTCTGCTTCCATGAACGTATTTTCCTTGCTCCCAGGCACTTAGCTGTACGTGGGAACCAGTCAAGTTTCTTCAAGGAGAGAAGAAAGTGTGTAGCAAGATTAAGCAGAGGACTTTGTACACAAAGCCCTTTGTGTTGGCTCAAGAAATAGAATGGATTAAATGGAGAAATACCTGCAAAAAGCAAGCTTTGCCACCAGAGGTGTATGGTTACAGTGGGACCTGTTTAAGGGCCAAAGAGATCAGAAAAGGATGGGTAAGGAGAGAAAGAAAAGCTCTGGTTTATGGAGAGAAGGAAGGAAAGGAACATCAGCAGTGCTCTCTTTGAGACTTCCCAGGATAAGGATTTGGTTTAAGGTGAAACAAACATTTCAGAAAGAAGATAATATTTGATTAAAAGATAAAATAGCTTTCACCTCCTGAGAGAACTGAGTAATAGTATGTACTGAACTTGTCTACTTCTAGGCAGAAAACGTACATTTTGCAGATGCAGTCTGATTAATTTATAGTGCTTCAGATATCAGTGCTAGTCCTCTCCAAGGGCCTAATCAAAATGCTGTGGATGTGATAGCTGATATTCCTACTGAATTCGCTGGGTTTTGCATCAGTCACCAGAACCCACTCCTCTTTCCCTCTGAAGTCAGTGAAAATGCTCCCAGTAATTTCAACGGGGGGAAAACCCCTGGGATCTTAGGATATAAGTAGGAGAGTGTCCTGCTTCTAGTATTTATGGTTAACGTTGCAGTCACAAGCTAGTGTTTTCATCTTCATGTGATAATGCTGACTACCTTGAAGAGGTACAGTTAACAGTATTTTCCCTTGGACTTAAGATTAAACCACAAGAGCAGGACGTTGCAGAAAAATCAGATTCCTTCCTTTCCTTAGAAAGATCCTAATCTGTATTTATGTCAGCAAATAAGAATACAAATTAGACTTCCGTAAATCAGTAGGATTTTTTTTTCTCACCACATGTATCAAAAAAATCTTGCATTACATTATTTTCATATTTAAACTAAAGCGATGACTTTTGACATTTGGGGATTTTACTCACAGTTGAGTGGGCACATGCGAGACACAAGCTGAACCAACACAAAAGAGTTATGCCAAATTACACCGTGTTCTTGCACAATGGAAAGCTCATAAACAGGTTCATCTTGCTAACCACATGAGAGGGATAAAGGAGTGAAATGGTGAATTTGGGCTGGCAGTTCTGATTTTACAGAAGTAAGCTTTCCAGTAGATGGGATTCATAGTGATCACTATGATGGGTCTGATCCTGCAACTATAATTGAAGCAAATAATTCCACTGAAAATAAAGTGGGTTATTTGCACAGAGAAAGGCACAGACATTGCCTGGTAACTTCTGTGTTAAAATCCGTCTCTTGTTATCACAGCAGAAGATTGATTCTAACAGACACAAGGAAGAAAAAAACCCCAGTATTCTTCAGTTAGGTAAAAATCTTAATCTTTTTTTGAAATGAACAGATGCAATCCATTTCTATAAATGGCCTGATGAAATGATATGCTTGTATACAATACAAGCTGGGTGAAGGATCACTCTGTATATGGATTGTTTTTGATAGATTTAATCAAAGAATACTTAATAAAAAGAAGGGGGAGTAGTACACAAGAATGAAGATATTATCTGGAGGGCATCAGTCTGATGAAAGGAGTATTAAAAAGCATTTAGGAAGATAAACAAGCAGAAATAATCTGGGCATTCAAATGAAGAACAGCAGAAATAGAGATGTAAGTTTGAATGTGAATACTAATAATTTAACAAACAAAAGATAGACTTAAAGAATTATTTTATGTTAATGTGTTATTCAGGATAATGCAAATAGAATTCTGTTTTAGTAGCAACAAGGTCACAACATTGAAGCAAAAGCATTTATTTGCACTTATTGTTTTTAGGAGGTTTGAGGGACATAATACGATTCTTCGTAACTGAAGGTGAAGGCTTGTTTGATACAACTGGGAATCACCCATTGTATTACTAATGAACCTCTGTTCTTATTGAAAATACCTGCAGTAAAAACCAAGTCCAATATTATTTTATAAGCATCAGAACTTACAATAATAATAATTAAATTACAAGTCAGAAGTGTAGTTTTCTTCCTGGAAGAAAATCAAGTCTGCTCATTCACTGAGAACAGCAAAGAGTAATACTTTTTATGATGTACAAGTCACATGTTGCAGAAATAAAATTTATGGAGCTTAACACAGAATCACCTCTAGACTAATTTTCATCACAACATTCTAATTAGAGAAAATCATATTATTTATCTCCCATTACTCAAGAATTAAAAATTCCTACCATATTTCATTTGTATTTCTCTAAAAATGTAAGGCTAATAATCAGCGAGTTTCCCTAACTCCACTTTTACAGAGAAGGGTGAATTAGGAGTTGGAAGATAGGAACTGAGACCGAAACATGTCTTTCTCTCTTGCTTCCTGCATAGCCTTGTAGAGATTATGTTCTCTGTCGACACCTTGATTTTAAACACTCTTTAGTACCTGGCACTCCAGCAATTTATTTATACATTTCCATCACACCGAAAGAAGATTCTGTCTTTATATATACAGTGGTTCAGACAGACCTAACTACTGTCAAAGTAACAGTTTATATCTGGTGCTTGAAATTCACTTTCTATTCCTTTAGTACTAATTTTCTGATCCCCTATTTGTATATTGAAATACTGAGTGCCTGCAAAGTGCAGTAAGTGAAAAAGAAAAACGTATCCCAGTGGTTACTGGCTATGTTATCTGCTTGATCTGTCCCAATGACAAAATGTAGGGAAAGATGGGTACTTTTACAAAGCAGTAGATAGGGATTAGATGTGCAGCTGCTGTTACTGTAAATGAACTGTGTAAAGCTCAATCTGATGTACAGCTAGAAAAATAAAGTCTTGATAGCAGTATCTAATGCCATCACTTCTCCACAAATAAATATGACCAACTACCTGTCTCGTTTATACCAATACATGTACAGAGTACTGCTTTTGACTTTGGGCAGTTACCCTGGAACATACTTGGAAGCAAAGTGTACACCCAGATATTTCCCAAACTGATTTGAGAAAAATCAGTTCCCTGATCTGAGGGATCTACAATCCCTACAATGAAAAAATATGCTCAGATGGGAACACTGATATTTAAATAAAATTATAAAGATTCATTGAGATAGATAGATAGATAGATAGATAGATAGATAGATAGATAGATAGATGTAAAAAGTAATGATCAAGAGTTTGCTTCTGCTTCTGTTGAAGTTAATGGATACCCTCCCACACTATTCAAGAGGAACAAGACAAAAGTAGCACATAAGAGATGGAACTGGGACAGGTTAAATGAAGAGACCTGGACAGGTAACTTTGAGGGTAAGAGAAAGGACAGGGATAGAAAGGTGATGGAGCTTAGAACAGAACCTCATTTATCTTTCTCTTCCATCCATCCAATATTTGGCTAGCAGAGTATCCCAAACCTTTAAAATATGGTGATTTCCCAACCACTGTGAACTGCCAAAACAGAAATTTCTACACAGTCATTGTGAAAAAGCAAAATATACTATTATTATTTCACACAATAATGTATCTGGGCTTTTAATTATTTACGTAACCTTATTTGTAAGTAAAATGAGAGCGTCTAGAAATGAAAAGAAAATCTTGCTGAAGAGTTACTAGGCAAGCCTCTGGATTGTGTTGGCTTCGCAGCAGCACAGGGAAACCAGTGGAAATGTTGCGCTGGATTTGGAGCAGAGTATTCAACAAAGATCAATTCTATACTCAGTAAAAGATCTGATATGGAAATCTACCAGTTACTTCTTGCTATCATTTGCAAAGCGAGTATATTTTCACCCTACAGCTTCAACCTTTTGTATTTTATGCCTCTTGGTTTTTTTTTAATATATTCCTATTGTAAAGCCCTTCATTTTAACATATACTTGTTTGCCCGCTTTCGCTTCTTCTCTTTTCGCTTCTTCACTTTGCTGGCCATTTTTACTGCTTTGCTTTGCAAGGATTCCCACAAGAATGGTCTCATGCCCCTGGTAGATCGTTGACGGGGATATTTGAATCAAGACAGATTGTGCCTCTCAGACTCAGCCCCTTAGGACTAAATGAAACTTCCTTTCATAACATATTCGCGTTTACCATGTACACAAATAAAAACCCTACAGTCTAAAATGCTGGCCTCTTTCTGTGACATTTCCTTCTTATTGTTGCCAGATTAATTTCAACAATGCTAAAACAAAACTCTCATGCTACTTCTTTCCTCAATTATTGGTCCTGTTGGCACCCTGCCTGTCAGTCAAGCCCATAACTTCACAGGTGATTTCTCACATAGACTGCTCTCCAGGATATCCTAACAAGTTTATGTGCACAACTTCACTCTTTTTGAACAGTGGGTTTCAGGTAGTATTTTCCTATTGCTTCACAGCAATCTAAGGTAGTGCCTCAGAATTTTCTGTTTTATTCTAATAAACATCTCTTTCCTGGGTTTAACTAATCCAGTCTTTGTCTAGCAGATCAAATCTCCGGAATGCTATTGTTAAGACTGTTCTGCTAGTCCACTGCTTTGACCCACTTACTCCACCTAGCAACTCACAGTTCATTCTAGAACATAAAATGAAAGCTGCCTGTCTTCGATATCAAGGTACTTCACAACTCACTTCCATTCAACCTATGCTGTCTTGTTCTTTACTGATGTCATCTCCCATTCCTGATCAGCCAAGGCTGCCCATCTCCTCATTTCATTTATTACATTTCCAAACAAGTAATTTTACTTACTTTCCATACAAACATTTATTTTGCTCTTTGAAACCTACATGATTCTGACAGAGGTTTTGCTCTGCAGTATCTGCTCCTTGCAGTTCAGGTGAGAATGTGTGACTGAAGGAGGTGCTTATCTCCAGGATGTGGCACTTTACCATACTGGCATCCCTAGTAGTTCCTGCAGCCTGGGGTGCAGAGCTCTGCTGAACACATTCTGGAATGACCTGTGTGTGCTGGTTTTTTATTTTGAGAAAAATAATCTAGCCCAAAATTGTTGGTTTCACCAGGAACAACCACAAACACCTAGACAATAAACGAACAGGCGTGTTTTACATAGATCATCAACAAGATGTCAAAGAACTAAGCAAGACACCTCAGATATCACATTAGAAGGACATAAAGACTATAAATCATTCAAATACGATAAAGATATGTAATATGAGTGAAATATACACTGTTGATACTGACTGGAATCTGACTGCACTTTTAGGGGATGGAAAAGTAGTTAACCAATTGGAAAAGACTATTAGAATAGGAGATAGTAACTTGTAAAAACACCCAGACTGATCTACTGCATACCTAAGTAAGTAAAGAAATATAAAGAGAGCTGTGTCTTGGAATTACGTAGATTTGTGCTCTTGGAATCTGAGCCTCCTGATTTTTGTCTGGTCAGTAGTACAGAACACTAGGTTTGTTTTTTGTCATGCTGCTAGCATAGGACATCCAGGCTTGACTCTAGTCTGTGATATAATGTGATGACATTTATCAGGATACAAACTGGAGGAAGTTTCTGCATGAGTCAGTTAATATTGGCTGATTTGTAAGTGGCCAAGACTGGAAATCATGTGTATGAAAATGCTACAATATTTTGATAATATGCCTATTGTGAAACAGAAAAGAAAGAATTGAAGTGAATTTTCCATAATGAATTATAATCACCCATTTGATACTGAAACAAAGATCGATTTTATATACATAGATCTTGTTTGCTTGGATAAATTCACAGCAAAAATATTATGTAGTAAGTGAGCTGAAACCACCCCACAGAAATATTTCTGCCTTACCTTTGGCATCAGCTATCCTCCCTGTTCTTCCCCTTGTGAAAGGTTTTGTTATGAAACTTAAGATTCATGTTTCTTTAATCGAGTTACTGCTTTTGTCTTTGTATCACCTTTCCTGGGCTGAGAACAATGATCTGAATATTAATTTTTACAATTATTTATTTTGGCCAAATTTACCTGCTCTCTGCCCAGCGAAAAACAATTATTTTGAAACTGAATCAGTTCCCTGATGTAATTCAGCATATAAATGCACAAACTGTTGTGCCAGTTATGCAAGGCAGGAGGGCAGTGGCAGAAACCAGGGTCCTGAAAAGACCCTTGTTTAAGAAAGCAAGCACCCAAGAAATGTGTATGAATCCACTGCCTCAGCCTCTGATTTTCACATCACACCTTCATAGTTTGATATTCTCGTAGTCATTTGTATTTATGCAGAATCAATTGTCTAACTGGAAAAGCAGTGTTTTAGACCTTATTGTCAGAAGTGGAAATGAGCACTGGTGCTGCATGGCAGTGTGGAATCAGGGCTCCAACAATGTAGTTTGATAATACATGTCATGCACAGACAATAGCAGTCTAAACAGTATTACTGTCTTCCCTTAGTGATTTTTTCTAAAGCTGATTCAATCCAGCAGCTGCATCAGCACAAGTCAGGGTGGCACTGAGGACAAAGAGATGGGAAGAGGTGACAGACTGAGGTCAGGAAAGGATGGGAACTGCTTCAGCCAGTATAGTGACATATTGGCAAATCTTGGTCTAGTTACTTGCAGTATTAGATTAAAATCAAGTAGTTGATTTACTGTCACTTGCCTTCTATCCTACTGTTCTGATGGTCACTTATGTCCTCAGAACAAGAATACCTTATCCTGTGAGTCAGAACTGCATTTCTGTATACGAATGGGTGGTTGTGACAGAAACTTCTGTTTGGAATGAAGAAATGAGGAAGGAAACTACAAAACAGCTTAGTCATAAGTGGAAGAGAAGCTTTCCCTATCACTGTCAGATCCATTTCAGAAGGTTGTTGCTTTCCCGTTTTTTGTTACCACCCAAGCAGTTTTTCAACACTTCTGATCGTTACTTCCTTGCTTTCTGGTGAGAGACATAAGAAATTTGTACTTTACTCATGAATGAAAACTGTCACTGTAACAAAAATCTATGAAAGTTACAACTACATATCAGAAAACAGATATATTAATGTTTAAAATCACACAGTAAAACAAAGTAAGCCATGTAAGATGAACTGAAACTTAATATACCTGCAACATCTTAGCTGATTCATCCAGGAAATCCTCCACACTCTGATCTTCAGGGTTAAATTTGTTAAGCTGTTGGACTATTATTGCAATATGTTTTCCATGGCTGACCATCTTCACCATGGAGAATCCTTTAAATATAGTAAATCATTAATTTTTCATGCCTCCTTCAGTTGTAGCATGATGTATGTTGAAAGGCTCAAAGAGAAGATTTATTGCAGTAATGTAGAAGAGTAGCTTTCAAAATCACAGTTACTCAGAACAGCTAACAGGAGAAATGAGAATACAGTACAAACATCAATAAAATATAAGACATAATTTCTTATTCTGAAAATGTCTTAAAATATCCTTAAAATTACACCTGAAATGGCTTCTGTATCAGGTTATTTGTCAAAATATAATTAAGGCTGGTACTAGAGAAAACCAAGAATTTTTGCATGTGTGCTGTCTAGGTCCTGTTTAATACATTGCTCTTCCCCGTGAGATGCAACTGAAGGCAAAATTTTACTCTGAAATCTTATCACGTGTTGCTATCAACAGCCTACTTTTCCCAACCAACAAAAGAACAGTAACAGAGAGGAATGATAAGGAAGCAAGCAGGCAGTGTTGGTCAGCAAGCTGGGCAGTGATCACAACACATCAGTAGTCTAGATCACCCTTACAAGATTTTTGAAGGCACAGCAATTGGGTGCTTTTTCTACTTGATGCATTGTTTGTGAAATGCCTGGGTTACATCAACCTCAAACCATATCTTATGTGTGAGAGTTTGCAGAACTGGCTACCTCGATTTTAATGTTCACATTACAAGAACTATAATGAATTTGTTTGTACACATGCATATGCTGTTGTGTATCAAAGACCGATGATAGTAATGATCCGGGCTCAAAGTCATTAACCTGGTTTAGCAATGGGAAAAAATGAGAACAGAAGTAATTTTCCATGGTGAAAATAAAAAAAAATACATTTTTGAAAATCATTCCTGTGTTTTATATATCACCATATTTTGATGTTAGAAAAGAATGCTTGTTCAAGATGATTCATTTCCACTGTGGTAAAGATAATTCGTTTTGTGTTTTAAAAGGATATCATAACACTTCCAGATACAGTGTTTTTGTGCTCTGCCTTTCAGCATTATCATACTCATTTGCCTAAATAGCACTTCTAATTACTAATCTCAAACCACTGAAAAAAAGAGTTTGTCTGTGATTATGTTCAGTACAGGCACTTAGTTACCTGGTATTATTGAGACAAAATGTCCAAATGAAAAAAAAAAAGGTCCAGCAAAACAGAACTGGATCATGACAATGGATGAAAAATAAAACCAAGAGGTGCTAATATGTCATCTCTGTCACAGGGGGAAACCACCGCTTCTCTACTCTGGAATCACGATCCGTTTCTCTGTACATGCCAAGGTTCTTATGCCCACAAGGGACTTTGGCTACGGGAGAGAGAAATACCTCTGTACTCATCCAGGCTGAATCATGATGCAGGCTCCAAAACTCTACCAGTCACAAATACTTTTTCTTCTAGCATAGTAGAAATAAGATGGAGCTCTCATGTTCTGTACATGTTGATATTCACCACTCCCCTCCAAATAACATTAAAACCAAAACCTGGAGTATGAAAACTAAGACTTATAGTAGTTCCTTGAGAACTCTGGACAGACAGGGGTTCTTAACAGAAAGAACTTCACTTGTGAGCATATTTAAACAAACTGCTATTATTATCATTAATGTTTTAAAACACATACAATAGGAATAAAATGGTTTTTTGTGTTGTAACACACACACTTATTTCCACATAGCCACTGAGGAGAATAGTCTAATTGCTGTGTATAAAAATGATACAAATTTGTACTGTGTACAAAATGGTAGACATTTTCTTCCATATCAGAGATAATATTTCAGTTACAGGAGCTAAGAACCTGATTTAGCTTTCTTTTACAATGGAGCTTGGAGATACTTCAAAAGCCAGTGCATAGGATAAGACTGGCCACAATTGTTGTGGCTGGCTTCAGTGACCTGAAATATTCCTTCAGGTTTTACATTTGCTCCTATGTTCTTAGCCAAGATAGACTGTGATTGCATGTCCTCTGATGAAAGCTCTCCTTAAAAAGAGGGCTGAACTAAGCCTTTCGGAAAAATTTAATCAGATCAAGTAGTTACTGCCGCAAAATGGAATAGGTGTTCCTTTTGTCTGTGTGCTAGAAAAAGAGCTAGTGAACACAGGGCACATTTGTCCCACTGGTTACACCCTGCCAGTCTCATTTACTCCGGACTTCTCGGCGTCATCGGCTGTCACCTGAGTGTAGTTGAGAGCAGTTCTGGGCACGGGTCCTCTTTTCAGCAGATTCCTCCCTTGAGGCAGCAAAGCATCAAACGGAAAACATTCACCCTGAGCAGCTACGGCCTGGATCTTAAGCTTGTTTTGAACTTGCATGTATTTCAACGTTTTGCATCCCTACTGCAACTATTTTACTTGACATAAAACTATTTTTTTTTTTCCTCTAGTAACTCGTGGAACTTTAGAATTAAATATTCATTGTCCAAAACCGTCTGCAAGGAATTTGTGCCGTATTTACAAGATGGGTAAGCCAGAGGACAGCGAGGCTGGTTACGTGCCCGCAATCTCAGCGGTTAATGGAAACGCTGGGAGCGAAGCCCGGCAGCCTTGCCTGCAGTGTGACACAGGCCCCGTTGGTGGTTTTGTATTGGATACACAAGCACATAATAAACGAGCGAAGAGTTAAAAGCCTGCGCAGGGCACCTGGCGCTTTCACACCTCAAACGCTTCCCCCTCTTTGCCCCTGGAGGTGCCCTGCGCGGCTACCGCCCCTCGCTGCCGGCCGCGCACCCGGGCCTCAGGGCGGCCGCCGCCCCAGGTGAACGCTGCTCCTGCGCTTTGCGGCGCTGCCCGGTCTCGTACCTGACTGCCCCCGGCCCCCTCGCAGCGTGGCGGAAGCGGCGGCGCAGACCCTCCTTGCGCAGAGACCCCGCTGAGGCCGCCGGCGGCTCGGCCCGACCCGGCCCGGCGCTGTTGCTACGGGGCGCGGGGCCTGCTGGGAGCTGTAGTTTTCCAGAGCGCCCTTCTCCGTGTTGTGGAAGGGCCCGGCCGAGGGCACAGAACTACCCAGGCGGGAACAAAGATGGCGGCTATTGTTTGGCGCCGTTGCCAAGCAATTCGTCCCGCTCCCCCGCTCGAGTTCCGTACTCAGGGCCGTCTAGAAGCCAATCAGCCGATTTCCACGCACTCGGGGGGCGCTGACCGTCACAGGCAAAGGATTTGCTCTCCTGAGGCGGACACGCTCAGGGTAGTCCGAGGAGAGGACTACAAGTCCCGGCACGCACCGGGCCGCGGCGCTTCTCAGCGCGCCCCCGGCGGCGGGGAGTGGCATGCTGGGGCGCGTAGTCTCCCCGCCCCCTCCCCGCGTTACGCAAATGAGCAGCCGAGGGGGCGGGGCGAGTCCTCCGCGGGGCCGTCCCCGGCCGCCCTCCGATTGGCACCGGGCGCTCAGCGGGGAGGGAGCGCGTGGGCCTGCCCCTGCGCATGCGCGGCGGGGTGGCTGCTGCCGGCCGCGCAATGTTTTGGGGGCTGTCAGCGAGGCGCGGAGCCCGCGGTGCCAGTAGCCGGTCCTTGCGCTGAGGGCAGCGCGCGCGGCGCCCGCGCTCCGCGGCGGCTTGGCGGCCTCTGCCCTGAGCGGCGGCGCCGGGAGGAGTGGCGGCGGTGGCGGAGGAGGAGGAGGCGGCGGCGGCTGCGGCGGCGGCGAGGACGACCCGGCGAAGCCTCCCGGCGAGGCGCAGGGCTCGCCCCGTTCCCCCGAGCGGCGCGGGCGGGGAGCCGGCAGCGCCTCTGGCAGCGGCAGGCGGCGGCGGGGTGGCGGCGGCCGCGGTGATGATGAACAGATTCCGAAAGTGGCTCTACAAACCCAAGGTAAGTTGCGAGGAGCCGGCGGCACGTCGGCTCCTCTTCCCCCCGCCCCTCCTTCCCCCCTTCTCCCGGGGTCACCCTCACCCCGCGGTTGAGAAGTTGAGGCGCGGCGGGAGGACGCGGAGCCGGGCGCGCAGCCGCGGCGTTGGCGGCCGCGGGGACGGTGCGCGCCGGTGCTTCAGCCGGGAGCCGCCGTCCGCGGAGGTGGCGCGAGGTCGGCGCGGAGCGGGGCTGGGTCTGGGTCTGGGTCTGCGCGCTTTCGGACGGGTCCTGCCGGACGCGGTCGGCGGCGGCTCCGCGGGGAGAAGGCGGGAGGGGCGCGGGGTGCGCGAGGCACCGGAGCGGGCGAGCAGCTCGTACCGGCGCGCGCCGAGCGCTCGCCCGCTGCGGGGGGGGAGATGACAAAGCAGAGCGTGTGCCCGTGGTGCCGCTGGGACCCGCGGAGAGCACGGCCCCCGGGCAGCGGCGGCGGCGGGGGGCTCTCCCCGGCCCCGCTGACGCTCCCGAAGGCCGGCCCCGGCGAGCCGCGGAGGAGCTGCGGACCCACCGGCGCGCCCCGCGGCGGGCACGGCAGCGCGGAGGCGGCTCTGCCCAACCTCTGCCTGCAAAGTCCTTCTCGGCTGAGCTGCTGCCGGCGGGTTCTGGGGTTTGCACGTAGCCTGAACCCGGGGAGAGTCGGTTCAGGTGCTCCTGTTCGGCTGTCAGGGCTCTCTGCGTGCGCCTGAGAACTTTTGAAGTTACATTTTCTTTTTTCTTTTCTTTTTTTTTTATTTGGTCGAGTGGTGCTCTGTAGGTGTGTATTTTCTGCCCGTTTCTTCTCGCTTTGAAACTCTTGGAAGGGATCCAAGAATCATAGGTTGGCTTTGTAATGAAATTAACTTCTGGCACGAGTTAAATAACAACTGTCTGGAGAGTGATCTTGTCTCGCATGTGATGTTCAGATCGTGTATGAAGAACGCTACTGGTTTTGAACATCTACAGCTTGGTTTTGTTTTTTTTTTTTCCATCCAGGCATTACAACAGGCAGTGCAGTTATTCACTTTATGAAGTTTTTGATTTAATTTTTGTCCCGGTCTGGCATTACCACCCATTTTTTTCCTAGTTTTTAATTTCAGTAATAAATGGTAAGCCTCATTTTTCTGAGCCGTCCATGCACATAGTCCTTTGGCCTATGTTATAACCTGTATGTTGGGGTTGGGGGGAAAAAAAGGAGTCAAAGTGATACTGCAAAATAAAAGTTCTGCTTGTGCTGGTTTTACGGATTTTGTATGTAGTCATAACCCTGAGGATACTGTTGAAGAACGCATACTTGTCTGATATTGTTGCTACTAATTAAAAGGAAAATAATTTAGAGATTAAGTAACTGAAAATACAGTAACAAATTACAGGTAGCCTTTAGTAAACTTTGCTCTTTGTTTTATGTGAAGGAACAGTTAAGAGAGAAATAGTTAATGAACAAAAAGAAACACTGATAATCTTAAATGTAGAATAAATTATTGGAAATGTAGCTCTTATCACTATTTTTTATTAAACCTAATTATATTTCTGGTTAATTTCAAAGGGAATTTTCATCTTTTTATGATGAAACTCACTAATATACTGTTACTTTGTTGTATGCTGTATGTTCAGCATCCAAGGTCTGTATCAAACAGCGTATTCTTACGTTTCTGTGGGACTTTTTGGTGGTAAAGGAACTTTCCAAGCCTATTGCATGACACAGGGCCTCATAAATCAGTAACATCTATTGCTGTTAGTTTAAAGCTGGAGCTGTGTCCTTTCTCGTATATATACTTCTTGGTGAATAGTTTTTGTTAGCTTCAGTAGCTTACTACATCCTTTTTGTACTTGTATCTAAACTGGGCTACTGCCAAATTATAATAGCTCGTATCCCCTCAGAACAAAGCGTTTCTTCTGATGTGCCTATTGCATTGATATGGACAATGTAATTAAATACACAAAAGTGTGAATAGCACTTGTTTTTGATGGGAAGTAAGGTGGAGGACCTCTCATTTGGAGACTGTAGCTTTCCTGGTTATACTACTTGCTTTCCTATTTTGTCAAGGAATCCTTAGGGTTCCTTCCTGTAAGGTTAGTGGGTTCCACAGTCTATTTTGAAACATATTGAATATAAGGTATTTTGAAGATTACTTTATTAAAAAATGTATTTATTCTGGTGGAGGCTGTCACCACTAGTGACTTGGGTTGCTTAGTTATAAATCTCCCTTAGATTCTAGGGGTGCCAGGTACCTTTTATCAACTAGGTATTCCCTACTACCAAGGCTGGGGCATGCTTCTTCTGAAGTATTCCAGCACCTATTACCATAGAATAGGACTTGTGCTTGGCAGCAGATTTTGATGGTACTGGTTTGATTGCTCTTCAGGGACACTTTTGAAGAGAGGGGGTGATGACATCAGAGTGCAGCAAATTCACAGTACAGACTGTTCAGAAACCTGAATATATAGTTTAGCTTAATCCCAAGGGAACTATTTCATAACTTTTCCTATTAAAAAAAAAACCAAACAAAAACCCAACCCCAAAATATGTAAATTAAATCAGCTTAATCTTTGCAAATGTGGGAGACAAGGAAATGGAATTAGAACAGATATTCCTTAACAAGATGGAACTGCTAAACTATCAGGATAATCAGGTTACTGTAAGATGCTGGTACCTGCATCTAGGCAGAGAGATTTGCTTGGTAACTGCTGCATCTCTGTTTGAACACACTAAGGATTGGAGAAAAAATGCGGGTGTAGGAAGTGGAAAGGCTTGACTAATGTCGTGGGCATGGCACAGGGGCAACTGCGTAACTTTCCTAGGTCCTTGTGCAGTCACTTGTCTTCCTGTCCAGCCCTATTCTTCAGGTATGCTGATCTACCAGATTTTAATAACCCAGATCAAATGCCGATGGTAGAGGTAACCAGAGAAGGAAATGAATAGCAGTGACGTGATCTGTAGAGCTGCTAGGAGGCAGACTTTTAACTGATGTGTTGGAGACGGAGCAGAGATGAGATTATTTTGTTTCCAGCCTCCTGTGCCACATCAGTTGTTACTGTTTTTGAATGTTGTCTCTAAGATGTGTTTTCCTTCTGGGGACTGCAATTTCAGAGCATTACATTTCTGGGGGGAGGTTGATGCTTTTTGAACCAGGAGAAAATGCAGAGGACAAAACTGCAGCACCCTGACGGTACAGTAGTTACTCTATTTGACCTCCTCAGGACACTGCGGGCTTCCCAGGCACTGCCACCTTTCCGAGACAAAGAATGACCCCTTCTAAATGAAAATATTATTCTGTATGCACAGATATAATAGAAATATTTCATATCGCTTCAGGGAATTTCTTATCTTGTACCTTTTGCTGCTGGAGCATTCCACAGGTGTCAGGTCAGAACCTGCTCTCGGGCAGATCTGAACATCCATCAGAAACACGGAACTGGACTGGTTTTGCGGAGTTTTGAAATGACAAGTTCTGATATCCTAGGTACTCAGTGTAATTTTTGTGAATGTCGCTGCTTAACTCTAGAGACTAGATTGGAAAAGGCACGGGTAAATAGCTCACCGGGGTAGCTCTTCTCAATTGAGCTGAAGTTTATTGGCATTTTGAAAGAACTGTTTACTGTTTGACAGGGGGGAAAAAAAAAGAAGTCTGTCTCTAACTGCAGCTTCAAGATGCTTTCAATCTGTTTAGCATAAGACAGAAACCTTTTCAGTGTATGTTGTTTTAAAAAATAAAATTATGAAAATTAAATATTGCTTATTTTGTGTTTACATCTATGGATTTGAATAGATTTTTAACTGGCAAGCAAAAGCCAAGGAATGTGTTTTCATGAGACCTTACCTTCTTTTTTTTTTTTTGATGTTTACTTCAGTTGTGCATCTCCTAACCTATTTTTTTCTCCTAGTTTCTTTTACATAGTAAGAGTGTGAACTTGTTGCAGTAAATGTTGAAGAATTGCTGTTCCTATAACTCGCACAAAATTCATGGTCATTGGTAATAAAGATACCTCTTTGCGAATGCATTGTCCCAGTTACATGATGCTCACAAGGCTTGTGTGAGCTTTTTTTATGGTTTCTTTTTTTAACACCCCTCTCCTCCAGGATGGCCCCGGGTACAGCAGTGCTGTTAGTGGCTGTTTGAAATGAGTGGCTGTGTAACTCCCATGGAGATGTGAAGATAGACTTGCGGAAGTGGCCCCAACTTGTAGCTAGGAGTGAACACTTAGTAACAAGTAGGTACTCAGCAGACCTCTTTCAAATGCTTCAGAGGGAATGCATCTTCTCCCCCTGGAGTGCTGGGAGATGCTGAGAACAGTAGTTGCTACCGGTAGTTGTCTTGGGTATTTGTTTTGAAATACTTTCACTGGTTTCTTTTTTAAACCGATCATGACTTTCTGCAGCTTGATTAGCAGCTGTATCTCCAAGACAAGAGGTTCTTTCAGGCCGTTAACATGTTTCTGCAATGGCGCTTTCTGATCACGAATGACATTTAGGGATAAGTGAAGTGCCAGGTACTTAAATAAGGCTCGTTTCTGTGTTTGTGCATAGTGCCTTTTGCTGACTTTTAAAGGGTCTTCTTCCTAAGCTACTTTTACAAAACAAGCCAAAGATAGGTATGCTAATTTAATAAAAGGCTTAAAACAAGTGATAGTGAATTGGTATCTTGTAGGAAGACCTCTTCCAAGTAAGAGGAAGAGAAAGCATTCCTAGAGGATCAAGAGCAATCTGCTAGAGTAGAAAAATGAGAGACAATGGCAAAAAAAAAAATCAATTGATCTCTAGGAGCTTCTGCATTGCTTTGCACGAGGAAGACTGTTTGAAAAAAAAAAAAAGGAAAGAAAAAAGTCGTAGGTGAATGTTGAACATTAAAAGCTGCACATAAGGCAGTCTTTCTCAACAGTGTTGTCAGGGTTGCTGCGTGGCAGAGCTGTTTCAAAGAAGTGAAAGGTCGGAAATACAATAGGAAATAGTCAAAAGTGAATTTTCAATTTTTTTTTTTAAGGAAGTGAGGAAACATGTTTAAAGGAGAAAACTGATTGGAAGTAGAAAAAGAGAAAGGAGTCTTCAAAGATTAACTGAAGTTTGGACTTCAGAACGGAAGATAGCAAAAAATTGCGTGGTCAACTACGTGCTTAAAATACTGCAAAGCGTGTTTTTAAGGCTGGGTCAGTAGAAAGACATGCAGGAAGAGGGAGAATTATTTTAGGCAGTGTTTTGATGGGTAGCAATGGTGAGACATGAAAAGGGATGAAGCTACTGGAGTAGCCAAGCAACTATTGAGACTAGGTAGTAAATCAAAGAAGGATTGTTTTATGGAGTGATAGGTAGAAAGCAGCTAGGATCTTATTTTAGCTGTGATTTCCCAATCTTAAGAGTGAAGGGTTTGCTCTTCTCAGAAGAGAACTAGTGAGTTCAGTCTTGAGAAAAATGTCTGCGAGAAAACTACTTGAATGAAGAGTGAAAGAAGAGATAAACGTTATTTGTAGCATAAAGCTACTTTTTACTGGTGCCATACCGTAATCCAAGCCTTTAGGCGCAGCAGCTTGTGAATAAAACTTGTTACTTAATGCAATATTTATATTAACATCTAATGACTTTCAAAGACAGAAGAGTGAAGTTACCGGGTTTTTGGAAATCTTCCATTTTTTCATCATAATCTCCTTGATCTCAATTATCTGCTTAATTATTCTTGTTGGTACTGTGTGATGAGAGGCTGCAGCGATTGACGCACAATAATGAGTGGTGTTGGTCAGAATCCCGAGGCAGGCAGTTGATAAGCCATCGCACTGCTCCTTTTGGAGCTCTGCGGGCTGTCGCTTCATTTCAGAAGCACCATCTAGTGGCTTGGACACAAGTGCCGAAACTGAGAATTCTAGCTCCACAGCTGGCTGAATAGAATTACCTGCAGTCATATTGTTCTTAGCCTTGATTTTACCTGTATCTGAAAATGGGAAGTAGGTGATTATTAAGAGAATAGTCTATTAAGAAAATTGCTTGGCTGTTCTTAATTACTGTGATGTGAGATAAGTACGTACACCTTGCAGAATTGTTTCTGATGTGGATTGCTGTGAGCGGAGTCATAGTATATCAGATCAAAGGTCCATCTAGACTGGTGTGATGTCTGGTGGTTATCTCTGTCTGTGTCCTGTAACAGATGCCTAGGGAAAAAAGATGAGATGAATAGAAACTGATATTCCCCCTGGGCGGTTTTTTAAACTTATGGTAGTTTGCAGTGTAGGAGCCTGCTGAGCTGCAGACTGCATCCTTATAATTCAATAGCTCATCAACATTTTGCCTTAACATCTCATCATTTTTCAGTTCATTTATACTTCTGGTCTCCCTAATGACTACTGGCTTCTCAGTGCTTAAAGCTGAGTTTCATTCTAGTGAGGTAAGCAGTTTCTTCATAATCTTTTTCAAGCAGCCATTGGTATGACCTGTTGTGTCCCTTGGCCTGC
The DNA here is from genome assembly GCA_025345505.1 of Todiramphus chloris collaris. Classification (NCBI taxonomy): domain Eukaryota; kingdom Metazoa; phylum Chordata; class Aves; order Coraciiformes; family Alcedinidae; genus Todiramphus; species Todiramphus chloris. The sequence continues at coordinate 34,262,740 of JANVCC010000035.1, forward strand.
AGACTCTCTTCTCTGCTCTTTCTCTTGAAAAGTTAATTTGAATGTTGAGATTTTGTTCCTTTCCTCTGGTACTTAACAGAATTTAGAAAAAAACTTTTTTCAGGATTGCAATGCATTTTTCCTAGGTTGTTTTAGAAGACTGAGGAAACAAAAAAAAAAACCCCAAACCTGGCAAAAATAACCTCTTGCCCTGTGCATTGGACCACAGGGGAATATTTTCTTATGAAACTAACTGAAAAATACATAGTGTAAATAATTTAAACATGCTTCATCTAACTGCTTAAATAGTCACGATGATCTACTTTCCTGGCAGTTGTGCTAACAACATTCTTTTAATTCAGTAAAACTACTTAAAAATAATGATCTTTACAATAAAGTAATTGAAGGCTGAATATGGATGTTTGGCTGGTGTTTGAATACTGACTGACCTTCCTAGTGCATGTTAAAGAGCAGGTTTCTCCAGGTTGGTGGTCTTTTACTGTAGGATGCTGCTGAACTGGGGTCTGTCGTAACTGCTTTCAACTGAGACTGTTTTAATCATGAAAGTACAAAATATTTCAACTCTTTATTATACCTGCAATTCCAAGCCGGAGATCATTGGTACAACAGCCATGTGCCCTGTGCTGGCCTGCAGGAAGCGAGCTGCTGCATTCCACGCTAGCTGAAGCTGTTGAGTTCCATAAACTCAAGCTGTCCCAAAGTCAGCTGAAGCAGAGCACTTAACCTCTGTCTGATGGATAGCTCAGTGTAATAGAATACAGCTTTCCTTTGAGGCAGTGTCAGCTGCCCACTATTGAAAAACAGGTGAGTGACAAGGGTTATAATTCATTTTATAGAAGTCTAGACTTAGGATATAGGAAGGAGTGAGGTTTTGGGGGAGATAAAATGTTTGGGCAACTTAAAGATACTTCCTTTCAGTCTCCATGTACCTTCCTGCTATAACTGGAAGGTACGTTTCTTTTGATGATGTGGGTCAGACTTACTACATTCTGTCTGTGTATTTCTGTCTGGGTTTTCCTTCTTGTCTTCCCAGTAGTCAGTTATTTTTTTGCATTACTTCCTTGGGCCTCTAGCCTGGTAATTCTTCTTGATCTTTCTGATCCTGTTGATGACAGTTCTTACTTCAGTTCCTCTACATTCATCACTCTCTCTTCTCTGTATTGTTATCACTTTTCATCCTGTTTTAGGAATAATATGCCCTGAAAAGCTGCAGTGAGGCAATGTAAGTGTGTAACAATCTACAGCAAGGACAATTGACCTCTAAGAGTGTCCTGTAGGGACTGGCTCTACTTTGCTCTGTCTTTGTGGGCCTGAAGCTGGTTTTTCTTCTCTCACAGGACCTTTAGTCATACTTGACAGCCATTCAGAATGAGTAACATAAGAGTGAGCATCACATCAGTTCCACATGCACCACGCTGGGTGAATGAATGCAAGGAAAGCAAACGGGGAAAGGACACTGGAGGGGACACAGGTGAAGAACTTAGCGGGGGGGGAAGAAAATGCTTGACGGGAAAATGTAAGAAATGTACTTTGTGTAAGGAAAAAGGGAGGGTTATTTTCCTGTTCTTTCAAAATGCCTGCTTTTTATTTTCAAATGGGGCACAGGTTAATTTAAATTGGGGTGATGTTTATACTGGAATGTGTTAATTCCTGCCATTGACTGGCACTTTGATCTCTGAGAATTATGGGTGGTTGAAGCTAAACTAACCAGATGCTCAGGGTGTTCTGCATTTCTGCTTTGCATTCTTTTAATTCTCACCTTCCTTTGTAAACCTTTCAATGTAGGAAACTTTTCCTGACATTCTGAAGTTGATCAGATGTTCAGAATCCTAGTTTTTTCATGTTACTGTTTACTGCCATGAAAGCGGTCTTGCATGTTTGTCTGGAAGTTACTTTTGTATGTTTGTCATCTAGGAATCTTTTTTTTGGAATAGTATGAGTTCTCGTATGTATGGTGCCTCTTTCTCTATTTCTCCTCCTGTAAGCATCAGTCTCCTGGCAGAAATTTCACCTTGCTGTTTTGGTCCAGTTGCTAGAGTTTGTGTGCTCTTATACAAATAAAAACACATCAGCATGCTTCCTGTAAACACTCCAAATCCTCCCAAAGCACTCTCTGCTTTTACCTGATTTTCAAGATTCCTATACAGAGAATTCCTGCATTGCTGAACCTATTTAATGGTTTTTAAAGTGTGTCTTTTAGTTTTGAGGTGTTTTTTTATAGAGCTAGACGAGGATACGTTATTTAGTTGACAGCCTTACAAAAATGTTGATGCAATTGAAATGATTTTCTTTTATGGTGTAAGATTGATGGAAGCCCTTATAGAATAAGAAAGGGTTAATATGATGTAAGGAGTAGGAAAAAAATATAAAGGTCTGTCAAACAAATTTCATCTTGAACCCGTGGTTTATTTTGCTATGTATTTTACGGAATGTTGCAGGGCCTCACTGAGGCATAAGTGATGAAGTGGAAAGGGTAACTAGGTTTTTCTGTGTCCCTTGGTGGTAAGTGGTACATGTTCATCCTTGAACACAGTGACTGCATGGTTATGTGAATATAGATCCACACCTGTGATGCCATGAGTGAAACCTGTTGCCTTACTGCAAGTGTATGCATAAGCTCCCTTGAGTGCTTGTAAAGAGGTATTGGAAAGCTTTGCACTGATTTTTGGAAAGTCTGTTTCTATGTGATATCAATGCTTCTGATGGCAAGTTTGGCCAGATATGGTGTCTGTTTTGGAGACTATATGTGGCAGTGGGGACTTTCAAGGAATATTCTTCCTGTGCACCTCGTATGCTGAATTTTACACAGCAATTGTAAGATAGTGAAGAACATTATGTCATGATCAGCAGCAAGTAAATTAAAGATGTTCTTTGATGTGCCTTATGTTGAGAAGTGCGTGTGTTTAAGATAAATTATATGCATAGTGAATGTCCTTAGTTTCAGCAAGACTGAATTTTTGTTGTTTTTCTGTGCGTTTTTGTCAGGTTATTTTTAATTTGTTTTATTTTGTTTGCTTAGGCTGTATCATACCTCTCTGTACAATTTTGTTCACTGTTTGTGATGGCTTCTGTTTACCTAACGAAGATATTATTTCCTCCTAGATTTTTTTTTTGGGGGGTTGTACATAATTACAGACTTGCGGGCATTTTTTGCCCGCTTGTTTTCAATGCAGGATACTTGACAGATCCTAGGTGATTCTGCTTTAGGTGATCCTGCTCTAGCAGAGGGTTGGACTAGATTATCTTTCAAGGTCCCTTCCAACCCTTAATGTTCTGTGATTCTGTGACTATGCCTGATAGTAGTGGTGACAGTAGGAAAGGAGGTACTGAGTTAGAAAAGCAGTTGGCTTTATTTCCTCTGCTTCTCTTCCTAGAAGAGACAAGCAAGGAAGATTTGATATTGGATGTTTATCTTTATTTCACAGCATCTATTCCTTTGACACTTTTTTGTCCACTTATTTTTAAAGGTATGTTTTCTCAGTCAGCTACAGTATTTCCTTTGACAATTAGTTTCTTTAAGAAAACCTTAGCTGTAGGTTGGAGTTGATTTCTTCTTTTCCTATTGAACTTTGAGAGTTATTCTTTGGCATTTTCTTAGTAGACAGTGCTGTGTTTCGTTGCTAACAAAAATGAGGAGGTTAATGTTAAAACAACTTGTACCTCTGTGTTTTAAAATATTTTTAGATATGGAACTGGGATGCAACTTCTGAATAAACTAATGAATCTTTAAAAGTCTGTGACATGCTTTTCAGTATAAACATTAAAGGTTTTTTTACTCCACATTAGAAGTGTTCTGTTAATTTCTTGATGTAATGTGTATGTATCAATCTATATGTAGATACATATACACATTTATAACCTACTGTTCTAATGTTAACAAATGTAGGTGAATTGCAGCTGCATAGTTGCTTTTGTTTCCTACATGGAACAGAGGTAGTCCTTGTTTAAATTCAGCTGTCCTGATTGATGCTTAATAAGCTTTCTGATTAGTTTAGAAAAATTGTCTGGCAGATATTAATGAAATCTATTGGAAAAATTATAAATAATACAAGACTGTCATAAATAATACTTAATTAGTGGTCCTGAAGAGTTAATAGGTGACAGCCTTTCTCCTGGAAAAAAGTGTTTTCGTGTAAGGAAGCTGAGCACAATTTCAGTTTAAGCCAAGTCATTTGTTATCATCCAGGTCAAGCAATGAAGTGCTGTGAGGTTGTTTCCAGCTCTTTGTATAATTATTTCTCTTTCTCTGTCTATACAAATATATCTGTGTTGTGTGAGGTCCAAAACTTGTGTACTGTCTGTTCATCCTTCAAATGCAAATAGTCATTCTCCTAGCTTTCAAATGGGTGACTGAGGCATGAAGGTGAGATGAGGTTAATCAGTGTCCTTAAATGTAAGTCTATAGCCAAACTACTCAAAAAAGCTTAATTTGGGCTATCTTAGCCATTTTTTTTCCTCATTTGCCCCTTCTTTCCGTCCACTACGTTAAATGCCATTTTTTTCCTTTTAGGTTAGCCTGCAATAACATTTTACAGCGGAAGCAGTGGACCAGATTGTATGTACTTTGCTATTCAAAGATTGGAGTGCAACTTACTGTTGCCATATGTTAAGATTCACTGTCCAACTCTTGCTTACAAACGAGAACATATGGGAGATAGGTAATGGTGATTTTCAACTGTTAATTAGTCATGTTTAAACCAATGCCTCGCTAACCATGCCTCTAGTCAGCTCTATTTGTCTTTCTCCTATCTCCTTAGTGGTAAAATCATTGGTGTATGTTGATGTGGAAAGCTTCTTGGGGGGGGGGGGGGGGGGGGCAAGGTTTCCTTCAGCTGAAATGCTTCTGTAATTTTCCAAATTGTTCGTTGTGTCTCTCAGGTCAGTAGCTGGCTGAGTGCTAAGTGCACGGCACAGAAAATCCATTTCATTCAGTTGGGGTATTTTGATTACAGCTGTTATGTTTTGTTTGGTTTGTGTAAAACAAAATACAGTGATAAATGCTGCATAATAAAATGGGAATCAGACGTGTCTCTTAAATGCTGGCATCTGTGAGAGATATATATAGGCTTTAAAGGGTTGGATAAAAGTTTTATCAGTACTGACTGAACTTAACCTTTGAACCTGTTCACTGCAGAATGTGAGTCTGGTTTATTGTTGCTCCATAACACAACTCTAGTTACCTAACTCTGTTACTACATACTGTTTATGACTCTCCTACTGCTTATTAGGCCACTTTTCTTTTATTATGACCTAAGTCTTCTGTGAAGTGTACGGTAAGATATGATCAATGTATTAGAGCAGTAGTGATCTTTTCAGAGCAAAAGGAAGCATTCACTTTTCTCTGGTGTTCACAGTATATGACTCCTATCAGCAATCTTTGTACACTCCCCTTTTGAATTTTACGTCAATCAAGACAGTACAGAAAGTGCAGAAATGCTGCTAGTCTACTGCTGGTGCTTCAACTTACAGCCCTGTGCTCCTGTCTTAACTCCCTGCTGTTACTGATGGAAGTTGTGTGGCTTTGTTTGCATTGGATCTGCTTTCTAACAGAGGTGGAAACTTACTGGCTTTGTTTATGTAGTTTTTACAGTGTTGTCAACTTAATCGAGGAGAGGGGCAGTACAGTATCTTGGTGACAGCATGGTCTGTTTATCACCTTGTCCCAACTATGGATTTACATCTTCAGTGTCTCTAGTATTTGTGTCTTATGTTGTATTCAGCATATAATACTGGTAAAATGAAACCCTAATCCAGATTGCACCTATTGTATTGCTCTGTCTTTTGTACGAAAGATGTTGATTCCCATCATGCAGAGAGCAGGCTGAAACCCAGGTGAAGTCACATGGGACTGAGACTTGGACTTCTGATTCAACTCTTTACCATCAAACAGGCTCTCACAAAGTTATTTTTAGGTGACATTAAGGTGCAGACCTTGTATAAAATGTTAATGCAAGTAATCTTGCAGTGACAAAGGCATAGATAGCATTTGCTGGAAGCAAAACTCTGAAGAAGTAGCAAAGCAAGACAGGGAGCTATGAAAGGGCAGGATTTTCACATTCGTGAGCTACTTGAGGCTTTGAGCTAGCTGTTCTTTTCAGAAAGAACTGTAAAGGCACTGAAGTATTTGGTTAATGCTCTATTGTGTGTTTGGCATATCTGTTCTCTGTTTCAAATTCAATATATGAATTGTCAAACCTAGGACTTGCTAATTTGGTGCTCAAAGCCAGTAAAGGGAAGGATCAGCTAATTACACTATTTCAACATCTAAAAAAAATTAATTTCAAAGCCTTTAAAAGCCTTTCCTCTATTTAATTTTAATTATCTGGCTCAGGATTAATATTTAAATGGCAGTGTTGTCAGATAATGTAACATTTTTCACTGTGTGCTTCCTGGAATGAGGATTGGAAAAACTGGTAAGAAAGGGAGAAATACACATTCTTTTTAAATTTAATTTCAGATGAAAGAAGGTTGTGGGATTTTTATTTTAGTTTTTTTAATCTGCACTTTGCTTGCTTGAAAGCTAGTAAATAAAACCTCTGCAGTACTAAAAGCAAGAGTAAGATCTGGGATACACAAGCACAGCAGTAGAAGTACTCTTTATTTTGTGGATTCCCACCCCTTAAGAGTAAAGCACCAACTGCACAAGCCACTGCTTTCTGCACCGGGAGTGCTTTAGAGTGGTGTTGAGTGGTCACAAAAAGAGCTAAGAGCTTTGCTGCTTGGGAGAAGCACCCTTAAAGCAGCAGTAGATTCTTCTTGGGAGGTTATTTGCTTAAGCAATTTAGGAGCAGCATGGTTGATTATATTACAGTATGTTTCCATATCTTTGTGCCTGCTTTCCTTACTCTGCAGTCCCCTAAATCCACATGGAATGCAACTGGGGGCAGGAAAAAGGCATAAAAAAAATCACTGTTCTCCCTGGATAAAAGAAGGTGTTAGGGGAAGTGTAATCCTAACCTGCCTTTGATGTTTTTTCCAAATGGTAATGATTTCTGTCAGATCAGTGAGTGATGTGCTGAGGAGTGTGGGCACTGAGCAGGAGCTGTCTGCAGGCAGTGGCGGAGCACCCTCTGCAGCCTCCTAATAATACCTAAATCAGCTCTGTACATGTGATAGATTATTGCTGTGAACACCCAGAAAGGAACGTTAAATATCCAGGTGCTTGATGCTGCTCTACAGGCCCGTCGAAGTATGATGGTAGATCCTTAGGGATAATGATTAATTAGCATGTTGTAGACCTTCTGTGTGTATTACGCTACTGTACCTCTTCTGAAAACAAAACTCTTAGCGGTTTCTGTAGGTTCACTGCAGTTCAGGCTGAAAAGTAGGGAATAGCATGTCCAATGGGAATTGCGTGAGAATTAGTTCTCTGATAGGTGCAAATTTTAATGCTATTTAATAAACCGGGGAGAAAAGCTTGAGAAGTATTCCCCTGTTGAACTGCCAGTTTACTGCCTTATGATCACAAGCTTCCAGGCTTTGGTAACCTCTGCTCCACGTTCAGCAACAGACTAATCACTGGTGTCATTCTGGGACATTGGGCAGGCTGGGAAAGCGTGTGGCCAAGCGTGTTTACAAAGCTATGGGCTCTTTTCAGACATCTGAGTTTCTTCTCATCTGCTGTTGAACAGCCTGGCCTTCCTGAATGTATGAGCCACATTAAGTTGCAGAATGTGTTGTAAGGAATTCAAGACTTCCCAACTGAGCCATGAACATGTTGCTGTGATTTGCTTTCACAGGTGAATGATGTTCTTAACATACAACAGTAATTGAAATTCGTTTCTATGTCTTATTAAATCAATGACACTGTGTATGCCAGGGTTGTGTCAAGCCTTCTTTGTGTTTCATCAATATCTTTATACAGTTGGTTTAGAATATTGTCATAACTAGTGACAACTCCTGGAAAACACGGCAGTTCTCTCTGCTGTGTGTAGGATTGCCTGGCTTTGGCTGACATTATTATAGCTTTCTGTACCTCGTAGATTTTGCAGCTGTGCAAAAGTTCACAGAATTGTAGAAAGAATGAAGTTGGTAGGGACCTGTGGAAACTCTCTAGTCCGTCCTGGTTTCTCAGGACTATGTGTAATTGGGTTTCAAGTGCCTCCACGGATGAAGACTCCACAGCCTTCTGGGGAAACCCATGCCAGTGCTTTATCACTGTTGCAGTGAAAAAGTATTTCCTCATGTTCAGATGGAATTTCTTGTGTTTGTATCCACTGCCTCTTTCTCTCTTGCTGGATAGCACTAAGACAAGTCTGTCTCGGTCATCTTTCCACCCTCCCATCAGGTATTTATACACACTGGTATGATCCATTCTGAGCTTTTTCTTCTGCAGTATGAACGGTTGCAGCTCTGCTGGTCCTAGTATGACAAATGTTCCAAGGCATGAATCTTTGGGGCCCTTTGCTGGACTACCTCTGATACATTCATGCATGTCTTGTGCCAGGAAGCCGAGGACAGGGCCCAGCACACGCAGCACTGCTGAACAGGAAGGATCACCTCTCTTGATCCCCTGGCAACTCTCTACCTAATGCAGCCCAGGATGCTGTTGGATTTCTTCGGTACAAGGGCTCACCACTGGCCTATTCAAATTAGAAAAAAAAAAAAAAAAAAAATTTTTCACCATCTCTTTAGACAATCTATTGCTCTTTCTTAGTTCTTTTTCAACTCTTAGTGCCAATCAATTTTTTTTCCTGTAAATTCATCTCTTAATCCCAAAGAGGCATGGAAAAGTAATAAATTTACTAATTTTTTTCCATAGCTGAATGGCAATGTTTGTGGCTTTTTGTTTTGTGTGCTTTTGTTTTCCATTGTTGGTTTTTTTCCCATCTCCCTGCTCTAAATGAGCTTTTAATTTTTATTTAATACTTTTATAGGCAGTGTGTTTTGAAATCTCCTATACTTATTTCTTTTCTGCACCTTCTTTAGTTTGAGAGGTAGATCTATAAAGCTTGACAGGAAGGGCTTCAAGTGAGACAGCAAGAGTGCAGTATGGACTGGAATGTACATCTGTGGTAGCTTACACATGATCTTGTTTTTATTGACATTAAGACATTGATTTACACTCAGTTGATATGTTGTAATTACCTCACTCATTAGAACCTGGTCTTTGTAAGTATGTTCCACTTGGCAGTTTTGTGGAATATTATCCTATTTTTTTTGGATCATGTCTGTTAAGGTGGTGAACTTGATCTGATGATGCAGTTCACACTATCTCACAGTGCACTGAGGCCCCTTCTCACCCTCTGCCTTGTCCCACTGCTTCCCCAGCTTTGACTTCAGCATTTGTTGAAGCCCTTGCTAAGCTGACTCAGACTGGAAGAAAACAGTTTGATGTGTTAAGGAGACCTGGACTGACCTTTTCCATGCTTCTTCCTGCCCCTGGAGAGCTTTTTGGGTTTTTGTTGGTGGTTTGTTTGTTTTTCTTTTCTCCTCCAGATCTGCTGATTAAGTCAGTTTGCTGATGGAAGGCCAGATGAGCTGTAATGTCATGCAAGAACTGAAGAGCAGCCAGCCAGGTATACAGGAATGGGGTGAAGGAATCAGAGAAACGGCATTATTCTTTTGGCAACTGCAAGTTCATCAGGGAAATGGAATCAGTTTGTTCAAATGTAAATTCTTTTTCTGCTTCCCAAACCATTTTTCATGTCTTAATGCAATTGATGTGTAAGTGGACTATATCCACGCTTCATTTTTAGAAGCTGAATCGAGAACAGGGTCCATGGCAGCTTTTGAAACATGCTCAGGGTTTAAGGGCAAATAGTGTAACTTGAATGTTACACAAGAAGTTCAACAGTCTTTATCCAGAGCAACTTCATCTAGACTGTGTTCCTTAAGTTCATTAGGAAGAATGTTGCGTGGGTCAGTGTGAAGAGTCGGTGAGGAGAAGAGGTGGTGGTTCTGTCTTGACTAGACCAGTCTTGTGGTAGAAGGGTGTTGAACTGACTTTTCTGTCCTTAATGCAAGAAAATAATGTCAGCAGTTTATTAACTTATTGTCCTATCCAAGATTACAAATTTATGCTTGTTGTGTGTCTCCCTGTATCTTTCTAAGCTTCTCTAAATACTTCTTCCTTCCTCCTCTCAGTAAAACAGGGGTTTTTGACTTATGTTCTCAGTTCTCTTAGTGTTCTCTACTTTTCCATGAGGTAGTCTTTGAGTCATTCCTTAAATAATTTAAGGGAAATTTTATTTGGCACTACTGATATGAATAGTATTTTCTTTGATGTGTTTATTTTGGTACCAGAAATGCAACTTATAAAGAACTTAAAGTTTCTTACTAGAGGTAACTTGTTAGTACTTTTCTGTTGTAATACTGGAGAAATAAACATTTCCAAGCCTATGGATTCTTGAACTTCTTATAAAGCGCAGTTAAAATCTTTTCATTTTTCTGTCTTGAATGAGATTGCCTCAGGCCAGAGGCAGAGGAAGAATGAAGATCTGAGAGATATTCTAAATAAACATGAAGTAACTAAAGTGAATTAAGTATAATTAATTTTCTTTTTCTTTTCAAAAATGTCAGAATCTAAGAAGGCCAGTCGTGGTTTAGATTTTTTTCAGATCTTTTATTGAGAAAGGACAGGTTTTGACAGAGAACTAAATATGCAGTGACTGATACTTGATTATTGGACCATACACCTTGCAAAAGTATTGATTCTTTTAATTCTAACTCTTCTTGCCGGGTGTATGTGTGGGTGCACGGTATGGGTTTCATTTTTGGTCTTTTTTTATGATGAACATTGAGGTATTATCAATTTTGATGGGGAAGATTCATCTGGAACAACAGCTTTTTTACTCAGAAGCTTTGACTCCAGATACTTCGAATTAGCTGCAATTGCTGATTAAGTTTGTGGTCTGCTTTGGCTTCTAAAACATCTATTTGCAGCATCCTGAAGGTTTTTTTTCTTGATGAGAAGTTGCATAAGCTTTAGGCTATTTTTAGAAAAGTTTCTAAAGAGAAAGTTTTCCCTGAAGAGAAAGTTATGGCTTGCTTTCTATAATGAAAGTAGCTGAAGTCCAGAGTGGAGCTGTTTATTCTTATAAATTATTGCAGTAGGGGCTTCCAGAAGATACTCTTGAGTTGATGAAGGAATACAAGAATTCAGCCTTTTTGTAGATAGCTAAGAGATGTTTGCGTGCAAGGAGAGCCTGGGGCACAGTTGCTGCTGTCTCTGCCAGTCTTGTGTTCAATGTCTGTGTGCTGCTGCCATAGAGCACAGCTTGAACAGCCTTATTTTCTAAAACCAGAAAGCTTTAGAACAAAAACTATATTGGCTCTTCCTGTCTTTTCCATTTGCAAACAGAGTATTTGCAGTTCCGTAGGCTTTGCAGGAGTTGCAGGGAGGGAGGAATGTTGCCTCCCTTTCCTAAAGGAAGAGGTATTGCAAAGCTATTCAAAGGCTAACTTTAGCCTCGCGAAGCTAGGCTGCTTCCCACATCAAGGAAGTGAAAGACACATTTGTGGGAGACAGTCTGTAGCATCTGTAGCTAGTTTTCAGTGTGGCTTGCCACCTAGAAGAGCTCTTCTCTCCTGTTCTCTCAGGGCAAGTCATGTTCCTGCACGTCTAACTTATGCGAATGGTCCTCTTGAGAGCTGAGGAATCTGCTCTCAGCATTTGAAGTAGTATTATTTTCTTCATAAGAGGTATTTTTGGGTTTTGCACTAATTACTTATGTTATATAAAATTTTAGAGATACTGGAGAGTGAAAATGAATCATAGCAATCAGTTCAGAGTTTGTATGTGCTATATAGGATTCCTCCAGTTCCTGACCTTTCTTGGAGTCATGTTCTTCTGTAAGAAAAAAATCAAATATGCCTGAAAGACACTAGAGGACATGCACAATACTCATGATGTTATTTTAATCTGCTTTTTCTCTTCTGGTTTCATCCTTTTATCTCATGAGAACAGCATCAGCTACCCGGAATTTTTGTTTTAAAGGTATTATGGCTTCCGGGAACAAAAAGATCTGGTAGGAGAGCTATTTTAATAAGATTTGCCACAACTTGGTTTACGTTTGAGTGTGTTCCTACAGCTTTTTAAAACAGAATTTTTGTTGGTGCCAGAATGCTGCTCATGGTAGCAACTGCCTTGAGGTGAAATCAAAAGACTGTCTCAGAATTCACACTTTTTATGGCTTATTTTTCATTTGACTGAAAAATATTGCATCTATTTTAAGGTCACCTGTTGGTATAGTTGGATAGTTGGAAGAAAACAACTTTCCAGGATCGGGTTATTGTATTTTAAACATAATGCAGTATATTTTGGTGTTTAATTTTGCAGGTATTGGTAGGTAATTTTGTCATGGCTGTGGAGAAGGCTGGAGAAAGGATCATTATCTCTTTCTGTCTCTATACATTGTTTCTTACTTGAACTACAGACTTTCAGAATGGCTGGGGTTGGCAGGCTCTGGAAATCTTCTGGTCCAATCCCCCTGCTCTAACAGGGCCCTCTTGGAGCCCATTGCCCAGAACCACATCCCGACAGCTTTTCAGTATCTCCAAGGAAGGAGGCTCCACAACCTCTCTGGGAACCTGTGCCAGTGCTCAATCACACAGTAAGTGTTTCTTGGTGTTCAGAGGGAATCTCCTGTGTTCCAGTTTATGCGCATTGCTTCTGGGCCTGTCACTGGGCTCCACTGGAAAGAGGATGTTTCTGTCATCTTAAAAACCTCTCATCAGGTATTTATATCCATTGATAAGATCCCCTCTAAGTCTTCTCTAGAATGAACAGTCCCAGCTCTCTGACTCCTCAGGAGAGCTGCTCCAGTCCCTTCATTATCTTCATGGCCATTTTCTGGACTGACTCCAGTCTGCCCACGTGTCTCTTGTAGCGGGGAGCCCAGAGCTGGATTCAGCACTCCAGGTGTGGCCCCACTAGTGTTGACCTGCTGGTAGTGTTTTGTCTTGTGCAGGCCAGGATACCATTGGCCTTCCTTGCCACAAGGGCACACGGCTGGCTTATGTTCAACTTGTCCACCTGGACTTCCAGGTCTTTTTCTGCCGAGCTGCTTTCTAGTTGGGTGACCCCAGCATATATTTGTGCATGGGCTTGTTCTTTTCTCTGGTGCAGGACTTAGCGCTTCTCCTTATTTAACTTCATGAGGTTCCTTTTGTCTCAGCTCCAGCCTGTTGAGGTCCATTATGGGTGTCAACAGCATCCTCTGGCATATGAGCCACTCGTCCCAGTTTCATGTCAACAGCAAATTTACTGAGGGTACAGGCTGCCCTGTCATCTGGATTATTAATAAGATGTTAAACAGGACTGGACCTAGTACTGATTCCTGGGGTACGCCACTAATTACTGGTCTTCAAGTAGACTGATCATCACCCTCTGGGCCCAACTGCTCAGTCAATTATCCATCCAGCTCACTGTCTACTCATCCAGGCTGTACATCAACAGCTTGTTTATGAGGATCTTACGGTAAACAGGGTCAAAAGGCCTTACTGAAGTCCGGGTAGATGATATCCACTACTATCCCCTTGTAGTCACTTTGTTGTAGGAGTTTATCTGGTTGGTCAAGCATGAATTCGCCTTGGTGAATCCATGCTGACTACTACTGCTAGTGTTCTTGTGCCTGGAAATGGTTGCCAGGACTTGCTGCTTTATCATTAAATTAAAAAGGTTTGTGATAGGTTTTTTTAATACTGGGAACTAGGCAAAGTATCTTATTTGAGAAGGGTAATCGGGCCCCATTCAACATGCTCTTGATTGATATCTCTTGGAGCTCTCAGCAGAAGAAAAAGATAATTGTAGTGTGGTTTACATTATAGCATGAACATTGAATTGACACAGGTTAAAGTAGTTGGACTGCTGCTGGGGTTTGTAAGCCTCACTATCTTTATTTCCATTGTCTCTGTTGATTTGGCTAAAGCTTGCAAGGATTTATGAATATACTGCCATTGCCCTTTTGATCATCATCAGTGGGGATGAATGTCACATAAAAGGTCCATTTAGACATGGCCAGCTCAGGACTGCCCAGTTTGGGCCTTTTCTTAAAAACAAAGTGACCTGAAGTTTTCTCCATTTCAATATTTTGCAGTGCTTTGCATTCATGTGTTGAATTTGTGTACCTTGAAGTAAAATAACCATCATGGGCAACTACTGCAATTGTGCAAAGCGTCTGCATTAGCCCTCTGGTATCCCTACTGTCTCGCTCTTCTGAACATCAGCAGTGTTTGGGTTTCAACTGGTATTTCTAGAAGCTTGTTCTAAAGAATAGCTGAACTCAAGTCATCTTATGAGAATGGGACGCAGAGCTTGGGTTACAGTTTGAATGGACAGTATGGTGAGGTGGGACCCTACATCTGTCATCAAAAATGCTGAAGTTAGACTCTTCGATGGAACTAATCTGATTATGGAGTACTCATCCTGAATTTGAATACCTGTGGGTATTGCTTCACTTCTTCTTTTCCCTTCAGTACATGTAGGGTAAAATGTAGTTCTCTGTTTTGCTTTAGGGATGTCTTTTATCTGTGTTGTTCATATGTTTAATTTTCATCTGCTTTAATATACTCTAATAAATTCAGTTTCTTCAGGAATCACGGCCTAGTCTTTTCTTCCAAGAAGACTAGATTTGCCTTAGTTTAGCACTAGACTAGTGTGAAGTTGTTCTAAAAAATTGAAAAATACGTGTTTATTCAGAGTGATAATATCCTAGTCTGCTTCCAAGTCAAAGGAAACTGCTGCTCTCTTCACTGGAGGTAAAACATCACACCCAGCTTCTGGGAGGTATTAACTGGGCTAAGACTTTCAGATGAAGATTTTTTTTTTTTTTTCCTCTCTCTCTCTAATAAAACTTTTCCTGAAGTGACTAGAAGCAGATCAGTAATAGAACATAATGTTTGGAAGAGTTGTCACGGTGGTAATAACTTATGTTTTCCTGTGTTTTTGCCATAAGCATGTCTAACTAGTGTTTTGTTTCTTCATTGATCAAAAGAAGAGTAATAAAAACCTAAGTTGTGTGGTCTACCTGCCCTGTGACTTTGCTTTCAATAGGCTTTCTGACCCTTATGTGGCATCCGTCACACAGCTCATAGATTTGGTGCAGCCTATTGAAGAGTTAAAATGTAGCAATTCCCTAGCATCAGCTCTTGCTGCTGTGATGTGCCAAACAGACTCTCCAAACTGTGGCTGTGAGACCACCTTGAGTTCTTCTCAAAGCTGCTTTCTAATAACTGATAATGGAAATCTCCTTAGGCAATTAGCTGCCAGTATAGCAATTAATTTATAAAATCACTTAGTACCTAAACTGAATACACATCTGAAGTGGAGGTTAGTCCGTGTGTGACAACTGGACATTAAACACTTCTGAAATAGTTCAGCAAGTAACAATACTTTTTATCAAATAGACTGTTCCTCGCTACCTGTAGTATGTAGTGGCTAGCTGAAAAGCACTGTTGCCCATCATCACTTGTCTGAACAAATTTCTCTGCAAAGAAACTTTCATAACTTGAGAAACTGGAACATTTGGCTATCTAATAACAGTTGACTTGAATCATTTGCCTGTTATGTTTCTTAATATATAAATATTCTAGTTCCTACATGTCAATTTTAATGTGAATTTTTGCCTTTCAGAATTAGTGAAAGAAACAATGTCTAACATCTGAATGTTAGTGCAAGGGAGCAAGGTAACTTTGGGAAACAGCTGAAAATGTCGTTTTAAACTACTTTTTCCAATCTTATGATTTAGCATTTTAAGTGCAGATTTTATCAGGGTTTAGTAATGTGCATGTTTTAATAAAAATACAATAGAAGTAATAGAAAGCAGAAAGAACTGTTGCTTTACAATTTGGCAGAAGTCTTCTTGCTAGGCATCATAAACAACACAGTTTTGAAACAACCTTGCTGAAAGTCAGTCAGACATCATTTTTGTTGGCTTAGTATTTTATTTAATGTTTCCAGCAGCTTTTGATAAGTGAATCTCTGCATGAAGTGAATTTTGTGTGAATTGGTACAGGTACCAAAGCCTGCAGGGAAGTAGGTACAGATTTTTGTTTTGTTTCTTTCTTCTGCCTTTGAGTCTTTACCAGGCTTGGCATATTTCTCATTATTTGTTCTAATACTGTTCATTCCCAGGTATAGAGGTGTCTGAGTGAGAACTGAATAAGCAGCATAATGTAGCAAATGATAATCTGCATATTGCACTGCTTAAATAGTTCAGAAGAGAATTAGGTAAATTAAAATTCATAAATGGTTAAACTCACGCTGAAACTGATTTCTACTAATATCTCCTGGAATTCTTCTTTCTCTCTGAAATGTTTAGCTGAGCAGCAGATGGAGATAAAGAGTACTCAAAGATAAATTGTGTCGGTTTTTCCTAGTTTGTGGGGTTTTTTTCCTGTCTAAAGCAGCAGCACATTTTTATACCTGGTTAGGATCAAAGACCTGATACATATGCAATGTTAAAGGCCAGCTGTTGACAAAGTCAATCTATGTAGAGAGCATATTTTCTGATCCTGCAAGATGCTTTTTATAGTGAAATTGAAGAAACCAAAACCATCCTCCCCCCAGTTCTTCAATAGCAATCTTTCTCCTTTGCTGTTTCATTTCGGAGAAATAAATCTGAAGTTTGTTGATAGCTCCTGAGTCTTCCAACCAAGCTCTACAAGGCTTCATTATAGGTCTCACTGGGCCTTAAAGCCCCCAACAGTGCTACCACTACAGATAGAGATGCAAGATCACAAACTTAATAAAATTACATCTTATATTCTTAGGTTGGATGGACCACAGTATGCCTGGAGTTTTCAAGCTTATGGACACTCTGTAACCTGTAACAAATATGATAGGTGATGCATGCATCAATCTTGCCCCATAGTAGAAATTACTCACAGTGAGGTGCATCAAGGTTAATAAGCAGAAGCTGCTAATACTCGGCCTTGTTCACTAGGCAGGGCTTAAAACACTACTGAATTTTCACATGGACCTAGAAACCAGGAATTCTTCAACACTGGTGCTGGGTCTTGTAACAGATTTCATTACTTGTAGATGAGTCCCAGAAGATGACTACCTTGTGCGTAGGCATGGTTATCAAGCACTTTGGAGAAGTTTGCTAAAGACCCAAGCCAGATGAGTTGTTTGGACTTTTCTCCTTAACACGTTCTAAAACGCTGTTGAGGATCATAACCCCAGAAGTAAGATCTGCCTTTCCAAAATATGTACCGATGAATAGGGGAGGAATCCTACCACGGAGTAAGTGTTATATGAACAATTTTCATCGGATAGGTTTCAGTAGGAAAACAAAAGCAGGTTTTGTTGACATATGTGGGCATAATTTTTCTTTATGCTTTTTGACTTTGTTTTCCTTAATATTCTCATCCTTGCTTGATTAGTAATTAAAGCTTCTACCTGTTGATGGTTAATAAATCAAAACAACTGGAAAACTTTCACAGCATTAGCAAAGCTGCTATTCTTTAGATTGGTTCATTTTCAGCGTAGGCATTTGTTTTAGAGGGGGTCAAACCCATATGCAATCTATTCCAAGGCATGTCCATTTTACTTCTGATAGCGAAGAAAATTATAACAATATTCTCATTAAGTGTTGCTTTTTTCTGGGTATAAGGTCAGATTATCTTTCTGTACTTTGTGGAGCACATTCAGAAGATGATGATTTGTTGCAGTGTAGTACAAGGGCTATGTTTTTGGCACACTGTACAGGAGTTGTGTATGCCACATGAAGCAGCTTGTGGGGATTCGTATTTCAGAGCATCTAATGGAGCTCCTGTTTGAGTCTGTGTTGAGTTTTGTTTAGTTATAGTTGTTTTTCTGGAAGGTTTATTTTTGCTTTAACATAGGAACGTTGATGAGAGTCATAGATTCAGAAATAATACTGGCTGAAGAATGAGAACTGTAAAAATTGAAGTTTGTTTATGAAGTTACTGTATCTTTTCAAAGGAAGGATTATCCCAATCAGAGGAGAGAGTGAGGAGGGAAATAAAGCAATAAAATTCAAAATACTGTGGCTATCTGGAAGTGGGGGAAAAAAGGGATCTGAGATATTTATTACTTTTTTTCCCCAGTGTTCTAACAATTTTATTCTTGAATAAAAGACAGGTGGGACTACCTGTCTTGAAATAGGCAAATTGCTTTTGTTATTTACACTGTGTAATTTGACTTGGTATAACCATATTTAGTTTCTTCAGAAGGGATTAATTTTTCTTGTCAGAGTTAAATGTGATAATTCACTGAAAGGAATTATAAATTTGAATCTTACTATTTGAAATATCCTGTTTGATACAGTGCCTGAAGTTCCAGACAGGAATTCAGTATGAAAATTTGAGCTTACCTTTTCTTGCCTGTCTTACACTCTCCTGGCAGACTTCACAAAACTTTAATTGTATTGCAGTTGGCTTTCAGTGCTGGTTCCAGTATAGAAGTCATGGAGGAAGAAATACTGTCTTGGGTCAGGAAAAGACCAAACCCTTGTGTGGTGCAAGTGGGTACTGACTTATGGCAGTATCTGCTTTTTTGTTTAAATCTTAAATATGCCTTTTAGGCTGTTCATGAAGCAATAGAAACTGAGCAGTGTTTCAAAACTGGGCAGGAACAGAGATTATGAGAGAAAGTTACCTTTATTTCTTAAAAAACAATGATTGAAATTTAAACCTGACTGCTGTTGCGTGTGGTTAATGGCTCAAAGGTGTGGTTTTGGAAATTCTATTTTAAATAAAGGTCTTAAAATGGGCTAAGTAGGAAAATAGTTCAGTTACACTTGTGTAAATAATTGTAATGTTGTTCATGCAGTTTCTTTTATGTATGACATGTATTATTTGAAGTTTATTAGGTTCTGCACTTGAAATCTCAGGGTAGTAGGCGTTGCAGTGTGGCCTTCATTTGATTCTTTTTGGTCAGCTGCATTAGAGTTTAACTTCTTAGAAATACGCAGCATGTTTCAAATGCATGAAGGGAAGGGCATGACATCTCACTGAAATTTATATTGCCTTGACTGAAAGGTGGTGGAGAACTACCAGAGAGAAACTGATTTTGAAACCAATGCAAGTTGGCTTAAGGCTGAGAGCACCGAGGGAAGCTTGTTATCCACAGGCAAGCTGTAGTTTTCATGTGGTAATAGCCTATCAGGTAGTCTAGGAGCTGGTAAACTGTCTGTGTTAAAAACTGTCTGGTCATAACTTTGCTGCCCAGAGGAAGAGTCCAGGTAAAGTTTATTAAAAAAAAAAATTCGGTGAATACTTTTAAGAAGCCATAGTTAGACCTGTTTTTAAATCTCTTTTTGTTAGAAACATGCACCATATGGTCCACTGAAGGCTTGTCTTGTACCAGTTGTTCGACTGCATTTTTGCACTGCCGTGAAGAGCATGGGTTCAGGGCTTGTAGGAGGAGGAGAAGTTAGAGTTTTGAGTAATGTGTAACCAAAGGCAGTGGAGAAAGGGCCTGCACGTAGCTACCGGCAGGCAGCGTTCCGCTTGCATGGGGTTTGGGAAGATGCTGCATTTTCACTTGTGGAGGTTTTTAATGCTGTTCTTCCTGGAGGAGAAGAAAGTGCTGAAGCTTCTGTTCTCTCAAACATCCTATTTTTACATCTTGTATAGTTTTGCCAGTAATGAGGTAGTTGTTTTATGAGATGTTAGCGCTCACCCTTTTATTCCAGTTAGTATGTCAAAGAGATTGCCTAACCAGGACATTCACAAGAGTTGATACAATTAACTAAAGATGAGAAATTACTGTCTCAAGTTAAAATGCATTATGCCCATTTATAGAGGAGAAGGTGGCCTTTGTTTGATTTTTCAGGTTGATGTTGCTGGAGGGCAATGTCCTTACAAGAGTTTAATGTGCTTTAATTTGTGTGCTGATGTAATGTCTTTGGCTAACTTGGCTTCTTTCTCTTGACTCGCCTTGTTTAGGTGATCTGTTAGACATTTCCTGAGTTTGGCCTTGAGAGGACAATAGCTGCTTGGTTATCAGATGTTTCTTGTATTTCAGCTTGTGTCCTTTTTGGGGCAAACATTTTGTACTTCCTTTCCATTTATGCTTAGGGGTTTCTACACTGTCTGCTTACTTCCAGCTTTGTTCAGTGTGGAGGGAGCATGGGGAAATCCTTCCTTATGTTGGTCACTTATAGTATAATACAATTTCTGACCTTTTTTTTTCTTCTTGCTGTTGTGCAAGTCAGGCTCCGTGGCAAGAAGTGATAGAGTGGAGAACTTTTTCCCCAAACCAGGACTCTACAGTGATGGCTGTCAGCTGATACAGGAAGGAGCTCTTCGGTGGTGTGACTGTGTGGTTCCAAGCACTAGCAGTGTTCTGCAAAGCTCTGTGAGCCCAAGATGTGTGACTTTTCCCCAGAGTGTTTTTCCTTGGTTGTAGCTGCTGTAGGGGTTCCTCTGCAGGGTTCCTGCTTGTGAAGGCTTTGCTTGATGAACATGCTAAGAAACCCCCCTGTTTTTCATAGTTCATCAAAAGGCAAAATAGAACACTTCTTTAACGTATCAAGCCAAAGCAAGATCAAGACAGCTACTGAATGGTATGCTGTGATCTAAATGTTGGATGTTTGTCTTCTCATTGCTGTGTTCTCACTGAATAAATGTGGGGTTAGTAGGGAAGGCAAGGGAAAATAGTAGTGTGGGGAAATCATCTTTTTTGAGAGAGGAGTAAAGAACTGAACCTGAAGAAGGTTAGTTGTACAGGGTATGTGAAACTCTATTAGTTACAGATATTCTTTGAGGTTAATGCAGTATCACTTTCATTTTTAACATGTGCTGAAATATTTACTACATTTACCAAGATTAATTACCGGAGTTGTTTGGAGTGGTCAGTTTTTGACATAATTTATCTAGTTTTAGGAGCAGTAATAACTTGGGCTGAATTTAGTGCTGATGCTATACTAGCCGCTTATTCTAAAAAGTAATTCATCCAGGAACTAATACAATAAAGCTAACAGGTAACGGTCATAGGAGTTCATTGTGTTGTCCTCTTTCTTCTACCTAAGTTAAACCAATAGTATAGTGGAGTAGGTTTTCCTGGTAAGGTGTAACTTTTTAGTAAGTATGATGAGGTAAATTCTGCAAATTGCAATTCTGAATCCATGATATGCTATCTGTAGTTTATTTGAATGTCCATATGATGTTCTCAGTTTGATCTGAAGTAACAAGTTCTACATGCTCCTGGACTATAGAGTGAGGTCTGCTCCTTCTAGAGCTTCCCTTGTGCTTTTGTGTATATTAGTACAGGTCTGTTAGTTAGCAACCTCTCCCTTTTCTTCTTGTGTACCGAAGGACTCTAGTTCAGTGCTTTGTAGGACACTGGTCGTTTTAGAGAAGTGACTTGACTTTTGCTGGATTGCTGTACCGAAATGAGTACTGCCCATTTCACTGAACCCTGGTACAGAGCTTGGTCACTTCATCCCAGCCACTGCTTCGTTGGTTTAACACTGCTTCCTAGTGGAAGGAAGCTGAACTCTTGTATTGACAAGTTTGATTTCAGGATGTTATGTTGGCTAATGCTCGTGTTCAGGATAGGGGAATGAGTTGGTCTTTCTGCTATGTGGAAACGTGCTGGAGAGTTTAAAAGCTCTGCTTGTTGTTGTTCAGGTATTAGTCTATTTTCAGACATATTCAGGGTCTCCTTTTAATCATGACGTTTTAACATCTTGTGTTTTTATTTTCTCTGCACCTCACCTCTGCCTAGTAATGTTGCAGCTGAACAGTGCTGGAACTGAAGTTGCAAAGCAGAAATAACGGAGTGGAGGTTGAGGGAGAAGCCAAGCAAGAAAACAGTGAACAGGAATGTTCCTTAACCTGTTACTAATCTTGAGATTATAAATTCACATTATAATGTGAAGAGGTATGTAGGCATCTGAGCTAGCTTTCCCCTTGTGCTCTGGTGACAGAAAAGGATTATAATGTCTGCTTAAGTCTTCGTTAAAAAAATTCAAACACATGAAACAAAAAAAACCCCCAACAACAGAAAACACTTCATGGCTGGAAATGTGGGGAACTCCTTGTAAAATTCTGTGCAGTCAACATACTGAGGCTAAGTACTTGGGTACTGCCATTACTGCCATTCACAGCAATTTTATATATATTCAGGAATTTCTTGTTTTGCTGGGGTAACTTTTGCATGCCTGCTGGCATGCTTCATTAACAAGCTGCTGACACTGTTGTCAGTTTAGCTCTGACATGTACTGTCTCTTGCTGGTTTTGCACTGGTTTCACTCAATTACAATAGAAGCAATGGATGTGAAAGATTGTATTTGATCAAAAAGCCATCCTTCAACTTTATACTTGTAAATGACAAATTATTAATACTAGCTAACAAGCACTATTTCACCACAAAACAGTTCTCTCTTGAAGAAAGTTTTTTTCATAGCCTAGAGTTCTATGTGGCTTTCAGAGAAGATTTACCAGAAATCATGTGAACACAGCTGAGAAGTGTCATTGCTAAGCTTTCCAAATAGACTAAGTAGGAACAAGAATAAAGCTACACGTACAGCATGCAGCACCATCAGTATTTATCAGAGATGATCCAATATATGTAGATAAAATTTTTAGCTTTTGCTTCAGTCACAGAATGCAAGACTCTAATAGATTGTGATGTTGGAAATCAAAATAATAGTGATCTTACTCCAGATGGAAGCTTTCTTCTTAAAGAAGGGAAAAGATGAAAATGTGTTAGAACGTCTTTTTGATTGAATGTTTTTAGTGTTACTATATACTTTTTCTTCTAAAATGATCCTTGGGGAGAATAGATTCAGATAGTTAAAGGCACCTCACTAGTGCTGCTTCTGTTGTGAGTCCTTGGGTGTAGAGATGCACTTTATACACACTGGTTCCTCTCACGGCAAAAGATGACAGAAATAGTGACTTAGGAAAGCAAATGGCACTGTTTTCTGTTGAGATTTACTACTTCCAGTGGAGCATCAGCTCTTGTTCATGCTGTATGATTCAGTTCTGTGGGTCTGGGATGGTCCATGGCATCTGTCTGCTTTTCCATGGTCCAGGGCTCTTTCAGTTGGTCTGGGCATCCTTTCACTTTCCTGCTGTTTGGAAATTCCTTCCCAAGTGTTGCCTTTCTGTTGTGACTTCCCTGGGTGTGTACACCTATACAGGCATAAATAAATACATCTATAGCCATATATTGACTACAGTTTTATCATGACAAAGCAGCTTTTAGAAATTGTGTTGTATACCTTAGATGGACTATCTGCTTGGGAGTTTTTTCCAAACCTTGCTTACTGTTAGCTAATAAACTATTTAATTAACAGCTGTAAATGTTTCTAGAGTCAGTATTTTTGGGGAAGCTTAAGCAGGTAAGTTAATGAGAAAATGAAAAGCCTTGATACACTAACTGTTCAGTGGTGATTTTGTTGTTCATTTTTGTTTGGTTTTAAGGTGGTCAGTATGACTTTGAGGAAGCTTTTTTTGAGGGAAGAAGTTCTTGTCACTGTTAACAAGACAAGAAATTGTATCCATCTGGACACCTAACTGGCCTGTTGCAACAGTGGCCCCTTTGTAGCCCCCAGGTGCATCAGTTGTGGCCTGGGCTGAAGGTGTCTGCACATGAGTAAACCTGACGTGCAGGTGTGTGTACAGCTCACATGGACAGGGTTTGTGAGTGCTTCAAACTCAGTGAGAAAGAGTTTCCTATTGATGTTGTCACCAGCAAAGGAGGAATGATCATTTTCTGAGCAGGTATAAATTTTAATTTTTTTTTTTTCTGCTTAAACAACAGGTTTTCCCCTCTTCTGACTTCTCAGAGCCAAGTAATACCAACAGGCACATCATCAGATGTCTAGTAATTCTGGCGACACTGGAGTTAGCATTTTCAGCTTCACTGTCGTTTACTGAGTGAGCTCATGCCTCTCTGCCTGGCACTTGCCCCTGGTGAAGAGAGTGCACAGCAGTCACCATAAGCCAGATGACAGGCAGTTGTCACTTGTTTGTGTGCCTAAACTTTCGGATGTTCTGACCCTCGCTTTCCCCCTCTGCTCCTGTTATAGATCATGGAACCACACGACAAAGTCACTGTAAGAATCCTGGACAGGAAAATAACAAAGACACAGTATTAACATGTCACTGATGACTTGGTTTTGGTGTCGTGGTCCCCCCCACCCTTTTCAGAAAACATTTAGAGTTCAAGGAGATGTATGTATTGTTTTAAAGCTTTCAGTTCTGACAAAATTACCTTTGCTATGGGAATCTAAGGGTACTTTGTTGGAAGCAGGAGAGGAGAAACCACTTTAGGGTTTATTCATGTCTGAAAAGATTGTGCCTTGTGTGGTGTGTTGGAGGCTTTGAAGTGGTGACTCACTGTATGCATCATCAGTATCAGGGAAGAGTGCTTTATATAACATTGATTTGATTTCTTTTTTTTTTGTTTTGTTTGTATCTTGGTTAAAAATTTCAGCCAAGCAGGCTGCGTTAGGAACAGTGAATGTAATGTCTGAAGAAACTCTAAGTTGGAAGTTTAAATGATCACAGGTAACTTCAAAAAGCATCTATGCAGCAAGAGGAATGGGGATTTCATGTATTTATTCCAGATTTGACTGTTACAAGCAATTTGTACTTATGTGATTATTACAGTTTTGGAATGGTTTTAAGTACAAAATGATGGTCTATGAGATTATCTGTTATGTCAGCATCTTTATTAGATTTATCATGACTGTTACAGTGGCCACCTTTTCTTTAGCTTTCTATTTGGCATGAGCTGTCTGGGGAGTGGGGGAACATGCTCTCATGCTCTGTAAGCCTGAGGCAGAAGACAAGTATTTTAATTGCAGAGTTGCCTCCACTGAAACTCTGACATACCCCTAGTATACTGCAGATTTGTATATCATCCATATCGTCATCAGAAGGATTTTTTTTCTCATTCTGATTTTTAGCTCTCCATATACTTTTTTTAATATTTCAAAAGAATGTGGCTGTGACCAAAAAGCCCTAAAGGAACCAACGCCAAACAATAATAAAAAACACCCTGGAGAAACTTGTAAAGTTAGCTAAAACTTCAGTACTTCCCCTGCGTTTCCTTCATCTGCAGTTCATGTGATGGTTAGTAGGAACTCACGGACAGCTTCTAAAATAAAAATAGATTGCGTTGTAGCTGTACCAGTATTTAAACTTTGACCTGATAGATCATAAATCACATACTTCGGGAATATTTCCAGGGATTTGTTCAAGTACTTTTCTGCCCTTCTGCCATTGCTCTGACAAGCATTTAAACTGTGATGCCTGCAGGAAGATCATGCAAGTTATCTTATGCTTTTCTTTGCTTTTTAGGTCTCAGTAAAGTCAGGTGTGGTTCAGTGCCAGTTACTCTTGTTCTGCTTTTGGCTTCCATGTTACCATGGAGTCTTTGTACTGCCTTTATGTCGAGGATTTAAAAAATTGTTTCTATTGATACAAGCTATTCATAATAATAATATTTTTGAAAGGAAAAATTCTGTTTTCAAGAGAAATAAATATGTAAGCTATCTCATCTTTAAAGATGAGGCTGCAGGAAAAATAAGGAGGTATAGAAAATTCCTGCAGTTGAATGGCCTTTTTCAGGGTTGATGTTACTCTGCAGGCTTAAGTGTTTTTGTGTGCTTTTAGAAAGAATGAAGTAGTTCCTTACTCTTCTCTTTCCTTAGTAATCTGATTTAGTAGGTTCTGCTTGTTAGATTGCTAACTTCTCTCTTACCTTTTTATAAAAATCTGTTTTGTGTATTGAGACTTGAATTTGGAGTACAAATGCATGCAGTTAAGATTTGACAAACGCAATCCCATTTCTTGTGCTTTCTTAAAGTACTTTGGAGGAATTAAGTTTGAAATTGCATCTTATTGATTAAAACCTACGCAATATATCTCTTCTCAAGAGCTTTCATATCTACAGGTGAAGATAAACCTAATCTCCAGTGGAAAACTGAAATAGGAGGACTTACTGGAAGCTGAGATTGTAGACTGCTTCTCTTAACGCAGTCCTGCTCACTAGTTACTCTTCTAAACTGAGCAGCAATCTACCCTCCTTTCTGTGGGTTGACTTACGGGTGAACTTTCTCTGGCTAAAATCTTGTGTGTTGCTTGATAAGAGAAAGATCTTTGATAAGAAAATGTCTTCTGCCTTGGAATTTCTTTTCATGTGATGAATTCTGTGAACAGCATAAAGAACGTACATCTCTGAAATCAGTTATCAGTGTCGCACCATACGATCTTTTTCATTTTTCATTGCATTGGAGATCATTTTTGTCTTTATCTTTTTTTTATGTGTACAGTGCTTTGAATATTGCGTAAAGGGCAAGTATGATGGGCAATGACCCTCATTTTAGAAAGCAGGCTGGTAAAAGTTGGAAGAATCCCTGACATTACTGTGACCTTAAGAAAAAAGAAAGATATCGTTACGGTTCCATTGCAAGAATTTAATAAAATAGTATTTAGAATCATTCCAAGACAACACACTGAATGGCTTCTGAATGTCTTTAAGTCTTTTTTTTTTTTTTTTTATTCTCCCTTGTACCTGTCTTTCTGACAACTGGCAATGACCACTTTTCAGGAACTGAGAAGATTTTGGAATGCCTGCCTTTATATTTGCTTTTGTTTATAACTAGCTGTGAGGTCTAGAAATGAAACTGTCAGTCCAGTGAATAGACAGGACTGCAAAGGATTGGGAAAATCCAGGAATATTAATATAGTATATTACATGCCTGACTTTCTCTTAAAGATCCTGAAATTAAGTCCTTTTGAACATGTCAAAAGTTGACTCTCCAAAACCAGAGGTTTCCCAAGTGCCTTCTGAAAACATTTGCCCAGTGTGTTGATGAGGCTTCGCTTTTCTTCATCACTTCATCAACTAAAGGTAGTTCTCTAAAGTATCGACGAGGTCTTTCTCATTCTGTTACTGTGACATGTTGTATTGTGACAAAATAACCTGTAACAGTTATTGTTTAAAGATCTTGAATTTGATAGAAATATATGTGTAAAGAAACTGGAATGTTTAACAGAGACAATACCCAAAAAGTGAACCTTGAAATAAAGGTTTACCTTTGGTAAAGTCGAGATGCCAGGCAGGTTTTCCCTTGCAGGTGAAATGTGACTATGGAAGCTGCAGACTACTGTAAATATTACTGTAAAATAACTCTCAGCTTCACAGTAGCTTCTGCTGTGTGCTTTTTAAAAGCATACAGTTACAGTAAAATCATCGTAGCTGGCAATAAGCCAGAGATGTTTGTGGGGCAGTTTGCTTTTCTCTTGGCTTTCCCAGAGGTAGATATTAACGTGCCAGGCGTTGGGAATTATCACTGCTAGAGCTGCTTATAATTGTTTGACATTTCAAGAATTATTTTACTTGGTGTAGAAAAAGTTATTTTTTTCTTTCTCATTGGGTTTAACATGACTGAACTCCTTCTGTTCAAATCTTTTCTTTTTGTCGGGGTGGGGAAGATTGCTTGCTGTGAGTGGTGTTGTCTGACAAACACTGATATGCAAGCTTGCTCCAGAGACTTGTGACAAATTGAAAACAGCACTATTATAATGGAAATATTGCTTAATGCTAGCAGATAGTGTGGCAGGTGCTCTGTAGTGTAAGGTAGTATTGGTCTTTTTGAACAGCCCAATTTCTCTACCAATATAAAATAATTTTATCTTCTGTGATTTCCCATTTTCCTGATACTGTATAGTTTCTTCTATGCACCTTTGAAGAAACCAGTGATATTATCTGCAAAGCTCCATTTTCTGAGGTTGGTCTTGGAGGCATTTTTAAAATTTGGCACACTACACTCGGCTATAAGGAGGAAATTTCACTGGGTTTGTTTGGTTTTGCTTTTTTTTAAAAAGCAACCTCTTACAGTGTTTGTTTGTTTTTATGTTTAACAGCTTAGTTCACTGAAAAGATGCGGTTAAATCACTTGATGCTTGATTGTAGGCAGAATGCTGGGGAAAGCCTGTTGTGCAGAAGAAAATGTTCCCAGCATGCCTGCCCAGAGCTCTGAGCTGCTGGGAGAGAGAGGAGGGGAGGCAGCTGGCCTGTCCCATTGAAGCCTTGGGCCAGCCTGGGGAGGTTGATGTAAGATCCACTCCTGCATTAACAAAGAGGTGACATAGGCAGATGTACTATTTTTGGAAAGATCTAGAGCTCAGGAGACAGTCTGTAAGTGAATTACAGAATTACCGAGGCTGCAGAAGGCCTCTGAGATCATCAGGTCTGGACTATGACCCAGCACTGCCACGTCGGTTAGACCATGGCACTGAGTGCCACATCCAGCCTTTCTTTAAACACATCCAGGGAAGGTGACTCCACCTCCCTGGGCAGCACATTCCAAGGTCTGATTGATCACCCTCTGTCAGGAAGTGCTTCCTGATATCCAACCTAACCCTCCCCTGGTGCAGCTTCAGGCCATGCCCTCTTGTCCTGTCTCCTATTGCCTTGGAGAAGATCCCGACCCCCACCTGCCTACAGCCTTATTTGTCTTGGGGGAAGGATCAGTGAACAAACTCCCTATACTGAAAAATGTTCCTTGAGCATTTGAGTTCGTCCAGCCTGTGTCCAGTACCTCACTGTCGTATTGTTAGCTCTTGCTTACCACATTGCTTCATCTTTGTTGGATAGTCCCACCACCCTGATTTTTCCTTCTGTTCTCTCTGCTGTGCCATTTTAGGCTCCGAATGGACTTTGCCTCTAACCTGTGTCTCTTTTAGTGCAAATTCTTTTGCCATGCCATCAGTATGGAACAGCTTTCCTGTACACTTAAAAACCATTTTGATCAGACCGCTGTCCGATTTTTCCTTGTGTTTCAGTACTTTGATTGTCTGTACTAAAGAAATGTCGTGGTGGTGGTGGTGTTTTTCCCCCATTTGCACTTGGAGTGACCATATTAGGCATCTAATACCCTAATGGGTTACTGTGCCCATGTATACATACTTGGCACTACTTTCCACTGCCTCCCTCTTCCCTGTCATCGCAGACACAAGATATTTCTTTCATTTGCTTTGTTTTCCTGCTTGAGCCACATAGCCCAAGTAACTCCAGCATACGTAGGAGGCCTTCTTTAATATTGAAAGGTCATCTCTCTGCAGCTGGACAGTAATACCTACCTTGTGGTGTTTGCTTTTTCTCCCTGCTGCTCCCTGACAGGAACTCCTGGTTGTTGTTTTTCCTCCTGCTATGTAATCATTAAAAAAACTAGCTTGGCTGTAGCTAACCTGTCCATGGGATTAATTGGCATGCTAGGAGTATCTTGTTCCCCTGTTTATAAGTAGAAATCCTAAAGGTCTTTCTTCCTTCAAATATTCAGGGAGTTAAAGAGCAATGTACAGCAGCCCTGAGGTGGACAGTAAGTAGGTTGGGAGAGAAAAGGACATCCTGGAGAGCTGAGATATTAGCACAAGCACTGAGACAAGAGAAGTAGTGTTAGGTGGGAGAGGGAATTTATTCTGTGTTTTCATAACCTGAGTTATGAAACATCACCTGAGTGATGTCCAGGGCAAAGGGATGCTGCACTCTCTGGCTGATGTTGTGAGTGAAAGAGGAGTCCGTGCTTGTTTTGTATATTCTCTGTTCCTTAAACACAAAACCCTTGTGAAACTCACTAAATTCAGTAGTAACTTCATCTTAGCCCTTGTCATCTCCCCTAGTTTAGCTGAAATATTTTTTAAGCTTTGTGGTTTGTGTGTGTGTGTTTTTTTTCTTTGAAGCAGTAAGATTCTGTAGCATCTTACTAGTAATACTGGCCTTAAGATATTACCATTATGGTAGTTCCAAAAAGCCCCACAGCTTGTCCGAGTGATTTCGCTTAATGCCATTGTAAACAGCCCAAGTGTGCTGCTTTGCCATGTTACAGTGTTGTTACCACC
This sequence comes from Todiramphus chloris collaris, assembly GCA_025345505.1. Taxonomy (NCBI): domain Eukaryota; kingdom Metazoa; phylum Chordata; class Aves; order Coraciiformes; family Alcedinidae; genus Todiramphus; species Todiramphus chloris. The sequence continues at coordinate 34,292,515 of JANVCC010000035.1, forward strand.
AGGGAAAAAAAGGCACCTTCCAATCTTCTTTTGCCAAAGAAACCTGTGGTATACATTCTGGTTTCATTAAATCTTTAAGGTGGTAACTTGTGTCTTCTCTTAGCAGGATTGAACACCACCCATGGTGACTTAAATGATGTTTCTCAGTATTGGTGTAGGCCTGATTCTTAGGTCAATAAAATATATAAAATAGATTCAGTACAAACCTGTGAAGATTAATGGAAAAAAATAGTTTGTCAATATCTGCTACATTAGGGGGGAAAACTGTGGATGATATTTATAGTTCTACTGTGGCCCTCCAAGGCTGTATTGTTCTCTATGGCACTCCAACTAAATAATTTAATCTCGAAGCTGAATGATGTTCATAAGACTATTCTCCAGTTCTTCATTGCACGGCAGCCACAAGTTAGAGGTGATCCTTCTCTGTGATGTGAAATCACTAGTTTATTCCCTTCCCACCACTCCTGTGCCCATCCGCTTTTCTCCAAGCTGTCAGCTCAGCTAAGCCTTTCCTTTTATCTTTTAAATTAAAACTAGTTAAACTTTATTTATACCATTTACTCAAATATCAAGACAAGACCATGTATAAAGTTTTCAATAGCAAACTGTCACTTGCGTGACCAAAACAAAACCAAGGAAAGATATTCAGAACAGCAATGGAGCAGTCTCTTAAATACCTCCCCCCCAAAAAATATCGAAGGTGACTAACAAAATCATACAGTTGGTGTGGGGTTCTACAATTTTTGAGAGACTATGCTTGGCTTGTTTTAGACTGCCAGGGAAGGTAATGGCTGTTGCAGGTTGCTCCTGAGCACGTTGCCTGTCACCGGGCGTTTGTCTTTCGGCAGCTCCAGTCTGAGCACCTCCCTTCTCCTGTCCCATCGCAGCAGCAGCAGCAGCAGCCTTCTGCTGGAACGGTGCAGGGCTCTCGCTGCGCTCGGAGCACCAGGAGGTAAACAGGAAGCCAGGATGTGTGTCTGAGAAGTCCCTTATTACATCTTCTAATTAATGTTGCCAAACCTGTTCAGCTGCGCTTGTCAACAGCCCGGTCTTGCAGGGATCTCTTCAGTTCCATCAGCTCTTCCTGCATTTCATGAGCTTCTTCCACAGTCAGGTTTGCCTGTTCTGCAGGCTTCCTGTGTCACGCGCTTCGAATATCAGGTTCACACAGATGGCTTCTGCCTTGCGCTCCCGTTTGGCGGGGCTGTGATATCTGTTCCCCTCCCAAACCTCCTGTGATGCCCAACAATTCATCTGACACGCGGGGCTACAGTGCAGGGAAGAGTCAGTTGCCCTGTGCCCCCTCACAAGCTACCCCGGGGCTTACTCTCAATCTTTCCCTCGTATCATTCCTCGCCTGTTGTGCAGCCTAACAGATGATATCGCCCATCAGAAGAGAACGCAATTGAAGACGGTGTGACTTTTTTATTTAAACTTGTTTTTTTTCCTTGACTTTGATTTTGTCTGATTTTGGCATCATTCTGGCAGAAGGCAGAGAAAGGAAAATGTAGATAAAATTATTATATAGAAGAAAGAATCTGATAGATATTTTCAGGTACTGAAAACAATGGACTGTGTAAGTTTAGGTAAAATTTTGCCCAAGGTTTACTTTGTAGCGCTCTAATTCATGTTTTGAGATTTTATTTTTTAATGCAGCATGTTCAAAACCATTTTACTAGTGCTAGAAAAAGCCTTTTGAGTTCTCTTTGTGATACATGGAGAGGTGATACTTGAAGAGGTGATACTTTCATTCTCTTTTTGAAACCCTCTGGTTTCATTTAAGTAATAAAAACAGGCTGGTTTTGTTGTGCCTGGTTTTTTTCCTTCTGCTTTCACATGGAGTTAAGCATCTTTTAGAATCTCCTTTTAGAAGTCCATTTTCAGAACTTCCTATACTTACCTTTCTTTCAAGTCCCTGCACCTCAGCTTGTCCTGTTTAACCTTATAAACCTTTTCCACTCTATTCTCTAGTTTTCACTGTTGTTGTTTCTTTAAGAGTGATACTAAACCCCTAAAAGACAGTTGAAATCTCTGGGAAGGCTCAGGATATGAACCTAATGGACAAAAGCACCCTGACGTCTACCATTGTGTTTTCTTTTTATCTTGTACAGTTCTGCTCTGTCTAGCGTTTTCCAGGGGATTTGCATAGTGAACTCCTCAGGTGAGGATTCATTTAGTACTGCAAAGTGATGAAGAGCTCCCCATGTTTTAAATGGAATGTAATTTTAAGAGACACAAATATCTCAATCAGTAAGATAGTAATAAGCTGTAATATGTTGATCCGAACTAGATAAGCTCTGCCTCTCATTTCTTTGGTAAACTTCAAGGAGCAAGTGCTATGTGATGATTGCAAACTTATCTATTTCTTTGACTTAATGTTCAAGGCAGTTTTCTTGCTGTACTGTTTACAGCTGTTGCAGATTGTCTGATTTTGCTGGGCTGGAACTTTGGGGTGTGCTTGGCTTGCTGCCTGCCTTTCAGCAGCTTGTCATGGACAGATGTGCTGTCTCTTCCTGAGTATTTTAAAGCTACTCAAGTGAATTCTTCAGACAGCACTTATAAATCCACATGCAGGCTTTTGAAGGCTAATAATTTAAACTGTAAGGCTAAAAATTTAAAATCTCAAATGACACATTTGACATGCTACTCAGTGAGAACAGACGCACACACAAAAAAATCAGTGTCAGCCTTTGCCAGTTTAAAAATATACTTAGAAAAAAAAGAAAAACCAATTCTAAAACTCTGGTGGTTATGTAAGATTATGAAACAGGATAATATATAACTCCTTAGTGAGAGGAGCATGTTGCTCTGCTTCACAGTATGTCTAAGATGTTACTTGAATATTCATGTTTTGAACATGCAAATAATTGTCATAGTCTCGCTATGTCTCGCTCACGGAATTTCAGATTTATGTATGCAATTGAAAACGCAAAATGATTTGCATGCCCATAACTACTAGATGAAATTTGGAATATAAATCAAGTCTGACTGCCGTGTCAGCCATAAAAGCTGTCACCGTTTCATGTAATTAGAGCTTCAGAAACGCAAGCCTGGAGTACATTGGTTTAAAAATTGTTCTATACCATACTGGCATAAAGGTAATTTCAAACCAGCAGTAAGATTCCTGGTTGTTACTGGGCTAAAAGAAATTCCAAACAGGACCAAATGTGGGGTTTGTTTTTATTTTGTATCGTTAACTTTCTCAAGACACCAAGTTGAACACAAGTAGGTTTGCTGTTCAATTTTTTCTTAACCTTCTAGAGAAAATGCTGTGCGAGAGGAGGGGTGATACGCATAAAGAGTTCAGAACTGTTGGTGGCTTGAATTTAATATTTCACTTAGTTTTGGTACTAAATTCTCCTGTTCCATCTCGCTTGTCGTTCTCTTTTACTTCAATGGATTTACCATCCTGATAGGTTTCTTCTGTTCTGAGGGTGGTTTGTAGCTGTGTGTTGGCCACAAAAGCAAAGCTCGACTTGTCAAGCTGTACGTAGAAAGGAACAGAGTGGGGAAGGTAATGCAAGTGCAGAGGCTCCAAGAGAACAGAAGATACTTTCATTAGAAGCTTGGTTTTTAACTGTAGGGTTTTGGGTAGAAGTGATGACAGCCATCCTTTGTTTAGCTCTTTGTGTGTGAATAGGCATGAATGATGATCCTCAAGTTGAACTAAAACTAATATGAATTTGTTTTGTCTGTGGTCCCTTAGGGGGAATTTGAAGGTGTTTGGGCTTCTTAAAATGCATTTATTCTCAGAGCAGTTTTTAATAGTGGGCTTTTATTGCCACTGTTGCCTGTGAAGAACTGATTGGTAGAGCAGCACAGAGTATTTTTGTTGGCCTTGCAGCAAGTTCTGGCACAGTGTGCTGAATAGTGGGGTTAAACAGTGCCTTGGGAAGTTCAGCACCAACTTACAGAGAGCCTATGACTTACAGTAGCCTGCAAACAAAATAAGCTGTTAATCACACATTTGCACTGAATTGGCCTCTTTCTATATGACCATGGATTATTTCGCTTGTGTTTGTTTCATTATACCGAAGGTTCGGGTCAGTGTTCTCAAATACTGAATCTTGATGGCTTAGAAATGACATGCAGATACTTCTGTAGCTGAAATCTGGTAACAATGCTGCTGATGCACGAGGTGGAAGAAAACCCCGCTTCCTGTCTTGTAGTATCAGAGAATCAGTTCATTCATTTAACGTGTTCTTTGTGGATATACCCATGGATTTATACATGGAGCTGAGGAGGGAGATGGCACATGTTTAATCTGTTTTGGTTGGTTTGGTTTTTTTTAAATGCATGTTATATGCTTTGGGGAGTCACAGGATATGCAGGGTGTGTGAAGGGGAGTTGGGCACTGCTGCCCTAGAGCTGGGTGAAACAGAAAGAGGGACTTTAGCTTCCTGTGGTGACACTACAACAAAGTTCTATAAATAAAGCTATCTTGTCTCACTTATAAATAAGTCTCTCTGTTTTCCCTGTAATACTTTATGGAATTTACTGAGCCTTTATCTTTTAATACACAAACTTGGTCCAGGGCTAGGCTATTGGTTATGCAAATATTTGTCTCGTATAACCTTTATGGTACTTTTGGAGTTCATAAGTAGGTGTTGCTAGGATGAGGGCCTGTGGTTACAGACTAAAATGTGTGTCTTCATCTCTTCTAGATTCTTAAGCACATAAACTGGAATTGTATGCATAAGAAGAAAGTTACAGATCTTTAGCTCATTGGTTTGAGTCATTTTCAACTCATTTCCTGTTTTTCCATAAGAAATCCCTTTCCCTTACCTACTTTCTGCCTTCAAACTTGTACAGTTACGGATGATGTTGACGCACAATGAGATGTGTTAATGCAGCAGTACATTTTCCTTTCCAAATGTAATCCATGTAGAATAATGAAAAGCACAGGCTGATCTCATTTGTGATATATGTGGTGTTAGCAAGAGATCATTTCTTCTCCTGTCCTTGATGAAAATGGGGCTGTCAAAGATACTAGCTGTCCATGTATTAGCAGATGGGTTTCCTTGGCTCTAAATGTCACCAAGTTTTATTATGATAATGGCTCAAGGAAGAAATTGTGGAGAATAGGTTGTCATTAGCTAAGCAGAATTTAACAATGAAAAAGCATCCTGGCAAAGTTTATTTAGAAAGATGTCCTATCATCTTACAGTTTGTCATATTTAGGGTTTCAGAGTTCTGGGGAAGAAAACAAAAGGTACAAAGATGCATTTCAAAAAGTTGTCATGGTTTAAGTTAAACAGAACTAATTCTGTTCAGTCATTTAGCTTCTCAGCTATGTCTCTTCTAACTGTGTATTGTGAAGTTAACAGCTGCCTGCTTCTAGCAGTGCTAATTCTCAGTGTTCGTAGTTACTGCTGAGGATGGGTGTGCAGAAAGGCTCTTGCTTACACTTGCTTCTGTGCAGACCAAGGTCACCACTCGATCTTCTGCACTGTGCTGGGGGTGTGGAAAGTGAAAGGCTGGACCTGCAGGGAGGAGTGGCCAGGACAGGTCACCCCAAACTGACCAACGTGATTCCTTCCCATATACGTTGTGTTCAGTATAAAGCTGAGGGATCACAAGGGTCAAGCTGTCTTCTCAGTGGCTGGCATCTGAGAAGGACTGTCTCTTCTGTCTTCGGTCAGTCTAAGCATTTCTGAATCCAGTGTTGGAATCCGGCTCCTGAATCCAGTTCTGTCTGACACTGAGTTGTCTGGGACTTCCTCTGTCCCTGCCCCACGGCATCAGGGAGGTTAGGTTCAATACTGGGTTTGCTTATATTTGTATACATTTCATTTTATTATTACTATTTTCATTAAAGCTTTTTAAGCTTTCTTTTTCAATCTCCAAGTCTTTCTCCCTTACTACCTTTTTTTCCCCTTATGTGAGGGTGGGGAGTTGGTGGAGAGCAGTCACTGACCTAGTGTCCAGCCTGGCCCTAAACCTTGACGGAAGTAAAAAACCCTCTTTGTACCTACTCTTTGACATCCATTAATGAAACCTGACTAAAGTTGGTTAGTTTGTATCAGATAATTGGTAGTTTTGATTAAAGCATTCTTCTCCAAATCCACTTACAGTTAATTCCCAGTATTTTTACTGAATGTCAACTGATCAGAAAGTTGTTCATGTAATTGTTGTGGTTTAACTCGAATATTGGCAATAAGTACTGTGGCTCACTTTAAATGAGACTCTTTCCCAGATCTGTCATAAAATGGTCATTAACTGCCACCTTGGTGCCTAAAGTCTTCCAAGTTTAGTGTTTAATTTTTTGTATTAAGAAAATAGTCCCAGTAAGGTGACTCTAAAATATATGCAGAATTCTGAATGTGTTACAGGTGGTTGAGTCTCTGTATTCCTCTTACCATGAAGCGAGTGTTAGCACAGTGCTTTAGCATTGAATGCAAGTTTAACAAATACTCTGCTGAGCAAGTCCCTTCAGACAGTAACTGTACACGGGGTAATGGGATTGAACACTATTTTGAGTGACACGTGCTTGGCCAGGACTGACTGTGTCCGTCAGACTGTCGAGCATACACCTCCTCCAGCCATCAATTGCCAGCACAAACTTTTGTCAGCGTTTCTAGTGCAGCACCAATAAGCAGCTAAATTGGCAATCGGATCTATAGACACCTGGAGTACCTGTGCTCCCTGAAGAGAGGCATTAACATCCACTCCTTACCTTTAGAAAGCAAGGGGACAGTAGTATAAAACCAAAAATATAACCTCAAAGCTTTCTGAACTGACTTGCACAAAAGTGGTAGGACTACCAGGATTGAATAATGAAAACTTGACTAAGGAGTATCTTGTATTTCTCTTTTGCTTCTGTCTAATAATGCCTAAATAACTTGTGATGAATTGGCTCGATGGTTTGGGTTTTCTTGTTTGTTTTTACTTTTAAGTTAACCAACCAGCAACTCCTCAAACAAAATGGGCACATTACAAACTTCCGGTGAGCCTGCTTTTTCTCTCGAGCCTACATCTGCCATTCATGGTCCTCTGCTCTGTGGTAGACAGGATGTGGAGTGACTTCAACAAAGTGCCACTGCCTTCACTCCATGCCATGTGGCACTGTGCTTGGTACTGACAGCTCGGGGAAGGGAGGAGTGACGTGGGGGGATGCAAATGTTACCCATGCTGAGGCCCCACTTCCCAGGAAGCAACTGGGCATCTGCCTGCTGATGGAGAGCAGTGAATCAATTCCTCTGTGCTTTTCTTATTAATCTGTCATTATCTCAATTTGTGAGTCTTTCTGCCTGCTATTTTTCACTCCATCACCTGGGAGAGGAAGGGAATGGGCGAAAGGCAGGGTGGATGTTTGGCTGCTGGCTGGGATCAAACTGTTACAGACTTTGTCACTGGACAGATGATGTGGGATAGGTTCAAAAAGCCATTGCAGATGGAGGATGAGTACGAGGCTAGATCTGGTTTATGAAGTAAGAGGACACAGTCTGCTGCTCAGAGGGAGGGATTTTGATTTCTAGCCCTACTCCTAATCAGGCTGGTGGTGTTGAAGGTGAAAGATGGGCTTTGAAACTAAGTTCAGAACCTCTCTGGAAAAAAACCCAACCAAGTGAAGCTGGGTGGGGTTTTTTGGGAGCAGCTGTGAAAATGGGCTGCTGATGGTATCTGATGTTGCTTTTCAGAAAGGATTTGTGTAATGAGCTACGGCACTCTGACTGTCAGCCTGTTCTTGTGCTCAGTTGAATGGATAAACTATTGGAGAGACTGTTTTGAGAGTTTGGACATTTGTCTTTAGAATATTGTGTTTGTGTAACCTCTGTTTCCAGAGTGAGAGTTACAGGATGGAAGAGTTCTATATTAATTTGTTATTGTAGGAAATTATTAATTACAGTCTATCTCTTATGAGAAAATTGATACGATGACTGTGGAACTGTTTTTCTGTACAGGTAAGCAAGTGTATTAAAAACAGACGTATCAGGGTTTCTACTTCAACATGGGAAAAATTAAGTTAAAGTTGGTAAGACAGTTCAAGGTTATGTAAGATTACCAGACCATGAGGTAAATGTTTAATGCAGAATGCAGATCTTCATCAGTCAGTATCGTAACACCTCCTGAGATAAATAGGGTACTCAATGCGTTTTAGAGCTCTGTTCAAGTTCCCTTTAAAATGAATCGGATGCTTCATCAGGTTTTACTTGATGAAGTTATGGTGCCATATTGCTACGTACCAGCATAATTAGAGAAGCACACTCAGTGAAGTTAAAATTGCATATTTTCAAGACTGAAATGGAGTTCTGTAATCATCAGGTCCAGGAATTAAACAGCTGAATTAATCTGACAGAAACAGAGTTGAGAGAAGTTATTGACAGTGAGAAAATTAAGCTGCAAGTTCAATTTCTTTATTGTTTTAGTTGTATACAGTCTGCTACTGATTGGCAAGCAGGGCAGTTAAAAAGGCTCTGATTAGCCAGGGTGAGGGCTGAGAGTACAGCGAGCAAAGATGCTCATCAGTTGTGTCCATAACAGCTAAATAATATCAGAAACTTTTTTCTTGTGTTTCTGCTGTTTCCTGTCAATGCCTTTTACACATGGATGAAAAAAAATCAATCTGTAATCTGTCAGGTTTACTAATCTTGTAATTATTTTTTAATTTTAAAAGCGTGTGTATGTGGTAAGAGCACTTCAGGATGCTGCGTAGAATGGTAATAGCCAGCCCTGACAAAATAGCCACTGTCAAGTGCAGTGTTCAAAATTCTAGGTTTACTTTATGGAAATGAATGATGAACTGGAATTTTGTAGTGACTTCCTGAAGCCAAGAAAATTCTTATTGCACACCACAGTCACAGCTAATACTTCAGCGTTGTTCTAAAAGTCTTGTGACACTTTTGTTCGGACTTGAACTTTTTAGGCTTAGGAAAACAATCCATCCTAAAAAAGGTAAGGAAACCTTTACATTTAATGATGCATCCGCACTCATGATCACTTACTGAAATGCAGCAGTCTTTGATTTCTCTTAGACCTGTTTCTTCTTCTCCTCTCCAAAGTATTAGTTCAGCTTAATAGGAAAATGGTATTTTTCTGAACTTCATGCTTTTGTCTTATATTTTGTGTTCTTATGTAAACAGGTCAAATTAATCAGCTGCTTTTTGTGCCATATTTGTAAGTTGAAAGTTTTAAAAGGTCGTGTGCATCTGTGCTGTATGGCTGGATTTCTAATTATGTAATGGTATGTAATTTCTAATTATAGAATGTTTTTGTAGATGCTGTACAAAGATGCAAGAAGATGGCAAGACAACACTGGTCTTGACTGTCCAGTTGGAGCCTTGAAGCTGTGTTTTTTTCATATCCACCCATGTTTAACAACTCCCCAAAGCTTCAGATAACTTGTGAGCTCGCAGCATTCCCTCTTACAGCTCACAATTGTGCCCCCTGGCCACCAGTGGGATGCGTAATGGTTGTGTGATGTCTGCCCACTTTTCCTTTAAACTGAGACCTCTAGATGCTGAAAGTGCAAAGCACTAGTTTTCAAGCTTTCATTTCGTATATACTCCTGTTTTTTCAGAGCTTTTGTCTTTTAGACATTTACATTCATTAACCAATTACAACAGAGCTCATTACAGCTTGCCCTATTAGTGTGTTCCCAAGGAAAAATCAAGTTCTGGTCGTGCATTCCGCTGTAATAGAATGTTCGTTAGACTTTGCCTCGCTCCATGTGCTAGTCTGAGCTTCTGCATGCAGGCATGTGCCAGGTTCAGCCAGGTGTACCAGCAAAGCCTCCGTGGCCTGGGCATGTTGGCTGCCGTGCTGTGAAATTACACACCTTGCTGCTACAACAAACACCAGGAAAAAGCTTCTCAAGACTTTGAGGAGGCTTTCAGGGGAAGAGTTGAGCTGGTACAGCATATGGCTTTCAGTCTGGCTCACAGTAACAGGACAAAGAACCTTTTTTTTTTTTTGCCAATTTAACTTGCACTTCTACTACAGGAATTAGCAAAGGCTGAAGTGGAAACTGTGTTAGAATTATTACTTATAAATGACTTCTGACTCCACTTCTATCCAAAAGCCCTACTGATGTGTGCTGCTTGGAGCCACAGTTTAGGAGCTTTAATCTAGGAGGGCTGCAGTGACTAGTGATTGAACTGTGCTTGCTTTAAGCCTCCCAGCAAATCACAGAATCACAGAATGTTAGGGGTTGGAAGGGACCCAGAAAGATCATCCAGTCCAGCCCCCCTGCCAGAGCAGGATCACCTAGAGCAAGTCACACAGGAACGTGTCCAGGAGGGTTTTGAACGTCTCCAGAGGAGAACTCCACAACCCCCCTGGGCAGCCCATTCCAGTGCTCCGTCACCCTCACAGCGGAAAGATTTTTCCTTATGTTTACCCTAAACCTCTTGTGCTCCAACTTACTCCATTGCTTCTTGTCCTAACGTTGGATGACACTGAGAAGAGTCTGGCTGCATCCTCCTTAACATATTTCTAGACATTAATGAGGTCTCCCCTCAGTCTCCTCCAGGCTGAAGAGTAAGGCATGTTCTCAGATACAGGAAGAGTCACTGGTTTGATCTGATTCTTCTTCATTACAGAATCCTTCTCCAGGTATTCTGGAGTTACCCCATGGTGGCTGTAGCTTTCTGTGACTTGCAGTATGAGGTTTTGTATTTAATTGTGTTTTGCTAAACTTTATTAGATGTTAGTTGATTTGATTTGCTGAACATTTCTTCTAGGAGCTTTCAGGACAAAAACTAAGTGCTGCAAAAATACACCATGCAAGTACTGAATACCGGATCTTATTTTTGTGGCTAAATGCCAGTTACCCTGGAATCAGGTAATTAGATCTAGTACTTGATGTGCCCTACAGTGAGTAAGTAGTACTTAGAGGTAAAAGAAAACAAGTGATGGTTGCTGTGATAGGAGTCAGATGTGCATTTCCATAGGCTGTTCTAGTAGAAATGTATTTTGTTCTCAACATCTAACATACTTACTTTTGTAGTCAGTTTTTATACTGTCAATTGTGCAAGATCCTAACCACTAGGTACATGCGCTTCAACTTTTTTCCTTGTTTCTAAATACCTGTAGCACTTGAATATGTCAATACTCTGCATTTAAGGCAGCTTGAGAGGCAGAAGTAGTTAAATGGAGCGAAACAAGTGAGTTGGTCTAAGATGTAATGCAGTGAAATATTTTTAACACGTTTGGTGTTTTTCTGGCAAGTACTATTGGCGACTATACAATAATACTTGAAAACCATTGCTCGTCTGACTGAAGGAGTGATGTTGGATATGTACAATATCCAATAGATGTGTTTGTGGAGTAGATAACCATGGGCTGTGCAACCTTTGCTGTAGTGATTATATAGTTTGAGTTTTGTAAATTCTGTCTGTACCTGAGGTCAACATATTGTTAGAGTAGACACCAAGTGAAACTTTGAAAATTCCTTGTTCTGCAGTCTGCAGCGGGGCTTGGGCTTCCTCCAGCAGGAATGGTCTGGGGGAGGTGGGTATTAATGCTCTGTGATTTAGCGGGGCCCAGTGACTGCGCACCCGAAGCGATACACAGTTAAAAACCAAACACCAAGAGAAACAAGCCTTTCGAGTGACTGCAGCAAGGAACACAAACTCTCTGGCTAGTTGAGACCTAGTGCTGGAAAGCTGCTATTTCTTTACTGTCACTGTGGGTGTGTTTGAGGAAAATGCAAAACTGCAAGTTGCTGCCGGCAGTTTGGGTGCTCTGGGATTGTGTCATCTTCCCGACAAAAGCTTTGCTGTGCAGCCACATGACTGCGGCATCCAGAAATAATCACATAATCTCGCTGCTAGAGGGCCTGCAGTGGGCTGGCAGCACAACTGTCTTTGGAGTACAACTCATACTATTCTTTTTCCCCTTTGTTTTTCTTTTTCCTTTTTTTTTTAGCTGAAGATGGAAGGAACTTTCCAAACACACCAGGCCCCTTATTTTACTTGTCTGGTTTTTATCTGCCAGGCACTGTAGAAAGTGAGTTGTATTTTTACAGATATTTGAGATAGCCCAAATGTGCAATCCTTTTTAAAAAGGATTTTTTGTTTTAGAGGGAGCATCTTAAACACAATTCCTGGTTATTGCTTGTGAAGAATAGTGCATCGGGGAAACGCTGCGGATAATTGAATTTCCTATTGTTACTAGGGTTGTGTTTTGTACTTCGGGTGGCATTTCTGAAAATCTCAGTAATTCTCTTATGCAACCGCTGGCAGCACTAATGTGCTCTGAAACAGTGCAAGGGGCCCAGGCAAGGCTGGGACAGAATTTACTGCTTTAAACAGGGAAATCCCCTGAGCAGCCTGATCCGGTGAAAGATGCCCCTGCCCACGGCAGGGAGATTGGACAGGATGTCCTCTAAAGATTTCCTCCCAAGCCTATACCTTTGCTGCTTTCCTTTCCTATTTAGATGTCAAAAAGAGGCAGCTGTTACTTGTTAGGTAAAAACCTGGTAGATCTGAAATGTTTTGGTGTTTGGTTTATTTATTCAGTCTCTGAATGTTATGTTATGTAACAGATACTGCTTTGTTTGGTTGTTTTTTGGTTTGTGGTTTGTTTTTTCTTTAGTTCTGTATGCAGCATGCTGTCTTACTTTCTCTGTTGTACACATTTAGAAGGCTGTTGGGAAGGGATGCTTTAGCTTTTGTCAGGGTAGGTTTCTCTTGTCACTAGAGATTATAAAGACAGACAGTTCTCTTATTTTGGGTAAGCAAAGAAGCAGGGAGGGAGACTGGCTGCCCAGAACCTGTCTGTGTAAAAGCTGAAGGTTGTTCTGCAAGTCTTCCGAGTTCAGTTGCAGGGGGAAGGGAGTTGGAGTGTCAGGCTGGTTGGAACTGCTGTTTGAGGTGGACAAGTCTTCCCAGCTGACTGACCTAAATCAGTACCTTTGGTCTTGGGTAGATTTTCCAGTTTTTAGCATCTAGCTTGCCCATATCAAACACACTTTGAACACTTACTCCTTGAACTTTCACCATCGTTGAAGCATCCTTCAGAACCAGTTATCCTATGCAGTTAGCTAAATGAGGTGTGGTGTATGTAGCCATCACTTTCAGGTATCATTATAATTTTGCCACCTTGTTGCTCTAACTTCAAGCTTCTGGTAACAGTGTGGAAGATCAACTTAATTCCCTGTTCTTTTCCACAGTTGCCTGTAATGTCTTCACCAAATTGATTGCCAAAGCTGGTTTGTGTTTTTTTTTTTAGGCATCTCTTTTGCTGATAAAGGCAAATTAGGGATAACTTTGCTACCAAACTATACACTAGCTGATGTGTGTAACTTAGGGTTATCGTTGTCCTCCCCATACGCAATATTTCCAAGAGTCTCGTTTTAAACAGCTTGTAGTCTTTTTAGGAGAAAAGAAAATATACATGTGGTTAGTTGCACACTAAATTCTTGATGTGAGAGCCTTCTTAGAGCCGTTTTTCTTTCTGTATAGACCATTACAATGTGCTTATCGAGTTTCAGATCTAGTGGTCTTTTAAATGTGAAATACAGCTCTTCTGTTGCATGGAAAGATTGCTCTATACATGAACAGTTATTTCAGCAGAGCTTGCTGGGCTTTTTTAACTTGGCTCAAGTAATAAAAAAGCCAGGTGATAGTAAAACTCTTGTGAACAGGTGTTTTTTGAGTGTCTCAGTAACTTTTCTTACTGCTTAGTCATGATACATTTTTTTTCCTCTTGAAGTATTGATTGTTTAAAGTTCTTAGAAGCTATGGTACCCTTTGAGCTCACTGAAGGGTTACTGTATTGATTCCTAACTGAAGTGAGGCTGAAAGTTTCAGATTTAGTGTGTTGCAACCTTGGTTAAATAAAGCTGAATTTCCTCAGCTGCAATAGTTTCAGACTTGCAAATTCAGGCAGGGTTGAATTTTGGTTTTAACCTGTTGTGTTCCCGCAGGCTTGGTGAGAGAATGAGGCGTTGCAGGGCTGGTGCTGTGCGTGGGGGTATAGGCTCTGTTAGGAAAGAATGCAAAATGCCTCCCAAAAGTTTAGAGTAATTTCATCTTTAATTATAATATCTTCTATCCAAGAATCTCCCAGTGCTTTATGAATGCTTATGGCTTTGTTCTCACGATGATGTTCTGTATTGCAATGCTTTGCAGTAAGGGAGTGCTGGGAGTGAAATGTTACCTTAATTTTCCACATGAGATGGGCACATTATGGATCTAGCGCAAGTTCATGATGACTTCTCACGTGAGTCACAGGGTAAACCAGTTTTATTAAACCTAATCACACAGTTGCAGACTAAAATTAAAGGCTGTAACCATTTTGTTCAAGGCCTAGAACTGATCCATGGCCAGAGGGATTCAGTACTAGTGTTGGTAACAGGTATTCGTACAGCAGTCCCTAGCATTGCCAGGCCCAAAGTTGATAGTTTTTTCTCATCATTCCCAGTACATGAACATTAAAAGAGAATGAAATCAGCAAAGTCCATTCCTTAATTAATTGATTAGTTTGCTCATTCTGCTTTTTCATCTTATTTTGTTTTTTTATTATTTTTCTTTCGCACAGGTGAGTAATGAAAGTTTGTGAAACAGCTTCTTAAAAGCTACTATACTGAATCACTTGGCTAGAAATTAGAAAACTGAAAGAAACACAGGAAGAGAAAACATCCTAAATGAATAAGACTACAAATCTAAGTTGCAAGAGTTAGGAGGATGCAAGTTCTGCTGTTTCCTTGGGGGCTTCCTTATTTCTCTTTCTATTTTTTTTTTTCCCCTTGTCTTATTTCATCAATATAGTTTTCAGCTTCGTGCTTCTTCGTATCATGCTTCCTTACCAAAATGTCACCAGCCTAGCAATGCTTCAGGTTACAATCTGTGTCACAGCAGCAGCCTAAAACTGTGGCTGGAGTTAGCTGGTTTTGCTCATACCTCCCCAACATGGCCATTTCAGAATGGATTTGTGAAAAGGAGTGAACTTGATATGAAAACACTCACTATATTTTAATGATTTTACCACCGTGCGCGCGCACACACTGAGCTGGGCAAGCTTTGGTGGAAAATCAGTTTTATTAAACAAATAAATCATTAGAGTAAGTTTCTTGGAGACAGGGTTTCAGCAAAGAGGAGGTCATGTGTAGGAAAGCTGAAAACAGTGAAATGCAGAGATTTATAAGCAAGCTTTTGTGAAAGAGTTAAAGCTTCAAATACTCTTGATGGAAAGGTTTTGCTTTTCCTTAGATGCGTGTGAATGCTCCTGTGCATCCAGGGAAAGTCCATAGAAAGATGAAGGCTTCTTGTTGGGATATCTTGTGTTGGTGGTTTTCCTGAAGAAGTGAGAAAAGGAGACAGGCGTGCCAATGATGCAAATACAAAAAAAAAAGATCTTACTCTGAGGATCTGATGGAGGTTCCATGTGGTCTTGGGTAGCCCAAATTGTTTTCACTTGAAAAAGAGGAACAAGTTACTTGTGAAACTTAAATTTATGTTACCTGTGTAGTGAGAATACCTTTTTTTTCTCTATTAAATTTCTATGAGTAAATAATTGAGGAAACTTGTATGTAGTAAGCTCTAAAGATGTATTGTGCATTTGATTGGTTCCACTCTTCCACTTTGTCTGCATTGTGACACCACTGGATGATTCTGAAAATAAATTTGAACACGACAAAAATCACCATAATAAAACTAGCAAAACCCAGTTTGGCTTATAAGGTCCTTCCCAGGTCTGGGGTTTGGCTCCTCTTCTGTCTTTAAACCTTATTTTCCCAATGTGTATGCAGACTTCTCTTACCTCTTTTGCCCACAGTATTTCTTTTTTCTCAATTCCTCCTCTATAGTCACATTCTTCACAATGAGAATAGGAGTTTTTTTTTTCCTGGTTTTGCCTACAGTGAGGAAAATAGTATTTTCCATTCCTGCAGTTTGGTGGCAATTCTCAGTTCCATTGGTTTCTCTGCTAAAAATGCAAATTTCTTAAATAATACTTGTTTTGAAGACTCATTTAAATTCACATGTATATATCAATGTGATAATGAACCAAGATTATTGTGCATTAAATTGTGAAAGTTCACTTCTTACCTCATTTTCCTGAGTCACGGGTTTTAATTTGTGCTTTGAAGCATAGAACAAAAGCAAAACACTCAGTATGGTTGCTAATAAACGGTGTAAGTGCTACTCAGCTCTCGGGCTAAAAATAACCAAGGTGTTGGGTTCCCAGTGGTGCTTTCTGCTGGTTCATTCAGGCTTTGCCCAGGGCTTTCAGTGGGGCAGCAATGCAGCTGGGATGGCTCGGAAGGTGCCAGTGAAGTTCTGCTGAATGGGCACCATTACCCTGCTGAGATGCTCATTAGACTTGTTCCTGCTTAAACAAGGCTTGTGCACTGTGTGCCTTTGCCTGACCTCACAGGTGATGTATGTGATGGCCCTTAAAATCATGAAGGTTTTATGATAGGAGTTTTTAATTTAATGTATATTTTTTACTGTATTATGTTATTTTTTTATTTTGTATGTTATGAATGGCTTCTATGCTTTGTATACTACAGTCTGTTGTCTTGATTTCTTCTTCCCCCCCTGCTTTGTAGTGTGCAAATAAAAACCCATTTAAGTGTCTGTGTCTTTAAAGATATTTCTGTTTTCCTCGGTCTTCGAGGTAAGCAATATGCAATGGCATCCTTTCAGTGGCCTTTTAGCAGAGGCCATTGGTAAAGATAAGCTGCTAAAACAGCACTCTGGTTTTCCTTAATTTGCTCTGTTGCTTGCTGGAGAGAGGCAGACATGACTGCCCCCCCCCCACCCTGCCTCCCTGCAGTATTGCATGTTCCATCTTTACACAGTATTTGTGAGGAGCTGCTGGAGGAAACCTTGAGGTTCAAGGATGCCCATTGATACGCCGAGAGTGACAGAGAGCCTTCCTGGCTATTGTTAGTCACTGAAAGATGAATCTTCCTCAGCAAGCATTGTTTCCCCCACCTTCCTCCCAACCCCTCTGGCTCAAAGCTTGTCCATCATGTTTGGAATAGGAGCACACTCGGGCTCTCATTTGCAGTGTTTAAAAAAAAAAACCAAAAAACCTGCCAAGTTGCAGGCTTGAGGGGACCTGTGAGAAGATGTTGAACTCATTTGCAGAATTCTTCCTGTAGTAATTCCCAGCAGTTTGTTGCAATGGACACCGTACATCATGAGTAGATAGAAGTAGCCTAGAGAGAGCCTGGTAGCACTGAATGTCTTCTCCTCTTGCTCTGTGAGCTGGTTCCATTGTTAATGGGCATACTGGGATACTCTCTTGAGAGTGCCTCTGAAAAGGTATTGCTGGTTTGCTGGTGCAGTCATATCTCAATACCCATTTTCTCAGATTTAAGGAATAGCCTTCGGGCTTGCTGTTACAACACTTCTGTGTAAGTGCTACAGTAGCGCTGTAGGGAGAGCACTGCTGGTTACGCTTCCAGACTGATAGACACTTTCTCATCATAAGAAAATGAGGAGTAACTTACCCTGTTGTCTTGTATTCTGTAGCTGGCCTATTGTTGAACCTGACATCAAGATGTGCTAAATGCAACAAGAATACAATGGTGGAGTTCTTTTTGCTTGATTTGTTTGTTTTCTGAAGAACTTTTGAGTAAAAAGAGGTAATTAACTCTAGATTGTCTTGTTTTTGGCTTGTGCTGCATTGTTGTTCCTTGTTGAAAGAATAACATGCCTGTAGCTGCTTGTCATAGAAGGAAAATCTAGCTAATTACTTGTTGCTCTGCAACAAATTGTTGTGAAGACTGCACATAGTAGCAGAAGCTAGCTTCTGAAAACAAAACCTCTTACTAGGTCTCAAAATAAGCTCTTACACTTTACATTTACATGCTGTACAGAATAAAGGTGTTTCTGGAAGGGAGGTAAGAGCACAACTGAACAGCTGAGCAAGTAGCCAAGGACTTCTAGCTGTATTACAGAAAGGCAAGGGAGGAAAAGCAGCATGGAGTTAAAGCCCTTCCAGGTCTGTTGAGCCAGTCTGTTTCTTGTCTTCTGTTCCTTGGCTTTCCTGGTTTATTTCTTTTTTTTCTTTAAAGCTTACTGTGAAATCTTGAGGCTAGAGATGATTTCTCAGGATGATTTGGGAACACTGCAGCATAACCAGATCATGATGAAGCCTGCTTAGAACTATTATGTTGAGGTTGATTAAACTGTAGAAAGGGATGCAGCAGTTTTTTGAGAACTATAATTAGTTAGATTATTGCCAAGCTAGAATGAAATCAGGTTTTTTGGCTAATAACCAAAGTTGGAGGATAGGAAGTATGAGGAGTGGTATAAAACCTCACTGTTTCACTATTAAGAATTTGTTGGTATATCCACTTTGATATATGAGTTGAGAGAAATGGGTTTTTTTGCCAGTGACTCTGTGTCACTCTCAGAATGACACAGATAAAGTAGATTTTTGCCAAGTAATTGTTTTGTCTATGTGAGATAAATGGGATAAGCAAAGAGTTAAAAAAAGTTTTATTTCAACTTTGCAAGAAGTCATTCTGTTTTATCAGTTCATTACCAGCAACCAGTTCAATCTGTCAGTTTGGTGCTTTATGTGAACTTTTCCAATGGCAACCAGCAAAGATTTTTCTCCCCTTGTATATAACTCTAAATCTGTCAAAGTCTGCCTTCAGCCTGGCTGTTCATCCATATGCTGCAGAAACACTGAAAGGAAGCAAATGCAGCTATTTCTTAGAAGTATTTGACTGTGCTCTGGAACGCTGGATGTGGAAGCCAATTAGCATTTTTTTGGAAATTTCTGTTCTGTTCAATATTACTCCTAGCGAATTTTCACCTGGGTATATGCAGAAGAGTTCATATTTGTCGAAGTAGGGTGGTATGATATCTGAATGGTAATGGCTAACAATAAAAAAATCAGATGTGGTTAATTTTCTATCATCTTATAAAACAGTTTCTCGAAGCAGTTTAACCTTTCTTGCATTAAGCAAACAGTCACGGGGGACCCTTACATAATTTTACATTATAACGTAGTTTTACACCTAGACCAACTTTAAACTTGGGTTTTTTTTCCCCCAGGGTGCTGCTGTGGTTTAGTAGTTTGTTTTTGAACTGAGCCACGGTAACTGTAACAGCCCATTGTGGGCATAGAAACCAGATGTCAAGACTCTAGAAAATGTCTAGATAGCCTAATATTAGCATTTGACCTTCTACTGCTGAAGATGTGAAGTGTGTAGGATTAGAGGGTCATCTGGTTCTCCAAAATTACTTTGCAGCTCTCATATCAGAAATTCGTGTTGAAAACATTTCTGCTTTTTATGGCCATGTACATTCTGATGAGAATCTGCTAGGATTTTGGTTTTAAGGAAAAAGGTTTTGAACCACCAGAAGAATAAACCTGAGCATATGTGAAAACTTTCTTCCCTATTAAAGAGAACTCATGTATTTTTCCTTCCTTCTCAGTCCTCCCAGTTTGCTTCACCATAACTTTTGCCATCATATCCAGAAGACTCGGTGATGACAAGGCATTAGGAAAAATAAATCCATCAGTGTGTACTTGCAAATGAATACATCCCCCGGTGTGTTACCACTAAAAGTACTTGCAGTTGGTGCAAGTAGTTACAAGTCCACTGACTAGATAATTTTTTTCTCTCCTGGATGGAGAATGTCCTTTTCACTTTACTCTTCAAAGCAATCTGTGTTGTACGTAATTGCTGGTTTCTTGACGAATCCACAGTAATAAACATGGCTTGTTATGGGTTGGTTTTGGCTTGATGTAAGAACATTGGTGGTGTCTTGAATGAGGTGTTGCCAACAAACAAGTAAGGATTAGAGTTTTTGGAATGCCTTTAGTGTATCCAGTAGAACTGTTAGTACAGCAGAATGGCATTTTTCTATCCAAGGCTTTTCTACCAAACACAGGAAAATAAATTGAAAGATAATTCTTACCTTACCCCAATAGTAGATGCAGTTTCCAGGAGATCCTTGTCTGTCTCTTGTTCTCCCATTTTTCTCTATTTCTATCCTGCCAGTGTTTTAATCTTGATTGGTTTGGATCTCAGCTCATGGGCATCTCATTTTATTTGGTGCAGAGTTATTAGGCAAGTTTGTGGCATTGGCTGACAAAAGCAGCACATCCAGTTACGTAGGAAGTGACTAGAAATTTTTCTTTAAATAAACTTTGGTTCTTTAAATCTTACCTGTTTTTCTGTCTAAGTTTATTGGGTTTTTTGGGGGTATAAGCCAAGGTTGTTAATCCACATGTATTTTGGAGCCAGCTGAACTGAGAAGATTTGAAGGCAATGTCTGCATCATATATTCACTCCTGGATATACTTTGCCCTGGCAGAATTGGTCTTTTTCCTTCGTGCTCATGGTCTCATGTGGGGTTGGGCAGTGTTTCTCTTGCGGAGGCGTAGTGTCTGTGGATATGACACTACCAAACTGCACCAGATCCTTGGTGCTTGGGAGAACGTGGTGTGATGTGACTGTACCAAACTTTGTTTTTCCTTTGGACTGCTTGGCGTTACACTTCTTCCTCTCCCCTGGGATGCTCTGACTGTTTATGCCTAAGTGAGATTTTTCTTGGCACAAGCTGACAGACAAACCTAAGAAATAGTCTGAAAAAAAACCTGCTTCTTTTGACTCTCTTCCCAGCTAGGAACTGCACTGATTTTATGAATGGGGAGAAAATCCTCAGAGTGTGTTATCCCAATCTAGGTGGCATTTCTGCCTAGGATGGATAAGAAACCTCTGCATGGACTAAGGCAGGTGGGATGTGAAGCAGTAAACTGCCAGCTTGGGAGACCCACACAGATTTAATTTCTCATGACCACGCACGTATATTCATATCCCTTCAAAGTATGTAAAAGAATATTAGTGAGTGATCTGTGATTGAGATCTAAGAGCTTTGTAGTGCCCCGAATCCAGACTTTATTTTGGCTTAAGGGAGCGCTTCTTATTCTTTAGACAACAAAAGTGTAGATACTAAAATTTTAACAGTACATTGCCTGCTATTCTCTGTATGTCCATGTTGATGTGATACTTAGGATGTGTCTCTCCCAGCGAATGTCTCATCAGTTCCTGTAGAAGACGTGTTCAGTGGCAAGTACACATGTAATGTTATGATTCTGTTGTATTTTATGGGATTGTGCAAGCTGCTGTCTCTGGTTAGGATTGTCTCTCACTTGGGAATCATGTCGTACTACTTCGTGCTTGTTTATTTTGAGCCTTTCTAGTAATTCTGAGATAATGGGAGAGAATGCTACAAAGCTTGGTTTAAAAACCTGTAATGACATGTGATGGAAAAATGAAGAGCTCTTTATTGTCTTTTGTTTTGTTTGCATTTTTTTAAATTGCAAGCCACTGTGTTTCATCCAACTAAGGCCTTGGGCAGCCTCTTTTAAGAACTTCAGGTCTTGCCATGATACCGGACTTGTCTTCTCTGGACAGGATCCTTTGTGGTATGAGATTTGAGCTTTGTGTGTGTTTGCTGTAGGATTTCCAGCCCCCAGATGTGGGCTGCCAAGGAGGGGGTTAGCCTTACTAGGTAAATACCTTATGGACAAAAACATTTCTCATAACCAGGTATAGTGAATACATACCATGTTTCATTATGGTTTTACACCTTAACTTTTCCTTCAGAGAAATGCAACTTATTTCTCTCTAGGCTAGATGTGCTAGCAACAACACAAACACAGCCTTGGGGATAACAGCAGGTTTTGCACTGAATATCCTAAACTCAGCTAGATTACTGTGAATACAGAACATTAGCCCTGAGTACAGTTCTGGATTTTGACTGATTTTAAGCACAGACACAGAAAATAGATGCTTGAAATTTAATTCTGGCTTAAAGTGCCATAAGTGTTTTGTTTGTCTTGTTCCCTCTGAAGGAAATCTGACATTCCTCACTTGGCATCTTGCTTTTCATGAACTGTTGCTCTCAACGTAAGTTCTGTTTTTCAGGAAGTGATTTTAAATAACTTACCTCTAGCTAAAATTACCTGCTGAAATATCCCTTCATATTTTACTTCATCAAGTCCTTTGCAGCACAAATGGTTTAATTCTTCGGTGAGGAGCAATGTGCTTTGTACTGGCAGGATGAAGAAGGCTGGAAAACGGAAGAGTGCCGCAGAAAGACTTGGAGGTACAGTGCAGGCAGATGGGCTTCGTGCATGCGGAAAGAGATGGTTCAGTGAGCCAGGAACACCAGTATGCCAGAACGCGTTCATGGGTGTTCTGCCTGCACCTAGTCTAGTTACATCTGCCTTCTCACAGCCTGAGAGAGACTTCAGGGTGTTGCAGGGAATGAGTGTAAGGCTTGCTTGGTATAGTCTCAAGTGTTTTGCTCTAGAGTCACTGTTAGGGCCGTTAAGTTTTGGTGATAATATTCTGACTCCAGTGTCTTTTTTGGAAGCTGACACGATGGAGTGGGTTTGGTGAGGGCAATGGCTTTTTCCAGCTTGCAGTCTCCTGTATTGAGTGATTCTTGTAGTGAGGTACACTAAGGCAAGGCTTTCTTGTAGCATGGGTCATTGCCAGTCAGAATGAATGCCTCTGCATGTGAAATGACATGTATGAGAGTCGTGTTGTCTGGTACAAATCACTGCTGGGGTGTGTAATGACAGATCTGCCATGCTGTGTCACGGTGCTCTGCTGCAGGGCTTTCCATCTGTTGCCGAGGACGATACATGGGGATGAATGTTGAATCAGCACTTGCCTGGGCAGAATGAAGTAAAAAGGAACTTTTCTGTTTGAAATCCTGGTTTTCCTGTATCAAATTTCTTCATGCAGTGTATCTTGCTCTAAGCACTGTCCACACACGCCCACCAGGTTTTTGTGTAACAGTATGTCCAGAGACAAAGTGTGTAAGAGAAGCTCTCTGATTTGCTTTCCAAGATGAGCAAAGCTTTGCTGGGCCCCCTGGAATGCTGGGCTGAGTGCAGGTCCAGCTAGGGCAGGAACCTGGAGCCACACAGGTACTACATGAGGAACAAATGGCCCCGATAGGCTCCTTTCTGGGGCCTTGGGGTGTATGACATGGTCTTTATGTACACATCTGCTCTTTGCAAGTGCTCACAGCTTTGTGGTAAGCAACATACATAATCATTAGGAAGTCTAGCAGTCCTCTGGTTTTTCATGTTTTGGCTAATGAAATTATTTCCTGGGAAATGAAGATGTTGTAATGGCTCTTCTGGTAATTTAGCAAGTCTCACTTCACAGGTAATGTAATTGTTCCTTTACAGAATAAAATAACCTGCATAGCTTTCATGAAATTGTCTTTTGCAGAGACAATTATATATATACACAAGAGCTGTTAATACAATTTTCCAAATTCAAGTTGTCGTATTTACTTTAGGATGTATCTTGTTTGGAGGCCTGTACTCGTCACAGATTTTGAACTTAGCTTGGGGAGTTGATCCTCAGAAGTTACCAGTGAGGAGAAGGTCTGTGTTTTCTATGGAACCTGAAAACGCTTTTCAGAGAGGTGAGGTTTGTGTTGGGCTTATGAATCCATCTTAGCAATTATGTCTTGGCCTGCCTGTATTTGTCCTGTTCTCAACACTAGTACTGGGCTTAACTTCTTTCTGTCTTAGCCTGGGTGCTTTTGTTTGTGCTTTGTGTATCCTGTAGTTCCAATTTTTATTGCCTCCCTCATCAGAGTACTTAAGCATTCAGTGACATGTTAAACAATGATTACTGTATTTCAAGTGTGGCTCTTGTGTAATTTAAATGCAGAAATGACCTGTCTCAAACTGGCATTTCTGAAGCAATCTATTCATATGCTTCCTGGAAATTATTTTCTTCCATAATTTTTGACATACTATTTTGCTATATATAGGATAAATATATAAATGCATATCCCCAGCATGAGTTGTCATGTTGTAATCAGTCAGTACTTTTACCATCTTCCTGTAATTAACACATACCCCTGTAGTTAAGACAAAGAAAAGAGTATTAAAAGGTATTAGGATCTGACTAATACTTGGACTGTTGTAGGTAGTAATGTGAACAATCAATCAGTAGCTGCTTGGAGAGCAGAAGTATAATGCCAGCTTGATTTTATATTGCTGTGTTTTCAGTCCATTTCAAAAACATAATTGTGCTTGGCTGAGGATAAATAATCTTTGATAGCCCTCCAGAATATATACGTATCCCCAAACAGAATCGGTTACAGGCTGCTCTTCTGCCTGTCATGACAGTTAATAAATTGAGGACTTCCTTTTTCTCTCAAATAAATAACTAAAAAAGTAAATGAATAGAAATTGTTTCTCATACAGGATAACTATGGATGTTAGTCAGGATTTTGAACAGTGTTTGTGTTAATAGTGCAAATTCTGGCACACGATAACATCATCCGCTGAAGTTAACGCGCCTGCCTCAGCACAGCCTTTCATTGGCTATATTCTATTTAACCTAACTTGTAATGATGTGTATCATTGGTAATGACAAATAATAACAAATATATCAAGAAAAACAAATAACGGGTACGGAAATCTGAGTTCCATTGTATTGAGAGGTATACTGGCAATTTAAAAACAAATCCCTGTCTGTTTGCACACCATTTTCTGTAGAGGGGATGCTGAATTTCCTGGGAAGGAAAAGCCGTGCAGCTTTCAAAACTGCGAACCACTCAGTGTATGAGACGACGTTGCATGCCTAGCTAAGCTAACTGCTTGGAGGAGGAACCTGAAGCATGTAATTGTAAGCTTTTTCAGTTGCTTGAGTGTGTTCTCAGATCGCCGATTAAGTGCGAAACCTCCGCTAAGTATTTCTCTGCAGCTGCTTGGGTCGTAGATATTAACAGCGGGGGGTTTTGTTTATAATGCCTCGAGATTTTTTTGAAGATCATCACTGGTAGTCCTTGAAGTTGTGCAGGCGTTTGCAGTCTGCAGGCTTGCCTGTGTCATACAGACTGGGTCTTGCCAATGAGAGCAGGGCCGTGACTCGGGTCTGGTGCAGCGCGAACTGCCGCTGGAGAGAGCAAAACGAAAAGGCTGCCAGGACTGGAGCTGAATTCAGATGCAAGGCAGCTTGTCTCTCAGGGAGCAAGGGCAAAAGAGACTTTTAGTTCAGTAGGTTGGAACAGATGCCTCTTGCCTTCAGAAGGAATAGTACTGCTGTGCTCATGGCACGTCGAGAGGGGCCTTCCTGCAGCTCTCATCTTGGAAGCTTTGAATGGAACAACAGTGTAGTGATTGAGTTGGAGGGAGACTTGTCTGGTTCAAGTGGAGGCCACAGTAGGAGAGTACTTCCCAGTTCTGACCTCCACTTTGCATTTGTTGCACAAAACAGGCTTGAGCAGGAAAAAACTCAGGGATGGAACACGACAAGGGTTATCTTTGCCTGGTTTAGAACAAACCCCCATGTTTTAAGCAAGCAGTTCAGTTGTGTGACTAGGTCAGACAGCTAGGTAAGTCAGGCAGGATGCAGCTATTACCAGCTATTTTTCAGAGTCATCTTGAAAATACTGGGAATAATTAAGAACTTTGATTTCCAAAATGTCAGGCAACTTCCTTGACACTCTGGTTTTATGTTGATTGTTTTCTTCAGAGAAAAGTATTACCTGCTTCTCAACTGAAAAGCAATGAATAGCTTTGATCCAAGACTGCAGGTACACTGAACCTTCTCTCAAATGCAGTATTCGTAGTAAATACAATTGAACTTTTTAACCTGGTCAAATGTAAGCTATAGCTACTCTGGCATACTACTTAAGGCATTCTTCCTTAAGGCTTTGGAAGCACTGGATTTCTTTGTCCCATTACATGTGAGAAAAGTCATGAGTCTGCCTCTGATGTTGGTATGGTTCCTATTTAGTCTTAATTTCTGGAGTCTGACTGGGGTGTAGAGTGGTGCTAGAGAAGGCAGTTCAGCTGTGGTGGAAGATAAAGGTTATTACTGTCTGCTGATGAAGACCTGCAGTACATGTCTATGTGTAAAGTGAAGTAAATTGCACATGTATGTGATATTTTTGTATTGCTTAAGCATGCTTCTTTTGTCAAAGATCATATTTCTCTTTCTTTTTTCAGTGTCTCCAATGTAGTGTTGTTTTTGATATTATCAAATATAAAAAAGGAAAACTAATTTGAATAATATTCTTGCCAAAGCTTCGTAAATACGACAATAAGCATTACTGGTACTGCATTTCCTTGCTGTTAACAGCAGTTCTGCAATTAATGCCTTTGCCTCTTCTGTCATTTAGAGTACTGGAGAAAGTACTTGGCAACCAGAAGCCTGTGGAATGCATTTAGGGAGAACCTGAATGTGTTCAGTTATAATGCAGAAGTGAAATTACTGATCAATAAAGAGTAACAGGCTGTGTGTATTCTAGCTGTGCTGAAAAATGTCTTTGGGAACATGGGAGAAGTGTCCCTTCATTAAATAGGTAGTACCATAATCATGTTGGGGTTTTCTATTTACCTAAACAGGCAGCAAACAGATCTGAGAAACTGGATCTTAGGAGAAGAGACAATGTGTGATTTTTAAATCCTTCTATGAGTCACTGATAGGCAGTGACTGGAGGCTTTTGCTGGGGGCTTGGGTTTTTTGTTTGGTGGCTGTTCGCTGGTTTTTAATGGCTTTGTGTGGGGCCGGTTGGTTTTGTTGTTGTTTTTGTTGTTGTTTTGTGGGGGTTTTTTTGTGTTTTGATGTTTTGCTTGGTTGGTTTTGGTGGTTTTTGTGTGTGTTTTGTGTTTGGGGTGTTTTTGTTTTGTTTCTGTTTCAGGGGAGGGGAGTGAGGGTGGGTGGGAGGGTGTGTTAATTTTCCCTCTCAATCAATATAGAACTGTCCATATTAAGAAAACTATATAACAGAAAAGCATTCATATATTACACATCTGCTTAGTTTTTGTGCATTCTGTGTCTTGATTTAAAAGGAGCTGGTTTGGGAGGGGGGAAGAGCTGAAGACCGATACAGCTTATTGAACATACATACTGATGAGGAGAAATGGCCACACTCGGTGTGTATGCTGAGCTAGCACAGAAAACGGGAATAGCTGTACAAACACATTTGGTTCCCAGGAGAGATTTTCTGCGTGACCGGGAGACCAAGGACAGACCTTGAGGATATTGTCTGAAAAGACCCAGGAATGCCTAATTGAGCAAAAAGATTAATACAGCAGGGGGTGGGAGCACAGGCGCGGCGGAGCGTTCTCCCTTGTACTCTCACCCAGTCAGTTCAGTGCTTTCCACCTAATTTTTGCACACTTGAACATTTTTTTATTTTTTAATGGATGTTTCAAAAGTGTTTACCATGTTTTGAAGTCCTTTGTGGTCCTGCTCTTTGTCAGTCTAGTGCCTTTCTTCTCTCTTCTTGCCCATCTTCTGGTGATTTTCAAAGCCACTATTCATAGTCAAGGATGCATGGAGAAAGGATGTTAATATCAAGTCCTTGAAACCCATGAAGTTCCTAAAATTTCCCTAAGAGTTCAGGTAGGTCCCTACCTAAAAGAAGGTGAGGACTTTTTGCAAAAAGAGAGGTTATTCAATGCTCCAACTGAAGGACTCTTGAGTGTGTTCCTTATTAGGCATGGATGAATCTCCACAGATAGGTGCTGTGGTGAGCATGGGGCAAATATCAACTGAAGCTTGTGATTATCTGCAAAACAGAATAGGAAACAGTTTTACTGATGATGGCACGCAGGAAGCTACATGTTTATGAGTTAGCTGAAATAGTGGGAAGACCATCAAAAGATTTACTTAGACACTCATTAGAAGTTATTGTCAGAAGGCAGAAGCTGGGAAGAGTTTGTGTTGAGGGCTGTAAGAGTAGTTTCTTTCATGACTGGACTTGAACAGATGTGTTTCAGAATAAAGTTGTGATGAAATCTTTGTTGCAATGAGTGATTGTGCTAGTGATATGATGCCAAGGTACTTAAATCCTGAACATCTGGCAAGGTGTTAAACCTGAGCTTACTGAAAGCCCTCCTACAAGGCAAATGAGGTTATGTATGAGTAACTTTACACAGATGAATGTGCTTTTTATTAAAATCCCATACACAACACCTCGGACTCATCGTATGCAAGTTGGCTGAGGTAAAGAAAAATAGATCCGCTTTCAGTATGGAGAAACCGAAGGCATGTGCTATACCTGTTACTGCCTGAGAAGACTATGGAGTAACTCTCTTATAGTCAGCAGGCTTCAACTCGTTGCTGGGTCAGGTTTTCCTCTTGTTAGTTTTGCCTATGCCCTGATTAACTAAGGCATTTATTTTATGATCCAGAAGCTAAATATTGTATATGGCAGATTGTTCAAGACAGGTCAGCACTGAACAGCAAGGCCAAATTGGCGTTCTACCAGGTCTACTAAGAACAGACAAAATACCAGAGCTATGGACCTGGGAGGGGGAAAACGTCCTGTTAGGATGTGTGCAAGCTGGAAAGAGGCTGCAGAGTAATCCTTGGACTGCACAAAATGGGAGTTGTTTAGGGTTTTTGTTTGCGTTTTTTGTTAGGTTCAGAATTGGGTTTGTTTTGCTATTTTTGGAATGGAAGGTAGAGTCTGAAAGGAAGAAAGTGTATGGCAACCTGATAATTAGAAATACATTACATTGTTTGCATCAATGTATAGGGATGGTTTTCATTCTCTAAACACACCCGTAAGAGTTGTTATAACCTAACTATAGTGGGTTTAAAAAGTCCTCTAATGCTGAAAGTTGTCAAGACATGGAGCACAGGAAGATGGAGGGTTTGTGTTATTGGAGGAAAAAGAGTTGAGTGCCACTTTGAAATGCCACACCATTCCTCTGTGTGAGGCAGGGCTGGAGATCTGTAATCGAGCATAATCTATCAGCAAGCCCAGGTAGCTAAATTGGCTATCTTCCTCTTGGTAGGTCACAGATCGCTAAAAACACTGCAGAATCTGTTCTGTTTGAAGAGATACTTAGTGTAATGTTGGAGTTTAAATCCAAAGATCTAGACACATCTGAAGCAAATGGCATAAAAGCATTTGAGGAGTCATTTGTTCATTTCAGTGTGTATCCTCACAAGCTGAACGTGCTGTTTCTGAGTAAATATTTGTTCTCTAAACTTGATGTTCTTGGAGCAGCTGAGAATAAAATGTGATTATCTTAAGGTCAAACTCTGAGCTATTAGCTGTAGGAGGAGGCTTTTGGTAAGTGTTTTACAAGTTCAGTGGAGCAGGCTGGCTTGGGCTGGCTGATGGGTGCCCACCGAGCTGCACACACTCTGGTCCTCAACAGGCCCGGGGCAGAAAACAGCATAAAAAGCTCATGGGGCAAATTCAAGTCAGGGTGATTACCACTTACCAATTACTATCATGGCCAAAACAGACTCAATTTGGGGAAGATTAATTTCTGGCTAATTAAAAATAGACTGCCATGGGCTGAGCACAGAAGTAGCATTGCAGGCTTCTCCATCACTTCTCATGCGTGTTGATTTCCCCAGGGCAGAACTCCTTTTTTCCCCGAAGCCTCTCTTTGCTAGAAAGGGAGGCTGCAGTTCAGCTGCAGGGCACTCCTAGTCAGCAGAGTACGTGGTCACTGGGTCTTCAGCGTATGCGTATGTATTTCCCCCAGAAAATAAGGATTTGAGCACATACTTTTCTAGATGAGTATTATGAGCAATCAAAACCAGAACTTTGTACAGTTACTTAACCTATGATGAGTGAGAGCCAAATGTGTGGCAGTTCCAGTATCAGCTACTCCAGTTGATTGTAGCCGCCTCCAGATTGTACTTGTGGGGGGGTCGGGATTGTATTGTTCTGCAGGGGAAACAAAGCACTTGGTGTGTTCAGAGAGTGTGTGCTAGTATTGCAAAAACTCATCCACCTGATTTTTGTTGTCCCATAAATCATCACACTGATTTTTTTTGCTTCAAGTGCTGCTAGCATTTTATTGTGTTAACAAGCTGTTCATTTGTCTTTCTTGCTTGTGTAATGATATTCTGTAGATAAACACAGAGCAGCTGGCAAAGCTTGAACCAGGCTGTAGATTTTCTCACAGCACTTGTTTTTTACATATCTTCATGACCAATTACCAGTCGTGGTATTCATCCCAGTCTTTTTTATGCATGTGCAACACTAGTTTAAGACTTCAGTACATCCTACAAAATACAAATGCTGAGGGATTTTTTCCTTTTTTCCTTAACAGATAGCACTTCAGGGAGTCAGTGTCTCAAAATGAAATAAAATAAATCTAAAGAGAAACATAAAACCAAATAAAAAAGCCCCGCAAACAACTGTGTACTTGGACTAGCATAGTTCCTCTTTCATTTAATATGAAGAAATATTTTTGCTACTAAAAATTATGACATTTGAATTTAGCTATCAGAAATTTTGGCTCACCTGCCTGAATGAATGTTTCTTACTGTTATTTATTAGCATTTAGAAATGGATGAAAAATTTAAAGGACCTGTCCAAAGGAAGAATGTGAGTACGTTTGCTTACCTGTGAGGTGAAAAATGAACTGATACAGCAACTTGCTGGTATCCTTTTCTGAAGAAATACCTTACGTGTTTGCAACTTGTCATTTGCCAGTTAAGCCTACTAGTGCAAATGTGACTGATGTAGTCAGCTTTGAATTAGATAAGCTTCTGTCACTGTCATTTTTTCACCCTGGCAATGACTAAACTCGGGGCTTTGCACCGAAATCCTATTACTTTTGAACAAAACACTTTTTTCCTTCTGATAATGTTACATAAGTCTTAGTTTAAGTTTCATTACCCCAAAACTAGCTATGTGCAACATCAGTTGTAAGCTTTAAAAAGTTACAGTGCCTCATCACTGGCTACATTTAAAATGCTTAGGACCTAATTCTGCCTTGTGCACAGAACACGTTGTCGACTTGTACAATGAGTTGTTTCCCAAAGCGTTGGGTGGTGGTTTCTGTATGCTGCAGAGCAGGAGCAAGTTCTTAACCTGTAGCCTTTCCAAATTCCATCTCAAAGGCAATGTGCTTCCACTTGGCAAAGTACTTTCTCATTTCTGTGCTGTACAGTAGCTGTTGGTATCGGTGCTGTCTGATAACGGCAGCATTTATTTTGAGGAATGGAAAGTGTGAGGTTGATCCTCTCTATCTGAGCATGTGACAAAGCCATTCTTCCCTTTCCCTGAAAGTAGAGCAGACAGCAGATAGAGAACGAGGACTGGGCATTGAGCAATAGGCATTTATACCACCCTTTCCCTTACCAAGGGGGAAGGAAGCTACAGAGGTGACAGTTCCACTGATGTGAATGCCATGGCTTTTCACTCAAACTTTTCACTTCATCTGTTAGAGTTGTAGCAGAATTAGAAGTTGTTGAGCAGGCAGTTGATGTTTGTTAACCTTCCTGGCTAAGGAAGATTAGTTTCATGTGGTACTTACGGCAGTTAAAGGTATCATACTTGAACTATCACCCAATATTGTCTTGCAATTGTGGATTAGTTGCTGCCGTATGAAATAAAATACATGTGCT
The DNA here is from genome assembly GCA_025345505.1 of Todiramphus chloris collaris. Lineage (NCBI taxonomy): Eukaryota > Metazoa > Chordata > Aves > Coraciiformes > Alcedinidae > Todiramphus > Todiramphus chloris. Next base: position 34,323,809 of record JANVCC010000035.1, read on the forward strand.
TGTGTAAAATGCACCTTTTTACTAAGTACTGCTTGAAAAGTTACCCCTGTGGGTGTACATTTCTTTTGTTCCATTGTCAAAAACCGATCTGGCCTTAATATCAGCAGAATGCATATAATGAATGCTTTTTGTATAGTTTTTCCATAGGGGTCAAGCCAGAGTTTCTGAGCGTGTGGGAGACACATCAATGCTTAGTGTTGAAGTGCTAGTGAACCAGGGAGATCTGGAGCCTTTCATCTCAAGTCCATGCATTTTGTTATAAACAGGGTTGATGGGGTATGGCTCTTGTTCTGAAGCCTTTAGATCAGCAATTCTAAAACAAGTAGATGAGTATTATTTTCCAGAGGATAACTGGCAGGCATTGGAAGACAGTTCCCTCACTAGCTGGGATCTTCCTCACCTGCATGGTTCCCTTGCTTTAGTCTTTTCTCGGGCTCATTTGGGATGATCATGACTTCTGTCTCTCTTTAGTGGTGGACGCTGTTTCTGTTGTGGTATCAGTGATATCAGTAATAGAAGAAAAAGCCTGAAAAACATCTTTACTTGCCTGCAAAGGATCACAGATATCTGGGGGAATCTCTTTAGTGTTCAAATTATGGGCTGTTGTCTGTAATGTTTATAATATGATGCATATTTTACTCAAAGAAGCAGTATTGATGCTTGAAAGCTGCTGTTAAAAGTCACAGAAAAGATGCTTGCAATTTTGTTTTGAAAAGATGAAATGTTTCTCAAAAAGAACCCTTATTTCTGGAAATGTGATTTTTTTGAAGGCAATTCTTACATTCCAGAATTACTGTATGGCTTCAAATTGATCTCTTGGCACACTGGCTTCTCATTGTGGTATCCTTTTTTGGGCTAGCTGTTTTCTCATATCCTCATTGTGAAGTCTGTGCTAGAATTTCTTCCTTTCCCAGTTAGTTGACACTTCTTCTGACAGCTTCTGGTTTTGCTAGACCAGTTCATAAGATGTGAGAAGAGCATCTTTTCATCTGACCACATGCAAGAAATGATCTTACTGACCTGTTACTTATCTAATAACCTGAAGCTGACAGGTCTCTTGTTTTCCTTTTAACATTCTCCTCTGGTCCATATAAATCCTGTTTGAAAAGTCCAATCGGAATTCCTTGTGCAACAAACTGAACTCAAGTAATCCTAGTCACTATTCATTGGTAGGACTTCATGGACAAAACCAGAGTATAACCAGCTCAGTAGTAAATGCAACTTATTCACATGTACAGTATTCCCCTGACCTTGTGGTTGGAGGGCAGTCAGATTTTGACACCTCACCTAATGAGAGTGATACCAAATAAAAAGTATAAAAAAAAAAAAATCATTGAGTATTCAGTGAGTGCTCTTTCAGTAAAAAGATGGTGAGATGACGTGATGTGTCTAAAAGGTTTTTTTTTAAGAAGTAGCTGATGCTGTGCTTATTGCTGTCTTGGTGCTCCCAGGAGTGATAGTTGATGTGTATCACACAGTTTGGGGTGGTAAACTATGACCTGCATATGAAGTGATGATTTCAGTCTCTGGGGAATGTATTTCAGTGGTATGGTAAATAATGCACTACCAGTATAGCCACCCAGAATAACCAGAACCCTTTGGTGGGCTGCATCCTTCTGAATGTTAGATGTAGAATACAAGGAAGCATCGGACAGAAGGAGTGCAGGGTGTGCTTATAGAATGAGACTCCTCCCTGGACACGTTGGCGGGTGTTGGGATGGTAACATTTTAAACAACAGCAATACCATCACACAGGGGAAATGTCTACACACCTCCACACCCACCCAAAAAACCACAGCTAAACGTTCCCCCAAAATCCCAACAACACACGGGCAGCCTACAGTGGTGATGTGGTTCAAGGGGCTATTGCAGTCTGGATGCAGAAGCAGGCAAATTAGAACTAACATAAATACTGAATGCTTCAGTGGAAAAAGACAAAATGAGCAGTATTTTGATGTCCAGCATATAAAAACAAGAGATAGGTGTATTTAACTGATGGTAAATGTGATTAATTCCTGAAACAAACTACCAGGATAAGTGGTAGGTTTTCTGTTAGGTGCCTTCAAATGAAGTCTCTCTATTAATTTGAACAGCTGAGGATGGGAATTGCTAATTTTTTTTTCTACCAAAGAACAGTAAGTAATTTGGATAGGATTATTTGAACCATACTTTGCATAAACTGAAAGTAAAAAATGACATTGAGCACAGAGCTATCTCTTTCTTTCTGCTACCAATTGGAACAAATTGAATTTAGAAAATTGTACTTATTTGCTTGAAACGGCTCCCTGCTAGGAGATTTAGAGGTTCACGCGGCTTTGGCTTGCCAGGGACCACATATGATTGACACAATTAATCAAAGATCACGCAACTAATCCACACCAAGCATAACACAGTAGAGAGAACTCAATTAAAACTTTTGTTTCTCCAATTTAAAAGATCAGCCACATGGGAGCTAAGTATCTCAGCCTTACTTGTTTAGCTTGAGACCAGTCTTAATAAATTGCCTTATTTTGCTTCTGCAGTACAATCTAGATGCTTATAAATCAGCAGTCATGCTTTGCCACAGTTCCACACAAACTCCTGTATCTCTGGTTAACGGCTTTGTTTAGGAAGTTTTAATGGATTTTGAAGAAAAATGTGAAAATCAGAAATAATAATTAAAAAAAGGGTAGGAGATGGATGATGAAAGAAATGCTTTACTCAGCCTTACTTCAGAAATACAGGAATTTAGAACTAACCAAAATTACATTTAGTAGTTGAATTATAGGCTCTCCTTATCATTCATTTAGAGCTTTGTTTGTTTTCCTGACCATATACTGCAAGCTTTACCCTTTTCCCTGGGCACCTCTCTGTCAAGACTGTATTCAAATGCATTATTCAAGACTAAGTTTTTGACAGCTTAGACATAGGGTACTGCAACTGCTTAATGAAAGACATCATGGAAAGGATTAAGAGGAAGAAGCTTATGACTGGAAAGGCTGTCTATTTTGTAGAAAGTGGCTGTTAAAGTGGCTCTAACACTTTAATTACTATATTGCAAGTGCTTGAAAAGCTGTTTGATTTCTGACTTGCCTCAGAATTTGGGTGGTGTGAAGCAGAGATGTAGGAAGCTGCTGGGCAGTGTGACAGCTCACAGCAATGTTAAAGGTAGCCTTAAATTTGCTGTATTCACACACAGACAGGAGGTGTAGGAACAGGAGTCAGTGCCTCTGTTTTCAGGGCAGGCTGTTGTCTTGTTACTAAAACTGCTGACTGAGAACCAAGTTGGCATGTAAAACTGAGGGCATATTAAGCATCGCTTGGAAGACTAAGTCTTTTTCCTTAAGTCTTAGGGCAACAAAATACTTGTGGTAGTTAACTCCTTGATCCTCTGAAGTGCACAGGATATACTGTTCCTTTCAGAAGGTGTTCATCCTCTGCTGTTCCTTTTTGGGGACTAAATGGCTGTGTAGGTTTTACTGCTGTTGCACTATCAAGTCACAAAAGGTTTCTTCAGCAGGATCTGTATCTTCTGGAGACCAAAATAGGCAGGTTAACAAGACATTATGGTGGTACCTTTTGTTAACACTTTTTCTTCAAAGTAGTAAGCAAAAATGACTGTTTTGGTTTGTTTTTTTTTTTTCTAAGTGTTCCTGATGGCATTTCTGTTGGCAGAAGTTTCTTACTGATCTTTGTGGGATCACAGGCAGCTCATGTCTTCTGCACTAGTGCTGCAGCACTGGGTGTCTGTGAAGCACAAGACTCAGCTCTCCAGAGTACCTCTATCACCTCTCTTAGTGCTTTAGATGCGTGCTTTGCTAAGGGCAGCTTCTGATCCCACTGCATCCATGTGCCTGGCCTTCAAGAACTTTGTTACTTTATCCTTTTACAAGAGTGGAAACGGTTTGTGTTCCAGATGGAAAATGTTATGGTTCACAACATCTATTTCCACATGATACTATCAGTGGTTTTGTCCTTTGCCACTTGTTGCACCTGGTGATGTTGTCATTTAAAGAGATGTTATCTTCTGGTTTGTTGTTGACTAATTTCTTCACTGTATTACACTTGTTTCTGTTAGTACATGTCTTGCTCTCATGTACTTATCTTGTACTTCTTTAGTTGCCATTTAAAAGGTGTTACTTCTTGGTAATTTCTGCTTTTATTTATTTATTTCCTAAGTTTATAAAAGAAATGTTTCCTTTTTACCCAGTTGTTTTCTTATCTTCAAGTTTTCCACTACGCTATTTTCTCTTCCCGTTGTTTGAGTCTCTGAATTATTTCCCTGCAAGTTGGTCTTTATTTTTACTCATTCTATACATAACCTTGTTCTTTCAAAGGTATTTTTTGTTTCATTCTTCAGTGCATTAAGAATCAGTTTCAGATACTTTGTAGCTATTTGTTTTCTGCAGTATCAGGAGGTTTTTTTCTTTCATCTAGTAAGAAGTAATTCTAAATCTGAGCCTACAGTTAATGTGGTCTTTATGTTTCTTACACTACAATTAAAACTATTTTCATTTTATACACCTCTCCAGCAAATCTTGTGTCTGTTTTACTGACTACTTCTTTGGAATAACAGGAAGTTGTGCTTATCCCAGCCCATGGATCTTTTACCAAGTTCCTGGCACCTAGAAAAAGCTACTCTTGCCCTTCTACATCTATGTCCATCACCTTTTAACAGTCAAAATTCTTCTTGTCCCTCCACACACACTGATCTGTTATTTTTCCCAGTAATTTGAAGAAAGCTTTCACAGGGATCAGATTTCTTGAAAAAAAAGAAATCTTTATGGGGTTAACTTCTATTAGTAGTATTTGTTATTATTTGGGTGATGATTCATTCCTTTATTCTTCTGTTTTTTCTATTATAATTGCTGTTTAGTGTTCATGGGGCCAAAAATCCATTGTGATAATTCTGTTCCTTGCTGCTTGGAATACTTGTGGTGCAGTTTTCTCTCTGTAATGCCTCACGTAGTGGTATTATTTTGTTTGTGGAGTCTTTACATCTGTTTGGCCCTGGTAATGTATCTGGTTGATTCAGTACCTTTCCCTTCTGTGCCTTGATTCTTGTGATCCTTTCTCAAGGTGAGGATTCTGGCCAGATAGCACTGGGCATTGTGTTGCAGGGGTTACCACAGTGCTTCATTGCTTGATAGATTTCGAGTGGTTTATTTGTTTCTTTTAACTTTGAAAGCAACTTTGTCCTGTTTTGCCTAGAACTGAGGTGTGCTTTTGTTTAATAAACAAAACTTGTGGTTCAGATGTCTACTTTAACAAAAAATTATGCTACAAGTAGAGAGAATTCTGGTTTGGTTTTGGAGAGAACAGTATCTGAGTAATGCCCCACGTTTGTGAGACAGTTTTATTCTTGAAGTGGGGTTTTTTTTTTTTAAATTAAAGTTAAAAAATGACAATAAATATAATTTGCTGAAGTGGGGTTTTATTTGAAAAAATAATGTAATATTCTATGTGTCTTTGTCATCAATACAGAGAACAGATCCACAGCTCCTTGCTCAGTTCTACTATGCTGATGAGGAACTAAATCAAGTAGCAGCTGAACTGGACAGTTTGGATGGAAGAAAAGATCCCCAGAGATGTACACTGCTAGTCAACCAGTTTCGCTCTTGTCAGGTAATCAGAATGGCACCTTCCTGATTTCACTGGTATTTTTTGTGTACGTTAAATATATTATGTTTTTCTTATTGTATTGATTAGTTTCCATAGTGAAATCATGTTGAAATGAACCTTTGGTAGATGTATGCCTGTCCTTAGTTTAAAGGGTGCATTTTTGAAAGCACTATCCATAAATTCCATCTACTACATCTCGTTTAAGCGTGGTGATGCTTAACTTAAATAGGAACATACATAAAAGACTTTGTTTCCTTTTATACAAAATATGCCCACGGAGCTTACTGGAACAGAAGACCTATTTCAAGATCAGACAGTATGAAGTCGCCATGTCTTCTGTAGCTGCTCAGCTTTTGTACCTCGTGAATCTGATAGCTTTTTATTAGCAAATGAACTATGTGAAGACGGCTAGGAGCTTTGCTGGGTTTTTATTTTGGTAATATCTGCTTCATATAAATACTCTTGATGATGAGAGGAGCTACTGCGGAACCAAGCAAAAGATGGTTTTTATCTGTAAATTATTGCAAAAGTATGACTCTCTAAGTTCCTCTTGTATAACATAGTTCACCTAAAGAAAAGATTCCTGAGAGCATTTGCTGGAACTTTGGCTATGCTTTGAGTGAGACTTGAGGGGAGCAGACTGCAAAAACCAATTCGGCTAAATCTAGCTCTCTAACTTGGTTTTGTGGTTTGATTTCTTAAGGAAAGAAAAAATCAGAAATTGAAAAACAATTGAGAAAATAGAACTTTCTTTGTCACACTGTCTGCCATTCTATACCAAGTTTTTCAATAATAAAACTTGAATTTTTAGAGGTAGTAACTACATTTGTGCAACTATGAAGTGTATCACAAAAGCTTTGATACTTTCTCTCCCAGTCACAGCCAAGAAAAACACTTGACCAAAGCAGGTTCCAGACCAGAATGCACCATGCTCACGTGGTACAAGGATTTCTATATGACAAGTAAACATTTGCTGTGAACTCAGGAGAATTTTAAGTGGAAAGATCATAGAAATCATAGAAAGATCATAGAAAAGATTCATTTACATCTCCACCAAGTGAAAAATGGCAGTTAAGTGTGAAGGATGTATCTTGATACATCCCTTGCTACAATTTCTTATTGCTGCTAATAATAAAAAGTATCAAACTTGATTATGTAGAAAATTTCATCGCTAGTGCAGTTGAGTTTGAAGGACAGCACCTTGATCATTATAGTAAATGTTCACATTAAGTTAGTCTGAAAAGACAAAATCGGGTACTACGTGCTTGCTTTCAAGGAAACTAAATTATAAAAAAAATCAGTTTTCTTGAAGAGTACATACAAAAGATTGCTAGTCAATGCATTGTTATGTCAGAAACAATTTTAATCCTTCTGGGTACTTAGTAGAAAACTGTGAAGATACTCTGTACTGTCCCTTTAGAAAAATGGGGTTTTTAAGAGTTTACTGTACTGGAAAATGTAAATTTAGTAACAGTCAAAATGCGTTAACATGGAGGGGGGTGGGAAGAGACAAGAGTTATCTTGAAATGTCATTGACTTTAGTCTTCTGCATGATGGATCAGCTGTACCTAAACCACTTTTCACAAATATTTATCTAACTTGTTCTTATAAACCTTCAGTAATGGACATTCCATGAACTTTCTAGGCAAATTCTTTCCAGACTATTTTGATTGCTTTTTTCTTTTCTTAAGGAAAGGTTTTCTGATAAGTGTGGATGAACAGTATAGTGGTGCAAGAGAATCTCCTTGTTGTTTGTTCTGTCCCTGGAGATGACAATTTATTCCCTGTTTCTCTGCAGGTGTGCAGGTTTTCCAATTTGTTTCTTTTAGTACAGGCTGACCTGAGGAGCTGTTCTGTTCAGAAAGGAGCTTCTCTGGCTGTTTCACCTGTAGGAGTGTAGGACATGCAGACTCTGATAGCTCTGTGGTCAGTTTGCTTGTCTTGGTGCATAGTGACTCACCACCTTGTGACTCTTAATACCTTCTGATGCCTGCTGATTTCTTCTTTTTGTTAGTCAAACAGATTGCTGTTACTAAAACAGTCTGTTGCTAGAGCTGAAAGAGAAGATGGAGGTCACTTTATTTTTCATGTAGCTGGTTTTGTAATTTCTGATTTTTGAAGTTCTGCGGAATAGGTCAGATCATTGCCAAATGTCATGTCAAAAATGGCTTTGCTAGTTAGGACTTCGATTATTTTGTAGTAGTCTGTGGAAAAGGGATGTTTTTTGGTTTCTCCTTTTAAGAATTTGTCATGTAAATGCCAAGTGAGAGGAGTGATATTTTAGTAAGGATTCAGAACGTAGATGTTTGCTAATCAAAGATTGTGTGGTAAGAGGAAAAATGGTAAAAGGTTTCCGTTAAGGTATAGTGGAGTTTAAGGATAATGTAGAACTAACAGTCTGCCCTGGGGTCAAAAATGGTTATAATGGAAGGTTGCTCATGTGAAAGTAAGAGGGTGACTGCGTTGTGTAGTACCTCTGGTACCTGCAGCAACAGTCACACAATCCTGAGACTGGTTTGGTTTGTTTTTTCTTTTTTGTGGAAACGTGCTCTTTCTTGACTCGTCAAGAAATTTTTTTTGAGAAGGAACTTGTGACCACAGAACCTACCTAACCAAACTCCCAGTCTTTGCATGATCTGTTGTGGTCTTTTCCTATTTTGTCCATGTTTTTTCCATGTATTAAGGTTTCCAGTTTGTTTCCAGTTTTCACTTCCATGAATTTTAGAGACATAGTTTTTGTATCAGATTGTAGTGTTTTCTAAGGATGAAGATTTCTAAAATCCCTCGAACTTCTGCCTTTTCATCTGGTGGTTGAACATACAATCTTTTGAAATTTTACCTTGTTTTATTAACTAGAGAAATGTCTTGAAATTAGTGTGTGTTTTCTGTAAGACCCCAAATCTTAAAAACTATGATTCCTTTTAGAGAGAGGACATATTCTGTTTGATCTTAACCATAAGTGAAGAGCTCAGTTTTATGCCCTTGTCTATATTTGCAACTTTTGACACTATTGTTCACGAGCTCCAAGTTTACTGCAGTGTGTCAACAGATACAGAAAAAACAGGAGGACTCTGCCTAAGGGATGGAATGCTGTGTGGTGGACCTACTTAATGTTTTCTGTCCTAACAAAAATGGCAGTATTAGTTGAAGGTGTGTTGTGTTGTGCTGTTCCCGTGGATATCCAGAGAACTTCAGTCTTCAAGACTATTGACACTTCCTCAGTAAAGTACTGCAACTCTAAATTATCTTTTACAGTTTTGTCTTGGTATTATTTAATTATTTTTTAAAAAGTCACCCTTTTTACAGTAAATTAACTTCTCAAAACTTATGAAGATGTTGCAACTTGGATTTCAGATGCTGTGAGTTGACCATATAGCATGATGTTGAGTAGCCTGTATCTATGAGTAAGAATCAAGGTAATGGTTTTCAAAGCTTTGCTTTTCATTTTCACATTAAAGTGAAATAACCCTTATGGCAGTCTGTTGTAAAAATGGCATCCCTCGTTTTGTTTTAGTGTCTGCATGTCAGTGGTAGAATATTTTAAGAACGTAACATATCTATTAATACAGTATCTTGCATTTACTGTGTGGTTAATACCAGTGCAACAGAATAAACCACTTTTTCCTCTACTGGTTTCTGTTAAAATTAACAACGTAAGTGTGCGGAGATGCATGATGAAAAGCTATGTAAGTTTTTCTTAAAGGAACAAAAGGTAGGTATGATGTCATACTTAGGTTTGTGGAACTTGATTTTTAAAACAGGGCTTCCCTGCAACACAAGTGATTCAGTGAAGTATTTTTATATTAGCGGTATAATAATGGGTCCTTTTCTGTGCTGCTCCCAACATTGCATGGTGTTGAATTTCATAAGTAGTAATGGTACCTTGAGTACACTTTAATCACTCGTGCATTTGTGATCATTCCCTAAATTAATTGGCCTTGATTACTGCTATTTTCACATTAATAATATCATGTTACTTGAGTTGATAAAATGATTTAAGAAAATTTCTCAGGAATTGAAATGGCATTAGGTTTATTGTTACATGTTACAGCACTTCATTGGTTTTGTTTAAGAGTAAAGAATAAAACCCCTTTTGTTTCTAACCTGGAGATTTTGTTAGGATTTGATAGGTGTGTAAGTAGTTCACATTGTGATAATGTTTTCAGGATCATAGTACTTGCTCACTGTTTCAGTACGCTGGGAATTATTTCTCTGCATACAGAAGTGAGCTCTCAGAATAGCACATGAGTCAGTTCCCAGCATGGTTTTATCAAAATTATTCCTTGAACTGCAGATTGTCTCAGCAATGTGTAATTTGAGCTGCTCAAGCACACTAGGAAGGAATTTGCTGCTCTCAGGGCACTGACCTGAAGCAAACCGTAGACTTGCCTGCCTGTGTTACCCCTCTCACTGTACCACAGAACAGCAAAATGGGGCATTTATAATATCTGTGAAACGTGTTTCTGGCTCACTGGTAGGAGTGATTGGCTCTGGGCTGACTGGTAGCATATTACACTGGGTCTTCGCTGTTTTCCTGCTGTATGCCTGCTTGGAAGGCACCTCGTGAATTACTGCACTTGGCAGTTCAGCATTTTCAAGTCAGCTATCAGCAGTTTCAGTTTACTGAAACATTAAGCTTTAAAATGTAGGCTTTAGTGGGCTGCTTCATGCATAGGTCACTTCACTGTATAGTGGGTGAGAAGCAGACGCTTAGAATCTGAACCTCATTATCTATCACAGTATAAGTTAATGTTGCCAAGGAATTGGAGCCCTGAGAGAAAGCAGAAGCATATTTCAGTGTTGTGTTATCACTTGTCGGTCTCAGTTTCTGTAGGAATATAAAATAGGTGGTGAAGGTTATCAAAAATGCTGTGTTTCAACCAGACTTATCTCCATATTTCTTCCAGCTCAATGTAACAACTGAAAGAATCATTGTGAAATGAGTTGAGATTCAGGTGTCAATGAAAACAAAGCTTTACCCTTACTGTAAAGGAGTAAGTTAGAGTGGTTCAAACCTACAGCCCGAAGGAGCTCAGTGTAGTGCAGAAAGAGGATAAAAATAGGCTGTGGAAAACACTGCGCAAACGGTGAAGTGCTGCTGGGAGCCCATCTGGGGAATCTCTTCAGTCACAGAGTGACATGATAGAAACATACAATCCTAGAATGGGTTGGGTTGGAAGGGACCTTAAAAGTAATCTAGTTTAAACCCCCTGCCATAGGCAGGGACAATTCCCACTAGACCACGGTGCTCAGAACCCCATCCAGCCTGGCCTTGAACACATCCAAGGAGGGCCATCCACAACCTCTCTGAGCAACCTGCTGCATGGTTCTTCCTCATAGCGAAGAACTTTGTGATCAAATCTACCCTATTTTAGGTTAAAACTATTACCCCTTGTCCTATCACTACACTCCCTGATAGAGTCCCTCCCCATCTTTCCTGTAGTCCCCTTTTAAGTATTGAAAGGCTGCTGTAAGATCTCCCTGAGAGCTTTCTCTTCTCCAGGCTGCACAACCCCAGCTCTCTCAGCCCTCCTTCATAAGGGCCATGCTCCAGCCCCTCACCATTTTCCTGGCCCTGCTGGAGCAGATCTGTTTTTCTTACACTGGAGGCTCCAGAGCTGGACACGGTAGTCCAGGTTTATTCTTTTCTTCCTCCCAGCAACATGCCCAAGTCCTCCTCTGCAGGGCTGCTCTCAGATCAGCTTATTGACAAGCCTGTGTTTGTGCTTGGGATTACCTCAGCCCAGGTGCCAGACACTGCGCTTGGCCTTGTTGCATCAAAATGTGAATTTAAATAAATAAATAATGCTCTTCATCTTTGAAATATGCTTTTAGTGTATCTTAAAATATTAAAAATATTATTTGCTTTCTCAGGTAGAGAAGCTGGATAAGGCAAGGCTAAGAGTGGGGGAAGCTCTTCCTCTGGTACTCCTTAGTGTCTTGTTCAAGCAATCACTGTGTTTGTGTCTCTTCAGGAGCTAGTTACCAATTTCAGCGTGATACAGGGAAACCCATCCACTTGCCTTTTACTTCAGCTTACACCACGTCTGTGGGCACGTTTCTAGATTGCTTTTTTTCTTTAATATAAAAAAAAAAACAAAACCCAACAAACAAGAAATGAAACACCACCACACACAATGCCCAAGTTGGAGGGTTTGTGCAATGCGTAGTAAAGCGTCCTGAGAGGAGAACCATGAAGTGAGCTGCAGTGAACTGTCGTAGAGCTGTGGATTTCTCTGTAGTGGGAAATGGAAAGGGTCTTCAGAGTGAGACTTTTGAATTTATATATATGTGTGTATATATATATATAAAAACCCAAAAGTTGGTGTAGCATGGAATGACTACACAGGTGGCAATCCGTAATGCACAAGGGTGAAACTGAGGCTAGATTGACAAGTTGCTAAATAATGAAAAGGGAACTTAGCCTTATATACAAAATGCAATTAATTTTTTATCAGTGAAAAAGATGTGATTATCTGAAATAGTGCGTGCTTGGGAAGCCACGGGTTGTTCTGGAAGGGACTGATGTGAGGTCACACTGCACCGTCTGCTCACAGTGACAGCATTCACTGCACCTGAACTCCGATGGAAAAACTCTGTCTGTGGAAGAGCAGGTAGTCTCCACTTAAAACATGAAGTGATAACATAAGAGCAAGATATGTATTTTATCTGCACTTCAGTTACAACAGTATTCTTTTATATCCAGATGTCACAAGTTTTGTTCAACTTAAAAAACACAGTATTTCCTTCTTTGTGAAAAAGAAATCTGCTATAGCAGGCTCTTAATTTCTGAGGTTATGAAGGGTTCCAACATTCTATTTAAGAAGATGATGTTTCATTTCTTAATGCATGATTGAGTACCCTAGATTATGCTTTTTATATGAAGAAAAATTAACGTGTTGGTACCTTGATTGAATATTGACATAGTGGACACACTGGTGTAATTCCCAGAGCATTTGAAGGCTAAATGAGGACAGTGCAGCCGGGTCATTTTAAAACTGACTTTTCTCAGCGTTTGTGAAGTATGAGACTACACTAGATCCAGTTCTGTAGGAATTAATGTAATGTGACATGTCTGGCTATCAGGGGCTTTATAGTTCTTGCACATTTTTCAACAGTGCCATCAGAGTATCGCTGTCAGCTCTGCTATATTTCTCCTTTTAAAAACTTTTTTATATGGAAAAGAAGGATAAATACCAGTATCAGCCACTGAATTGTTTATGTAGTCTTATGACTTATATATGCTGAATTTTCCCTTCTTTTCTCCATGTGCTCGTGGTAGCATCATATTGGCAAGATTAATTATACGTGCAAATTAGTTATTGGGTGATATTTAAGTGCTTGGGGATTAAGTCTGTTTTCCTCTGTTAGAAGCTTTTTCACTTAATCATATTAAAAAAAGCCCAACCCTTTTTTTTATTTAATTTTTCTTTAATGCTGGAGAAGTATGATAAGAAAAACAGGAAGGCAAATTATTTTTAAGATGATTCTTAGCAATGGAATTTAATTTTCATTGTGACCTTAACATACAAAAGTGAAAATAAAAGCTGACTTTTTCTCTATGAAATAATTCATAAATCGTTAACTATTTCATATGTTTTTCAGAGGATGTAGCACGAGTACTGTAATGTGTGTACAGATATATTGCAAATATGAATAATGGATTATTATGAAGAATATTTTGTGGAATACTGTACAACTTTTTCTCATGTGTCAGGTTGTCATAAGTAAGTTTTCATTAAGCAACAGGTGGCTTTTAAATGTTTATCTACATAGATATCTACAGAAACATAAACATTGAGTGCAGCAAGGCCTTCTACGAGTTGGAAGGAGGGATGACAAAATCTTTTGGAGTTGGAGAGAATACATGAATTTCAGACAGCCCTGCTGTTACTGTTGGTGTACTACTGAATGGCTGGAGTTCAAGGTGATGGGAAGAAAACAAACTGTTACCCATTAGGACAGCTTGTTCAGTCATTGTAACTTCATAATTAGAGAGAAGGAAAAGCTTCAGTAATTCAGTCATAACTCCAGGTTCCTTTGTGTGGTGTAAAGCTACAGGGACTCTTTTCTGCCTCAAACTCGTGCTTTTGGAAAGAATTTATGTTAACTCATTGCAGCACATCATTCTTGGTGGAAGAAATGGAGACTTAAGACAGTCATTTTATAAAAAAATATTCATTTTTGAAAGAATTACATGTATTGGCAAGTTAGTATCATTTGAAAGAAGTTTGAGATAGTTGATATGTAAACAACTTGCGAGAAGGAGAAGTTTGATGGCAGAGAGCAAGTGTTGTACGTTAGGCTTTGCTGTTATGTGCTTTTGCACTAGCACACAAAAACTTCCCATTTTAAAGGCTTTGGGAAATAAATACTTCTGTGAAATGAATTTTGCAGAAATTGTGCTGTGTTGGTTAACAACGCTTCCATTCCTGCTTATGCCATTTACTCCTTCCTGGTGGTTTTCCAGTTTTTATAGAGTAGTGCTATTTTTTCAACACTGAAAAGTAATACTGAGATGAATAACAGCAGTATTGCCCCAAGTATGCAGTTATTCCCACTGCAAAGCAAATAAAGAGAACTTCTTTTATATGCTGATACTGCTTCTTGTTCCATAGTTCAGAAGAAAGCCCAGAATTTAATTTTAAAGCTGTCGTACACTTGCCAGTACCGTATGATGGACACAGTATAAGTTCTTGGGTTTGCCCTGAGAATACATTTTCATTTCTTAAGGTTTCTGTGCATGAAGATTACTTAAACAACTAACAAGAAACAGATATTTGTATTCTTTTGATTTCTCAGTTGCCCCAGGGTATCTTTAACTACTGCTAAAGTCATTGTTGTTCCACTTACATAGTGCTCATAATAAAACAGTGCAGTAGTTCAGGTAGAAGTGTGATTGTTTTGGCTGCAAAGCTTGTTGAAATGATTTGTGCAACAGAGGTGCTGAGAAAAACAGTCTTATTGACGTAAGACCTTGTAATTTTTGCTGTAGAATTGTTCTGATACTGTGCAAAGGTCTTCCTCCCCTGTTTTTTTGGGGTTTTTTTATTTTTTCTGGATAAATCTGATGTAGTTTCATAAATAAACAAGGGTGAACTTCTGTCAGCTTTGCAGTGTCATGACTACTGACTTGTGTGATAACTGGAATTAAAAAATATTTTCCATTTTCACACAGTCTTACCAACCTCTGGCCTCAGTGTTAGCCCAGTTTATTACTGGTACTGTTGTCCTCCATAGGGATTTTGCAAATTTGACTAGAAAATAATTTAACCCTGTAGCTGGAATATGAAAAGTTCTCTCAGTAGATCTAATGAACATATTTGTGGTTGTCTGGCTCATTCTGTAATGCAAATAAGTCTAGAAGTACGTTGTGTTTTATAATTGACAAAATTTTGAGGGCATTCCTCACCAAAGGAGGCAGCATTATCTTTATGTAAATTATAGGGGATCCTTACATCTCATTTAAAAGTACAAATAACAGGAATGATGCCGAGGCCTGAACTCTCTGTGTTGGAATAGAAACCTCCAAAGCTTTGGGCTCTGCAGTTTTGAATTGGAACTGTTGTTGGATATGACTCTTTATTGGTGGTATACCACCACCCTGGCGTTTCTTACTCTTTTGTCTACAGCTGCAGAACTTCAACATAGCCCTCTCAGTTAACTCTGTTTGGTGAAATTAGGTTTTCTGTTGGTTTTTAATTTACTTCTCTCCTAGCAGGTAACAGCTTTTAAATCTACCAGTGCATTGGTAGAAAAATTATAAACATTTTAGTGTCAGTAAATTTCTTAGCTTTATTTCTTGGTGATGTGGTTGAGTATGGGCAAACAAGATAGATAAACTCTGATTTTTAATTAAAAAAGTCTAGACAAAGAGGTATTTCTATTTTATCACACTGCCCACGCCTCAGCGTGGCACCCTCTGAAGGCACAGCTTTGCCTTAGCTTCAACTGATTTGAGACTGTTGTGCAATCAACAGAGGTAGCCTTGTCCTTCAGTCCTTCCATCCTTCATCAGTCTGCCCAGTTTGTGTTCCAGCAGGCAGAGCATAGCTATGGAGCAGGTGGGCTTACCTGGAAGCCTAGTTACAGAGGAGGCTTTGGTGACTGGGGTCCCAGTCTCAGCCACATGGTCATGTTGACTCCCTGGGCGATCCACGTAGATTGACGATGGCACAGAGCGCTGGCATGCAGCTGGAGAAATGTCTGCAGACACAGCTGGAGACTGGGGGTTGTATAGATCCTTTTCCATAGCCACTTTCAATAAGCTGTGGTCAGCTTTAGACCTCTAGGAAACCACATCTTCAGCTGTACCAATGCATGTATTTGTAGAGTCATCCTGTGAACTTCAGCAGTGAAATGAACAGTGTTACTGTGGAGCAGTAACATGTGCCCCCTGCAAAAGTAAGCTGGCAGTGCTGGTGTGACAGCCTGGAGATGGGAACAAAAGCTGCCAAGTAGGTAAGACAAGGGACTGACTTCACAAGCTAGCCTTGCTGCCTAACATGCTGCAAAATGGCCTTGTGCTGTTTGCTGCCTGTCTGATCTGAAGTGGCTTTCTGTTTCAGGTCTAGAAGAAACTTATCTCAACGTGTCTCCTATTGTCTGATAAGTTTAGGTGATAATGAAAATAAGGAATTGCTAGGGAAAAAAACACACCCTTTTATTCTGTTCTTGATCTGAATGGTATCGATGCTGAAGAGAAAGCAGTTTTTAAAAAGGAAGTCGGCATTAGTGAGCATCCTTTGATGAAGGAGGTTATCTGTGAAGAGCTGTTAAATAGCTCATAGGACAATGCTGGTGTCACAGGATTGACAGCAATACTAATTGTATTCATTAACATTCTTGACAAGAGCAAACTGAGAGTATGTACTATAATCACTATGAACAGTGAAACAATTCCGAGGTGCAGTGTTTTCATGTTTGATTGCATCTGTCCATTCAAGAACACTTTCTTAGATTTAGGCAGAAATAGATGTCATTAAATGAGACAAGTTAGACTAAAGCTGTAAGAAACTCCCTGCTGGATTCTGAAACCTGGTGATTTGTTAGAAGTTGGCAAGAATCTACTCTTGATGTTGTTAATTGATACACAGGTTAAACAGTGTGGATTGAGCCAGGAGTACATTGAGGTGAAGTAATGGCCAAATCTTTCAAGCCTGCTTAATTTGCAACCCTTGAGACTTTGTTAGTTAGTGAAGGACAAGGAAGGAGACAGTGGGGTAATGAGATCGGGGGTAGAAGTTGACTGAAGGGAGTCTTCGTGTTCCCGAAGTTTAGAAACTGTAGTAGAGAAAGATTTTTTTTTTTAACAGTAGGGGGAAGTAGCAGGGACCAAAAGCAGATCCGTTCCAGCCCATTCAGTGGTTTCAGAAGGCTTAGTTATTGATCTGTGAGAGGAGAGAATCATGCTTGTTTTCTGAAATGTACCTGTTTGTGAGGCTGTTCTGCAATATAACAGAGCTGGTGGGCTCTAGAAAAACTCCCATAGGGTCTATATTTAAGAGACTTGATGCAGATAGAGGAAAGCCAGAAATTCACGTCAGAAGGATTGCATGGTTCACTTGTGAGAGAGTGAACCAAGCCTTGTTCAAATAAAGTTGCTCTCTCTTTTATACAATCTCTTCCAAGTTAAGTGGGGACAGCGCCAGATTAGAAAAAGTGAAACTGAGAAGAAAAGATGACATGAAGATTAACCTTAAATTCCTGGCAATGCACATTTCTGCTGTACTGTTTATCTGTGATAATAGAGCTTGTAAGTTGTTTATTTTTCCTATAGAGTTTGTTCTCTGGTTCAGTTGTTTTATAATTGATTACAACATTTGTCATTGCATTACTCCTAGTAATGATTACTTGTGTGAGCTGCATTTTCCAGCAGATGTCTGCTCTGTGTCTGCCGGACATCTTCAAACAGTTGATGTCGGGTACCTGTTTGCTCTCTGTGTATGTGACTGGGTAAAAGTTTCTAACGTTTCTTGTGAAAACATTCAGGCTTCTCAACCCTTTCATATGTTATTACTGTACTTTAAAGCTCTGTGAATGAAGAAAATTGTGTGTAGTTGTGCTAAGTACACTAAATATATTCTAAGTACCAGAAGAGTTGATTTTTCTTCTGTTGGACTTGGGCTACAAATGCCTAATTTAAATTTACCTCTGTTCCCCTAAAAACATTAAGTGAAAAGTGCTAGACAGAAAATAAATGTGCTGCAATAAACATTTCTAAGTAGGAAATAATTGTCTTTAAATCTTGTCTAACAGCTTTTCTTCATTGTTGTTGGGAAACTTTTGGTCACCTGTTATTTTTCACTATAGAATGATTAACATGATGGCTAGAAAATATAAAATGCTTGACCATAAGTTGGGCCCTCAGTAGAACTCTTAACAAGAGTTATGCTCCTTTCTGTGGTTTGGATTCATATCTGATCTTAGGTACGGAGTGATTAATATTGTAATACATTTTCTCTTTGAAAAACGGATTGCAATAGTGTGTACTACTGTAGCCTGAAATTGTAGTTTCCATGTTAACAAGCTTCTTCATGTGTTTCCACTTGCTCATATGGATCAAATAGGTCATTCAGAGAAAACTGCCTGTTATCTAAGACTGGGCAGAGTGGATTGAAAATGCTGTGCACTGCAGGTCAGGGAATTAATTTGCAGCAGAGAACCATAGAGAGGAAAGCTGGCTCCACGCCAGCTCAGCACTGAATGTGTTGAGGATGCAGAGGCTTTCACCCTGCAGCAGGAGAAGGCAAAGCGAAGGTGGCAGTAAGTTTTGTTTACATTGCTTCCATCCTGCTCCTGGCCTCAGCTGTGGAGCAGCTTTGGAGCGACAGGAAGAAGGTGGTGCCAGCTCTGTACCGGCCTGAAATTATTCTGTGCTTGGGAAATCTCGAAGTACATTTTAGGGCAGTTTTTGGATCGTTGTACCATGGTAGGAAGGCAATTACCTGTTACTGGTCCAGTAGAAAGCCCATGTTATGTTTATTGCAGCAGATACCCATATTCACGTGCTCTTATTCCTGTGTTGCTATGAAGCTAGGTAAAAGGGTAAATTAGTATACCAGGTTACTTACTGGACTATTTTCAAATGTCTTCAACAAATGACAAACATTTTACAGTCTGGAAAAAAAAAAAAAGTCTTTAGTACACTTCTGTAAGATCATATCTGTATCTGTGATATTTATCTAGTAATATTTTGATTCACTGTGGATAAAGTTACTAAGTTATCCCTTACAGATAAAGGGAAACTTGACTGAAAAGCTCTGTACTGAGGATGTTTTTCAGTAGAAGTTTGGGTTCACTTCATTTCAGTGAAGACAGTCATGTCCACTCTTAGTTAATGGCTTTTTTCGGTGTGGAGGGTAGATCAGACCTAATTTTTTTCCCTTATGATAGCGTCAGGAACTCTTAAATTTTTGACATCTGAAAATGCTCTTTTCTGCAGAGAGTGGATGATACCCTCTAATGATGCTGTACTTAATGTAGTCTCGCAAGTCTTAGTTATAAATAGCCCTTCTGTAAGTGGGGATTCCTCTTTTATTTACTGAGAGCTGTATTTGGATGGGTAGTAAGAAAAGAGGGGAATTAATTACATTACTAGGTTTTTATATTAGAGATGCTCAGAACAGATGTAACTTAAATTCAAATGCCATTTGTCAAGAGTGTACTCTTAGTGTAAAATGTTTTTTCAGTGAAAAATATAATTTTAGGCAATACGAATGTACTGCAGCTGTAAAGAATTATTTTTATTGGAAGGTGTCCTCAAATATCTGTGACTTCTTTTGTTTTTAAGTTGGTGTGCCAGTGTTCACCACTTCATATGTAGTAGTCACTCCACTTGGGGAGATGTAATTATTCAGTGTATGTGTAATAAAATTGGAATATATGCAGGAGGTAAGATGAAGATTTCAGTTATTAAACATGTGCTATTTGGGGTGTTCAGTGCCCTTGTGAGGGTACATGAGCAAGGCAGCTCAGGAAGAGAATCTTTAATTTTGCAGTTCAGTACAAATTGCAGCAGTTGTTGCTGGGCTGGGGTGATAGAGCATTTAAATTGCTGGAGATCCAAGTTGTCTTTAATTCATGATGAATTTGGTACTGCTCTATAGGGGGCTAGGCTAAACCAGGAACTTTTTGGAAGTGGACCATCTAGAAGTTGGCAGTGGGATGCAGCCAAATAGCTGTTCAGGCTAAAAAGAGAGAATGGAAACATGGCCTTGGGGATCTCTGCAAGATGGTCTGGAGAGAAGGCAGTGGAACCTGTTGCTGTCTGGAGAGGTACTTTGACTCCCTGATGTGTCGAACAGCTGTCTGAAGAGACCCTGATGGGTTCTGAAGCCGGGACTTCTGGATGTCATTTGAAATCCTGTTACTTACACCAAAGAGTACATCACTGTATTAGTTTCTTCTGTTAATGAAAAGCTACCCATAAAAACCCAAATACTAGCTAACTGCTGTAATTACAGCAAAATCTTCTTTTATCTTTGTCTTCAATTTCTGTTCGTCAGTTGCTTCAGGTTGTCATAAACGTGATGTGGAAGGAGGGCTGTAACTTAACATTAAGCCAGAAAAAGAAACAAAAAATGTGAGGGATATATTTAAATGAAGTGGTTAAAATACCATCTATTAATAACCTCCTGGTGATATTATCACAGACAGTGTTACCTTGGCTAGATTTTACTGATGACTCAAAGAAAGGATACTAAAGAGGTACAGAAGTTACATGGGAAGTTCTCTTCCTCTAAAGAAATCTTGCAAAAGACCTCAGGAAGTCCATGTGAAACTAAATAGCATGGAAATTTAATAAATGAATTTAATAGCAAGGACATGTATGAAAGGGTAGATAAGTCTACGTTTTGTTGATTTAAACATATGTTTTACAGCACAAGATGAATTTATTGGCTTTTCTTGCTGTATGGGTTCCTAAAGCTCATGCAGCAGTTGCTGTTAGCTTTATGCTCTGATTATTAAATATATGGCTAATCACTGCTGGGACAATCAACTTTTTGTTCTCTGCTGTGGCTGACTACATACTTTGTCCCACTACCACTCATTATCTTTCCTATCAAAATGAAATTCAAGTGTTCTCCGTTATGTGAAACACTGAGCTTTGTTTCCCAGGAAATGAGGAGCTTGGAGTAAATCCTAAAGCAGCATCTCTGCACCTTGTGCTGCTGGAGAGCCTAAACAGAGCAGCCGAAACAAACCTCTGCTCATCCTGGTATGCAAATGACCTACAAGGTAACAGATAAAGCCACCAAAGGATACATTAAAATCCAGAGTCTTATGTGGAAAGATGGATCAAGTGAAGGATTTACTACTTCAATTCCAACTAATTGATTTCTGTTGCTTAAATTAGAGCAAAAACTCGACACTTCTATGTCTCTGAACCCATTTGTTCTTAGCTTACAAAGCAGAACGCTGTAATTAACAAAATTGAATGTTTCTTGAAGCTCATTTAAAGAAGAGAGTAATTTGCTTACAATGTATTGGAGGGTGGCAGCCAATATAGCCAGGCTATGCCAGTTTCAAAGCAGCTGAGATTTGAAATCTTGATGAGTGAGTATTCCAGATTTCCTGTTTAAGTTGGTCTGCTCTGGGTGTCATAAGAGGAAGAGGGAAGGCGAGCAATAGAGAATTGTTTTGTGTTCTGTAGTAGGATAAAATAAACCCAGTAAAAAATGAGAGAATTTTGGAAATTGCACATCCTGAACCAGCAAAAACAATTCTCCTTGTAGAAACGCTTCAGAATTCATACACGAAAGGGCAGAGTTCTACCAACTCTTTTTCTAATATACCCGTGAGAGTATGCACAAAAAGATGCTCATCATTTTAATTGGCATTTTCACTTAGCTTGTTGAGAAAATGACTAGCTGCCTACCTGAAGCCAGGTAACTGCTCCTAGGCCAGAGTTTGAGCTACTGTGATTTATCCCCATTGGGAAGTGTATAGTAAATTGCTCATTACCTATGGTTTCACTTACTAGCACTGCACACGTTGCAAATAACCTTTTTTTTGAAACTATCTGAAGAAGTTTGGCATACATGGAGATGTCTTGGTAGACCTTGGGTGCCCTGCAGGAGAGGCATCTAGAGATTATAGGAATATTGAAGAAATGAGGGAGAGTATGAAATGTCATTAAGGTGGTAAACAAATGATATGCTGAAAAATTAGTATTATACTGGCTTTGCAAAAAGTTTCATTATCTTTAGTATATCTTGTTGTCTTCATTTGCAATATTTATTAATGTTAATATTTTAAAATATTAAATGCTAGTACCATTTTACATGTATAACAGTTAGAAGAAATACAGAACAGTTGTTTGGCCAGGTGTGAGTCCTGTTGCTTTACTCCATTTGCATAAAACATTCTTGACGTATCAGGTATTTTCTGTATGTATGCAGGCGATTATAAAAGGGGAATTCAGTCTGTCTGATAGCTGCTGTAAATTAAGATTGTATTAGAAAAATAACTCATTAAAGAGCTAGGGAGGCAAGCTTTTCAATACAGGTGTCATCCTATTCTGTGTAGATTATTAGGGGGAAAAAAAAAACAAAAGCAAAAGAGATTGAAAACTGTGTTTTCCTGTATTCAGGTTTGGTGGAGAGTAAAATAAATTGGAATATCATGTGCTAAATTAAAATGGAATTGCATTATTTAAAATCCAGTCATCAGATTAAGTTTTTCCTCAAAGTTTCCTGACTCAGTATTTCTTTGTATTTCTGGCAACTTTTGTAGAATTGAACTGGAAGGATTACATTTTAGCACTGTACCTTGACAATGCTAAAAGATCTTTGTAAACTTTTATTACCTGAAAAGAGCAACTTGGCTTTTTCATCCTACTGTACCAGCCTGTAGTGTTCTGGTGATAAAGTGGGAGTTACATGCAAAGCACTGGGTCTCCGAAGGGATCAGTAATAACTTATTTAAAATACATCACGAGTGACTTGTGGTCTTATAAAATTTAAATTCTTTAATCCTCAGTTTCATTCTTTGCTCTGTAACTTTGGGTAGGAATCTAGTGGTTTAGGAGTTGATTTCCTTAGAGGACCTACTTTCAAAATACTTATTTAGCTCAATCTAGATGGGGACCAATGATGAGAAGTACACTCGATACCAGGAGTTAAGGATGGTGGTGCTGAAACAGGCTGTGGGCATCTTTGATCTGCTTCCATCTTCCAGGAGGAACTGAAGTTCCCCTTGCAGTTACTCTGTGGAATATGCTGAGGTTGGGTTTTCCCTCTGTTTCTACAATGGGCATCCCTTTGGATTCCTAAGGATCCAAGTGCCCCACTGCTACTGGCAGTATGTTATAGCCCGCAGAGTGAGGGGTGCATCTCTAAAATTAAGTATTTTTTATGTTGGTGAACCTAGCTTTTTCTTGTCTCTTCTGATACTTGCTGTTCACGGTCTGTGTTGATGCCTTGAAGGAGCTACAGAGCAATTGGTTTTCAGATTTGTTTCTAGAGAAAATGTTTGAGTATTGTGTGCGCTGTGTATTTTAAAGGTATGGGGGTGTTGTTTGCTTGTTTTTAACAACTTTATTGAAATGAAATGTGTTACCTCATGACAGACTTGCAAAAAAATACATTTATGTAAAAATGTTTTAATTGCTCACACATCGAATACCTTATACCAATGTGTAACAAATATTGCCATTAGTTAATTTATTTTTTATTTTGAAGGATGTGATTATAGCGTTAATGTTAAGGTTATTTTGTGTGAAAACCAGCTATGAGGGCCTACACTGAAATTACAGGAAATGGAAATCTTTTTTTGTACCTAAAGTAGGTTTTGTCTTTCTCAGTGAGGAGCATACTAAAGGGGCAGGTTTCTTCAAAATTCCTGTCTAACATTATTTTTTAAATGCAGAGGAAAATAAACCAGTATAGTGTACAATTAAAGCAGTTCTCTTAAACAGTTCTATACCGATTTGGTTTTATTTGTTTGAAAAATATTTGAAATCAATGTGAATTCTGTAAATGGTAGAAGAAGCTTGAGACAGACAAAACATTCTTAATGAAAGTACTCAGTCTTTTTCATGCTCCAAATCTACCTTTATTATGTTAATAAATTCCATGCAATTCCCAGCAGGGATATGTAAAAATTATCTTTTCAAATAAACGAATACAGATTATTTGCTGCATATCAAGAAACTGGTTATAGGTCTTTGATCTTTGTCCTGGTGCAGACCTAGATCTGAGCAGTTAAGCCTCTAACTTGTGTGGTGTCCCCTAATCCTCCTGGGTGGCTGGGGGTGAGCTGACAAGCAGGCATGCCAGCCCTTGCCCACGGGTGACTCTGCTGTGGGAAGTACCTGGTTTAGGTTCCCCAGGTGACTTTAAATCTCTTAAACCACAGGAGCCCCAATCTAACTCAGTTTTGAACGTCTCCAGGGTACTCTGCCAGGCATTCTTTCTGGGAAGAATGAAGTGGGTATCACTGAGGCTGGTGAGAGGAAATGAGGGAAGTCTCATTTACATGTACTTCAAGATTATTTACTAGTATTTTTACAGATAAACAGCTGGAGGTAATAAGCTTTTTAAATCATACCTCCTTGTTATACAAGTCCCACTGAAATGGTCCAAGTGCTGTGAATTTGAGAAGCAGTCTGTAGGAAAACTAGAAAAAGTGAATTTGGCCATTCTTGCTTTGTAATATTCCCCTCTTGGTTTTCTCTGTGTGATGACTGTAAGAGTTGAATACTGAATTCTCTATCTTAATTAGTTCCTCACTAATACATTTTAATAAAAGTTTAAAAACAATAAATTGTGGGATTTCTGTGGGAACAGTATATATGCCATCCTATATTTTGCTTCAGGATAATGTTTTGAACATCATAAATCAAATCATGGATGAATGCATTCCACATGAACGGGCCAACCGAGACTTTTGTGTAAAGTTTCCGGAGGAAATACGTCACGACAACCTTGCAGGACAGCTTTGGTTTGGAGCAGAAGTAAGTCTCTTGTATTTCTGTTACTTGGGGTTAATGGACTATTTGATTATGGCATAAAGCCTGGAAGTTTATATCTCAAGTACATCTTGAAACTTTTCTGAAAATGGTACATAAAATTACAGCAAACATCTTTGAGAATCTGGCTCTGGATGCTCAGGCGAAGGGGCTTCTTTAACTATGCTTTTGGTATTGGTTGGGCTAAAAGCATACCAGTTTATTTTCACAATTGTCTGCTGTCATTATGACCACATCTTAAAAACTATTCTTTTGTGAAGTATCATCAGTTTCTTTTTTATATATATATTTTTTTTAATTTTGGTTTGTTTGTTATTAATCCTGTTGGGCTTTCTTACATCTTATGCTTTAAAAGTCCTAAAACCAAATAAAGATACATAAGGGAATTTTATCAGGGGGAAGGTTTATCTCCAGCAAATATAAGTGCATGCTGTCACTTTATTTTAACGACTGTATTACACTAACTCATACTAAACACACACGACTTTCTTGAGCTGACATTTGTTGCACATAAGTCACTTGTTTCATGTGTATGCTAAAAATATAACCATTTCTGTGCAAAGCACTGAAGTCCCCTTCTCTTACCTGGTTTCTTGCAGATCTGCTTTTGCAGCAACCTTTAGGAATAAGGGATTTTTGTAATGAGTAGGCTTTAATCATCTTAACCAAGTGAAGCCTGAAGTGTCAGAAAAAAGGATGTGATATGCTGAATACTTTCTCATTAGTATTGATGTCTGTTGGCTACAAGAAAAAATCTTTGTAACACCTTTAATGATAAACTTAGTACCTTGAGGACTGCTGGCCTGAGGGTGACTCCAAGCACCATGGATTTGTTGAGAGTTGAGGGGGTTAGTCTAGACAGCCCACCTGTCTTTTACCTTTGCCTCTCCTGTATTTAAAGCTCCTGTTAGTATACATTCTTTTCTCTGCCAGTTCCTCCTTTCTTTTTAAAGTGCATACTCTCCATCGATCATTCCTGTCTCGTTCAGTCCAATATGCCTCTATATGTTCTGCTTCTGAAGCTTTCGTTGACAGTTGTTCATTGTAGGCTCCTCTAAGTCAGCGAAGTCCCAGGTGGAATTTACAGAATGAATTTGAGATGTCAATGCTTTATAATCCTGTCCTTAGCAGGAAAAAACCAGCAGTTTTTCGTTTCATTATCATGTGACCTTCACTGCCATCATCCAGGTGACACTGTGCTCAGCTTTAAAATGATCAAAGTTGGACATGTTGGCTTTATGATGCTTCCTTGGTAGTTAGAAGATGCAGTCAGTTTTTCTTCAACTATCCATAATGAATCTGTGTGAATCCCATTATCTTTTCTTACTCTAAGGGACTAACAAATCAGGATTACAGCAACAGGAAAAATGCCGACCAGTGTAGTAACTTGTAGCACTGTGGGAAATGCTTGAGGGTATCACTGAGACAGCCAGTAGCTTCTAGGAGGGAAAAAAAAGGTGTGTCTCTCAGTATTCACTGTTTGTGTTATGTGAGCTACAGCTTTTACTCTTTCCAAATCAAACTTTCACTGTCTCCAGATCAACCCAATAGACTGGAGAAACCTGTTGGTTTTGGAGAAAGTGATGAAGTAATGACAACTCATACTGCTGTAGGCACTGCCCTCCTGTAAATTCATACAGTAAGGAAGACACTGAACTGTTCTGGATGCACACTCATGTCCTTGTCAGTGCAGTGCTCTGAGTTGCCAGACTAAGAGTACCTATCAACAAGTAGAGACTTTCCTTATCCATATTTTCCCACAAATGGTGTTTTGGCTGGGAAGGGGTAAGAACGTGATCTTCACTGTGTGCCCTTAAAGCAGGAATCAATACATCAGGCTGCTGAGCAAGGGTAGGAATTGCAGGTCTCGCATCCAGGGGAGTGCAGAGGACACAGAGCTGCAAATGGAGATTAAAAAAAAACCCCAAACCAACAGCAGCAACAAAACCTCAACCAAACAAAAAACCCCCAGAAACAAACAAAAACCAACCACAAAACACTAACAAACAACAAACTTTGAGACTAGAACAACCTTGTGTATTTTCAGTCAAAGGTATTTCTGTCAATACAGCAAGTATTATTTATGTCAGTACTTGTGTTCTAAATGTATCCATGAAAGAATGAAGACAGCAGCAGAGATAATTAAATAGCTTGGTTTTAATAGCAAGATTTAAAATAAAGTTATATTAATGTGATACAGCAAGAAAAAAAAAAAACAAACTGCTTTTCATGTGTTTGTGAGCTGATCAGAGGGAGTCCACATACAACTCTTGGAGCAAAGAGCCTCTTAAATAGCTGCTCTCCAGGAACTGAAAGGGAAGAATCACTCTGTGACCTGTTTTTGGTATTTCCTGTAAAACATAATCACAGGTTCTGTGGGAGGCAGGATACTGGTCTAGCTGGTCTGATAGCTAGTATGACCAGTTTTGCTACAAAAGGCACCACGGTTGCAGAATTTCTGTTCTTTTGGTAAGGAATAGATGTAGTTTACAAAAGCAAGCTATCTACCCTGTGTCAAAACAGTCCATTGATTCACACCCTTCTTAGGCAAGCAATCCTTGAGTACACAAGACTGTTTATCCTACCAATACTTACTGCCTAACCAGTGGGAGAAGAGATTTTTGAAGTTCTGTCAGCTCTGTGGTTCTTGCACTTAAACCTCTTCCCACTCTGATGTCTCCCTGACTGAGCTGCTCCCTAACCTTTTATGTGAAGGCTTATGACTTGGCATATCAGTTTTAAATCTTTCACTTGTTTAAAGTACTGCCCCCGTTAAATACATGAAATATCACACCTTATGCTTCGGTTTTTATATGTCATTTCATAAGAATTTAATATTCTTCTCTCAATGTATTTCATAGTGTTTGGCTGCTGGTTCAATTATTATGAATCGTGAAATTGAGAGTATGGCTATGAGGCCGTTGGCCAAGGATCTGACACGAAGCCTAGAGGAAGTTAGAAATATCATTCGTGACCAAGCCTTAAGGGATTTGAACCTCTACACAGAAAAAATGAAAGATTCACTCAAGCATTTTGATGTCCTTTTTGCTGAATTTGAGTTAAGGTAAAAGACCCCAAGTAAATACGTTGTGATCATTGACTTGACTACTGCAGCTGTTGTGTGGCTTGTTGGAGTTTGGAAGTTGGCTGGTTTGTTCTGTTTTCTTTTTATGGGAAAAGTATGTCATTATTTTATCATGGCTATTTGTGTTCTTCAGTAATTTGTTGTATTTTTAAACCTTTCCTTCCAGTGTAGCAATAATGAAAAGAAAATGAAATGGCTTTTTAGCAATCAACATTTGCTCTCTTCAACTAAACTATAATCTGCCTTTTGCATACTGGCATACGGCATTTTAGGGAGGTTTTCCAAGACATAAATGGAAGCTGTAAATCTCTTTCCTTAATGTTTTCTTTGTCAGAGGAAAGGCAACAAATAAGCGACATAAAAAGAAAAAATGATAACAAATAGTCGAGAAATTATGAGGTTTTGTTCTCTTGTGCTTAGAGATACAAGCAAGTTGCACCCAGTGAATTTAAGAAGGCAAATTGAAACCTGATGAAGGAAATGCTTTTACATAAGCCATAATTATCCACAGGAACTTGCTGATTTAAAACCTTGTGATTGAAAAATAGCTTGTAGGTTTATAGCAAAAATAAAAATAACTGGGTTTGGGACGAGGTGGTTTTGGTCGCATTGACCAAGCATTGTGCTTCTGGATTTAAGCCAACTTCCTGCATGTCTGTTAGAGGTGTGTGTTGCTGGGCACAGTTACAGGCAGGATAATGAACAAAATTATCTGTGCATCTAATATAATGCAGCCATTCCTACCTTTAACAGAACAGATTGCTTACAGTTGTGTAAAGTTTTAAATTTTTCTAGGGAATAATCTGAAGACTGTCTAGTCTCCCATTACTGTTTGCCATTTCTCAGTATTCATACTTTATTCTATTACTTAGGTAAACAATTTTTTTTCTAAACCAAAAAACCATCGCCATGCTCTAACATTAACAAAAGCTGTAATTGAAAAGATTGGCTAAAACTGTATTTTTAAGCGTGGCTTTGAGTGCAGACACTGATGACAGTCATTAACTGGTTCTGGACAGTGCCTCAATGCTAGTGCACAGTTTCTGGCCTGTTCAGACCAACTCTCTGCATACAACATTTCTCCTTGCCACTTTTCGGCAAACAGCTTTTTCCCTTCCTGTATTTCCTGTATTCTACCAACGACTAAGTAATACGGTGACAGAGAGCCTCTTACTTCTACCAGTGTCTGTTACCTTGCAAATTAGTGCTTTTGCACGTGTTTCCAGTTTTAAAATCTTCTAAATTGTCTGTGGGTAACTGAATTTCACCAATTTCAGGTAAAGCCTTTCTAGATCAAGTGTGTATTTTAGTCAGGTTTGTTTTGGTTTTTTGTTTCCTTTTTTTTTTTCTTAAGGAAATGCAGCATAAACTGATCTAAATTAAAGATGTAGAAATAAAGATCCTTCTAGGACCTAACTGTGTGCCACACAGTATGGAGTTCTGTGTGCTAATGTGTGTACTTACATTTCTGAATTACTACCAAGTTCCACTGCCTCAGTCTGCAATAAGTAAATCAGCTGCATTTCTTACAGATTCTTACACCGCACAGTTTTCTTAGTGAGCACTGCCAAAATAAATACAAAATGGGACAGGAAAGGCTGGATTTCTGAGCTGATTTGTCCTAGATATGTATTTATTATTTGATTTGGTAAAGCATGTGAAATAATGTGTTCTTTGGTAATATCTGTAGTTACGTGTCGGCCATGGTACCTGTGAAGTCTCCAAAAGAATATTATGTGCAGCAAGAGGTAATCGTACTTTTCTGTGAAACTGTGGAGAGGTAAGCATTCTAGTTAAGTACTAGTTTTTCATCTCTGTGATTACTTTCAGTGTGAGCTTTTGTAGAAATACTTTAACTGTAGTCTTTAAAAAGCATCATAAACCACCAGGTATTTTGCTTTACTAGTAAGTAGCCAAGTAGTAAGTTGAAAAGCATTAAGCATGCATGCCGGGCACAAGCCTATGCTTTTTTATTTTCTAGACCAAAAAACCCCAAAGCTTATAACCCAGCAATAAGAATATTGTTGGTATGCATAGGTTATAGATATGTAAATGAAGACTAAGCATTTAAATAAGCTAAATCTGTTCAAGGTGTTAAGACTTAATGATATTTCATGCAAGAATACACAGGGAGATGATTCAAATAATCTGTGAATCTCCAGTGATTATCATGAAGAACTTGTAAATGCTCTTTAAAATCTTAGAGGATTGGAGCATGACTGTGGGTATAGAGAGATACTAAAAAACCCCAAACAATCCAGCAATTCATAAGTTCTTTTAGGTATATAAGGTGGTAAGAAAAATGTGAATTTGTTTGGAATGTGTTGTGTTGAAGAACTTCTGGGATTTTTCCCGTGACAGAGTAACTTGCCTAGCAGGTGAGCAGTAGAGGGGAACATCATGTGAAATACCCAACTTTAATGAGGTTTTGAGCAACGTAGCACTGTTCTGAAAAGGAAACTACTGAACTGTAGTCTGGGTGGAATTATTAGAGACCCACTGACTCTAAAACACATTTGGAGTAAGTGTAGCTTTTACTGTTGTATTAGAACTTGTGAAGTAGGGTCTGGTGTGGTTGAGAGTTTGGTTAAGCAGTACAGTGGATACTGCCACAATCTGGAGATGACACCAAGATCAGAGGTGCTTCAGGCATTTTAAGACAGGTTTACAACTCAAGATGGTCACAAGTACTGGGAATTGCCTTCTGTCAGTAAGAGAGCTACTAAATGTACACATATATTCCCAGTAAGAGGAAAAATATGGTTTTTCATGTGCAGCTTTAGATAATCTGACCGTGGACTGTAGGAAGGAACAGAGTGAGAGTGGGCTGTGCTCCGATGAGTCCATCTGCTGTTAGTACAAAGCAGTGCTTGCTTTGTGGTTGCTTTGCTATCCACCACCAGCAGTACTGGCAAAACAAGTATTTATGAGGAGTAAGAAAAAATTGGTATTTCCTTTCTTTCTGGCACCTGTCAGTGGGACAAGTGTAAAGTTGGGAGTGTTGTCTTAACACACTGAGATGGACAAACCAGACAAGAAATTTGAGGTTGTTCTGAAACTTATAAAGAAATTGTGAATAAACTTGGAAAACCTAGCACGGTGAAAAGCCTAAACAAACTGGGGTTTAGCCTAAAAGAGGCTTAAGATATTAAAGTTATTAGAGGACAATGAAGTGTCCCCCAGATACTAAATTCTTATAATTCAATAGGAGTTGCTATATAGCAATGGCTTGGTTTTTTTTAGTGTGGTTTGTTTGTTTAGAGGGGGTTGACCTTGATGATTATAGCGAGTTTTTATTAGAAAAATGAAACCAAATACTTTCCCCTGTTACTTTAAAAATGTTTCTTCTAGTTGAAAAACTTTAAGCTCCACTGGTTTTCAGTAACAAGCTGAAGATTGGCATGAAATAGTAAATAAAAAAGGAAAGAGGCTCAAAAGTTATTTTTATATTTTTAGATGTCTATAAATGCTTTAAGTGTTTAAAGATTTTTTCTTATGATATTTTTTTAAAGCAGAGACTATAGCAATCAGTTATATACATAGTGTTTTAGTATTTAACCCATAAACTTTTTTTTGTACAATCAATTTTGTTTGGCTTATATAAACTTTTAGAATTTTTTTCCTAGTGAAATCTATTTTTCAAGAGTTTGATCTCTTACTAAATAATTTTATTCTTCTTTTTAGAGCCTTAAGGCTTGGATACCTCACTCAAGATATGATTGATGACTATGAACCGGCTTTAATGTTTACAATTCCAAGATTAGCCATTGTGTGGTAAGTAATTTTAACTACTCTCTACTCTGCCTCATTTAAAGATGTATTAAAGAGTTCAAAAACATTCTTCATAATTTTGGCATAGAATCATAGAATGTATTGGGTTGGAAGGGACCTCCAAAGGTTATCAAGTCCAACCCCCCTGCAATAAGCAGGGACATCTCTAACTAGGTCAGGCTGCTCAGAGCCTCATCAAGCCTGGCCTTGAATGTCTCCAGGGATGGGGCCTCCACCACCTCTCTGGGCAACCTCTTCCAGTGATCTATCACCCTCATATTAAAGAACTTTTTCCTAATCTCTAACCTAAATCTACCCTTTTGTATCTTAAAGCCATTGCCCCTTGTCCTGTCACCACAAACTCTTGTGAATAGACCCTCCCCTGCTTTCTTATAGGCCCCTTTCAGGTACTGGAAAGTTGCTGTAAGGTTCCCCTGGAGCCTCCTCTTCTCCAGGCTGAACAATCCCAACTCTCTCAGCCTGTCTTCATAGGAGAGGTGTTCCAGCCCTCTAGTCATTTTTCTCTCTCCCCTCTGGACACGCTCCAACAGGCCCATGTCCTTCTTGTGTTGGGGACTCCAGAGCTGGACACAGTACTCCAGTGAGGTCTCACCAGGGCAGAGTAGAAGGGCAGGATCACCTCTCTCCATCTGCTGGCCACGTTCCTTTTGATGCAGCCCAGCATTCGATTGACTTTCTGGGCTGCCATTGCACATTGGTGGCTCATGTCCAGCTTTTCAGTTACTAGTGCCCCCAAGTCTTTTTCCAAAGGACTGCTCTCTAGTATGTCATCTCCCAGCCTTTATTGATAATGCTGGTTGCCTTGGCCCAGGTGCAGGACCCTGCACTTGGCCTTATTGAACCTCCTGAGGTTCATCTGAGCCCATCTTTCCAGCTTGTTCAGGTCCCTTTGGATGGCATCCCATCCCTCTGGCATATCAACTGCACCATCCATCTTAGTATTGCCAGCAAACTTGCTGAGGGTGTATTCAATGCCACTGTCAATGTCATTAATGAAGACACTAAACAACACTGGTCCCACTACGGACCCTTGATGGACACCACTTCTCACATTTTCCCATCTAGGCATCTTTTCTTTCAAGTAAGTTTGGTTGTACTTTGGTTGTACTTTCCTTTTAAAGGCAAAAAAAAAAAAAAAAGGATTGTTTTCTTTTAAATCATTACCACAATGTGTAGAATATCGGGGGGAAAAAAGAAAGTATTGAGCATTATAGAAAGCAGGAACCTGGAAGAGTTGATCAGTCATTCTCCAGAAAGAAGTTTGACAATGAAGAACACCTGTCTGTGTCACGTCACCTTGTCACAGATAGGTTTTGAAAGCACATACTTTGTGTCGCTCAAAAATAATATGACCTAATGATACAAGTCTTGCAAATGAAAAATTGTTAATAGGAGTTGTATATTTTCTTAATAACTCTGTGTTCAAAAGGAATCATCATGACACTGCACTGTGAACAATGAGTTAAGCTTATATCTTTTTCAAGGAAAGTATTAACTTCTGTGTAGATTTGTGCCCTGTATTGACCATGCAAGACAATTAAATTAAAGCAGTGTTTTTGCTTCATGCGGTTTATGCAATATTGAACAAATCAGATGCATTTTTCCTTAATGAGTCTTCATGTTTTAATAAGACAGCAGTTTCTCTGGAGTAAAGCCAGCATACCATTGTGAATGTTTAAAAGTTAGCTAATGTAAGTAGAATAATTGAGGGAAATAAGAAACCTCAAATCCTGAGTGTAATACACTTCTCTTCAGGAAATCCCTGTGGCCCGTTGTTCCTGTTAAGTAGGATATTGTCTGTAAGTGCCATTCTAAAAATAATAACAGTAATAATCTGATTATCAAAAGACAACAGGAATGTGAGAACTCAGTTTGAAGCTGCTGGAAGACACAATGAAGAAGAATACATCATGACTAATTGGAAAACCAAGGGCTCTCTGGAAAATGCACCCTGTCAATACTGAATTAACAAGGACAGAGAGAAAGAAGAGAAAAAAAGTATAAACTGCTAAGTATCCACTGATCTGAAAATAAATCACTACCATATGAAGTTCCACAGAAAAAATACACCATCCAGATATAGTGTCGTGTCGAATAAACAAAAGCCTTTTATTTGGACTGTGAGAGGAGAAGCCTTTAAATGCCAGACAGATGCAACTCAGAGTTGTCCTGGTGTGGTGCTGTGCCTTAAGGACAAGCATAGGTCTGGGGCAAGGAGAAGTGCTGGATCCCCTTGCTCTTCTGATAGGAAAGCTTTAAGGAATATTTTTCAGAATCACTTTTGTCTGAGGGATCTCTTCTGACATCAGTTTGCCATACACATTACACAGTGTTCGTTGCCTAGTATGTTCACAGGTGTCAGTGAACTCTGAACCCAGTAGGGTTTTTCCCTTTTTTTAGTTATTTCTATGATAGAAATATATTCAAGCATTGATACAGAACTTTTTCAAGGTCCTACATATATAGAGGCCATTTCATGTCAATACTTAGAGCGTCTGTAAGAAAGATGAGGATAATCTTTTTAGCAGGGCCTGTAACGATAGAATGTGGGGTAATGGCTTTAAACTAAGAGGGTAGATTTAGACTAGATTTAAGGAAGACATTTTTTACAATAAGGGTGCTGAAACACTGGAGCCAGGTGGTCCAGAGAGATGGTAGAAGCCCTATCCCTGGAAACATTCCAGGTCAGGTGGATGGGGCTCTGAGCAACCTGATCTAGTTGAAGATGCTCACCTTGCTCACTGCAGGGTGGTTGGACTAGATGATGTGTAAAGGTCCCTTCTAACCCAAAATAGTCTATGATTTTATAATCTTTTATTGGTAGTGCTCTAGCCCACTTCTATCCTTTTTTTATCTTCTGAGAATTAAGCTCTATGGAGAGTAAAATATGCCTGAAAGACAAAGGAATGGTGATTTTTACATCAGAAGTTCAGTGAGAGTAGCCTCAAGCTTTCACTCAGCAAAGTAACATTTGTTTATGTAGAACATAGGACATGAGTCAGCAATAACTACTTTGCTTTGTGGCAGCCTAATCGTGGAAGCTCAGATCTTAGAGGGGGGGAAAAAAGTGTGTATCCTTGGTAACAGCATAATTTGTTTTAAGCCACTCAAGAAAAAAAAAGTGACTTGCAAAAGAAGCAGCTTCTCTATCTCTCTTTCTCTAAACTTCCCCCCCCAATCCCTTCTCTGCTCCTGCCTTCAAAACACTAGTCCCCAAAACAGGTTGATCAAGTTTGGTAGTTGAATATCTTAGACCCTTTGTTACCTTGACAATTTTGAACTTTCTGGTGGCCATCTTCCAGCCTGATAAGGGGCCCAAGTCAGACTCTGGGTTTGTAAACAGAAGAAAGAGAGGAATATTTCCCAGATGGTTAACGGAATGTCAGTGGTCTTGTTTTTTAATGCTTCAGTGGGGTTTGTATAACTTGCAACATCAGCTTTGCTGCTCTGAGAGACTTTAGTGGCCATGCAGGGTGCTTGCCAGTGAACAGCCACTGAGCAAAAGACATGAACAGTCTTGGTAGTCAGCTGAGGCTCCCCATTACTCTGGAAGTTCTGGATGCAGAGTAGCTAGAAAGCTCTCCAAAGCAACATATTTCAGTGTAAGCAAAGAAACATGCATTTGAAATGCCTTGGGTAACTGAGCACTGGCTCTAAGGGCAGCAGGAGGGAAATGGCCTGGGAAAAATAAAACCTACGTAATCTCGAGTGTGAGAACGGGTGATCCACTTGCTTTTGACACACTTTTTTTTGCAGTGGGCAGAGGATTAAATAGCTGTAAGAGTGGTGCCTGGTGTGGGTGGAATCCACTCTCGGGCACAGTATGGCCTGATGCAGCAGGTGTAGTGAAGAAGGTGAATTTTGATTTGGGAAGGAGGAGCTACTGTGGTATCTGTAGTGAAGCGCATGGAGGCTTTCAGGATCATGAACTAACCTCATTCCAGGGAACTTTCTACAAGTGCTGAGTTGATTCAAGAGTTTATGCTGAGTTGAGCTCAAGAGTCACCTATCCTATATAGAAATTATTTATACTAGAAAGAAAAAGCCATTTGCTTCCTTAAGTCAGTGGACTTTCTGCAACTCCAATAATCAGTTTCTTGGGTTTTGGTTGTGTCTGGGTCAACCACAGCAATCAAATAAATGTATGCTGTTCCCTTTCTGCTTCTATTGCTTTATCTCTCAGTTTAAGGTGATGTGGACAGAGGAGAGAGACTCTTTTCTGTTGCTTTAAATATCATTTCATTCTAACTGAGTAATTAAGACCAAAAATAAGATAACATGTAACTTGAGTGTAGTTCTAATGTTGATGTACAGTTGCCTGACTCCTTATTCAGTAGTTGCTCTGTGTAATGATGTTTTCTTTGTGTTCATGTGTTTGAATTTCAGTGGCCTTGTCGTCTACTCCGAGGGACCATTAAACTTGGACCATAAACCAGAAGATATGTCTGAACTCTTCAGACCTTTTCACACTTTGCTGAGAAAAATAAGGCAAGTAATAAATGGTGATTGTAACTGCTTCTCTTGAGACCTAAAAAAGAACTCTTGAATGCCTAGAAAAGTGTTTCTGTTTGCTATGTTAAGCTGTGTTTTCCTCTCATCTGCTTGGTATGCCCATGAAATAACTACATTTAGTTTTTCATTTCATGGGAGCTTTCTGAACTTTTTCTCTTCGTGATTTCACATTTTCCTTATGGTTGGATGAAGCCTGAAATATGAAAGTTCAGTTTATTTTTGGGAGATCCTGTTTCTAATTAGCATCAGTGTTTCTGTTTAACTAGGCTTATTACATTTTCTCGTGATGCAATACTCAGATCAGTCTTAATCTAATATAAATTACTATCAATTTTTCATACTGTGGCTCTGTTTTTACAGGATGGATCACTTTATATATACATCTTTTCACAGTGCTTCCATCTTTATTGCAGATAGGGCTTTGACTCAAGTATAAGGAACATTAAAATATGGGGTTTTTTTTTAGTTGAGGCCTTTAGAAGACTGATATTACTCTGGAGAAAGAAAATGTAAAACCCCTGAATATAAAGATCCTTTATATTTACCCTTAAGGTAGTTTATCTGGGTGTTAAAAAACCCCCAACGCTATTTTTGAAATCTGTAAGCCCTATTTTCTTAGAGTTCAAATTTATATACCAACTGCAAGTCTTGCCCCTAGAAATTTTTAGAGGTAATTGGGCAGAAATTTTTCTGTCCTGTGTCCAATTTTCACCTGTTTTTCGCTTTCCCTGTATGTCACGATGGTGGTTTGATGTAAGAATAGGTTTCACATAGGTAAATTTTTCCAGACTAATGTCTGCTCACCAGTTAGAGGTGAGGCATCTGCTGAGGAAGAATGCAAATTCTGTTGGGGATGGTTCAGAAAGAAGCCTCTTTCTGAATTTAATTTTTATGAACACCCAGAACACATCTTTCTGTGTCCCTTAAAGATTTTCTAATATTTCTGTCTAGAAGTGATAGTTTTATTTTTAGGTACATTAATTCTCTTCTTATTGAAATAGCAGAATTAAAATTGACAGATCAACACATTTGCAATTGGACTTTTCTTGATTATGATTTTATAAACACTGAGAGAAGAAAAACAACACGAATTGAGCAAAAGTTAAGCAGGGAGGATAGGGGGAGTGGGACTTTTTTGGTACTGAAGCTCAAAAACTCCATGGAATTTGCATTTAAATACATCTTTCCCAATATATGGCTGTCACAGGAATTTTCACCAGCATTCCACTGGCTGGATAAAGCCAAAAGAATATTTAAACGCTAATACACTTCTCATAATCTGTGCTTTGTGCTTATTCCGTACATTTCACAACACAGAAAATGAAAATCCATGAAGTCAGTTTATTGCATGGTCCATTTAATTTTCAGTTACTCTGAACTTACTACTTGGGTTGAAAACAAATTAGTAAAATGCTTGTTTGTTTACTAACTGCAATTCTCAATGCAAATCTCAGAATAATAAATTACTCTTTCAGATTCATCTTTTGGAAGAAGTTCTGATAACAGAATAGATGTTCTTAAGTGAGCATTAAGAAATGTGATTTCACTTGTCTAGCAGACAAAGTTTACAAAGTGTGCTTGGTGGTTTTGGCTGGGATAGAGTTCATTTTCTCTGTAGTAGCTGGTATGGAGCTACATTTTGGGTTTCTGCAGGAAACAATGTTGGTAATGCAGAGATGTTTTTGTTATTGATGATCAGGACTTACCCAGGCCTCTTCTGTTCCTCATCCCACCAGTGAGCAGGCTGGGGGTGCACAAGAAGCTGGGAGGGGACACAGCTGGGACAGCTGAACCCAACTGACCAAAGGGATATTCCAGACCATATCATGTCATGTTTAGCATAGAAAGCTGGGGAAAGAAGAGGGAGGCGCAGGGTGGGAGGTGGCGAATGTATTCCTTGTTTTGCTTTGCTCGTGCATGTGGCTTTTGCTTCACTCATTAAACTGTCTTTGTATCAACATAAGAGTTTTCTCACTTGAACTTTTCTGAGTCTCTCTCCCATCCCACCAGAGGGGAGTGAGCGAGTGGCTGTGTGGGGCTTGGTTGCCTGCTGGGGTTGAACCGCAGGAGTGAGATAGTATCTATCAGATCAGAAATTTAAGCAGGTTAAGATATCATGTGCAACTTACCTGTGGTAGTCTCTGAAGTGAAGGAATAGCAATGAACTCCAATGAAACAACTAAGCTTAAAAGATCCTTCAGTAGTACTCTTGAATTAAAAACACATTGAGTGAAAATAACAATGAGATAC
This sequence comes from Todiramphus chloris collaris, assembly GCA_025345505.1. NCBI lineage: Eukaryota > Metazoa > Chordata > Aves > Coraciiformes > Alcedinidae > Todiramphus > Todiramphus chloris. The sequence continues at coordinate 34,362,022 of JANVCC010000035.1, forward strand.
AAATAAGTGTGTAGGGTAATTAACTTTAAAAGGACCTAAGCTGCCTAGATTTTATTTTTCATCACAGATGTTTTTTTAGTCTTTTTTTCTTCACTCATCAGGCTGCAGTTCCTACTCGGTGAGAATATCCACAGAAACCTATAAAGGAAATCAAATGAGATACTTGATACTGATATTTCTGCTCCTCAGAAAAAAGGGAGCATTTTTTCCAGGAGTATTTCTGCAGTCTCCATCATCAAGAATTAAGGCACGAAAATAGATTTGAGTAGTCTTCTGTTAAAATAGTTACATCTTGTATTGCAGTTGTGTGTCTGTTGTAAGAATATAGAATATAGAGCAGCATTTTAGTGCAAGATATGATCACATCCCACTGACTTCTTCCAGAAAATTCTATGACTTTTGAGACAACTAAATAGTTTAACTCATGGAGTAACACCAAATATACAGCTGGTTATTTTGTATGATTACAGGTAATTTTAAAGCTGTATTATCCTAAATCATCACTCCTGTTAAAGGCAAAACTAAATACTGTATTTATGTGGATCCATATAATTAAACCAGAACTAGCAGAGGAGAGTATCTGTTGGTTCAGAAAATGTTTGACCCGTTGGTGGCTGGCAGCTTTGAAAACCCTGTAGACTGTGGAGGTTCTCGGAGCAAAAGCAGAAAGAGTTCTTGTTAGATTTTAGTAAGGTTGAGCAGCGAACGGTAGTTTTGAATGTTTTAATACCTAAGCCATATGCTTGTGTTGATTTTCGAGATGTAAAACATGCACATTGGTGTTGTATACATTTACCAATGCATAATCATATGGTATGTCTGTTCCTTTTAAATAAAGAGATTTGAACTATTTCTGCCAAACTAGTGTTATCTGCCTAGTGAGTATACAAAGTATATAATCTGGCTGAAGGATGGATATTTAATTTAGATGCCTGTGACACTGCAAATTCTTGTGACAAAATATTACCTATACTATATATACATTTGAGGCTACTAAACAGATTTTCAGAGGTGAGTAAACTGGGGACTCTGTAGTACTCCTTAATTCTGCCCTTTTTTCAGAGCGCTTTGCTTGCCTGGTGCTTGTTCCTGGAGCCTTACAATTGATGGCGGGGTCCCTATGGATTTTAGTGGTGCAGAATGAAGCAAATTGAAGATAAAGTGGGGCAGAATAAGAGGATCGTACCATTTTAAGTACACCAAAATCTTACTTTATTGCCTAGAAATTGAGCACAGTATACCTGTTGTCAATGTGTTAAAGAATTGTGGGGGTGGAGGTGTTGGAACTCATGTACTTTTCAAGTGTACACAGCGACTGAGGGAAAAACTTCTTAGCTTTTCCAAGATCATAGAATCATAGAATGGTTTGAGCTGGAAGGGACCTCTAAAGATGAGCATGTTCAAAACTGAGTTGATTTTAAAAACTTTTGCAGTGAAGGAGTACCAGGGATATTTGTTAGCTATCAGTGCTGGCTTCTCAGTGTTGTTCTATCGAGCAGCTCTGCAGACTTCAGTGCACTCAGCTCAGCACTGTGGAAGCAGGAGGATGCAAATTGCACTCCTGTACCTGCATCGTGCTCTTATGCTGTAGCTCCTTAAAGATAGCTCTTTATGCTCCATTCAGAGCATGAACTGAAGTACAGGCTCACAGTAACAACGGTGCTGGTCTCTGAAAATAGACACTTTTCTCCTATTCTGACTAGAATTTTAAAGTTAATGAAGGAGACCTGGAGAATCTGTGAAATCGGTTCACTTGGGTTTTGTGGCCTTGTTCTCTGTTTAGGCAAATTTGTCTTCATGTGGACATCTGCCTCAGGTCTTTGAAGAAGTAATTTCTGCACCCTGGGTATTGGCAGTAGAGTAAAACGTGTTTATTGGTTTTGCAATGGAGTAAATTTCTACTACTGCTTCTAACAAGCAGAGTACATCTTAAGAACTTGCCTTGTTTTTCTGCCAGTGGCTATGGCTACTGGAAGAAAAATGTTCCTCGTATTTTCAAAGCTAGATTGCCTTCCTGTGACACTACGCCACAAAGACTAAAAGCCTTGTTAAACTTCGACAAGCACCTTTTGTTACTTCAGTGTTTTCTAAAGCTGCTGTGAGAAGACGGAGCACTGCTGCTGTCTGGGTGGATTGCAGAGCCTCTTTCCCTATGGCTTCTGAATAATGAAAGCAGAGAGAATTTCTTTTTTCTGTAGGAGCACAGCACTTGCTTGGATCCAATGACGAGTTACAGATGCTTCAGCAGAAAGGAAATGAACCATGGAAGTAGCTACAGCTGAATTAAACCTTATGCTTTAATAATGATGCCTGATGTTTAGTTTTAAACTTTCAGTGGTGAGATTTAACCTTTATTTCTCTATGCTAGTTGACAATCTTTTCTTTATATCTATATAGGTATTTTAAAACATGCCATATTCCTAATGCTGGGAGTGAATCTTGTATAATCTAATACACAGTGTATCAAAATATAACTGTTAATCAAACATTTGTTACCTTGCAAGGAAACGTATTTAAAATAGCCCAGGGATCTAGAGGGTTTTTATGCAGAGAAGTGAAGATAATTGTCTGAGCCTCTTTTAGAAGATGCATTTGTTAATAGCAAAATTTCTGGTTTTTGATTTAGGAAAATGAGCAAATATCCCTTGAATTTAAAGCAAGATTATTTCTGTGCTGGAATAGCAGGGCTGGTGAGCTACCACATATAATCATTACATATAGCAACTCTTACAGCACTAGATCCGACTCACCTAAAAAGGCACAAGGACTGTCAGCTAATTTAATTGATTTTTTTTTTTAATCAAGCTTTTCTTGTCCTCAGAACTGCACACAATTGTCCTTAAACGTTGAGGTGGTGTTACTGGTAGAAACAAAGAGTTCATTATTCCAATTAATGAAGCTAGACAGCATAAAGTGTATTTATTATTAATATATTTACTATTACATAAAGTATATTTACTACTAGTATATTTACTATTACATAAAGTATATTTACTACTACTATTTCCAGGACTTAATTACGGTGAATGTGTGAAGCCTGTATTGGACAGGTCTGAGCACTTAGGTTCCCTGTGCCTTCAGAAAAGAAGCAGAGCAGCTCTGGGCACCCAGATGTCCAGAAATCCAGGGTGCTGCCTTGCAGTGTTCTGGAGACCAAATAAAATCCCAGACTAGATGCTGAAAGTCATAAGATTCAGTCTTAGATTTTTCCCGGGCCCACTTCATTCCCAGTTACACCAGTGAGCTTGGATGGAAAGCATATTCCTTTGAATGTTGCTGGTATAGGCTCTACTTGTAGGAGCAGCTAATTCTTACCTCGTGCTTTGAGAAGAGGGCGTGACTGCCGTGCATGGAGAGCCATAGCTGGTGTTGAAGCACTTGACTGTTGATCGGTTCCGGACACGCACGTTTTCTTCCATGTGAGCAGAAGTTCACTGAGGATTGCTGAACACAAGGATGCCACCTTGGTTCAGAAATCCCTGAGCTACAAGCTGCTGGAAGCCAGTGGGACGCACTCAGCAGAGATGACTCTTCTTAGAGAGAGTCTTCTCTACTTGGTGGCCCCTGGCCTGACCCAGAAATACCTTGTTTTCAATATCTCTGCATAGGTGAGGGACAAGGTTAAACCCTTCACTCTTGCACTTATATGCTTACTCTGTTTTTGTTTGTTGGGGTTTTTTCTTCATTAAAAGCTGTTTCTATAACCCCACACTACTTTGTTTCTTCTTATAAACTCCTAATTCACAGCATTTCTGTAAATACTGACAACCTGAAAATTCATAATACAGAGCCAAAATAATGGTCTTCTGGTTTTATTGATTATATTCATATAATTCTTTCAAAAACAAACAGTATAGCTATGTTGACCTTAAAACTTTAACCATTCTGTCAGATTTGGTTTTATGGTGATGTTAAAATGCTTAATTGCTTACAGACACTGTTTACTGTTTAAATAAAAGGTCTGAGTAATGAGATGGTGCTAGCTTATACTGCTTAGACAAAAGAAAGGACTGTATAGGTGTTTTTATATGTTCTAGTCTGCCAGATAGGAATACTAGTATATTACATAAGTTGGCCTAACAAAGGTTGTCCATTTCCCTTTCTAAATCATTTCTGACTGAAAAAATTGTCAAACTTCAGGCTCAAAGATACGTATGGAATGATTTGAAGAAATACTGACTTCTCTATTCGAGTGTGTGGAAACAAGGGGAAAGGAAAATATGATAGTGCAGATTTTAGAAGGTGGTACTTCTGTAGGCTTAGATTTTTTTTTTCAGGATTATACAACTCATATAACAGCATGATTTAAAAAAAATAAACATGTTAAGTGTATGTAATGTACATAACCATAAAAATGTATATTCTATATTTATCTTAAGGATGCTTATCTAAACTGTTACCTTTTTATTAAAATTGTAGGGTGGCTGACATACAAGTCAGACAGTAGGGATGTATTTTGGAGGCAGTTTGATCTTTTAGTGACAGTACTTGGAAAAAACATTTCCTCTTTGATTGAAGACATTGACTAGAAATCAAAATGTGTGATGTATGACCAAGATATGCTGAATGGTTCTTTGGGGATTTTTTTGGTCCTCTTGTTCAGACTCAAGAGTATCTTTTCAGTATTTTCAGTATTTTAAGGAAAATGTTTCAATGTGTGCTTGTTGGTAGTACTAGCAGCATAGCATGCCAGCTGTGTGTCACCTGCTAGCCAATGATTTCTAAACTCATGGGGAATAATGGACTTCTGACCTCTGTTTAATTAGATGTTCTTACTTCTCCCATTCTGTTGTTTATGTGAAAGTATACTTGCTGGTCTTTGAAAATGTTGGCAACGGCTCTAGACAGAGGACATGTTTATATGTGGTTTCTAATTGAGACACATAGTGTAAATCAAATTCAGACCCAGAACTAAGTGCTGCTGTGTCTGTGGATTTGTTTTGAAGTTATAAAGCACTTAAACATAGCAGCCTCAAATAACAGTTTGGTTTTAGGTGCTTTTAGTCCTAAACTGCAATGCTGAGGATGCTTGATAACACTGGACGTGCTGCATGTCTCCAGAAAATACAGTTTAGTAAATACCTATGTCTTAGATTTCACTCCCTGAGGACTGAGTTACATGTTTGAGGCTGGAGTGCACCAGTTTCCAATCCCCGTTTCAGCGAACAGACTTCCAAGATGTCAGTGTTGCATAAGCAATATTACTATTTTTAATGAATTCTCTTTATCTGACAGTGTAATGGTGAAACTTCTGCACTTCCCGTTTGCAGAATAATTTTCAAATCTAGTACAAAGGATGGCAAATTGGTTTCCTAATCAAAATCAAGTTTGTGAATTAAAAAATTAAAATGACAGAAGTATATCTAATTGTGGGTAGCACTTTCACTGTAAGTAGATGAGGAGGGGGAAGTTCCATTTTGGTTTGGTTTATTTGGTCGCTTCGTTGCAAGGATGTGAATAACTTTGTACCCTGTATTTGCATGAGTAATCTCAAATTCAGGCATCAGTAATCACACGTGCCCTGAATATGAATACCAAATGCACCTTGAGTTACACAGCTCCAAGTACTCTGTGCCCCCAAGTTGTGGATTTCTGTGCTAACAGTAAAGGCTTTTTGGGAATCTGTACCATCACTGCCTCCTGTGATTAGAATTGCAAAGCAATGTGTGTTTCTTCATTTTCAGGGATCTACTTCAGACATTAACTGAGGATGAACTGCACACACTGGAACGTAACCTCTGTATCTCTCAAGACGTGGATTTTCCTGTCAGAGCAGATCCTGAAGTACCCTCTGTAATTGCACCAGGTATAGCTGCGACTTTGCCTGCTAAGGAGCTTTCAGCAAAAGCTGAGAACACAGAGGCGGAGCTGGCTTGTTCTATGCAATATGATGAGCAGGAGCTGGAACAGCTGAATAGGATGGTACACAGAGTTGGAGATGAAATGTCTTCTCTGCTTTCCCCTCCAAGTATCTGTCAGTCCCCAGCACACAGGCCTAGCCTAAGAAATAGTTCTAGCACAGAAGCTTCACCAACAAGACACCATCTTGACAATTTAACTGATGAAGAGGATAGAGTGTTTTTTATGGATGACCTGGATGGAGCAGGAGAAGCTCTTGCTGGGTTGGATTCAGTAAGTGATACTTTTGCTTGGGTGAATAACCCTTGCCACGATTCAAAACAAAACCTGCAATATAGAGATGCTTTGCTGTACGAGAACAGCCATCAGACAGAAGAAACTTTGCTTTTAAAAGATGCTGAAAGTGACTTAAGCAATAATAACAATATTGAAGATAGCAAACAGATGTCTGGCGTTGCAGTTCAGAATTCATGCAGCTGTCTAGAAGGTCCGGACTCACAGTTATACCTCAATGGCTGGGATGCGTACGCTGATGATGCGGAAACAGCAGAAGTGATAGCTCACAGGACAGGGGGAATGAAAATATCTGCTACTGTAATATTCAATCCTAAATCTCCCTCTAGCTCGGATTCCCCAGTAACATCTCCAGAAGCAGCTATTAGTTGTGTTCCTGGATCTGCTAATCCATTAGCAAATGAGGAGGATGAATCCCATCAACTCGGTATAGCTGCCACAAACTGCCTAATTAACTCCTGTGTGTGTTGTGGCAGCTGTGAAGACAGCAGGGAGGACAGCGTTGAAGGTTTAAAGACTAAACATTCTGCAGGAGGTGTTGTAAATGCTTCGTACACCTTAGCGAAGTCTAAGGAAATGGACCATGTAGATAATGTGGGCAATTCAGTCCCTTCGCAGGAAACGTTAAAACCTGAAACTTCTGCTTTGTTAGCAGAAAGAGACTTTGGCAGAGAAGAGCAAAAACTGCCAATATCCTCTAAGTGCCTGGCACATTCCTCAGGTTCACAGGTAGGAGCAGAAAGTGACTCACAAGGAGAAGCAGAAAGCATCTCAAATCAGCAGAAGTGGGAGAAGAGAAAACAACTATGTGAGAGAAAAATGGACAACATTGAAGATGCTGGTAGTGAAAGGACAGCAAAGGAAGATGTGAAGTCAAGATCTAGTTCAAGGTAAGAGCTGTGTGGTTTTTTTTTGGTAGTAATTTGCACGTGAATAAATTCCTCTGTCCTTGTACTTCAGTGTATAGTTAATGTTGATTTTAAAGAGAACGGTGTGTTGCGGGATTAAGGAACTTTTCAACATACATTTTTTTTAATGCAAGTAGCATTTTATTGGACATTATTGCTTTTTTTGGAAAACATTTGGAGAATACCTGATTTTTAATCGCATAATGTCTCTGTATCACTGAAATCAAGTGCATTAATCTAACCTGTTTCGTGTAACAAAGGGTCGTTACCTCTGTTGTACTCTGCTGCTTTGCAGGAAAAGTGTCTGGCAGATACTAAAAAGTTAACTTCTGCATCAGTACACGGGATTACCTTGTGATCTGAACACATTTTACCTTAGTTTCAGTTGAGAGTACGGGGTTGATCTGATCATGTTGCCTGCAGGCACGAGTGTATTTCTGAACGTCTGTGCCGAAGAAGCCTAATAGAGTGCAGAAGCAGCTTTTAAACCTATTGAACCATTTCAACCAAAGTTGATAGAAGAGTAGAGGTCATGGAATAAGGTTCTACATATTTAATTACAATAAGGAGCTAGATAACAGGGAGAGACCATAATAATAATTGTGTTAAAGAAAATGCCATGCATCAGCTCAACTTGGATTAGACATTAGTGATCCTACACACATCCATAGGAACCCAGATTTCATTTTGTTTTACTGTTCAGAGGATAACCTGTTTTGTAGTGAGTTCATGTCTTCAGTTTCCCTGAAGTATTAATATGATAAAGCAGAGGGAAGAAATTAAATGGAAGTTGTTGTTGTTTTCTGTATTTCTGTGTCAGGTTTCTTTCTTTGTGCCATACTGTATCAGTACTGCGGAGATAGTGTGTGTGTGTGTGATGCAGGATCACTCTTTTATTTGTGTAGAGCTCAGGATGACACAGTGAGGGTAGCTCGAACAGTGAAGCATCACCACAGTGTAAAGGCTACAAAAATAAACATTTGTTTAATAACATGCAAATTGAATTATGAAATGTTTTACTGGTAGTGGAATGTAATCAAGAGTTCTTTGCACTGGAGTTAATTCCTCTTACGGGTGAAACACAGCCTAGCATGCACAAAGCTCAACTTTTGAGAAGGTGAATTTTATCATCTTCATTATTCTGAGTGTTTGCAGTCTTAGGCTTGAAAGTATGATCATATTCAAGGCCTTACAAGAGAGTTTCTGAATGGACTTCATTTTAACAAGTAATTCCTAAATCCCTTTGACGTTTCATGCTTTTGCAACACTTCAAGTGGAATATTGCTTAAAAGTAATTACTGTATGTTTAATTAGTGATCCTGATAAATTATACATCATTTGCAAAACTCAGTTTGTGTACTAATTTTTGCCTTGGCTAGGATATTAAGTGGAATTTGTGAGAACAAGTCCGCAAAATGTAATAAAAATAGCTTCTTTTTCAGCCTCCCATGGTTTGTGGATGTAATGACCTCATTTCCACATACTTGTCCAGCCGCCATTAATGCTGTGTATAAGCTTTGTGTGAGAATTGTCCTTTTGCTGAGAGTTCTATAGGTTCATATTCCTCTGCGTCCTGTTGTTTGCTCTGTACCTGGCTCTTAACAGCATCACTGAGCGGTTCCTAGTTCTTGCCTGGTCTCTCTGCACTGGTTTTGGTTCTGTAGATCTCATTCACGCTTTGCCTAGGTGGTTATTTTTTCAGGTTGGAAAAGTCCCAGCTTACAGAATTTGCCCATGGCTTTGATCACTGCTTTTGTCGTCTTCTAAACCTTTTTATATTATACTATTTTCTCTTAGTGATAAGTGACTCAGAACTACACTTCACAGAATTTCCTAGATTGGAAAATACATTTAGGATTAAGCCCAATCATTAACCTAACACTAAGAAGACCTTGACTAAACCATATCCCTCAGCACTACATCTGCATGACTCTTAAATACCTCCAGGGATGGGGACTCAACCACTTCCTTGGGCAAGCCATTCCAGTGCCTGATAAAGTCTTCTGTAAAGAAATTCTCTCTCATATCTAATCTAAACTTCCCTTGGTGCAACTTAAGGCCATTTCCTCTTGTTCTGTTACTTGGGAGAACAGACTGACCCCCACCTCTCTACAGCTGCCTTTCAGGTAGTTCTAGCAACCAATAAGGTCTCCCCTGAGCCGCTGTTTCTCTGAGCTAAACAACCCCAACTCTTTCAGCTGCTCCTCATAAGATGTGCTCCAGGCCCTTCACCAGCTTTGTTGCCCATCTTTGGACATGCTCTAGTGCCTCAGTGTCTGTCTTGTAGTGAGCGGGAACTTACTCCAGATATGAACAAGCCATTGATTTGCACAGTGTCATCATTATTTTCTATTGTTTTTCCAAAGGTTCCTAATATTTGACTTTGGATATTTTGCCAGGTGGTGAGTTGATGGTTCTTTAAAGTTTTTGGCTGAAACCCCAGGCTATCCTGCTTGTGAACTCAGCGGCTGTAACTCTAATCGATGCTAAAATTGCTTTCCCTCTATTTACCCGCTGAATTTCATCTTGTGAGTGTAGTACCTGTTTTTCAGACACTGCAGTTCTTCTGTCTGTTCTTGTTGCTATTACTCTGAATAATTATGCATAGGTAGCAATCTTTCAGACCTCATTAATCTCAGTTTTGCAGGTTGTACATTGAAAACAAAACCCTCAGGGTTCTGAAGAGTGCCATGCCACTGTTCTGAGAAATGAACTTTTAACAACTGCCTATTTATGGTTAAGAATTATTTATCCATTTTGGGCTCCTTCCTCTTAGGCTAGTTTTCTTAGAAGCCTTTGGTGAGCTCTTTTGACAGAACCTGTTTGGAAATTCAGAAGCTTCCAGCCAAATCACCATTCTTCACAAGCTTCTTGACCCCTTCGCAGAACTCCCAAGAGGTTCCCTCAGCAGAAGCCACGTTACTTCTTCCCTGGCAGAACTTCTCACTATTGTCTACCTATTTTAGCTTTTGATATATTCTTGTAAGTTGCTTGGTATGAAGATCAGTATCAGAAAACTGGAGTTGTTTGAATCCCCTTGGAGTCCTTTTTAGTTTTAGAGATTGCCACCTCTAAACTCCAGGCATCAAGGAGGTTTTAAATGAGAGGTTAATAATTCATCTAATTCATTCTTGAGTTCTCCTAAAGCTCTTGGGTGAATATTTTTGAATATGTTGTTAATAAGTTAGAGGATTTTTTTCTCCTTTCACCATAGGCTCTTCCACAGTTACTTTGTTGATTGTGTTTAATTCTCTCTATTTGTTATTGAGACTACAGTACATCTGTTACTGATTGGCAAATATTCCATCTTTGTGGAAGTGGAGAAATAGAGATGGAGGAATTTTGCTACTGGATTGTTGCTCCTTTATTGGGAAACCTTCTAATACTAATTCCTGCAGTATGTTCAGTGAGACATGGAGATGCTGGAGATCCACTGAGGACTACATGAAAAAATTCTATGTGTATAGATCCTTAGCTTTCTCATGTATATGTCTATCTATAGATAGATTTGGTTCTTGCCTCTGAATCACTAGTCATGTTATTAGGAAAAGATAATTCAGTTACAAAACAGAACTTTGTGGACCCTTTCTTACTCACGCTGCCTGGGTGGTGACTAATCACTGCTTTTCAGGGGTATTTTTAAATAGGAAGATCACATTAGGCTTCTGTGACTGCTTCCTATTACACGCTTGCAAATGCCAATTTAACCATAGGGGCAATGCTGGAGACAGTAGATTATTTTCAGAAAGATGGACCCATTAGCTAGAACAATGAGCAATCTCATAGACATGGAATAGCTGCAGGATATGCTCATTCATCAAATTGATAAATGTATTTACTTTCGACTTACTGTAAATCACCAACTAGGAGAAGAAAATTTTCTTTCCCTTGTCTGAATCAAGCAGCTGTCAAATGCGTACGACACAAACTTTCTTTTAGTAAATCAGTTCTTATACTATGCAATATGATATTAGAGATATCATTTCAATGATCTAGTCAGCTTTATTGTCATTATTCCTTAAATCTGAAATACTTGATATTTCCAGCATCTTAACCGAGCCCCAATATTCAGCGAAGTTTAAAATACAAATTAAATACTCTTCTGCTTAAGATTTGGGTATTGACATGCCTTTGTACCTTGTTTTTTTAAGTCATAGCTGATGATTATTTGCTTGTAAGTATCTCAAGGACATAAAACACTGAGGGCACCAGGAGTCTTGGGCAGCAGCATTCATGAGATGCAAATAGAGAAGCTGTAGCAAAGATGGAGTCAGTGTCTGGTCTGCTGAAGGGACAACGTGATGAGTAAAGGCTGTCATGTACCAAAGCAAACTGTTAAGAGGCGGAAATAATGTAAGGATAGCACAGAAGATGATAATACAGACAAAGCAGCATTTAGTGGTGTGGGATAAAAAAGGACATAAATTAACACCAAACAAAGCTGTAGATCTGTAGCTAGTATTCCTTCTTGTTCAGCTGGAAGCAAGCTGTACAGACATTAAAAACATGTATTCTGTAATAGTATTCTGCCTGCTTTTTCCAAGGGGAAAGAAAATTACAGAGAGTGAAGATCATGCTTATTGTGGTGGTTCGGAAATACTTGGCTTTCTGTTCCTTCCAGAGTTGAAGAGTCCTTGTGAAACTGCTAATTCTGCTACGTGTTTTGGGAATCTGGGCAACCTGTTTGCTATTGCGATGCAATGGGGGTGTTTTCATGTTTCAGTCTTAAACATCCAGTTCTGTTCCATGTTTATCTACAAACTGACTGGAAAATGGCTCTGATATAACAAAAGGATTCTTGCGTGTAGTTTCTCTCCTTTGCGCTGCAGGTCTCTTATGTCTAGGTGCAATTATACTTTATTTTTCTACCATTTTCTTTGATGCTGTTGTGTGAGTATGCTCTTGATTAAGCCTTTTACAGTGCACCTGAGCATTGGCAAGAGGAGCCGAAACTGGTAGCGAGGAGAACTTCTCTTCACACTCTTCTGCAAGCTCTGCCTGTGTCCATCAGCTCTTAGATGCCGCCGCTGTTCGCATTTAGCTGTGGGGGCTTAAAAAAATAGAATATTTGGCCATATGTTTTTGCAGTGTAAGGAGGAGGAATGAGGCATCCTTGTTTGTTTTGCTGTTTGCTGTTCTGTATTGCAATTTTGGAATTAGATGAATAATTTTGTTCCTTTCCAGCTTGGTATTCAAGTTGTTGTAGTGTTGCCGTTCTGTAGTCTAAAATTACGTGTTTTGAAATATATTACATAAGTCTGTATTGTAATATATGTAAAATTGTGTTTTCTTGGCATATTAGAATGATTTTGAAGAAAGATGAACACCTGCTTTTTACAGTGGGTTTCTAATTTTGATTTTTCTGCCTATTTTTTATTTTGTTCACTCCTTAGCAATGTGTGATGTGTGCACATTTTCAGTATATCACCTTTAAGGTATGTCATTCCACCTTTATAAATGCATGGAAAAGAAGCATTTATATTTGGGGATTGCTAGTATTTACAGCTACAAAAAATAAAAATAAACAAAACAATAAGCACACACAATTTACCTCTCTAGTTTGTCTTTTATAGCACTATATCAAAACTAGATTAATGGATATTGCAATGTAAATTACCTTGATTAAATGTATTGAATTCATGCTTTCCCTATAATATTCCTGTCAAAGTAAGACTTAAGAAAATTTTGTGTCTTTACATGACCAAGTTAGTTGGTATTCTATTTCTTTTCTTTTTGCAACTGGCCAAATTCAGATTCAGTATAAATGAATTTTTCCATCCCTGCTCCCTTTCTTTTTAACATTCCTAAGTCTCAAATTAGAAGTGGCAATGCTTAACCTTGTGTGTTGAACACTGAGTTTTGTGTGGTATTCGATAACGTGACTGCCCTTATGAAGCATTAGCATGCAAGTAAAAGATGACTGGTTTATACCAGCTTTGCTTTTACTAGGTCCACATATCAAATGCAGCAAGAGTTAACTGTGTTAAGGCTCAACATACAGATTCCTGAAATGAATGTAGTAGGTTGAGATTTGAAAGCCACTTACTCGAGTGGATTTGATGTAGCTGACGTGGGGCTTTAGAGTTAGCTCCCATGCGGTGAGATGGGCAGAGGAGAGAAGGTCTGTGCCAATCAACTAATGTAACATGGAATGTAATTGTAACTCAAGTAATGACATTCATGGAGAAACCATCCCCTGAAACAGCCAGAGGTTTAATTAAATGTAAGAGGCTGGAAGCGTATTCCTGTAGAAAAGAGCACACAAACCAGGATAAAGGTAGTCTTCAGGTTTTTTTTTTTTTGGTTTTACTTAAAATAATTTCAAAAAAATGGCCAACAGCTTTATACAAATGGTTCATGAGTTCATTCTGACAGTATTCCATGAAAAGAGGCAGCAACATGACTTGAATTCACTTTGCTCTGTTGTCTCAAAACTTTATTCTGTATTTTTGTCAGAAGTGCTGAAGAATTTCATTTTGGTGAGTGTGGAGTGGTGGTTTTATCCCATGATAGAATGCTTTTTGTTTTGATTTGTTTGGGTTTTTAAATAGCACTCTTAAGCATTGAAGACCTCACAAATGAAATAAACATTTGCCACCCTACACAGTTTAAACAGTCCTATGAATCCCAATCCAACACAGCATTAATTTCAAATGAGCATGAGTTGTGGTGAAGATCAGGTCACCTGTGGGCTGATGTGGGAAGAAAGGGTTAGCTGCTGTCACCTGCAGAATGTGTCTGTGTGCATATCCTCTTCTTACAGTGCTAATGAACGTGCATGCTGAGCTACCATCAGCTGAGAACAGGAATTATCAGTTGGCAAAAGCAGGTCAATTCACCTCAGGTTCTATGAGCATCTTAGAAAAACTGAGTGAATCTTTGGGCAGACACGAGAAGAAAATTCTACAAAGAGATACCCTGAGTCTGGTTGTACTGAGAAGGAATGCACTGCTTGTGTCAGGAGTCTTTGCTTGGTTTTTGGTTTTTTTAAAAAAGATATTTAGCATAACACTGAGAAGGTATAAAGCAGAGTTATCATTACTGGCTTCCCATTTCTTGGTCCTAAATAAACACAGAATTTCTTGTCTGAAGTGTTACAGGCTGAATATGAATCAGAAATAAACATTGTCAATAATCAATATTATTTCTGCTAAAAAAATTAAGTCTGTATTGGTACACAGGCTTGAGGCAAAAATGTTTACACACTGTAATTGTCTAAACTATATATCCTTTATTACCATAGACTAACCTCTGTGAGCATGGTTTGTGTCAAGTGTGTCCAAGCAGTTGACCCCGCCAAATGCTGACTGACCAGATGGATATCTAATCCTGACACCAGCGGATGGCTCAGTGTGGCCAGCTCTCTGCACCAAGTAAAAGATGGAGCGGGGGAGAATGAAGGGATTTATGAGGCAGTTTAGAATGGCACTGTTAAGACAAGGCTTAAAGAGAGATGAGAATGGTGCTGATGAAGTTACGCAGCTAGCAACTGGTTAGAGGGGAGAGAGGATTCAAATGAGGGCACTAGTAGTATGGAAAAGAGGTATGAGGTGAAGCTGGTCAGAGAGCATCTGTGAAGACAAAAATAAAGACACCACTGAGCTTCTTGATAATGTAAGCTGGTTGTGTGCCCTTACTTTCAGAGGTTACTCAACAGGTTTACTGACCATTAAGGTCCAACACTTTGTGCCACCTTTATCATTTTGCTTTCTAGTTTGAACTGTTCACCCCACAAAGTCTTTGTAGGATAGAAAGTGATTTTGTGACCTAGGACAATGTTGACAATAGATAATATCTGCTCTTAATAGAGAGATCATACTTGGAGCAGTGGTTTGTGTGGCTTATGTTTTAGCCTAGAGTTTTTAACTCTTCCCCCCCCAAAAAATATATAGAGAGAGAACCTTGAGTTCTTAGGAAAAGCGTTAGCCCTTTGGATTGTGCGTAACAGTTGAAAACCTGAACTTCTTTAAAATAAAACAAACAGAAATTCTAGAAAACCAGAGCCTGGGAGAATTGAATTTAAGTTCTTAAATGGTTTCATAATTCTGTTTCATGTCCTATTGGTAACTGAGATATTTGGACTGGATTTCAAATATATCAGGCAGGGCTTCACAGAAAGCACTGAAGGACAGCAAAGCTGACATCTTTCAGAAAGTGTTACTACCCAAGGATTGTTACACTGGAAAATTATGGAAATGGTGGGAGGTGAGAGAGACTAAAAGACGGTACTGAGTTTGCTAGTTGTTCTTGTTCTCTGGTTCTGCTGTTCAAAGGTTACTTTATTCTGAACAGTACATTTCATCTTTGTGAGACAGCTTCTCCTGCTCAATCATGCTGTGAAATCACATGCTAATGGTTTTTTAATATCATTTAGCTGCCATAAAACAGATAGTAAAAGTACGTTTTAGTAGCATGACCATATTGTAAGATTGGATGGGTAAAGGTGATGAGCTATAAAAGAGTAAGCCTTTGTTTAAATGCATATATCTCTTCATAATGAGCAGAATTAGCAAGGGAAATTACATAAAACGAATGAAAGTTAAATAGATTTTTGTTCAAGTCTGATAAAATTATTTTCCAGTTGTGACGACTCTCCTTTCAACTAAACCATAGCACACTTGGGATTTATTTTCAAATTGGCAATCAGAAATTAGGAACATGAAGGGGTACATTTTCCAAGTGATTAGTGGGAGGTATGCATACAAATCCTATTATTTCTTAGTGAGATTAGAGCACATACCTTCCTTAGACTGCTTTGAAGAATTCCCCTTAAGCATTCTTGCAGACTTCTAGCTGCAAAAATATCTACAATAGTAAATTTTGTAGAAGAAAAGAATTTGGAATGCAGCTGGTTTGAATATATACCCCGCGTACGCCTACAAATCAAAAGAACATTCAAAAAAAACCTACAAGTAATTGTGGAGAAATAAAATAATCCTGACCTATATAATTACATCTCTTGGAACTAAAGGTATTTTTTAGTCTTCTCTCTGTATTGTCCAAAGATTTGTTGACTGAACATTTGACTTCAGCAGGCTGGAATGATTCTTCTGACCGCCTAGAGCCAGCAGAGCTCTGATGCCTCTGCTCCAGATCACGTTCTCTTTTTTAGTATAGTTTAATGTTTTTCAGTTTGTGGAACTTCCAGTAGTTGAGCAGTAAGTTGTTACTAAAACAAAAAAAGTGGTCTTTCCAAGACTGTTACGTGGTGCTTGTGAAAGTATTTTTAGTTTTCGAATCCTGGTTATGCTCATAATCATAAAATGGTGTAATATGGTGTAAGATCTAAGCCAGTGTGTTACTTAAAGGCTTTTCATTGGCCCAGGGGTGCTAGAGACAGGTGGTATACCATTCATTTAAATTATTCCTATCCTTTTATTTAGTAGCTACTGGATTTTCTCTAATCAAGTGTCAGTGTTTTGCAATGGGACTGCTCCTTTCTGCTCATCTGTTAGTTCACAGCACAGAATCTGAGGTGCAGTTAAAAGGCCTGGCCATATTTGAGGGAAGGTGAAGTATCTTCATCTCCTTCGCTGAAGAGTTGGCTTTCTGCCTTCTCAGCAACTTTCTCCTCTTCACTGCGAGAAAACTTAGATCAAACTTGTCACAATATTTCAAAAGTTCTTGAAGTTTCTTGTTTAGGGTGTCTTGGCCTGAAATGCACGGCGACTTTCTGAACTGTCAGTGTTGCTGTATCTCTGTTATGACATTAAAGCGCGCTTGGCACCATGGGCACACTATTGCCCCTCTGCCCCGTGGAAGATCCCCAGCTCTTTCCCAAGTGTTTTAACTGTATGGCATGAAGCAAACTGAAAAGTTGTATAAGGTGTGTGCCCACTGACTTTGCCAAATTGTCTGTCCTTTTGAAAAGAAAACAGAGTAGGTTTGTATCATTTTCTGAAGAGCAAATTTACAACTGTTTTTTACCTTTGTTCGCTTCAGCAGTTCATTTTGTTTCCGTATGTTTTTTCAGTTCTCAGGATGGCTTACGTGATTCCCCCCTCAGCTCCATCTCCAGCAGTGACTATGAGAGTGTTTCTGTCACTACATGTAGTCTCTCCAGCATATACGCTCTGAGGTAATAACATCACTTTGCAGTCAGATTTGACAAATGCTATTGGGTTATGCTTGGTTAAAAACTTTCATTGAATTAACAATCAAGTGACAGCAACACTTCTGAGTATTCTTCCTTTTGAACAGCAGGTGCCTTTTTTCTTTTTTTTTTTCTTTCCTAGCAGTTTTCTGCAGTGCTGTGGCAATTGAGAGGCAACTGTTTATGGAAAAGTTTTAACATATACAGAAATCAGTTATACACGTCCATGATCTCCCTTTCATTTGCTCATATCGCATTTCTTAGAGAGACTTCAGGTTTTAGCTTGAAAAGTACCAAATGTTTGTCTAAACTAGGTCTTGACTTTCTAGAAAACCCATCTGTTCCATTTTGTTTCACCTAGTAAAAAGAGGCAGTAAAACATGGGGAGCGTTCCAGTTAACAATAATCGGAACTTCCACAGTAGTGTTGGCCAGAACTGATAAGAACACTGGTTTATGTTCTTGTCTTCTGAAACTGCCTGAAAGTTTTAACTTTATTTAATGTTGTTCAAAGCACTTACTAAGAATAACAGAGGACTAAAGTTTAGGGCAGGACAACGTAACTGAAGCAGAAATAGTTCTTTGCTTTTCTGAGTGATTGAATAACAATGTATGTGATGGATTACACATATTGTACACAATATCAACTTTAGTCTGGTTCAGGTAGATTGAAATACCGCAATTTCAGGAGAGGTAGATCATCATCCACTGCTACTTGCTCTCCTGCCATCTATTTATCTCTACCCAGCACTTCATTCGACTTTCAGGAATTTCAAATTTTGTCTAGGTTTGGGGTTAGAAAGAAGGGGGGCTGTTTTTTCTGATAGTGATTGAGGTAATAGTGCGTAGAATCATATATACATTTATTTTAGAATGGGCCCATTTTCAGGCTTTATGTTTATAGAGTTTCTATTTATTTAAACTAAGAGGAGAAAGATGCAACTAAAACTGTTTTTCATGATTTAATTTCTGAAATATATTTCCTTTCAACTGCTCTTCAAACAAAACCCTATTTACCTGCATGCAACAGTTGCCCTCTTCTCAATACTGTTTATGTCAAAGACTGTTTCACGCAGGTCTTATGAATGGACAATAGAAGTAACCTCAGTTACTCTTCAGGAGTAACTGGAGCACTGAGAATAAAAAAGTTTTGATCAGGTGCACCTAATTTTTCAAGAGTCTCCTCTGTTCTCTTATATTATCTAAAAAGTTTTATCTGGATGTTAAACAACTTCTCTAAAGTTGTATCCTTTCTTTACTAGACCAAGCATGCTCCTCGTAAAAACCATCTCTACAAAATGTTCTTTTCTGAAATAACTCAGTTCTCCTTGATGTCATGTGCATATCCAAAATAATATCTGAATTGTTCTTCTGGTTTCTTTTTTCCTCTGAAATCTGACATTTTAATATAAGTAATTTCTTGCTGTTTTCACTTAAAAACAAAGAGAAATTTAATATTTGCAATTTTATCTGAAAAATGACTGTCTAAAAGTATAGATCTTGAAATGCATTTATTTAGCCTTTCAGCCTCCTGTGAATCTAACCGATTCCTTTATGCTGTTAGATAATCAGTACTGAGGCTGGCAGTCATGTTGTCAGGTTGCAGCATGTTTTGGAATTGCCCAAGTGCATTCAGACAAGTTGGCTCTGGTAGCAAAACCAGCTTAGCCAGAGTAGCACAGTGGTGAATGAATTACCAGCATATTAAATAGCATAGAGTGGATTTGGAACAATGACATATTGTACATATGGAATTCCATCTAAGTATGCATTTTTTGTTTTCCAAATGGAGAACTGGGGAAAAAAAATCCCACTCTGTGGATCCCAGAGCAGCGTTCAACCCATAAGTCATTGTTTGCCATTTTGGGACAAAAAAGCTGTTGGGACTGTAGGAACCAGTTGAGACCTGTTACAGGTGGCTACTTCAAATCAGCCTGTGATTTCCTGTCTTTAGAATTTTTCCATCATCAACCAGTGCTGTGTAATTTTTTTGAGCTATATTCATCCCATCTAATTTGAGTCACCAAACTGATACACCTGAATTAGGAGTTTTGCGGCTGTAGGTTCCTTGTTTAGTCACTGGAGGAAAGTGGAAACCTTGGTTAAGCGTGTAATTTGTTGCAATGCATCTGGGTCAAAGATTTTCAGTCTTAAATGAGAACTGTGATTGCATACTTTGATTACTGACTCTGCTCACACAGTAATTTGAAAACATTTTAAAACCTTGCTTGAATTTCTAGAGCACACATTGGGGGAAAAAAAAAGGTACAGAGGGCTTCTCAAATGGTTTTGCTAAGGAAAGGTTGATTATTTCATTAGTACCTAATCTGTGTAGAAGGTTCCTTCTTCTGATGGTCAAGAAGTTAAATGTTCAGCCCAGTTTGGAAGGTGAATTTTTTTGAAAAATATTTATTAAGCAGTGCCCAGACTTGAGATGCTTCTATCAGTAGTCGACTTTCTCAGCAAAGAATAAATGTGTTGCATGTGTTTCAGAAGGTTTCAGAGGAAACTGTTGTTTTCTGCAGACTCGCAACAGTATGTAGAATTGTTTTGTTACATCAGTGTGACTGTGGAATAATACTGCTGACTTGTGTGAAAATTAGCTGTTTGTAACTACAGCAGGGAAGTAGCAATTGGTCCATTGTTTATATTAGCTCCAGGAAACAATCTGTCCAGTTTTCCCCTTTTAATGGTTTCTTTTCATAGATGTACTTTTTTAGAACAATTTTTAGTTTAACTATAACTTACTGAATTTTAAATAGACAGCTAATAAATTACGCTGCTGGCATCTTACCCATTTCAGTGTTGGAAGCAGTAAAGTTAGTAGTTCTTGAGAATAGACTGCAGGAATTTGTCTGTCAGCTTTCAACATCCATTAGAATTACTGGGCATTATCCTGAGAGAGCCATTAATTTGAGTGGAAACCTATGTGTAGGCTACTCATATGCAAACAGAATGAGATGACTCGGTATGCTTCAAGCCAAGAATGAATCTAAGGTCACTGCAAGACTGGAGCTAGGAAATGGCAAGAGAAGTCTTATTCTGGGAATGCTGAGGAAAAATAAATGAGAGAAAGGTAGCTACAATTACTTGTTTTCAAGCCTCGTTGGAAGGTTTGGTGTAACACAGTGTAAGGGAGGAAGAAGTGCTGCTGAATTTGTATTAAAGCATTTGCCTGCCTAGTGTACCTGGTAAAGCCACCTACTTAATTTGGCGGTTATAATGAGCCAATAAACGACAGCTTTAAGTACAAATAACTCTTAAAATTAACTGTAATCACAGAGTCATTAAGGTTGAAGAAGACCTTCAAGATCATGAAGTCCACCCATCTACCTGACATTATCATGACCACAGTGATACAAGAGTTGCCTTACCTGGGCACCAATTGCTATTTTAGATATGTCACTGTGGCTTCAGTATTGATGTTTTGTGGTATATTTTTTAGGGTTTAGGCACTTAAAAAACTGGTGGTAAAGTTTTAGTCTGTGTTACTTACAGTCTGTAAAAGGACGTATCTGCAACACATTGTGACTCAAGTCTCTGCCAAAATAGCAAGACTCTGCCAGCGATTAGTGATATTTAGTGGTATTTATCTGGCTATTTCTGTTATGATATCTGCATTTGCGTGCGTGTGGGAAGAGCCCAAGGCCATTGGCTTGCTGAATACAGTTGAAGGATATTGCCCACTTCATTACGTATTTTGAGTATATTCCTGTTAGTATAAACATACATGTGAAACAAGGTGGGGGGTGGTTATCTTGCTATGTAAATGAGATGAAATTTTTATTTCCTGACTAAGAAATAGAGGGCCTTTTGCAGGAGACTCTCTGAAGCTACCTTGACAGTTCATAGAACTCTAGAATAGCCCAGGTTGGAAGGGACCCCAGATCATCTGGGCCGACCTGTCATGGGAAAGGGAACCACGTCTACTGCATCCCTGGGAGATTGTTCCTGTAGTTGATTGTTCATAGCATAAAATATTTCTTTCCTATATAAAGGTGAAACCTCCCTTTGTGCAACTTGTCCTCTACATGTGGCTCCATGTGAAGAGAGCCTCCATCCTCCTTGTAGCCACCCTTCTTGTACTGGAATACTAAGCCTTCTCTTCTTCAGAGAGAAAAGACCTAACTTCTTCAACCTTTCCTTGCAGGGCAGGTTCTTCATCATCTTCATGACCTTCATCTGGACTCTCTCCAGGTTGTCTGTCTTGAATTGCAGGGACCAGAATTGGACATGGTATACTCCAGGAGTGTCCTGACAAGTGCTTGGTAGATTAGGATGATCACATTTGTCTCAACTAGTAATGTCCTTGTGGTTGCAACCCAGGATCCAGTCTGCCTTCATTGCTGCAGCGGGGCCCTGCTGACTTCTGTTCAGCTTGTTGTCCCCCAGGTCCCTTTTAGCAAGGCTGCTCCCCAGCCACACAGGTCCTAGCTGGTACCAGGCTCTTTGATTACGTTGTCCCCAGTGCAGGACATTGCACTTGTGTCTGTTAAACTCTATACTGTTCTTGCTGGCTCACTCTTCAGCATGTCCAGTCTCTCAGAATAGAGAGCCATCTTACAGACACGTCCACCTCGCTACTCGGTTTGGCATCATCAGCAAACTTCGTGATGGTGCTCTCGATCCCATCATCCAGATCGTTTAGGAAGGTGTTGAACAGTCTGAGGCCCAGTATCAATCCCTGAGGGACCCCGATTGCAAAAAACCATTGATCAGCACTCTCTGAGGGTGACCCGCGAGCCAGTCTCTTGCCCATCATGCAGACCAGGCCGAGTTCTTTTGAGTGGACAGATTCTTGCAATGTGAGATTTTATACTGTGCATTTTCATCAGTAGAAAACTGAGTGCTTCATAGGGAATGGAAGGAGGAAAAAAAACTTGATCATTGAGCAGGGCTGTGTATTATACTAGGAGAATTTATTTCTTTCATCTCATGGTCCAGAGCTATGCATTAATCTATGCTATCAAAGCTACAGCACAAATTACATGCCCACAAGTTTTAATAAAGAGATTGCAACTGCTCTGGGGATCTTGTGTATGATAGTGTGGAGGACAGCAAATAGGTTAACAGTGTATTTTAACTGCTGTGTCACAGTCTGCCTCAGCAGCTGTGTCTCCTGATCTCCTCTCTTGTCTCGTTACCACTGTTATCCTGGTCAGGTTATATTTGTTCAGGCTATGATGATGAATTCTGCATTAATGTTTGGTTGTCATTTTTGTTTTGATTAATGCATTACTGTAGATTTTTTTTTCCCCCTTTTTTCTGTAGAGTTCTTCTTTATGGGAAGACTGCTCATAACCTGAAAAAGCCTGTCCTGGAACCATGGAAATAAAGAGCTCAGGGAGAAGAGAAAGGGGTTTATACCTTGAGCAAATCAGAGCAACTTCTAGAATAGATGCTATTCCCGCGTAATGATTCTGAACTGCAAACTGTCTATGTTTTAGGCTCTGAGTCTGTGCTGTTTTGTACAGCTGTCACTCAAGCAGCGTGAGGGTAATTAATATGCACAGTGATAAACAGTCATAAACAGGCTGCTGTGTACAATCTTCTTGCTTTGCTGCTAAATCCCTTGCCCCAAGAACCAGCTAAGCAGTACCAGCAAAACAAAAAAAGTCGGCGATGATGAGGTCTGTCAGCTCTTGCTTAGGATTTCAGTCAGCGAGACATATGCGACTGAAGCAGATGTCTCTAGTTTCTCACCGGCGTCTTGGTGTGTTTCATGCCCATCTTGTTCTTCACCCTGCAAGACACAAAAATCAGATCTCCAAATGGTGCAGCGTTTGCTAAGTTACAGTGTTCCCTTTTAGGAAATTCCACAAAGTATTTTTGGGTATATTATATGCATATCTTTGTCTTCGGTAACAAGTACTTGATGCAGGTTTTATTTTTTTCAAGGAATAACCTAGGCTGCTTATCTGAACTACTTGTTAATGAGCACTTCTTACAGTGGCAAGATGAAAATTCAGTTGGTTGAACCTTATTGGTCTTTCCCATTAAAATCCTATCATAGAATGCCTTGGGTTGGAAGGGACATTTAAAAGTCATCTAGTCCAACCCCCTTGCAGCAAGAAAGACATCTTCATCTAGATCAGGTTGCTTAGAGCTGTGTCCAACCTGACCTGGAATGTTCACAGGGATTGGGCATGGATCATCTCTCTTGGCCACCTGCTCCAGTGTTTCAGTACCATCACTGTAAAAAATTTCTGCCTTGTATTTAGTCTAACTCTACCCTCTTTAGTTTAAAGCTGTCACCCCTTGTCCTGTCACCACAGACCATTCTAAGAAGTCTGTACCCATCTTTCTTACAAGCCTGCTTCCAGTACTGAGAGGCTGCAATAAGGTCTCCCCAGAGTCTTCTCCAGGCTGAACAACCCCAACTCTCTCAGCCTTTCTTCATAGCAGAGGTGTTCCAGCCAACTGATCACTTTTGTGGCCTTGTCTGGACCTGCTCTAACAGGTTCATATCCTTCTTGTGCTGGGAACATCAGAGCTGGACACAGTACTCCAAGTAGGTTCTCACCAGAGTAGAGTAGAGGGGTGGGAATCACCTCACTTGACCTGCTGGCCACGCTTCTTTTGATGCAGCCCAGGATACAGCTGGCCTTTTGGGCTGAGTGTGCATGTTGCTGGCTCATGTCCAGCTTTTCATTCACTTGTACTCCCCAGTCCTTCTCTGCAGGGCTGCTCTCAATATCTTTATCCCTAAGCCCACTTTGTTACCGGAGATTGCCCTGACCTATGTGGAGGACTGTGCACCCGGCCTCATTGAACCTCACGAGGTTCACACAAGCTCACTTCTCAAAATGATAATTCCAAATTTTCCTGGTGTTAAAATATCCAGTATGGTTTAAATTAAGTAAAAAAAAAAAAGTTACACTCTGTAAATCAAGTGAAACAGTGCAATATTTGAAGCTGCTTAGTAGCAGCAGCAGAGGCATTAAGTCTGTTCTAGCAAACTTGCTACACACCCCAAAATTTGCCATTTGGGGGCTGTATTCCAGGTGGCAATATAATTTTGCTGGAGTCTGACAGAAGTGGTAACAACGGGTTGGTGTCCTTGTTTTTACATAGCTCACTTCTAATTTTATCTTTTAGTAATTTGGTCACATTTATAATCATGTTAATTTTACTTATGTGTAAAAATCTGTTGTTGAATGTCAATTGGTGTTCCCTGTGCTACTAATAGAACAAAAATTAGTAGCTTTCAGAAATTAGATTTTATTTTACAGCCTTGGTTTTTTTTTCCCTAAAAAAATCCCCTTAGAATAGCATTTTTGGGAGTTTTGAGATTGTGTAATTAACTAAAATCACTATAGTAACCTCAGTTTTTTTGCAGAATTTTTGGCAATGGCTACAACCAAGATACATTGTAAAACCACAGTTATATTGGAGAAAAAAAAGAGAGGAATTCCTCATGCTTAGAGCTGCATTGAAAGTGAAAAATGAAGAGAAAGCTCTCTTTTCTAATTAAAATTTCAAGGCTCCACCTAATACTTTAATTAGCTTTTCTCAGCTTTGACTCCCACGGCTGGATACTGAATTCCTGCAGGATTCTCCTAGACCCTAGGATGCTTTAGCTGGTTGTTCTGTATTATTTTTCAAGGCAACCGATGGAGGCGATATGAAAACATTGTGCTAATAATTTTCCCTATTCCTCAGAGTTTGTCTTGCTGGAAAATGTTTTTCAGTGCTGCTTCTCAGCCTCTGGTTTCTGCCACACACAGGAGTTGCAATTCAGAGTGCCTTCTGGAGCTGGATGCTAAATTCATTCACATTTTACTACACCATACAGAATAGTTGCTTGTGTATTGCAGAAGACATTGCTGAAGGACATGAAATGACTCTTCCCTTGGAAGTATCTGTATCTGGCGTCAGGTATCCAGGTTCTGTCTCTGTTGTGTCAAGTTCTAAAGGCATAAAAGTGTTTCTTTGCCTGTACCTGATAGCAGAGCTGCTATTACATACATGCTACACTATTTCTATTGTTCACCTTGTTTTTCCAGTTCAGTTTAAATATCTTTGTGCTCTAATCTACTATTTTGTCCTTTTGCAGTATGAGTGAATGTTTGAGAGCTTCAGATGTGTGTTTGATTACAAGGAAGTGTGTGTGTGTGGGGGGAAAACTCATGAGGGAATTGAGAAAATCTTGCTAGATTTCAATATGCTTATATTTTCAGTTCTATTTTTTTTCTTGAATTTTACAGTATCTTTATCTTGCAGGTTTTATTACTTTTTGGTTTAAATTTTAAGAAAACCAGTAAATGTACTTTGGAAGTGTCTCACCTGAAATTTGTTGGTTAGAAAGCAGCTGTGATTACTACTGCTCTTAAATTATTTGTTCATATGCACTCTTGTAGAAGTTTTATCTAGAACAACCAAAAATGCTATTTGGGCGAGAGCACTATTAAAGTTGATAAATCCTGCACTAGCAATGTGGTTTATTTTGATTCCCATTTGAAAAAGAGTATCTTCACATTCTTCTGAAAACCCAGGCCAGAGTGGTAATGAGTTTTTGAATAAGCCAGTTGTCTCGGTAGAGTTTCTTGTGGTGGATGTATTTAGCAAGATTTGGTTGTTGGGAAAGTATAACATGCTGAGTACCACGACAGCACTCGGTAGCTTGAGGTTTGAAGAGCTAAGGAAAGATTCAAGGAGTTGTTCTGACAGTGGAGTGGGCAGCTACAGAAACTGGCAGGATGTGGAGCAGAAGTTGTTGCTGTTGATTTCAAATTCATTAGTCTCCAATGCTCAGGATTTGGTGAAGATCCCACTTGGACACATGACTAATTCTGTTGGCCATATGCTTGATTTTAGTCAGTCAACCTCAGATTGCCCACTTACACTGGGGCAAAAGAAGCCGAGAAAGGGGCTTCTGCGAATCTTGCAGTGTATGAAAAATAATTCCCCCTACTGAGGAATTCAAAAGGTTGTCAGCAGATGGGGCTTCTAGCACATATCAGACACTGCTAATACATGTGATGAGTGTAGTTTATTCAAGTCCATTTTTTCTGGTGGCACACATTATTTGTTTCTCAAGGCAAAGGTCTGAAGCCTTGGGAACACTTTAAGGGTTCGTTGGGTTAGGTTTTTCCCTCTTTAGCCTTTTCTCTTAAAATAGAGAGAAAATACCTAAGGGATTGCATGTTAAAACCCTCCTGACTTAATAAAATATTAGGGATAAAAAGTTAAGTTCTGAATTACAAGCTTTTAGTCTGCTTTAAATGTAGCTTCTGGGGTCATTCCTTAAAATACAGTCCTTAGCTAAATAACTATATGCTATTACCCAAATAATAAGACATGTTCTGGGTTTGGTTTAAATATCTCAACTCGAATGTGTATCCACCTCTTCACTTGAAGTCATTGTTAGAACCCATTCATCTCAATAGTTTTCCTCCCAACCATACCAAAACTAGTACATGCTGTAGAAACCTAAGGGCTTTAACCTGCTGTTTCTTGTTTCCTGCGGGAGTGTCCAGAAAGAAACACCAGAGGTACTGCCAAAAGCAGGATGGGAAGCAGTAATTTTTGGTTTTGTCTTACTGACAGAGTTATATTTCTCTTACTCAAACCCCTATAATTCTCCTCTTGTCATTCTTCACGTATGCAACCTTTGTCTTTCCCCTGCTATTGTGTCTGATTCTTTACAAGGCCTTTTGAGGAGCTGTTTGTTCTTTTTTGTAAATTGAGTTGGCTACAGCCTTAGGAAGTATACAAGTAAGAGAAATAAAAGTAAGACTAATAGCTTGGGAAAGACAAGTTGACAGGTTAGTGGTAGGATTTCCAGTTACAGCCTACACAAATATCAGTAGGATAAATACCAGTTATTGAAGTAGTTTTAGAAGTTTAGACAATAACATAGATTTGCCTGCAAGAGTTTTGGGGTTGCTTTTTTGTTATTTAAAGTATGAAAAAGTTCAAATAGGTAAGAAAAACCTTAAACGTCTTAGATTAGATAAGAAGTGTATGTTACTGATACTGGTCACAGAGCATGAGATGGCCATTGTGCTACATTCTGTATGACCAAAAATGAAGGCCAGGGAGCTTATGATAATGTGTTGTGAGAAATATTGTAAAAACTAGACTATTCAAAACATATGTACCTATATAGAGGAAAGTTGGTGTACATGCTATATATCTATGTGTACGTAGTTATTCAAAATACCCATTTTAAGTAATGGGCATGAGATTAGTTAAGACCAAGTAGTACAAATGAATTAACTCCATTTAAGTACAAGGAACTGCACTGTTTTATAATTTGTGGGCAGTGTCACATCAATTTTTTAATGAACTATAACTGATGTGTAAGAATTGGACTACTGTACCTCTGTAAAAACTTTCAGCTTTACATACTCTTATTTACATAGAAGTAAAGGCCTAGAAAAAATTCTGCAAAGTTTTCACATTTCCCTACTGTAGAGGGGGTCCCACCTGTTAACATACAGCATCTATGGAATATTCCTAAACAGCAGCTTTGTCTCAAAAATCCAGCCTTCTGATTCTGCAAACTGGGTAAAGCTCTGCATCTGAGCAGAACGATTTAATGCAGGGATTCTGAATTCTCTATCAAGTGGATTCCCAAGCTTTGAATTCACACTATAGCAGGAAGATTTTTACCTCTGGTTCTGTACTTTGCTGGAGATGTCCAGAGCAAGTGAATTGGAATCAGTGATGTCACAGTTATTTGTGTAAAATAAATGGTGTAAGGATAGCCACTGAATTACGTGATGACATTTTTCTAGTTCACATTTGTAGCGTTGTTTGTAGAACTGCTAAGTGTTTTGCTCTTAGTTGGATTATGTTTGTCTTGATGGAACTTGAGTCCTCTTGGTTTGAAGGCACTGCTGACAATCTGTACGTGAAAATTGGTTGTAGTCAAAGACTTTGCCTGAAATCGGAGACTTGGAGGATGGGCTTTCCTTTTAAATTTGGTGACATAATTGCATCTTATAGAGTAGATAGTTTTATGCTTTGTGAGTAGTGCAGACCTATTGCATTTGATCCAAGATTTCTAAAGACAAAGAAACAAAACCAAACCACTTTTTTTTATAATTATTTTGAAAACTTAATTCAGTTGATTTCTTTGTATTCATTATATTTGATACAATGATATTTTAATTTCTTATCTGCCACTGTATTTTATGCATGCTTAAAATACTCTGAGGGCTTGTTTGTGAGTAATGAGAAATTCTTTCTGAGAATATTTTGTCAATAATTTGTCAAGATTTAGTGAAACAGACATTTCGAGACAAATTTGGAAGGAAGTGGTCACAGGTTTCTACTACTATTAACTATTTTTTGAGCACAAATGTAAAACATTTAAATTTGGACCGATTTTGAATCATTTGACTTCGATTGTTCAGTTTTAGACTTTAGACTGATTTTACTGGTCAACAAGTAGAACACAAGGCTGTTGGTATCACAAATGGTTACTGAAAATGACTGATCCTGTCTGAAGGTGTCGGTCTTAATCTTGTACAGATGCTACTGCTTAACCTGGCTCATTAAGTTCTGAAAAAAATACTTAAATCTATAAAGCTGTGTAGTTCTATGGGTTAAAGATGATGCTGTGTACATGTAAATTATTCAGGTTTGGTTGCTTGTACATATTTGACTAAATTTCAGAGTCAGGATTTGACACCAGGCAACTGTTCTAGAGACAATTTTAAAGGATGTGAATGAGTCTTGCTACTCTTCTAATATGACAAATGGAGAGTCATTTTAAAATAGCTAGGTAAACACTAGCTGGGATAGATAAAAAGCTAATTTGTTGTATCCGCCAAAGGCTATCTGTTCCTTTATAAGCAGGTTTACTATTTGGAATCAACACAATGTCTTTTTCCTTTATCTTCACCTTCAGACATATCAACTTAGCATTGTTTTTACAGTATGAAAGATAAATACATATAAGCATTGTTTACATGATAAATATTTCACAAGGGGAATTACCTGCCTATTTTTTTATCAACTTTTCTTAACCAAATTCCTTGGGTAACACAGGGTTCCCTTCAACCAAGAAGTAGAGAAAATGAGGACTTATCTCTATCTACTTAGTAAAACTATTTGGATTCTATATATTGTCAGTGAAACATTCCAGATCTGAGTGAAGTCTGACATTAATGAAATGCTTCCTATGCACCTGGTTATCAGCTGAGAATTTTGAGCCAAATTATGCATGTTAGGTAAGCCAAGTAGGAATGGTATTCCTTGTAGAACTAAAATAACTTGTTTGGAAGAGTAATTTGGAGAAAAGGTAAGCTGAACTCTGCAGATTGAAATTTGGGTTTATTTTCTATAATAACTATTTAAGAACCCAAGAGAATCTGTAATATTTGCATAGATATAATTGCTGCCCTTTGGGGTACCCTGTTACAAGAAAAGCTGTCTCTTGCTGTTTGGCCTAAACAATTGCTGTATTTCTGCCTGCCTCTTCAATATTAATTTCTACCTACATTCTTTAACAGTAAGATACATTTTTAAGTAAAGAACAGATGGTCATTAGTCATTCTTTGAGAGCCATTTGTGCCACATCTGACTTGGTCCTGTTCATAAAGGCAGAGTAATTGTTTCTAAGTCTATAGTGATTCTTAGGTTCAGCTTTAAATTATTCTGGAATGTTCATTTTTCTCTTTCCCATGGCACAAGCAATCCTGAATACAAAATACTCTTTTCTGAACCTCTTCTGTATGTATGTTGTACTTTACATGTGACTGTGCATATGAAAGTATGTTATAAATGTGACTGTGCGTACAGGCTGACCTTCCTTCCATCCCACGGTGCTAAAACAATTCCTATGTGCTCTGTGCTAGGGATTTTCAGGACAAAAGACTTCCAGCCAGTCTTGTGGTGGAACGTGGCCAGTCTTAATGACACACCACAAAATCTAGCACAGAATAGCCTGGAACAGAACTAAGTCAAACCACATTTGTTAGAGGAATTAGGAAGTAGGTTAAACTGCATTCCTTCCAGTAGGAGAAGACCTGGAAAGGCAAACATTACTATTGATATTGGTCAGAGCTTGGTCACAATTGTGGATTGAGCCTTTCTTCATTTCTGCAAAAAGGGAAAAGGACCAAGTAGTTTATATTCTTGGAAAGCACTCCTCACAGCTTTCTGCCCACTGCTTTCCCCTGCCCTAAGGGGTTTGCCTACTGGGAGTTTCAAAGAGACCATAGTACTGGGCTTATGGAACTACATAGGGGCTGCATTTGTCTGTCATGAAGTCCATACTTGCCTTGGAGAGCACTATATAGCACAGATGTGTATCACACTAAGATGAATTCCTTTAAAAGCAAGAAAAAGCAGACCTTATTTGACCACGTAACAAGGCAGACCAAGACCTTCCCCCCCCATATGTGAGCGTTTGTGCAAACAGACCATCAGGTAACGACGTACCATTGCAAATCAGGGGCACTTCCTGGCTCATACTACCCTTCAGTGCACTCCTTCAAAAGCCGTGTTCTTACCTGACCTTTTCATTGTTTTGAACACAGAGATTTCTGCACTGACAGGCTTGCTTTTATAATATATGTATGATGTATATATAAACAAAGGAGAAATTGAGAGAATTCTCACTCAGTTCGCAGTATCTTCTAATAAACCTAGTCAGTCAACGTGCTGAGAGAATCATGAACACAGAACTCACATCTTTTTACAAGAATTTGCTCTTGTTAATAGCAATAAATAACACGAGCAAAATCAAGTCTCTTGCAAGCCTTCTCTTTACTCAGTCTTTGAAAGAACGGGAAACCAGTTAAGGTACTCACGCTGCACATCTTCTGTTGTTATTTGTATCAATAACTGATAGCCAGTATTTATTTGTTCTCGATTCTGCTTCTTCTGGGGCTTTTAGGATTGTGTGGCCTAAAAAAAATCATTTTTACATTTTAAAGGATTACCTATATAGGCCACAGGTAGAATTTCAAAACTAAATCCCAAAGAATTTTGTTATAAATAATTATAAATGCTAACTGTGTGTCTTATCTTGCAATAACTGTTGATACATACTGCCGTGCGGATGGGGCTGCAAGGTGGTATGTGTTTCAGCACCTAGTAAAAGCAGATTGATTTCACAATGTGTTAGAAATTAATTCCTTCATTATGCATGCTATCTATGCAGCCAGTAACGTTTTAACATAGTAGCTGTCTGCATGGTAGAGTGCTGGAGTTTTGGATGGCCCAAGTATGATTAAGTAAATGTCATGGTTTAACTCCAGCTGGCAACTAAGCACCACAACACTGCTTGCTTGCTCCTTCCCCACCCACCCCCTCCAGTGAGATGGGAAGGAGAATCATGGGGAAAAAACCCTGCTGGTAGAGGTAAGGACAGTTTAATAAAACAACCCAAAGAGAGAAGGAACAGCAGTAATAACAATAATACTAATAATATATTAAACAAGTGATCTGCAACACAATTACTCAGCACCCTGGCTGCCTCTTCCGAGCCCAACTCCAGCTTGCTCAGACCATGAGGCTTTCCCCTGGCCAGCTCCCTCCGTATACCAGCGGGCACGGGTCAGTGGGGTATAGAATATACCACTGGCTGCTCCTGTCCAGCTGTCCTGGCTCCTCTCAGCTTCTTGGGAAAATTAACCCTATCCTAGCTGAACCCAGGACACTAAAGTGTTCTATTTGTAATAGTTGGCGAGATTAACTGCTTTCCAATCCAATGGTTTAGTGGGTATCTGCCTTTAATGTAGTAGAGTTAGGAGGGTGTGTCTCCTTCAGTCAACACAGTCAGTGAATCCTCAGGACTTTAACATAATTACATCCTGCACTCCCAGATAAGGGGTTTTCTGTTGTCAAACTGCTACTTTTTCTCTAAATACTTTTTTACAAAAAATATATCTTGATTTACAAATAGATGGTTAATTCCTAGTATTTGAAGAAGCTGGATTCCCAAGAAAACTTCCCAGTGGTCTCAGGTTCTTTCAAGTTTCCTCTCCATAAAAGGGTGGGGAGTGGGTATGGTAAGTGAGGAGCTGGAAATGGATGGCAACTGTGCATCTGTTTGTTTTTTTTTTTTTTAAAAGGAAGTTTAAATTTCTAATAGACATTTGGTGACACATTTTAATCTCTTTGGAATTGATGAGCCATTCTTTTACAATATGTGTTTGATATTTCAGCAATTTCTACACTTAATATATAAGGGGAATAATCTACCTCTCTACTGTGTAAATTGTATTTTATTGTTCTTCTCTCCATTTTTTAATGTAAGGTTATATTTAGGTTCTGTTCTCAGTATTTTTAGGGTAATGTAATTCAGAAATTATTTTCTTCAGATTAACTTCCACATTAATACATTTCTAAGTTGACTTCAGAACTGACCTTCTCATTTTTAGATTGATATTCCCCTTTTGGAGTTTTGGTGGAGTTATGATCTCAGGACTGAGCTTTTGGAGAAGTTAATGTGAGAAATGGCACAGCACATTGTAATAGTTAAGGAAAATGCTATAAAATATAGACAAATGGTATTCTGCTTACAAGTTTTTTGCAGCCATGCCACAGAGTGAAAACCAAAATATGATGGTGATTGGTTACATGCTGATTAACTCCAACAAGAATTTCCAGCAATTAGCTCCGTGTTGCTATAGAGTCTTGCCTGAGTCATAAATCCTTTAGGATTTGAACATCCTGAACAACTGAGTGAAGATTTGCATTACTTTACCTCTTTTTTTTTTTTTTCCCCTCCAACAGTAGTTTAATGACAAGTTCTTGTTCATCTGACGACATCGATCAGGAGGAAATCCAGCTCGCTTTGCAGGCTGCTAAAATTGCCACACGAGAAAAGATCAGATCCAGATTTCATGGCAGTAATGATCTTATTCACCGCCTTTTTGTCTGTATCTCAGGTATAATAGTAGCCTTTCGTTCTGAATGTAAAAAATAGTCATCCTTCTTTTTTGGTGCACATAAAATTATGGTAGAACGGACTAGAGATGAAGCTGCAGGAAAGCTGTGTTTTGCAGCCTGGTCTAGAAAGACCTGTTCTCTGATGGGAGCTTACAGAATCAGAGATGCTGACACCTTAGACATGTAGTGATGTAGAGTTTGGGCACGCAACAGTTTTAACTTCAAAGTGCTTCCTTTTTCTTGGTGATGCACTTGGTGTTCAAGGGAGGAAATTTGGTGGTGGCAGTTGTATTATGATGCAGAAGGAATCTCTTGGTGTTTCTTGCCAAAGGACAAGGAAGATGTGTATCAAATCGCAGGTAGCATAAAGAACAGAATGTAATTTGGCCATTATGGAAAACTAGTTTAAATGTTCAGTCTTTATTCCTAACATGAGCAAGTGATCCCTTCAGAAATAAATATGAAGCCACTATTTGTAGCAGTGGGCAAATGTAAATACTTTTTTTTAATGGTTGTGTAGTAGTCTGGTTATGGTTTACCCATCTTCTCAAACTCCTAGGTGTTGCTGACCAGCTGCAGACAAACTACGCTAGTGATTTGAGAAGTATCTTGAAGACCTTGTTTGAAGTTATGGCAACCAAACCCGAAACGGATGACAAGGAAAAGCAAAAGAAAGGTAAAGAGATCTAAACATTTGTTTTCTGTAGTGAATTTCTGCTGATAGACCTACGGGGATCCATGAACTATTTGACAAGAATTTCCTTCACGTTCTAACTTTTTGACAAAACTCGTACAGTGATTTGACCCAAGTTGAAAAGAAGTTGTGGAATCAGACTGTAAACAGGTTGAAGTCACTGAATTGTAGGTATGCAGGAGTACATCTCGGGGCAGCTGCATGGACATCTCGGGTACATCTCAGCTGCATTTAAGAGTGCAGCTGCTGGTTTCCATATTTCTGTGTGTGACAGAACAGTGTTTGCAGCCCATGTAGGCATAACATAACTCACAGTTTGAACTTCAGAGATGTATTTTTCCACTCATGCAGTTGTTTTACACTGAAAACATTTCAATTTACTAAGATGTGTATCTTTGATTCTGAAGTTTAAGTAGCTATGTAAAAAGAGCAGACTGTAGGATGAGAATGCTCGGTAAGATAGTGAAATCTGGTCTGTCTTAAAGAAATTGCAGTGTGCTGAATTTGGCTTCAAAATAGAAAAATATCCACTTTTGAATTCTAGATAATAAAAACAATGGAACCAGAACTAGATCATGAGACAACTGAAGATTTTTTTTCTACTGTCACCACTTTATTTCTTTTTCAAAGAGGCAAGTCTGATAACTTCCGTAAAAATAACCATTTTGTGCCAGCAAGACTGCAATTACCTTTGTCCTTCATTATGATTAGAACTATCAGCATCTGAAGGTGATCAGAGCTCTCCCCTTTTTTTTTAGCTTCTCCCTTTCTTCATGATTGAAAATTTTTGCTTTCCCTTCCTCACAGTTTCATTTAAAAGCATTCAGGATTTTATATGCAAAGTTAAAGGTTGGTTAAAATTATCAGAAAAAGCTCTAATCCAGTGCAGCTCTGCACACCATGCATTACAGCCCTCTGGTAGTTCTGGTTGAAACTTCACAACATTTTTATAGTGGCAGGATGTCATGATGTAAAAAGAGACTGGTTTTTTTGATTGGCAAAAAAAATATGGGGTTAGACAGCATTGCTAAGGAGAGGATCAAAGAGCTCCTGGACATTCAAATGAGAGTAATGAATAAACTGGAGCTGTAAAGAGTTAACACAAGAAAATGTGTTAGTCAACAGTACTTAGTTGGAATAATTTCTAATGGATGAACTTTACATTGGAGAAAAAAAAAGGTGTTGACAAAAGTAAGTATAAACAAAATGAGCAAATAAAAATCAGAGACTTTGGCGATGAAGTTGCTCTTTGATATGTGATTTGATGCATGTGATTCATCTAGGAGTTCTTTGGTTGTTCTTATAATCTGCTTCTTTGTAAATGATCCATGTTAAGAATTGGGAAATAAAATACAGGATGCAGCTAAACTATGAGGAGTAAAAGGGCTGCATGTCCTGTAATAACAGCATCATTCATTTCTGTTGTTATTCCAAAGAAGAACAGAGAAGGCTTTTAAATGACTTTTTGTGTCAGGGTTAAGCAAGAAGACTAAGAAGCTACATATAGAAGCTGCTGTACTCTAATCCCAGAAGTCCTGACTTGAACATTTTAAGTGCAAATTGGATAAATATGAATTTTGGTATTTCTTGTTTTACAGTTAATCAGGGTTTAAGGAATGCAGCATTGGAAGACTGTGCTTTATGTCAAGAAAGTATATCATCCTCAGAACTTGCAGCAAAAGCCAGAGATGGGGACTTTGAAGGTACTTTCTTTTTTCTGAGCATTAAAATGAGACAGCACTGATGTGTAAAAAAAGAAAATCATTAAAATCTTTTAAGATCTGGCTCTGGTAAGTGACTATAAAATGTTGTCATAGTATGGTTTAGAGACAGTCAGGCAATAAACTAAGCATATTTCTTTCAGATTTTTTTCTAACAGCCTCGTGGAACTAATCTACTAATTGTCTTATCCTTATAAATTCCATTGTATCTGTGGAGAAGGGTATAGTAAAGTACAGTAAAGGCTTTTATGTACTGCACAGCATTACGTCCAGAGGTCTGAGCCCAAGTAAAGTGTTCTCAGCCAAATCTACAGAGATCTTTTATATAGTTCGCTCTATGTGGAGGTACTGCTTTTTCCCATGGTAGAAGAAACTTTCTCATGTTTGTCTTTGATCCAAACATTTTTGCTATTACTTTTATATTCTTTACCATATTACTTACGTACAACTAGGCTATGGGTTTTTTAAGTCTACTGAGATGACTCAAATTTCACTGAATACATGGTAAGAGTGAAGTGCATGTGAGCTACAGAGTTTTTGTCAGGATTCAAGCATTCCGAGAGCTCAGAAGTTTTTGTTTCTCTTCTTTTAATCAGCTGCTGCGGGAGTGTTTAGGAGTCAGTCAGGGCCTATAGCCTTAGTATGGTGAACACTGTGTAAAAGATGGATTAAAAGCTATCAGAGCACTTGCAGTCAAAGAATAAGAAAAGAGACAGTACATGTATGAGATGAAGCAAATAAGAAAGCAGTCAGCTGTGGTCTTCAAGGCTAATTGGTGGTTTCAGTACACGAAGAGCCCAATTATCAGAGCAGTGGTATTTGTGGTCAAGTGAGAAATAAGACAACTGTCAACTGTGAAACTGTATCTGAGCTTCCCAGAAATTCAAGTGTGCAGTAATTTCCCTGCGCTTTAAAACTTTGATCTATTGTTGTCTATTTGTCCACATAAACTATTGCTCTTCCCATGAGAGGTTTTGAATGCAGGATGACTGAGAACTGAGTGATAAGCAATGTACATCTCTGCTTGTATACAGGGGGGGTGACCAGCAGAAATGAAAAGTTGCTTCATGTCATTTGTAATAAAGATCAGAAATCATGGGGGGGGGAGCTTCTTAAAGATTAGGTTTTAGAGTAATGCTAAATGTTTAGAAGTTATTTGCGCTTATATAAAACCCATGGTTTGCTTGCTTGCCCTTCTGAAGCTGCAGGCTAAAGCAACTCTAATCTGTTTATTTAGAACAGCAAGGCTAATTCGTGTATAATGTACTGTAGAAATATTCTCTCTTCTGGAGGAAGATGATTTGGTGTCAGATAAAGAACTATTCAATAGTCATTTTAATTGATTTTTCCATTGTGCCATAACTCAGTGTCACAGAAGGTGCAGTAAAGAACAGATCTTTAAGCAAAATCCTTAACATGTATAGGCTGTATTGGAAAAGAATGCAAGAGATTATTCATTCTCTACCATTTCCATTCATATTCTTTTGTTTTGAATCAATGCCTGATGCTGTCAGTGAGTTTGACTTACAGAAATTGAAAGCAAGTTATTCTAAACTGCAGGACCCTGAATAACCTTCTCACAGTGGATATACATTTTGTCATGGCAAAGTCACTTCTTTTCCCTGGCATATTATTAATCTTTTAAATATAAATACCTACTGCTACAAATCAGTACAGCTTCTCTAACTATGTGAACTAACTAGTGTAGTCTGCTGTCACTTGGCCTTCAGATTTGCTAACAGGCAGAATTCTCTGTATTGCAAAGAGACAGAGGGTGCTGGGGAGCATCCAATTTCCAAACGGACAATAAAAGATCTACAACAAGGAGCAGCCAAAGTAGGACAGTTTGTTGCATTTGTGGGAACTGTAGAAACACCCATTCTGTCCCCTCAGCTCCAGTAGATTCTAGGCCACTGTCCTGTCAGTCACAAGTTGTCCTTGATGGCAGTGCTGTATGGACTGTTTTCTAATGAGGTATGCAGTGATAGCTAATGGGATGCATGCGTTTGCTATCCCTAAGACAGCCAGCATGAGACATAAACTTACAGCAGTAGTAGTACTCTCAGCAAGTTCACTTATGATAAAAACCTGGGAAGACTGGCTCACACCAGAAGGTTTTGCTGCCATCCAGTGTGACCTACACAGGCTGGAGAGCTGGGGGTGGGAGGAATCTAAGGAATCTCAGTAAGGGAAGTGTAAGTGCTGCATCTGGGGAAGAACAACCCCGTGTATCAGTACAGGCTGGGGACTAAGCTGTTGGAGGGCAGCCCTGGGGAAAAGGACCCTGGAGTCAGAAGTGGACAACAGGATGACCATGAGCCAAAGGCGTGTCCTTGCA
Source organism: Todiramphus chloris collaris (assembly GCA_025345505.1). Lineage (NCBI taxonomy): Eukaryota > Metazoa > Chordata > Aves > Coraciiformes > Alcedinidae > Todiramphus > Todiramphus chloris. The sequence goes on from JANVCC010000035.1 coordinate 34,399,780, forward strand.
CCCAAGAAGGCCAACGGCATCCTGGGATGCATTAGGAAGAGCATGGCCAGCAGGTCGAAGGAAGTTCTTTTCCCCCTCTACTGTGCACTGGTAAGGCCTTACCTGCAGTATTGTGTCCAGTTCTGAGCTCCCCGGTTCAAGAAGGACAAGGAACTACTGCAGAGGGTTCAGTGCAGGGCCACTAAGATGATTAAGGTCCTGGAGCACCTACTGTATGAGGAATGGTTGAGTGAGCTGGGTCTGTTCAGCTTGGAGAAGAGGAGGCTGAGGGGGGATCTTATCAAAGCTTATAAATATCTAAAGGGTGGGTGTCAGGAACATGGGGCCAGGCTCTTCTCGGTCCTGTCCAGTGACAGGACTAGGGACAGTGGCCATAAACTGGAAATCAGGAGGCTCAACCTCAACATGAGGAAATACTTCTTCACTGTGAGGTTAACAGAGCACTGGAATAGGCTGCCCAGAGAGGTGGTGGATTCTCTGTCTCTGGAGACTTTCGAAAGTTGCCTGTGTTGTTCCTGTGTGATCTGCTCTAGGTGATCCAGCACTGGCAAGGGGCTTGGACTAGATGATCATTAGAGGTCCCTTCCAACCCCTACCATTCCGTGATTCTGTGATTTTTAACCTCAGCAGTCATGTGTCTTTTCCTCATTTGAACACCTTTTTTGCTGGCCACTGTGGAAGCAAGAGCCCCTGACTTCAGGTGACGCTTGGGTGTAGGTGGAGGATGTCCTACGGTTAACGTCACTTTTGGTGCATGAACGTTGTGCCCTATTTTTTCAACAGGCCTGATGGGTTTGTCCTCCAGACAAAATCTGGCTGCAGGCTGCCGACAGGAACACACCTCAGATATCACTGTAAATGGATTCAGTGTGAAGTCTGAAGCCATTGCACCAATGTTGACAGCATTGCTCCAAAATTAATTATACCCTGTTTTCTGTAGATCATTTTTACACTTCAGGTCACTCTTAATGATTTCAACTGAAAATGAAAACAGTTTAAAGCAAATGAGCAAATCAGTAGCTCCTCCTTTCTGTCATCATGGCAGAGCATGAGCATGTATCAAATTGAGAAAGTCCAGCAAGTTACCTGCCAGGAAAGCTTTTTCCAATTATCAAATAAATCCCTCTTACCAAAAGTACTCAATGTTTCAGATGCATCCAGTCAATGGCAATAAAAAAAAGCCAAGCAAGCTTAGCAACCTGAACATATAAATGAATAGTTTTAAGATTCTATTGAAGGCTCCGGCCTCTTCTCAGATTATGGAGATGAATCACTTGTTCTTGTTAGATTTCTCATTCTTACTGTACATAAAGCCCACCAGCTGGTCTGGATCATAAAACAAATATGAATGTTTATTATGAGCCAACTGACATTGGCAAGGGTATAAGAGTTAAATCCTGTGACCTTCTGAAGGTTGAAATACAATACAGATTAATTGGCATAGCAAGACAACACCATTTTCAAAAGAACAGATGAGCCTATGGTGTGTACGTTCATCTCTGCAGTCCTAATGCTCTAGGACTTTTTTTCAAGGAAGCGTATATACTTACACTTCATAGAGTATAAACCACTATGTTTTTATGGGGAGAGAATGTAAAGCAAATACATTTATATTGTCCTCAAATATAAGATTAATGTAGTCAATATTCCATAAATAAGTTTTCGATATAGTAAAATTTCATGCCCTGGTTGTATTATGGAGAAGATGGCCAGTGGGGACAAAGTTCTGTGTCAAAGCAAATTGTAGTGGCAGCTGCTTAGAAAAAAACAGCAGGTTGGGCTCTTTGCTTCCAGCAGTGCTTGCTGTGAATTGCAGCAACAACAGAAGGAGCCCATGTCCTGGGACTTTTTGTGGTATTGCCTTTCTCCCTGTCTCCTGATGCGTTCCGAGCCAGTACAGCAAGGTTATTGGAAGGTTCCTGAGCTCCAGCTTAGGACAAACCACTGTTGGATAATAAACTGACCAAGAAGCTTGCATGGACTGAGACTGGGCAGCATGGGTCACACACAAATTAAAGGAAACCTCCACATTTGAAAATGTAAGAAAATTAGTTAACCTTACTATAAATGTAACGGTAGTTAAGCTAGTATAAGTGTATCCCTGCCAGGACAGATCTGCGTCACTCTTGGTATGAAGTACAGCTTTAAATAAGCAAACATCAAGGAAGTAGAAGTTTGATGTCTTTCTGCCATTTGTGTGCCTGGATTGTGTTTGTAGCCCCAACACAAAACTAGCTGTGTGTTTGCCAACACGTGTTGGGTTGGGTTGGGTTTGGTTTGGGTTTTTTTGTGGGTTTTGGTTTTTTGGTCTTGATAAGGATTTTTGTGTATTCATTTCTTTACCAATCTGTAAATGTGATCAAGCAGAAGTCCCTGCTTGCTGTATTTGGGAGCATTCTTTATCATTGTGAGCTTGATGATTTTAACAGTGAACTTTGACAAATCTGAGTTTCGAGCATCCATGTATTTTGGGATAATTTATTAGTCGGGAATATTCATCCGTTGAGATTGAGAGAAGGTGAATATTTTTAATTGTCAATGTCATGAAGTTAGAGGCTGGCTAAGAAAGTCAGTTACACTTCTTATCTAGGAATATGCACAAGACATCTAGAAACAGGAAGATTTTCTTCAGGAAAACCAGAAAGCATTATGAAGCTTTTGGTGCTCCATGAAAATATCTGCTGTGGCATCCCAGCTCTCTCTGCAACCACACATTCATTTTCACTCCTTATCCCTCTAGCATCTGTACAGAACTGCCATGCCTGCTACCACCTAGTTAAAACTCCATCCATAATGGATTTGCTGTGGCTGCCAGTACAAATGTCTGTTTGTGCCAAGTGGTGTTAGCATCTGTTTGCTGCACAACAGCACACTATTTCTCCCTTATCCCTTTCCATCTCATAATATTACAGCCCGCCCACTTTTGTCTAGTCACAAGTCCTTACTGCTCTCCAACCAGCAGTGCGAGCATAACTCAGTAATTTATGGTCCCAAGGCTTGGGCTCTTGTTCTTGTTGCAATAAGAAGTCACAAGGTCAGGAAACCCACCCATGCTGCTGTATGTGCAGAATCTAATCACTGTGAGGCTAGAATTAGCTGTCAACCCTGGCTGAATGCTTCAGTATTTTTTTTTCCTCTTCTAAACTCCTGTGGTTACTCTATTATTTATAATGATGACCAGCAAGGGAAGTGTTGCACAGTTCAGTGACCAAACATATTCTGTCCACACAACTTTTTAATTCTTCCTTATTCAGCAGCTCTGCTTACACTGTGAGAGGAGAAACTAGCATCAAGCTTTCCATATTAAGGCAAGGTTTTACAATCAACTGAATGTATTTAATCATGCATGTAAAATTACAGGATTTTGTACAGATCTTAGTGTGTGTTGCAAGTTCAGTGCTTTGGTAAAAGCTTTCTAGATGTGTACAGAAACTCCATCCTAAGAAAGCTGTTTGACAACAGTCATACTTGAAGCTACTAAGTCTATACCTCTGTTTTCTCCCTCATCTCCAGAATTTTCATCAAATAATATTCTTTGGGCAGAAAATTTATTTTTATTGAAAAATTTCAAGCCAGCTGTAATCAACACTGAATCTACAGAGCAAGGGTAAAGATTGCCATGGTACGATTGCCTCCTAGAAGTCTCATATAGGTTCATCTTACTGTGGCAATTGGAATGAGGAGTAAAGTCATGTCATCTTAATTCTCTGCTTCCCATACTTGAAACTGTGAGAATGTACAATTCCTGCTTTCATCAGAATTGCTCCAGCAAGCCCACTTGACCTTTTAGGCAGCTGTGAGGGTCATGCCCCTTGATGGCTGCACTGGTGTAAGTTCACAGGCTTGAGGGTAGTTTGGTAAAATCAGGGTCATGCATGCTGTGCTCTAAAATCTAATGGGCATTGTTGCAGGAGGAACTTTCAGTTGGAGTTCTGCATTAGGAATATTTGACAAAAACAAAAGATGCAGAAAAGGTCTCTTCCCTGATTTGTCTGGCCATAATGTGACTAGCACCACAAGCATAGGGTTTAGTAGCTGCTCTTCAACAGGGAGTTGTGATGTGCATGTTTTCTTGATTTCTTTTCAACCAGGCTATAGATTGGCTAAATTAGACCTTCTGCAAACTCCGGCACCTTTGGGGATTATTTCCTTCCCCCAGTCCCTAATCCAGTCTCTTGTGCTCAGCACCACTGAATGAACTTTCTGGTCTAACATTGTTTGAATTAATGCTGTTGGTGGATTTGGGTCCAGGTTCTCCTCCTCTTGTGTTCTGGGACAGAGATGTGCTCCTTGTTTTTGTAAGATTCCACTACACTGCAGTAGATCTATTGCACATATTTAAGCAAAATGAATTTGCATGTGCTTTTTGACAGCATTTACAGCATCTGTGATTTCTTTATGATTCTAGTTTTCTTAAGGCTCCAATGTCTTGGCTTTATGTGAGATTTTTAACTTTTATAGAACAGAAAACTTTTTTAGCTAATGAAGTTGCAGAGATATGTAAAGGTGAAATCTAAAAGCTGCAGCATAAAATGAATAAAAAGGCTATAAAATTTCATGCTTTATGGGAGATTGTAATGCAAGATTCTTGAACGGATTTGGGAATACTGTTTCTGCTTTTTAAACTTGTTTTTCAGTCTTCACACTATTTAATTTTATCTTGTGCCTTTTCCTTTCTCTAAACTTGTTTTACTCATTTAAATACTTGTTTCACTTCCTTTCTCTGTCTTTTTTCTGTACATGCTTTTAATGTTTTCTTCTAAAATTTATTTCTGTAGTCTGTCTTGTTAATCCCTTCCCTCCCTTCCTCCTCCTCTTTGATGTTTGTGCTGTGGTCTTCATCCGTTTCCCAGCAGACTCCTCTTAGCTCTCATTGCACGCTAAAGCAGCGGGCCAATTAGCCCAGGAACAAGGTTTCCCTCCGTTCCTTGTGCAGGTCCCCGAAGCACAGGCAGCTGGTGCTTTGGAGACGGGATGGTTCCAGTTCCTGCCGCGTGCGGAGCCCAGAGAAGGACTGGCAGATGAAAAGCCTGGGGGTGCCGTGCTTCTGCCCCGCTTCCAGCACAACCTGGGGCTCGTGCTGCTGGTTGAATTGGTACAACTCGCTCTGCTCCTCAGATTGAAGCTTTACCCCTCCTGAGACTGCTCTCCAGAGAGTATTTCAAACCCCTGTTCTATAAAAAGCTTGATAACTCAATCGTTAGTATTCCTAACTCAGAAAGGCTGCTCCCAAGGTTGCGCGAGGCGAGGCTCGGGAAGGTGACCTGGAGATGTGATCCTGTTGCCACTGGGGCTTGCACAGGCTCAAGGACCACCTCATGCAGGGCTTCATCCTCCCTGCCAGTGTGAGCACTCTGGCTCCAGTGTAGGATTGCATTTAATTTCTAAGTGTGTGCTCTCAAAATGAAGCCTCTGCATTTGTATTCAGCATCAGGACTTTTTCAGTCACAACTGGAAGCAAAGGCACAGGGCTGATGGCCCACAGCTTCTCAGTTTGAGTGTTATGTCAGGAGTGCAGTGCTGGACGATTTTTGGACATTTCTCTCCCGATTCCTCCCCACACAGATTTACTGCCTGTAGCTGGGTGATGAGGATTAAAGCAATTAATGCTTGTACAGCGTTTTGAATGTTAAAAACCATTACATAACTGTTACTATTTGGGGGTGTGCTGCAGTGCAGCAGATCTTGGTGTGAGCAATTGGGACGTTAGGAGGGGAAAAAAGCCCAGAAGCAGCAGGGCAGGGGGGTGGCTGCATTGCCCTGTGGAAGGGCCTTACTGTTCTTGAGTTATTCACTGTCTGGGGGAAAATATGCCCTTTAGCTCACCCTACTGACATGTTAATTTACTGAATCGGCTGACATGACACCAGCATGGAGGTGAAGAGTCCCTCTAATGTGGGGGAGCATTATGTAGAGAAGGTTATACTGTTTCTGTACATTAAATACCACTAACATAGGAGATTTTTTTTATGCCGTTAAATAAAAACAAGTTTGCAGAATAATTCATCTGGCTGTCAAGTAATTCTGTAACCGTGAGCTGTGGATTATTTGACTATTATGTGTTTATAAAGTCATCATTTATTAAAATAGATTTGCTGTTTCTCACAGCAGGTTTTGATTTTATCTAGCACTGGAGACAATTAAATCCAAACAAGGTCAATTAAAAAATAACTCTTTCAATATTGCATTTCAAGGGCAACAATAGGGAAAACAAACAAACAAATAAAACAAAACCCAAATGGTAAACACCTGATAAGAAATCTGCTTTCTGTCGATGAGCTCCAGAGTCTTTGTGGTGGGGTTGCATTAAGTTCTAACGTGTCAGGACTAATCATGATCTGAGGGGAAGAGTGATTTTGGTACTAACTGCTGGGGTGGGTGCAGTTCACACTGGCCTGCTGCAGTTTGTACAAAAAGGGTCTGTGTTTGTGGCTTTTCTGTGAATATTATAATTAGTAACTGGCTGAACACGGTACCCCATGTTATGATGCAGTTGATAAAGCATCAGTAGTGAAGCAGTCATCTGACCAAACCTGTTTCCACTACCTCGGTGTTCATTTGGGAGGGAGACCTGGTTGAGCTTGAATAACTTCCTGAATTTTGCTGTCTTGAAAATTAGTGAGAATTCATGGCATAGCTAAATCCCTGGAAACAGAATCAAGGCTATGTAGTCTAATGGCAAGTTTTAAACACAAATATCCTTGTGTGGTCTTTGAAATATACGTGGTAACCAGAGGGACTTCCTGGATGGAGAACATGGAGATGCTTCAAGGTCATCACACTTGGCGTGGTGTTTCAGATCAGAGATTTCTGTGAAAGTAATATGAAGTTGTCAAAATTGACACTGTAAACTTGTATTAGGAGTAAGTTTCACTGGGTTAAGGTCCATGTAGTAGCTCAGGAGGTTCCAGAGAAAGAAAAGAACAGGAAAGGAAAATCTCTTGGTTCCATTGCCATTAATGCTTCAGCTTCAGCGTGCAGTCCTGCATCTCCCTGCTGCCAAAGGTAAACCTGCCTTTGGAGTAGGAATTTGTAGCCTTGTCCCCACAGAGCATTTTCTGGTGAAGTGCTCCCAGGAATAATGTGAAGGCTCCTATGTATAGTTTGGGTTTTTTTTGTTGCTGTCCCTATAGTTGTGACTTTTAATCAGACCAGTTTGTTCATTAAGTGAAAGATTGCTTGCTTAAACTAGTTTAACTTCCAAAACAGTTTAGAGCAGCCTATAAAAGCTGAGTCAAGATTTGATGTTTTCTCTGTTTTTATTAATCTGTGTTTTGAGCATTTTTGTTAGTGAATGCTGTATCTTTGTTTTTATTATTTTAATCTGACAAATACTGCAATATGATGAACACATGAAAATTCCTCGTGGTTATGTTTGAACAATACAGTGGATTTTTCATTTAATTATCTTCTTTCTGACTATAGTTGTAGGTTTCTTGACCTCTGTATTAACTGGACGGTATATTTTGTTGTTTGATAGTATGCTCCTTGAGGCAGGGATCTTGCTTGTCAGGTTTATAAATCAGAGGTTGCATGGGTTGCATACTCTAATACTCAGAGAGAAGCTGCATACAGGGAACTTGAGTAAATACATCCAGCTGTTTATGTTCGCCCTGTCCATGGATTCCTTCTGGATAGAACTTGCTTTGCGCTTCATTAGATTTTCAACAACTTAATTAAGCAATCGGCTACATCATTTCTACACTTGTAATTTTAAACTCTGAGGTCATGTCAGCCTGTCACTAGCAGAAGCAGCTCAACAGAAATGAGCCTAATACCTTCTGCTTTGCCAAAACCAAATAATCTCCCTGCTTGGCTTTTATGAGAGGTTAGAAAGCTCACAGGAGAAACTAAGCAACTGAAATACATTGTTTGGGATAATGGTCAAATTCTTTCTCTGCAAAGTCTTGTACACTTGATTTTGTGGTTTTGCTGTGGTAACTGGCAACTTCCAGTACGAGTCCTAATAGTTTAGCAGACAGTAATCAGGGTTTGAGTTTATTATCTGTAGAGTTGCTTGCCTAATTGCAGAAAAGCAGTCAGCCTTTCTGTAGGGAGGGCTGTATAGGCTGGGAATGATCTCAGCTCTAATCTTTTCTGATGGCTGGCTGCACTGAAAAAACACACGTGTGATCCAGCTCTGCTCTAATAGTCTCTTGTCATCATACTTTATTTTACTTACCTCCTTTTCCCTGACACTTTCATTTGAATAGGATCTCCTTCATTTCACGTCCGTGTGCTGTTTCAGTGCCTGCTGTGCTCTGCCCAAAGGTGGGCACCTGGCAGAGCAGGGGCAGTTGAGCCCTCCCCGCTATCTTGAGCTCACCCAGCCGCCTGTTTGCAGAGCACCTTGAGAAACTCGGATGAAAGCAGCTGCTGTTATATTTTATCCTCCCCTCTCCCTTGAGGATCTGGTAATTGCGTGTTTGTTTTTATTCCCTTTTGATTTATGTTCCCTTTTGTTGCTGTGTTTCTGACAGATCCTCCTGACTGGGTTCCAGATGAAGTCTGCAGCTACTGCACTGCGTGCAAGGCTCCTTTCACAGTCATTCGCAGGAAACACCACTGTCGGAGCTGTGGCAAGGTAATGACTCAGTCAAACGGGTGAGAAATTAGCCAGAGAGAACTGCAGATTGATGTGTAGTGCACAAACTCAGCTGTACAGCAAATTGTCTGCACTTGGCCAGGGTTTTCAAGTCACAAGTATTTTTCTGTGTCTTGGCTATCAACTGCTGAGCTTATGTTTAGAAAGGAGGTGGGAGGGTTTTGACTTTTATACAGCAATAAGCATTTGCCTGCTAAAAAGGAGAACTCCTGTTGAGAGCCTGGAACAAACACCCCACATCCAGGGTTGTTCTGGACCGCTGCTGTAAGCTGTAACAAGCCACAGCAGCCTGCACTGCAAGGGGTGATACAGAGCTCAGCTGCAGGGACCGTGTGTCCCCTTGGTTGCTTTCTAAACCTTTGCAGAAGGACTGCAGTGTGTAGGGCTGATGCTTTGCAAGTTCTGGGGGAGGGAGAATAAAGCAGTCATGTGCCTCCAGAAGCCAGAAATCTGCAGTTCCATTTAGCCTGCTTGCTGGTGTACAAGTTAAAAAAGGGAGAAGGTAGAGAAGCTGGTTTTGTTAACTTTGTAGTGGACTTGCAGAGTAGGAACTTGGGAGATATTCACGAGTATTCCCCTGGTCTTTCTTTAAAACCAGTGGAGAGAGATACTTCTTTTCATCTCTGGTGGAGCTGCCTTCCCTTGTGGCCTGCAGAGATAGACTGGCCTGCCTTGGCTCATGGCAGTGCTCGGGCACTCGTGACAGAGAGGCTAAGCACAGACAGTTTAATTCATTATTGGGCTATGAATTGCCTGCAGAAGGGCTTTCACTTGCTGCGCTGAGGAGTGTGGTGTTGCCAATACACAAAAGCCCAGCACGCACAATCTTCTCTTGAAATCAATTCTGTACCATCCAGTGCTTCAGAGAAACTAAAGTGAAATCTCTCTCTTTGTTTTCAGATCTTCTGTTCCCGCTGTTCCTCCCACTCTGCTCCATTACCTCGTTATGGTCAGATGAAGCCTGTCCGTGTTTGCACTCACTGTTATATGTTCCATGTCACTCCATTCTATAGTGACAAAGCTGGTATCTGACATATTAAACTACTGTGTGTCTTCTGGAGTCTTACACGGACTGATATATTTGACTTAAGCCAAGAATTAACTTGAAAGAGGGACCCCATGAGGGTAGTAGGCTTTGACATCCATTATTATAAATTTTGTACAGACAGTTTTTATTGCATTTTACTAAGCTGCTAAAGGGAAGTATGAAGTGTCTGTAGCTCTAAGGCTACAGTACAGTCTTCCATAAATTTATAACATTAATGTTACGATGCCATATGCAGAACAAATGCACTGTGTGGAAGGAAATAGGGCTCAGAATTGAAGCATTGCCGCTTATCTCACATGCTAGGAACGGCATAGCCGGTTAACTAGTCCATCCCAGCAATCAGTCCCAAAGCTCAGACACTTCTGTGCTCACTAGAATACCAGCATGGCTGTGGATGTCAGTGCTCTCCCTCCTGCTGCTGATGAACTTTCCCATCACTGGATTTTTGCTACCTATGCTAGGATTAATTAAAGCAAAACTATTTCAGATCCATATTCGATATTTACAAAGGCAAACTTTCCTTTGATTCTCATAGGAAGCACTGAGGGTCCTGAAGCAGTATATTTCTGTTGCCTTTCGTTTACCAAGCAGAGCAATAACTCCAAGCTGACTTCTAAAGTTTTACAGCTTCCATTTCCATACTTTGGAGTTTTGGAAGTATTTATAATCTGCATCATTTATGCTAAATCCTGTTATAAAAGTGTAACACAGAGCTTTGGTTTCTATATCAACATTAAAAACTTAAAAAAACTTCAGAGGAGATGGTTACCAAATGAATGAATTAATATTAAAATACATATTTTTGAAAGAGTTTAGCAGCAGAATTTAGTACATGTGACAAATTATTTCTCCCATACAGAGTTTTTTTTTAATCGTTCTTAAAAGGGCAAATACATAATGATATATTCAAAAAGTCCTACAGAATGGTCAACCAGAGAAGGGTTCTTACTGTCCACACTTGGCAGAGTAACTGTGTAAAATACTGCATACTGTTACTTCACTCATGCTACAGCTCAGAAGATGTTTGTATTTATTTGAAACACCAGGGATTCATTTTTATCTCCACTTGGAGAGGAAAGTAGTGAGACTCACATAGATTCATGCTATGATCTTGCACAAACTATCTGCAGTAAGAGCTCCCCGAGCACTGAGGTTTCAAAGGCGTTTGGACAAGCTTTGAGTTAGCCACATGAAAAGCAAGAGAGGGTGTGCTGTGGTTACAGAGGAAACAAGATCAAGAGCTCTTTGCCGTATCCCCTTTCCTGACTCGCAGTGTTACGCGCTGTGTTTCAAAGCGATAAATACAAAAAAGGATGAGGAAGTTGTTTGCGGTATCGTGCTTAAGAAAGGTGGTTGTTCAAAATGATAAAGAAAAACTGGCCAGTGTTGACTTTTTAAATTATTATTGTTATTTATTTATTTTGGGGTGCACATTCCCTTTATGTGGTTTAATATTCAGTGTTAATGAGCCATATAAGGGTACAACAGTTTGTCACGACTGTCATTTCAAATCAGATGAAACAGCTTCACTTAGTTTATGTGTAATGCACAAGCCTTATGATGCTGTTCGTAGCCGATGTCAGTTATGATGTGTTATCCTCACATTATTTATATTTTCTAGTTATTATTCCACGAAAGCCTTCCCATGGAATCCTTGAGTTGAAGTGTTGGCATTCACCAGAGCTTGGAAGGGTGTGGGGTTGGGTGATTGGTGGGAGGTGGGTAATGCGGTGCAAGCAATGATGCTTATTCAGGCTTAAATCTCAGGCTTCACATTGCAATGATTATTGCAGTTTTATTTTTAGAAAAAAAACCCAACAAATTTAATGCTTCTTTTATAGGATAAAAAAAATACAACAAACAATTGTGAAATGAATATGCACAAAAAGTTGCTTCTGTAGAGGAAAAAAAAAAAGGATCTTATTTAATGGACTGAATATTTATTCAAGCTTGTTTTTATTTTGTAAATGCTGTAATTCAGAATCATTTCCATAAATACGGTATTTAAAGATCTCAGACACTATAGTTTCTTATGTAAATACAAACTCCTATTTCTCTTACTGAAAAGCACAATGACTATATCAATACTAATATACATTTGCCTCAAGGAAGACTTTCATCTTGTAACTTCAGATAATTAAAGTGTCAGGACTTTCTACTTCCATGTGCTGGGTTGCTCTTTCATTTCGGGGTCCGTTCATACGGAGTGACAGCTGCCATCCTGTCACTGGCCGTGAGTCTTTCTCACTTTGCAAGTAACAAGAAAGAAATGAGTTGAAATTTGAAAATGGAAGTTGCCTGTTCAGAGAGGAGGTGGAGCACTAGCCTGGCGTTTAACATCGCCTTGTGCTATCTCGTGCCACTGGCTGAAAGTCTCCCAGAAATATCTTGTCAGTAGGCATGTACCAGGCATCTTTCATCTGCCTGTGTTGCATCGGAATCATGTTTTTCTGTGGTAGATGCAAATCTGCAATGAACATAGCACTCCTTGGATCTACCTGCACACTCTTTCTTACGAAGCATAAATGCCCAGTGTTGATTTATTCTGCTCCTTGTATGAGATAAAATTGTTGTAGGTTTTATGAGAATTAATTTTATTTTCCAGAGGACTTAATGCATGGCTTTGGGATGCCATTTCACTGAATAACGACCATATTGCAGCTCTCTGACATCAGGGTCTCGCCTTCAGTGGTGCAACAACAGGGAAATTTGATGGGAATCCTGCACGTAGGTTTAAGGCTATTTGAATTAGTACACAAAATCTTCATGGGCAGAGAATGTGGCATTTATAAGGTGTGTATAAGCAAATGAACTGCAGCAATTTATCCAGAAGGGACTTTTAAAATGAAATTTACATTGCGTTAGGGTGTTGTGGGGAAAAAGGGGATGGCTTTTCTCCAAACCACATCAATGTGTTCCACTGCAGCTTGCCTGTTGGGGACAGCACAACGGGAGCGATGCAGGACAGAAAGGTAAGAGCAGCGCTAACAAAGGTGGCAGTAATTTCATCTGGTGTTGGGCTCCCCTGGTTCTCTTTGAATCATACAGCTTTCCTGCTCTCCCCAGGTGTGTAAAGGGAGCTGGGATATCGGGGCTCCCTCTGCAACGGAAGGAACTTTGATAGAAAAATACCTCTGCTTCCAGAGAGTATCCCTCTTCAGAAAATGCAAAAGTATTTAAGGTGTCACACAGCAGCTCAGTCAGGAGGAACCTGGATGGAAGTGATGGGTGAGGAAAGTGACCTTTGTGTGTGTTTCTAACCTTGGTGGGCTATGGAAGCAGGAGACTTGACTGTAGGAGAGCTTCAAAGCTTCAAAAACAGCCCCATCACAATCCTGCCTGGGAGCTGGAGGAAACCACCAGCGCTCTGTGTCTGCTCCAGCTGAACTTGCTGTCAGTTTATGCAAAGTCAAAGCTGCTGGGTCTGCATCCTCTGGTTTCTGTGGCAACCCCTGATAGCATCTCTCCAGAGTGCCAAGACTGCAGCACTCAGTTCCTGCACAGGCAGGCATCGAGGCTTCTGCTTTCTGCTTCAGCAGAGGGATTGTGGTTGCTCAAACATCTTTGATTTTGAGGAAAATTTATGCTGCAGAGTCAGATGCTTACTGTGAACTCTGTTTTCTGATTATAACGTTGTACTGATTTATATTGCTTGTCTGGAAGAAATCTTTGTGGGCATCCTTTTGACTACTTTTGAGGGTTCTTTCCCTCTTTCACCCTTTACCCCACCCCCCATGCTCAGCTTTCAGTTTCTGCTGTGTTACATGACATCTTATGTAGCCTCCTTGGGTATCTTACAGATATTAAAGGCAATACTAGAAAATTCAAGGAACTTTAATTCCTATTGCTTCCTGGTCCTTCCCCTTCAAGTTCTTGGGCACAAGGCTTGTTTCAAACCCTCACTTGGTGCCCTTGTATCTGCAGGAGCATCCTGCCACACAGATCCTTCCTGGCTGCCTGAGCTGCCTTGGGTTTTGCACCAGGGTGTTTCAAGTGCTGCAGTATTTCTTCACGTTGTGGAGGAGAAAAGATGGATCTTAAATTCCAGGTTTTAATAGCTGCTAGTGAATTACAGATACTGCAAAGACTCTGGTTTTTGGTTTTGTTTTTTTTTGGCTCTATTTTCTTTGACATTTTTTGGTTTAAGAGCAAAATATTAGGCCAGAAGGATGAAGAGGAGAAGACTTCTTAGAGCAAATCTGGAAGTGTGAAGATGATGTTTTAATGAAATAATTGGTCTCTTTGAAAATAAGCTGTAACTGCATGTGCTGGGGATGCTGGAGCTCATGCATAAAACAAACTGGGCAATTAGTCTTTCATGAACTCATTTCCTTTCTTGTTTTTACTAAACATGAAGGCTCTGAAGTTTCAAGTATGATATATTTTTTTATGATTTTTTTTTATGATTTTTTCCCCCCCATCATGATTCACTCAAAGGTATGAAGTTGATTTGTCTTCTCAGTTTTTCTCTGCAAACAACCACCAGGCTGTCGGGGCTCTGACTGAGCTGGTCTGCAGAAGAGACAATCCTGCTGCAGGCAGAGCAATGCAGAGCAGTGCAGGTAAGAGTGGGGCCTCCAGGCCTCCTCCTGCTGCTCCCCAGGCTCCTGAGCAGCAGCGCAGGGTGGCTGCCTGCGCCCCTGGGCAGGAGGTGACTGTGGAGGGGGCTGCTGCTCGTGGCCAGTTGCTGAGCAATGCTGCCATCTGCTCTTTCTCCTGAGCATGAGATGCCTGACAGAGCCCACAGTGAGCCAGCCAGCTTTTAGCTGTACCTCAAGATGTTACAGAGATTTTATTTTCTGAAAATAACCCCAAGCCAGGCGCTCCTACCACTTAAGTGAGCACTAAGCTCGTGTCTTACTCTAAAAAGTCTTATATATTTTTGCTGTTTCACGTAGTCCTTCACAAGGCAATAAAATGTTGTTGCCATGACTGTTTTATTTGAGTTAATAATAAAATAAAAAAAAAAAAAAAAGAAAGAAAACAGCAGCAGGGAGGGTGTTTGACTGCTTTCTAGGTCATAATTCAGCAGTTGCCAGCTTTTAGATTTTTGGCTGAAATTCGCCTGTGGTACCAATGGGCTTGTCAGTATGGTGGAAGATCTTGAGAAGAAAGGGTCCTGAATAGTATTTGTGCTGGTAACATCTCTGTCATGGCCTGTGAAACATGCTAAAAATAGCCATCTTCCTGAAAAGATGTGTCTGAAAATGATGAACTGCTTCGGCCTTTTTGGACAGTTTGGAGAAACTTCTTCCTCATCCTTCAGGGGCTGGGATGGTGGCTCCACCTTGGGCTGTCCTAGACCATCATCCTTGGTCATGAGAAGTCACCTGTCAGGGATGTTAAAAGCAGTGAGACTGTGCTGGCTGTATTAGTGAAGGGCTGTGACATACTCCTTTGCTTTCTGGGAGCTTCTGAGAGCAAAGTTGGAGGCGCTTGTTAGATAATTATTTTTTTCTGGCCAAGACCATTTGTGATTGATGCTTTATCAGCAGCTTTTCTGTTTATTATGCAGCAGTAAAGCCTGCTGGTTTGGGCTTGGCTTGGTTTTGGTTGGGTTTTCTGTTTGGGGTTTTTTTGTTGTTGGGGTGTGTATGTGTGGGTTTTTTTTTTAATTAATTTCACTTTGGCTTATCTACAGAAAGCTGGAAATTAAAAATTGAGGAAATAAGCAGAAAAATAATTATTTCTGCAAGTTCAAAGGGAGTTACCCTGTGATCCTTTGACTCTCAAATACTGGGAGATGGTACAGAACATAGTGAAGCCCAGGAAGTTCAAAAGTTCTGGATGTCAGTCTCTGAACCATCTGCTTTCGTCTGGGAGGATTTCTTGTAAATAGTGGAAAGGGTAATGTGGATGGATGATCTCTGGGGGAAATAGTGTTTCTAGGGGAGAACAAAAATTAAAGGTTTGAGCCAGTGATTGTAACTAATCTTTCTCTAGAAATAACTTTGCTAATTAAAAAAAAAAAAGATGAAGGAAATTACACTTCCCATGTAAAGAAGGTCCATTCAGATAAGAAAATTAAAATAGTTTTGTCCAAGTGTGTTGGAACAGAATATAAAGCTGACACAAATTCATTGTGTGACCAGTTTTAGAGCCTTTAATTGCCATGTTTTTGAGAATTTTTTTTCAGGACAGAACATCAGCTTTGATTGGAGAGCAAAGTAGGAAAACCTTGCTATGGGAGACCCCTGGAAGAGGTTTTCATCATGTTTGCTCCCCGCATTGTGCTTTCTGCCTTTTCTCTTTTTAAAGGAATAATATTGGAGTTAGACTCAAGTCTCAGGGAAAAGTACTTCCATATGACTTTCCCGTAGGCAGCATTTGAAGCATGGCTTGTTTTCTGTGACTAGTGTACACCTCAAAAGCTTGTGTTGTGAAGAGCTGACGGTTTGGATACAAACCTGCGTCCAGATGCTGCCTCCTGCAACTTCTGTCATACACTGGAACAAGAGCAAAGTAGTTGCTGCAGTAAAGAAACCAAAAATCAGGCTGGTGTGAAGGCTTCAGGGCTTCTTAGAAAGAGATTATTGATGTTCTTACTAAAAATACCCAAGTAGAGATCCACCTCGGCACAAGCCCGCAGGTGATGCAGCCCGGAGCTGGGGACCTGTGACCTGGCAGGGAGCAGGAGCAGCTGAGCCCTGGCCAGCCTGAAGGGAGAAGCCAAGGAGCTGTCAGCCCTTGGGCACAGCCGGAGGGGATTCCCTTCCCATTGTTTTGCTACAATCAAATCCTGGGAGGAATATGAGGTGGTGTCTTTACCCGCTGAGGGTACTTTCAGGCAGCTTGGAGAAAAATCCACTTGTGTGCATTGGGTGCACTATTTCTATTTTCCCACCCAGTGTTAACAGAAATGCTGGTGCTTGGCAGGTGGAGGGGGATGGAGAGGGGCTCTTGGTTTTTTGCTTGTTGATTGTATTTTTAACCTTTTTTTTCCCTGCTTATTTGCTGCAGTAAGAAATGAAAAATAGTGTTCACTTTTTAAAAACCTTGAATTCCTGTTCATGCAACAAATAATTCTCATCATGTGATTTAATTGCATAATGCAAATCAATAGCAATCATTAAACAGTATTAGTTTGGTTCTAAATGGAAAAAATCATTAATGCCAAATCAAGCGATTCCAGAAGTGCGTCCTCTGAGTATGGACAGCTCAGAAGGCACTGAGAACATCAGGAAGGTGCAATAAAACCTCCTCTGCCCCGTGTGCTGCTCCTGGAAGCTTTCCAGTGCCCTCCCAAGGTTCAGATGTTGTCACAGTGTTTGCTGCCAGAGGAAATCAGGTCTTGCCAAATCGTATCTTCATTGCTGCTCTGTGTGCTGCTGCAGTTCAGTGCTGATGTCTCTGTGAGGCTCTGCAGGGTTGCTTTTATTCCTGATATTTATAAAATGCTTAATCACCTGGCAGAAAGGAAGATGTAGCTGAATGGGGGAAGGTGTTGAGCTAGTGTAGTGCTGGAAAGCAGCATTTCTAGTCTTTTGCTGAGGGAAAAGCCATGGGAATGAATGACTAAGGGATTGAAAATCTTCGGGGTTGCAATATTTTGAATGCATGAGAGAGAAGACTAAGCATAGGTGAACCCACTCCCTAGTAAATGCCTGTGCTGGGTGCACAAATCTGATAAGCAGGGCTTCTCCACCTGCCTGGCAGGTGTCTGATGGGAACCAACAGCCAAAAGTTGAGCCAATTTGAACAAATACATGAGGAAAAGGTGGCTTGTATAGATAGTGAGCTGTTGAAAGAATTGACTAATAGTTGTTGTAAACTCTCAACTTAGAATCACTAAAGTTCTTAACATGACATTAGGAGCTTCCTAAAGGCACAGTGGTGTGGCCACCTTTACTGGGGCTAAGGCAGAAATGAACACTTGGTGAGGCTTCCTTGTGCTCGAGGTGCTGGTCATGGTGGTCTCAAGTTTATACATCAATGCAGGATTTACCAAGAAGAGGGATTCCTCCTGCACATCATCCCACAGGGAGATGCAGAAGTACTGGGCAGAACCATTCAGCGCTCCCTGTTTCACCCTGGAGTTAATCCTGCACCGGGGCTGGAGTCACACTGGTGCTGGACCATTTTAAGTATTAGGGGATAGAGGTAACAGATAAATAGAAGGAAGTGGGGAAAATATACTGCCATTTGGAGCCTAGTGTCTAAAAGAGGGGAAGGAAAATCCCTGACCACAGAAACCTCCATGTGTGGAGCTCATGATCAGCTAAAGGAACCGCTTTCCAGTTTGCCAACAGCAATTCTCCTGCCCTTGCGAGCTGGCTGTGGTTTCCCAGAGCAGTCATCAGCACTGGTGTAACCAGTGCTGGTGGAATCCATACAAAAAGCATCACTCCTGCAAACAGCCAAGCTGGGCTGTGGGTGCCATCCATGTGTCACACACGGGCCGGGTGTCTAAAATCACTGCTTTCCCAAGCCTGCAGCTCAAGAAGAAATGATCCTTCCGTGTTGTTTTGCTTCACAACTGCTGGGCATGGCTCTGCTGCCCACTGAGCCAGCCCTCGTAGGCTGGGCCCCTGGTGGAGGCAGCAAGCTGGGATTTGGGGAGCTGGGAGTCATGTCCCTGCTCTGGGATTTGGGATTCAAACAGTGTTTGCAGCCACTGCTGGGGGTGCATCAGACCCCAAAATCCTTCCCATGCCTCAGTTTCCCAACCACAGAGCAGATAGGATGCTCTTTTGCCCGAGCAGCTGGGCATGGGTCACAGTGGCTGACCCTACACAGATGCTACAGTGAGGTACAGCAGAAGATGAAAGTCAATACCATACACCAAAGGGATTTATTTGTTTTCTCACCCAGCAGAGCAGCTCGGCCTTAAGGACCAGAGTGGGGAGCTGTGCCTTTCCCCTGCCTGCAGCCCCCCATCGCTGCTGCTGAGCCCCCGTCCCAGCCCATGGACTCTCCCCTTCCAAGATGTTCAGGCCAAAGGTCCTGTTGTGGGCATTCATCTGGATGCCCCCACAGCAGAGGCATTGCAGTGCTGGGCTGTAGTGGAGGCTGTTATCTTCATCCCACACAAGACTTTACTGAAAGACTTGGGAACACAAGATCAGATCGTCCCACCCTGCTATCTCAATCAGCCATGAATAATCCCTTTCATAACCACTGGCACCTCCTCACAGAGGTAAGCGGGGTTTTCTTTACTGTACTCAGACCTTAATCTTCTCAGTAGACTGAAGCTCTTAGAGATGCTGAATTCTCCAGACTCTCATGTATTAGTGGCCTTTTGAAGCTTAACATTGGATCTCGGAGTCAGTCTTCCCTGTTCCTTTTGCATGCCAGGGGACCTTTTGCTCTCTGCCTATCATCAGAACCCTTATCTAGAGATGTGTCTGGCGGGGAAAAAGAGAGCTTGTGGGAAACACCTACGCTGCTGTAAGAGAAGGGTGTTGTGTCATAGAAACTGAGGCCTGTGGTGGCTCTGGGCTCCAGCTCAAAAATCACAGCTTCTCCTGGTCTTCTGAAAATTATCAATGTGCTGTAGGTTTCCTTTCCCTTTGGCAGGCTGCTCTCATCCTAAATGCTGTTTCTGGCCTTCATTTGGCTTGTTCAAACTTCCCAGAGCTGCAGGCACCGTCAAGCACAGGCGCCAATGGTCAAGGTGGACCTCTGAAGGCTAAATTGTGCTCTCATCTCCATCACTATGTCTGGGTCTACAGCTCCATCTCAGCAGGTGTGTACTGACATCGCAGGGCAGCATAGCAGTTGTGGGTGCTGAGCGCTGGCTGGCTGCTGTGCTGTCAGCACACCTGACACAGCAGAGGGCATCTAAAATCTGCTCCCAGGGACTGGCTGGGGAGCAGAGCTGCCCTGCCAGGCTGGAGGGTGTGGGTCATGCTTGCAGGCTGGAGGACAATGTTTGTGTCTCAATATCAATCCCTTCTCTGGGTAAACGCAGCAGAGATTGATTGGTTTGTTTTGCTTAGATGGTAATGAAGCAGTTAATGGCACTTGGTAATGGCTGGCTCTGCCCAGCTGCTAAGGGAAGAATATTTAGAGGCTTGCTCCACAGATCCTGGGCTGTGTAAGCACCTCCGAGTCATCTCCTGCTTCCCAGGCTGCTCAGCTTTCCCATCTCCCTTCTTGGCTGACTCTTGTTCTTTCCAGTCAAGTGTTTTAACTCCTTATTTCACCAGCCCTCTGTGCCACTGAGTTGCAGCAGGAGAGATGCCCATGCCCAGTGCAGGCTCCTGTGGGGGATGCCTGGGCACCGGAGTTGTCAGCACAGCCCAGTACCCACGGGAGTGGGTGGCTCTGCTGCCGAGGGGCATGTGATTCCCACCGCAGCTCCTCCCTGTCCTCAAGTGTTCGGGTGTGCAGAGGTTCCACACTGCCCTGGCAGATCTGCGGGAGCCCTTCCACAACTGCCACGTGCTAAAATGTTCCCTCTCCTTCCCACCTGCACTGATAGCTCCCCAGCCCCTGTTCTGCAGGGCATACCCTGCTGCTCTTGCACTGCATCCAACAGCTACCAGGTTTATTTCTTTTTCTTTCATAGTTCCTCCACTGGGGCCCTTCTGGCCTGGCATCCCAAAGCCATCTTCCAGCAAAGCAAACATTTCTTACTTAAAATGCAGCAAATCTATTCTTTCCCAGACTTCTTGCCAAATTAGTTTCTGCTCCGTTAGTGGCCCAGTAGCTGGGTGCCGAGAGCAGGCCCAGCTGCTGTTACCCCCTGCCCCAGCACCAGGGCTTGGCTGTGCTGCCTCAGTTACGCTTCCAGGCCAAGCGCTCAGGCTCCGTGGAAGCTGATTGCAGGGGGCAGATGAGTACCCAGTCCTCCCGTTCTCTGCAGCAGTGTTACAGCCTCCCTACTCTGACCTAAAGCACAGTATTTGGATCAAGGTCCCGAAAGCTGTCCCCCTTGCCCGTGACCAGGGGTCATGCTCTCTGCCCCCCTTGCCCATGCCCAGGGGTCATGCTCT
>JANVCC010000035.1:34420379-34565902 GCA_025345505.1 Todiramphus chloris collaris
GGGTCATGCTCTCTGCCCCCCTTGCCCATGCCCAGGGGTCATGCTCTTGGGCCGTGGGGTTGCAGGGTTTGCCACCAGCCCCAGAGGCCTCCACTCCCCCCGTGATGCCACCAAAGGAAGCCCCAGAGCTCCCCTGCGCTCCTGCCTCCCTGCTCCAGTGAGAGGCTCCCTAACATTCCCAGTGCTCCCGGGGAGCCCCGCGCTGCAGCGGGAAGCTGCCCGGCCTTTGGGGGTGGGATATCCCAGCTTCCCCGGCTGGGACAAAAGCAGCGGTTCTGGTGTTTCATTTCTAATCTCTCTGGGACAAAATGCAGCCCAGGTTCCTCCTCTCTGCCGGGCCGCGGTCACCGCCGCGGCACCGCCCCGTCCCGGGCGGCAGGGCCTTGTCCCGGGCCCCTCAGGGGAGCTGCACCAGGCAGCGGGCGGGGCGCGCGGCAGGCGCGGGCTCGGGTGCCACCGCGCGGCCGCTGGGCGCAGTGCGGGCCGGGGGTGCGGGGCAGCGGGGGGCGCTTCGCTCCCGCAGCGGCAGGGCGGGAACACCTCCCGAGTGCTACAGCTCTCAGCCCCTTGCGGCCCGGGTAACCCCCGGCCTAGTGCAGAGCAAGCCAAGCCCAAGCCTCTTTTCCCAGGAGGATTCAGACAGCAGGGCGGACAGATGTCCCGTACACAATCTCAGCCTGCTTAGCGCAGGGAAGGCAGTGCCTGGTTCGGAGAGCTCAGCCCTCAGCCGGATCCCTCTGACAGCCCCCGAGCCCACAGCCAGGAGGGTGTGGGTGCCTCTCCATCGGCTGAGGTTCGGGCACAGTCTCAAGCCTCTCCCCTGTGCGGGCTGCAGCGTTGCACGGGGGAACGGAGACAGTCCCGTCAGCAGGCAGGCCCCCAGCTCCCCTTGGGATCACAGCTGGAAATGAGACGTGGTTTAGGGTTTTTCCCCATTGCAAAAAAATCTTGCAATGAAAATGGAGGTTTGAGGTTGTTCAGCCGAGACTCAGTGCCAGAAGTGATTGCTCCTCAGTTTCCATGCCTGGCTGCGTGCAGAGCCAGCAGCCCGTGGGGCTGCCTCATCCCTTGCTGGCTTCATCACGAGGAGGGCAGGAGCTTTGCTCTTCACTTTCTCAAAGGTGATGGCTGTGCCTGCCGGGGCTGGTGTAGGAGCCTGCTGGAGACTTCAAGCTGGAAAACCACTCAGCCACCAAAAATATCCAAGTGGCTTGTGAACATCTGCTCCGTCAGCAGCACAGATGAGACGGGGTTTTGGAAGCATGTGGCGCAGAACAGCCTGGGCCAGTGCTGCTCCTGCTGAGTTGTGACAGCTGAGAACAGACACCAGCTCTGAACATTTTGTAGCACAATCATCTGAGGCTCAGTGTAGACTCTGGAGAATGCGGAATGAGCAAGTGTCTGCTGTGCTCTCCTTGTCAGGGCTAGCATTTAGTGTTCTCTTCCGGGGTGGGGAGCTGGAGGAAGGTCTGCTTTTCTCCTGGCTAACCACACTTGGTCTGGGCCTTTTTGCCTTGCAGATCTCCACTTGTTTCTCTTACTGCACTTGCCGTGGTCTGCATTGGAGCTTTTGGTTAGTAGGCTCAGGGAGTAAGAGGGAAAAATGTTCCTCTCAGAGGACTTCCCCAGCCTGGTGAGGAGCAGTAGTCACGCAGAACCAGCCATCCCTCTGTACGATACTTGTGCTTATCGTTGTGTGGCTTCTACTGAAACTCAGTGTGGCATTTTACACCCACCCCATGCAAAGATCACTGCACGGCTGGTTGATACCAGGAGAAACTGTAAGGGTGGGACTTCTCAGAGTGACATTTCAAAGCCTTGCATGCTGCTTGTTTGTTAATTTATGCTGACAAGTATTTCCAAAAATTTCCACGCGCCCAGCTCAGAACATCCTGCTGTCTGTAAATGTGCCATACGGTGCAGGACTTGGCTTCTGCTCCAGAAGCATCTGTGCTGCTGGGCACAGCACGTGGGACGAAGGCGCTGACCATGAAAACCTGGTGAGCAGCTGACATGGCAGAGGGGGGCCAGGCTGGCCTACAGGGAGGGCTCTCTCTCCCACACACTGCTGACTGAATACCTCGTCTCTTCCTTCCCCTCTGCTTTAAAATCTCACCATTGACTTAAGGCTTCCTTGTGGGTTTGCCAACTTGGAGAACTTCTTTTTTTTTCTTCTTTCAGAGATGAGTTCTCCTTGCCAAAAAGGTTTTAATAACTCACCATGAAATTTATAGCGTTTAAATTTAAACCGCACATGGGAAAGTGGAGCTGTAACAGTTTAATCCAATTTAACCTTGGGCGATCAGTTCTGCAGTGCTCAGGCAGACAGTTCACACCGCGAGCAAAACTCCTCTGCGGGGTGGCAGCCAGCAGCTCTCTCATCACATCGGTGTCCTTTCCAAAGCACAGAGGACCAGGCTTGGCCATGCATGTCCCTTCGACCAGACTTCTTCATTCTCCTGCTGGTCTCATCCTGTGAAATAGCACGAGTATGATGCAGCTTGGAGCTGGGCATACCCCCTATGAGAAGGTTGAGATGAGGCTGCTTCTAGCTGTCACGTTTTCCTTCCCATGTTAAAAGAATGTACTTTTCATGTTCTAGCTGGATGCCATCTCCTTTTTCTGTCCCATCACATGAGGAAGGCACATTTCATGGGTGACCATATCCATGCACCTCTCTGGGGAAGCAATTTCCTGGGGATCTCCCAATGCCCCCCAAGGAGAGGACGTGTACAGAGGGTCTGGCTGAGCTGCTTTTCCCCATCCAGCCCTGACGCTGCAGCACTGGGAGCTGGAGGGTGTTGATAACACACCCGTGTTGTGACTGCCAATGCTCACACAGCACCAGAGGATGGGGGGCAGGATGGGGGAGGGGATACAGCCGACCTGAGCTGACCAGTGGGATATTCCATACCATGTGACGTCAGCTCAACTATAAAGGGAGAGGGCGGAAGGAGGATAGGGGGTCATTCGGCTTTGTCCTCTGAGCAACTGCTGTGTTCTGGAGCCCTGCTTCCTGGACTCGGCCCGACATCACCTGCAGATGGGAAGCAGAGAATAACATCTTATCTATCATAACCCACAGCTCTTTTCTTTTTATCTTATTCTCTCCCTGCGTGCCATGCTGACGGAGGCTGGGGGGGGGAGAGATAGAGGGGCTTGGTGGGCACCTGGTGCCCAGCCTGGGTAAACCCACCAGAACATGGGAGAGTCTCATTGCAAGTAAACGCTACAGGTCCGACACCAAAATATTGAGCTGTGTTACAGCATAAAGTGTTTGGCTGCTTCTGGGCAGTGCTAAAGATTTAATGATGTTTAAGGATTTGTTCAAGTGTTTGTCAGCAGCCAGCACAGCAAGCTCTGTGTCACTGGTGAGGAAAAGGAACACATTCAAAGAAGCTGTGACCTGCACAAGATCATCAGATCTGTGAATAAATACTCCCTTGGTGCTGGTAGGGACTGTGGTAGGGCTGTGTAGCTCGCCGTAGCCAGCAGTGGTGGAAACCTTACCATGGCATAAAACTGAGATGCTGCCTTATAGCAGTTGTATCCTTCTGAGTGTGGTGCTCAGGAGAGCTCCACTCTGGGGCTGAGATCTCTCAAATAAGTTAGCACTGATGTTTTGCAGCCTTTGGCTCGCAGCTATTCATGATCAGAGGGAGTCAGTTGTGGTTCCCAGCCAGTTCTGCCACTGGATGGTCCAGCATAGTGATGCTGAGCTGAGCTAGCCCTGCTGTGTTGAGCTCTCCTGCCTTTCAGGGGTTTGTCAGCTTGCTCGTATGCTTTGATGCTCACCTAAGTAGCTCTGCTGGACAATCAGAAGCTCCTGTACTATGGAAATGGACTCTTGCTGTGGTATCTCAAGGAAACTTTTAAGTTGTGTTGATGGGCTGCTCTCCTCTCCAAAGCACTGTGACCATATCCCTTGTTTCACAGAAACGTAATGGCTGCAAACCATGATTAGCACACATTTAATGGCTAAATGGTGAAAGCTTCATTTCCCCTGACCTGCTTTGCTTTGTCTTTTGTAGCAAAGTCAGTTTTATACCAACACCATTCAAGTGTGGAGACCTGAAGGACCAAACACACATTTGTAATGTCATTGGGACACAGAATTCAACAGTAAGTAGTCATAGTTGGAAGACACCTTTCCATGTTGCCTACATCCACAGCAGCTGTGGTTGCTTAAGTAACAAGAATTGCAGTGCTTAGCTTTCCATTGCAGTCCGTATCAGACTGTGCCCCCTGGAAGCAGTCAGACCTGACAATTTCCTGGGATGGCCAGGGGGAGGATAGACATCCAGGCTACGGCTGCCTTTGACCTTGGAGGAACCG
Source organism: Todiramphus chloris collaris (assembly GCA_025345505.1). Lineage (NCBI taxonomy): Eukaryota > Metazoa > Chordata > Aves > Coraciiformes > Alcedinidae > Todiramphus > Todiramphus chloris. Next base: position 34,424,715 of record JANVCC010000035.1, read on the forward strand.
CGGGAATGGCAGTGCCGTTTCTGATCCAACCAAACCAACTGTGTGTGGTGTGTTTGCGCACAGCTGTCTTTGCTGCTGCCCTTCTTGGACATTATCCTGGAAAAAAGATGGGTAATAGCAAATTCTACTTTGGGGGCTTTTTTTTTTCCTTTCCCTTGGACTTGTGCGTTTAGCAGATCACCAAATAATTTGCTTTGGTGAGATTTGCTTCTTTGCTCTCTTTCTGGCGAGAGGGAGCTTATCAGCCAAATATTCTTTAGACAGGTTAGATGTGACACGATGAGACCAGGAATGGGTTTCATGTCGTGTTCCCTGCCAAGCAGTTTCCCAGGGAGGCTGACTGCTGCCTGTGCAGCTCAACTGGGAAATTTTGAGGTGGTGGAAAGAAAAAATAAACCGAAAACCGGATTCCCTTCTAGCTTGCCAGGTATGCCGGGCACCTCGGCTGACTCACCAAGGCGGAGGTTTCCAGAATGACTAATGACCAAGCAGGCATTGATTTCTTGCTTGTCTAATGGGACATGTCTTATAAAGTCTCCAGTTTCCAGACTGGGTGGGGTGCCTGCCCTTTGAAAATCAGATCAGTGTTGTGTATTAAGTTGTCTGCCCCAAAAGAGAAACTGTAACCTTGAGATCAGGTGAATGTGTCAGCAGCAGGCTCCAGGCTGCCAACAGTCATGGAAGGTGCTGAGGCAGTTACTAATGCTGCCCTTGAGTGCTCCTGTGCTTCACCATTGACATGTGAGGGTGATGGAGCACTGGAACAGGCTGCTCAGAGAGGCTGTGGAGCCTCCTTCTCTGGAGATTTTCAAAACCCACCTGGCTCAGTTCTGTGTGGACTGCCCTAAGTGATCCTGCTCTGGCAGGAGGGTTGGATTGATGATCTCCAGGAATCCCTTCCAACCCCTACCATTCTATGATTCTATGACATAAGCAGGGCCTGAATTACAAACTGGACTTTTCAAAGCCTTGTGTCCTCATCTAAAGAGTTAATACGCTCCCTAAAATTGAGTTTCCTTCCATTTTTTTCCCCCTTACCAGAGTAATATTTGTTCTTCTGTTGCTACCATTCTGCTCTCAATGAACACACAAAAATTTCTACATGCTTAGGCCTGGCCATTCAGTGAGGTTTGAAATTGCTCATGATCATTAGCTCCATGTCAGCTCCACAGAAGACCAGAGAAGACCCTAAGGTTACTGTGAAAACAAGAGCATCACAACATTACATGTATTTCTCATGGCTGTGGCTGTTTGTTCCTGACTCATTGTCATGAAGGAAATACGGAAGCTAATCAGACAACTTCTGACAGCACTCTCAGCTGAGCGCCTGGCTGCCAGGAGTGGCTTCATATCCAATCCAGGCTGTGCTGTTCAACTGATGCGGGAGTGAGGAAAGCCCAGGTCTGGCTCATAAATCTGCCAAGCAAATCTGCTGTCCTACACAATTATCTTCCCTGAAGAGCACCCACTAGGTGTGAGGAGACATGGATGTGGGTTAGTCTTGGTCTTTAGTCTCTGAAATGGATTGCATGGCACCATGTGCGTGTTTTCCCTGCTCTTTGGTGACAGCCATCAGCACAGATGCAGCATAGCAGAATCCCAGTTCCATTTCAGAAGCCACAGCAGTGCTGAGCTGCTGTGGACACCCTCCTGGCAGTTGCACTGGCAGGGGGTAGCTTTTCAGCCCCATCTGGGGGTATGTGTCCAGCTTGTGAGGTAGGTCTGCGGGGCTGGGTGCTGCCCCTGGTTTAACCCTTCTTGGGGCATCCAGGGCCAGCTTCTTGGCTCCAAATGTCTTCCTCTGGAGAAGAAGCCAGGGCTGCTACTACAGCCTAAGGAAGAGTCTTTCCCTTCCGCCTCCAGACTCAGTCACCTCTTCCCCTGGTTGTCTTGGACTCCAGGCTCAAGTCCTTTATAAGGGTGTTAAGGCTAATTTGGCCTGGGTAGGGGCAGCAGGGAGAGTTGGGCACAGTCAGCATGGACTGATGATATCAAAGGCATCTAAGTAGCCTTGATAAATATGACCCTGATCAAACCGAGCAGTGTTTTGTGGTCTGTGCACTGCATCAGCTACACACTCATCAAGCTCACCTTTTCCGAGGAATAAAACTCTGCTCTCAGGCAACGGAGGAGGTAGAGAGCATTAGGCTTTTAAGAAGCAGACTTCAGAGACCGCATCCTCAAATTTTCTGCCATTTAAAATGTTTCCCTAAGGTTTTACTGCACGTAAATGAAATGATAATTACAATATTTTAATCCAATTAGCTCCCTGCATGATCTGGCAGGTGCAAATTGGAGATGGATCAAACTTCTTCTTACTGTGGATTACGCCTGGAGCCTCCTTAAAGCTGCCGTCTGGCCCAGTGTGTACATGCTGCACAACGTGTGTTACGGGGGGACTGCAGCGAGGTCCTAAATTATGTATGGCATATGAATAATTGCTGAAATGCATCACTAAGGCTTCACTCATCGAACATTTCCAGCTCCATGCGAGCGACATGGGAAAAGCAAAGAATTTGCCTGTGGTGTGGGCAAGGTTTTCATTTGCATGGATTTAAATGACATGTCACTGACAGAGTCACAGGTCACCTGGAGTTAATACATGCCCCTACATCTTGAAGGATACGTGTTTTGCAAGATTTCATCTGATTAGCATGGAAATTACACTGAGACTTCTCTTTAAAATGGGGACAGAGTAAGGAAAAAAAAAAATTAAATCTTGATGTGTTATCTTAAAAAAGTCTTTCAGCCCAGTGCAGCTGCCCTTCCTCAGACAAATCTCCAACTCGCGTCTGAGAGAGCATCCCTGTTCCTCCTGCCCATCGCCACCCGGAGCAGCAGGCCCCCCTCTGCAAGGACAAGGTGAGAGGGACATCTCCGTAGCTACAGCAACACATAAGGCAGCAGCATCCTTTGGAGGGCAGTTTCAGGCCGGCTTTTCTCAACGCTTGTGGATGTGGCTAAACAGAGACTGGTGGAAAGCTGCCAGGTAAAGCCCCAGCTCCAGAGAGTGTGTGCACAGCGGCAGGGCTCTTCTCTGCCAGCACTGTCCCGATGGGGCCACATTGCCCCAGGGACCCCCCCAGGGCACTGCAAGGACGAAAAAATTGTCTCTCAACAAACCCCAATGGGGCCATTCTGCCAGCGTTACGTTGCCCATCCCTTAACCCGAGGCAGGAATAAGATGACACCTTTTCTTTTATTGTTTTATTTCATTTTCTGGAAGCGCCTGCATTTGCCAAGAAGTGACCACCCCTTCAGGTCAGCCAAGTGAAATGGCACGGCTGTCCTTTGAACGTACAGATCTGTACTGGCTGAGCATCTGCCTTTAGCTCGTGAATGGAATAAAGGGTAACTTTCCCATTGTTGCTTTATTTTGAGTGGAGAAATATGATTTATTTTGCCATTTATGTTCTGGTTTCCCTTGGAAGGCTTCTGCCAGTCTGCACCAAGTGCAGGCTCTTAAGGGATGGGAATTCTCTCCTCCTTTTAAAAGGACTCTTGATGTACATTAGACTAAGGCTTCTTCTGATAGATGCCTTTCAAATCTGACTGTGTCCTGCCCCCTTTAAGTTTCTGTACCTTGATAATCTCCCATCTTCAGGACATCTGTAGAGGGAATTTTAGGCTGCTTCTCCTTTAGCGGTAGCCCCGAGACCCTGGCTGCACAGACAGTGCTTGCCTGTGAAGGGAGAGGATCCAGCCCCAGTGAGATGCTGGAGCTGAGCTCTGAAGAGCGAGCCACAAATCACATGAAATAACGATATATTTTTTTTAATATAAAAACAGGCACTGAATGTTTTCAAATAAAGAGAGAAAATGGCTTTTTTGCACACTGCCAATCTGTGCAGGTAGGGTGGTGAAGTCCTGCCGGCAGTGGTTCCCTCTGCTGCCGGGGGGAGATGGGGCTGCTCGGGTGAGAGGCACTGCGATGGCATTGCGGCGGGCGAGGGAGAGCCGTGTGTCTGAATGAGAGCCGTGCCCTTAGCCCCAGCAGTGGAAACGCTGCACGAGCCCTGGGACGGACAGGAAGAACGGTGCCTTAAAGTCTGTACGTAAGGTTACTGCTCTGCAGAACTGTGCATGTAGGAATGTACATGAAGAGGGTAGCACGGTACCACCTGGAAAGGATTTTCTGGTGGGCTAAGTGCGCTCTCTGACGCTCTGTGATGTGTCACAGTTTAACCTTTCATTTCCAGAGTATGGAGAAATGCTGTCACTTTGAGCCAAGGCTGAGATGGGGGTAGTCTGTTATCCATTTTGACCTTGTGATTTGACATCATCTGCTTCACTAAAAGTGGGGGGGAGATGAACCCCTGCTCTGACCCTCTGCAGACATAGTGGGGACATCGAGAAACAGTTTTGTCTAAGAAGGTCTTTTCTTCTGCAGGAAGAGATGTGGTGGTGAACGTTCAAATGAAAATTTGGGCTTAGAGTCCTCAACCACCCCCCGAGGCTCGTTTGTTCAAGTTCAGCTCTGTATCTCCACGTGAATTTTTTTATCACAAGAGCAGAGCACAAGCACCAGAAGCCTTGGCCAACTGCGGAAACCCTCCCAGGGAGAGGGAAATTCCCATGACTGGTGAAACCCAAGCTCAAAGGAGAACTAGGAGCGACGTAAGGAGCAGGAGAGACAAAAGGTAAGATTTGCCCTAGGTAAGGCAAGTAAAGTAGTTAGGTTTGAGTCCCACAACCAGTTTAGTGAATTGACTTAACAGCTGCCTAAAAATTCATGTACTTCATGATTTTTGTTGGAAAAAGAAAAAGAGGCAGGTTTGGAAAAAGCTGCTGCTGGTTTTTTTTTTTTCCCCTCTGTTTTTGCTAACATCATGGTGATCTATCCTAGGTCTCCTTCCGGGAGGGCTTCCTACTGCCAGGCCAGAAGAAGATGGTTTAAAGCAGCCTCTCTTCTGGGAGTAGGTCCCTGGCTAGTCATGCTAACTATGAAGTTTGAGGGAAGCCTCTTACCCATCCAGTATTTTGGGGGTAGAATAATAAATCTGTTCTTTGGGCAAACAAAAGAGTGGCAGCTCATTTGTTTGCCAGGTGATGGCTTGCAACAGCTCTCTCCACTCCCTTGGAGCATCTCTTTACGGACAATGCCTGAAATGTCACCTGTGGAATAAGGCACAGCCCAAAAGGTGTGAATGTATCAGGGTCCATCTTCCTCTTGCTGCGCATGGAACAGAAATGGATACCAAAATGGTGGTGTTTCCATGGACCCTGGAAATCCCACACGCATGCTGGCCTTCCTCACCTCTCTTCCCCCTCGCCCCCCCATCAGTTATTTATAAAAGAAAAATAAACCCTCAGAGTCATGTTTCTGTTGGGAACAGCCCTTTGCCAGAGGTGGCTGCACAGGGTGCATCTCGCCATGATGCCCTCTGAACAGCAGAGGCCAGTGGTCTCTTTCAGGGGGGATGAGAAGGTTTGAAGGGTTTCTCATTCCCATCATAGACCTCCTGTGTTCTCCTTGGAGGCTCCCTCCTTTCCTTGCCCCTCCCCTTACTGCTGCTGAACCGGCTTCTAGGTATTGCAAACAGACTAGGACCCAGCTGTGGTCACAGAGGTGACCTACTACAACTCCCCTCCACCTCCTTGCTCTGCTACTTAGCTGTGCAGAGCATCATGGGGGGAAAAAAGCAGAACAACAACCTACTTTGTGTGCACATCAAAACTGCTCATCCCGGAGCAGGGTGCTGGGCGGAAGGTAGCTCTTTACCGGCAGGGCAAATTTCTGGGTACTTGGTTGCACCTTTCGTTTCTGCCTCGCCACCAGCTTCTCAAGAAATTTGCAGCAGTTGGATGTTTTTGAGGCTGTTTCCTCTTGCTCAAACCCCCACGCTGGCCAGCGTGAGCTCTGATGCAGCACCGTGGTGGCACAAGCCCTGTTGCAAGCCTGCTGCGCAACGTTGCCGGTCCTTGTGGGAACCTGGGGCCACTGGGTAACGCCAAGGCTTCTGCAAGACTCGCCTGAAAAAGACACCAGAGTCTGACCAAAGAAAAGCTGGTTCAGGATGAAGGGGCTGGTGAGGTGCCTGTGGTCACTGCAAGATGGAGATGCTTTGGGTCCTTGTTTGTGTGTGTGTCGTATCCGTGGGGAGGTGGGAGTTAGGGTCCTGCCTGACCCTGGGGCCTTGGAGAGGAGATGCCTGAGAGTGCTTTGGCTGAATTGGGGGTCACATAACCACCCTGCTCCCTGATTAAATCCTTAGCCCCAGAGAGGCCTCTAGCGTAGAGCCAGAAATTGCTGTTTCCTGACTGCATAACATGGCTGCACAAATGTCCTACGTGACCCGTCAGACATCTCGGGAGCCTGCAGCCCATCTTGCATAGGCACTTCCTTCTCTACTGACCATGTAGGAAAACTGGGGTGCCTCCAGGTGGCAGCCCTGTCCACTCAAAAGAGGGGTTTGTTTTTCCCTTGAGATGGGAAGGAAACATCAGTAGTGGAATTAAGGTGGGATTCAGTTCACCTTGGCAGCACGGTGGTAGGACGACCTATGTGCTAGTGGTGGGGACCCCTGCTTTCGTACAGTGGGTCAGCACCTGCAGGACTCATCACAAACCTGGGCTCTGCCAGGCTCTGGAGAAGGTCAGAGGACTGCAGGACTGACCTCACAGCCTCCACAGCAGCCTTGGTCCTGCCCAGGACCAGGCTGGCAAGAATCACGGGGACAGAAGGATGGGCAGGAAACTAAGTGCAGGCCTTAGTGATTGCAGCATTCAAGTGACTGATTACAGATGGAAACCTGGAAATACAACATAAAAATGTAATTAGATTAAAATAAAAACGAGAATGACAAAACACCAGGAAATATAGATTGGACTGCTGTATAGAAGTGACCACCAACAGCAGCAAAAAGCCTTCTTCGGGTGCTGTGGGGTAAAGTCACCATCTCTCCCTTCTTGTGCTTGGGGCATAGCTAGCAGCTATCGGAAGAGAGGTGGAAGGCTCATGCTCCAGCCAGTTCTGCCCCGCCAGGATTGAAGTGGTCAGGCACCCACAAGCATGTCCTTGGGGAGGTCAGAAATCTGTGGGTAGCAGCTGAGAGGCTCTCTGCAAACCTTGATCTTGATCCATTTGTGGATCCAGTCAATAACATCTTGAAGGATTCTTAAAGGAGTTTTTAAAAGCCGTAAACAAGTTACAAGTTGACAGCAATAATGACATTTGGGTGCTTTCAGAATCTGGGGCTCAGTTTCTATTCCCCAAAGAAGGATCAAGATGTAAATGTTGTAGAGATCTACGTAGCTCATTGCTCACAAGTGCTTCATGATATTCAGGAAAACACAATTTTTTAAACAGAAAGCCTGATCATGAAGAATTTGAAATTTTGCTTTAATGCGGTGAAAACTCATTGCAAAGAGCTGGGGAATTCTGGTTAGTCTAAGGACAGAAATCCCTTTAATTTATAATTTTAATTAAGGATGAGTTTTCATTTCTGTCACAATACACAGAATTCTTTCTAAATCATATTTGAGACTTCCAGCAGAAGAGGTTAACTAATGCTGTGAACTCATCCACCCAGGGGAGCTCTGCATTAATGTGGTATTTAAGTGGGGAGATCAAAGCACTGATACCAAATGAAATGCTATTAACAGTCCCACACAAGCAAAAATCTTCAAGAAACATCAGTGCAAGACATTGGAACTGAGCAATGACCGTGGATAGGGAAAAGGTGGCTCCATCCAGTGCTGACTTTATTTGATGGTCAAAGCAGAGGCTGGAGGTAGCAAATCGTTCAGGGGTAGTTGTGGATGTATCGGCAGTGTGCCATCGGAGAGGCTGCAAGGCAGAAGCAGAGGCAGTGCTCTGCTAACCCGCACCGTCTTCTCCCACATTCCCCGATGAAGGCAAATGCTGCACTGTGTTTCTGTAGTTTGGATGTTTCAGCTTCCCAGCTTGCACTTAGAGCCTCCTGCCTCTTTTCCCACATGTATCCCACTGAGCACTTCAGGAAGCTGCTCTACCCAGTGGCTTTTTCTTTCTTCCTTTTTTTAGCTAGAAAGCAGCCCAATTCCCAGTGTTCCCATCCAAACGGCAGTTCTGCCATTGGTAGTAAAAATCAAATTCTTTGAATAACCCAGAATTTGGTTGCCAACCTTTCATCTCTGTTCAGTTGATAAAAAAACAAAAAGCCAAAGCAAAACCAGCAAACAAATAGCAACAACAAAAAATAAAAATAAAATACTTCAAAGAGACTCTGCATTTTTCAAACCCTGCGTACCTATCGCACAGCAATGTCTTTCTAACTCCACGACTGCAATCAAGTCAACAACTTATAAGGGTAGAGTTAGGCCGCTAATTAAGCAAGAACTGTAGGAGAGATTTAAGTGGGATCTACAGCGTTAACCTGTCCTTTTTCAGATGCCAAGTTTATATACGTGACTGTGCATTTCAAATGGGTCAAGAGAGCTTGGCTATAAGTACCCAACACGTTGCTGTGAATTAATATTTAATCAAATGTACAACATAGGGCTGAATATTCAGGCTTATCTTTGATTTTGACTTCCATGATTTTCTTGGGTTCCTAAGCCCCTCTGAAAATACTTCAGTATTTCATAATAGTGTTACTCATACAATATGTTTCTTAGCTGTGATTAAAGCTATTGAGAATGTAAATCTATAGAGGGAAATCTAAGCATGACCTCATCAGCATAAAGTATGTGGGAGACTAATTTAGTTACATCCTTATTAGTAATGACAAATCAAATTGTTCCTCCTGTTAAATCACTAATATACCAAGGGTTTGCAACTCAGCACATAGCACGCACGATAAATCAGTTCAGTCTGCACACAACTGCTGGTGACTGCTTTAAATCTGGGTTAATTTCTCATTCCAGACTATTTCTGCGCAGCTCAGTTGAGCCATCCTAGTTCCCTTAATACCTGGAAAGAAAAAAAAAAAAAAACTTTAAAAAAAAAAAAAGTTAATCTCTACTCCCATGTACAGCATATTAAGCACTCGACGCTCATAACCCTGCAGCTGATTGCTTAGCAACGTCTCTGGGAGGAACGTCTCACCTGACACCTTATCGGGCGCTCCTCAGTCGCAGGGGAAGAGGTGCGGATGAAATGAGGTCAGGCAGCGTAGGCTCAGCCTCTGCCGAGTGGTGTTTGTTCTGCTCCAGAAGAAAATTAATCAAGGTCATTAATTTGATCCTGGTTTATTGTTACAATTTGAAGGTATCGTTTGAGGTGGCTCAAAGAGGTGCGGTTTTATCTGTAGTTATGCTTTTATCATTACATTTATATTTTAAAGGAAGCATTTTTGTGTATTGCTGTAAATAGATTATGCATGGCAGAGAATAACGCTCTCTCATAGTGCTTTTTGGATGGAGCTGCATTATTGAAAACATGGACTGTAAGTGGGATGGGGGAGCTATTGAAATCAGTCACGAGCTATTTAACTTTTTTTTACGGGAGTGTTTTCTGTATCTTACATCTTATGGTTAAAAATGAGCCTAAACCCCTATACAGGCCCAAAATCAAAGGCTAGGAGGATTGAAAGAGATAAAGAAAAACTGCTGTTTAGTTGCGTTAACTTTGAGAAATTGCAGAGCTAAGGCACAAAGATTGTCCTCATCTGGAAAAGGTCTAGGAGTCCGCAGCGGCTGAAAGGCCACGTGCTGGAGACACCTCCAGACTGAAGGCTGTGACAGTGCAGGCAGGGACCAACTGTGCTGATCCTATGGGTGATGGCTGAGGAAAAACTGCACGGCTTGTTCTGTGTTTAGCATCTCCCCTGGTGAGACCACAACAGGGGTATGAAAGCACCTTTCGTCTGCACAGCCAATTTGGCTGCCTCTGTTCCCCCCAGGGCTCTGCTCACCGGCTGTCTCCGCAGCATGCATATGAGCTTCCTTCTGTCTCTGCTCTGGAGCAAACCAGCTGGTTTCTCCCAAGGAGAAACCTCAACTCGACTGACGGTGCTTTTTTCCAGGGCTGGCCAGACAGAAGAACCTGTCATGAGCTGGACCAGACTCTACCCTGGACAGACCTCCGACTATCCCAGGTGACCTCGTACCCACTAACTCCATACCAGGCTGCAGAACCCAAAACACTTTCACATCCTGCTGCAAAAACAACATGCTGGCAGACTACCAGACAGGTTTTTTTAATTGGAGAATTTAAAAATAAATTTTAAAAGTCCCTGATGGAATAATTATTGACCCAGGGTCTGTGGGGCTCTGCAGGGATCTCAGAGGAGACCCAGGCCAAGTGCTGCACAGCATGAAGGTGGCCAGTGCCCTTCAGAGAGTGCTGGTCCTTAGCAGTGTGGACATAAGCCAGCCCATAGCAATAAGCTTATGAGTTAATGGTGCCTCCCAGGCATTTTCCACAGCAGCAGCAAACACACAGCCTTTGCCAAGTAGCCAACACTCAGCTAGTTCCTTTCTTCTCCCTAATATTATTTCTGGACTTTGCAAATGTTGTCTTCCCTGTGAGAGCTCAATGCTCTGGCAGCAAAGTGACGGGGACTCTCCGGAGCTGCAGAAGTGGGTGATGTAGCAGGTCCATACAGTGCTAGGATGGGTGTCCAGGGGCAGAATAAGGACACCAAGCACGGGGAAACCAGAATGAGGGAAGCAACAAGCCTGTGCAGGAACAAGAAATGTACAGTTATGCTGCTGGAAGAAAACAGCCCAGACATTAATCCCACCCCTACTCTGTTTTGGAAGGAAACTCCTGAAGCACTTATGAAATTTGGCAATTTACGTTAAATAGTTGAAAAGCAAAAGTTGAGCTTTTTAATGCAGTAAAAACTGAGTTTACAGATTTAGTGAAAAAGGGGAGTGAAAGGATCCCAAATCCTTTATTTCCCAATAACCTTGGTGCAGCTCCCAGCAATACCTTGAATATATACCCCAAACAAACAGATTATTGCTAAAATCTTCAATATCAGAGAGTTTAACAAGTAACAGTGCCGTTTGCAGACTCTCTCTAAGCCAGAGGAAAATAAAAATGGAGGCTAAGCCCTCATTTGAGCGCCCTGTGTTGCACTGTGCCCAGCCAGGAGAGCCAGGGGCCATCACATCCCGCCTGCCCGAGGATGGCAATCGTGGTTCCCGTGCTCCACTACGTTATTTGATTGCTAAAAGGGTGTATTTCAGTTTTTATGCTGCTCATCATGAGAGTGGCATCAGAGCACTGGGCAGTGTTCACGTGCCCCGAGGTATTTCTAGGCTACAGAGCTTTGTATGTACACCAGCACCGTGGTTAAATGATTCACCCCAGGGCAGACGTGATCGGGGAGAAAACTTAGAACAAATCTCTTAAAACCCACTTTAGCACCATAATTTGTTTATTTCCTCTCTTTATGTTAACATGTCACTCTTCCTGCAGTGTCTGCTGTAATCCTGAAATCCTGAAAGCAGGATTTCACTGCTTCCCTGCTGCCTGAGTTTAAAACTACTCAAAAAATCTTATCCCAAGGGAAAAAGCCCAGCAGTCTCAGGTTTGCATCCTATATGGCTGAGGTTCAGGGACTGTGGAAAGCAAGAGGTTGCTGTTGTTTAGACTTGGCACACAGGCACTGTGAAATATGGGAGTCGTGGCAAGCTAGAGCCCAAACTGGGAGCTGAACTCTAAAGGGTGCCGTCAGCATTGCCCTTGGGTACCTGACTTTGCTCTCAGCAAACAGACATTTTATGTTTCTCCTCTATGTTTACCTCATGGTATATATAATATATTTGTAACCAAGCATTTCTCTATACTTGGCTTATTCCCTGCTCTATTTAAATGCACACCTGGGAAGAATCACAAACGATTTGCAGTGAAGCTGATTGCCCGTCACCAGCAATAAAAGCCTTTCTAGAAAATGTTCCAGTACATCTCTGCAAAACGAACACGTGGATGTGGATTTGTAAAAGATGAACTAGAATTGAATGACAAAGGACCTGGCAGGCACGGCACAAAGAAGCACACGAGAACCTCAAGGCCCAGCCGCTCTGTCGACGTGCTCTGTTTTAGCTTGCCATAGTTTTTAAAAGTGCTGTGGTATTTTTGCAAACTTCAGTTTTCAGTTTCTCATTTGAGATGATTTTATACGAGACCACTGCTGTGAAAATGCTCACTCGCCTCCAAAAGAATTAGCTTCTCGAGATGTTTCAATCTGAACACCTAAAACAAGTAGCCATTCTTGAAAATTTGGGCTGTGGAAACTGTATCAGGGCTGGGAGAGAGGGGCATAAAAGCACTGTGCTCTTCGTGCAAGTACGTGTTCCAGTAGGGGATCAACCACACACTTTTAGGGGCTGATTTCTTAAGCAGGGCAGGGGATTTTTTTTTTTAAGCAATTCAGGAATATTCTGCTAAATTTAGCAAGTGTGATTGAAATGAGTGTAAGTTCACTGTGACCACTTTGGTCTCCTTCACGTGCCCTGTTGTCTCGGGATCCTTTGGAGCGGGTATTCCTCCTCCAGACAGTTGTGTCAATGTGTAGAGCCAAGTGACAGGGAACTGGACTCAATCAGACAAACCTGACAAGACTGGAAAAGATTTCTGTGATTTGTTTCATACAAAATTTGGGCTGGCTGGGGTGATATCTGTGGCTTCACCGGCATGATCTCCAAAACTAAACACCCCCTGGTTTCCCAGTTGCTCTTACCCTTCTTCAGCATCTCTAGTAAAAACACATCAGCAGCCTTGGCTGTTTGAACAGAAGTCTCCCCTGTGCAGGCTGTTATTAAATTCTCTTATGTCTTTATTACATATCAGATGTGATGAAAGAAGGTGGCACCTCCAGGGAAATCTTGCATGAGGTGTGGGAATGGGATGTAAATGGAACAGGGAAGACAGTAAGTGTACAAGTGTAACAATCTTCTAATGTCCCCATGAGAGTATTAAGATCCAGATCTCTATTTTTTTTCCTCCCCAAAGGAAAAGGCACTTGAAGACTATATAGAGCAAGGTACGTATCTTTTCCCTACCCAACACTGCTCTCTTCTGTTTTAAGGGTGGTTTTGGTCTTTGTTTTTTTTGTTATTTTGCCATTCTGTGATCTTCAAATTTTTTATCTCACCTATTGGTACCACTGCTGAGTTCTCCTTTCCATGTGACAGTTTCATTTCAGAGAAACATGGCAAAATCACTGCAAGATCAGCATTTTAAACAGTTGTTGATTAAACAGGAGAGGGCAGATGGAAGCAGACTCCAGGACTAAACCCCAAGGAGCTGGTGTGCAGGTACCAGGCATCATGGCAAGGACCAGCCCGCAGCAGGAGGAGGCAAACCCAGGGGCCCAGGTAAAGAAATAAATATGTTAAAATATTGCACTATATTACATTTGTATTTCCTAATTTAAAAAATGTTAAAATTGAGGTAGGGTTGAAGGAGCATGGTTTGAATTATTCAGAAGCAGGTGCTTAGAAGCTCAGAAAATGCAGAGATATGCTCAGGAGTGTTGTGCTTTACGTTAGCCTCGGCTAACGTTAGTCCCTCCCAGTGTGCTCTGGACATGTGCTTACAACCTGCTCCTTTCTCCCTCCCAACCACTTGTCTTCTGAGGGTCTGCGGGAGTATTTATGATACCAGCAGCACTTGCAAAGGTCAGATGTCATACCAGAAATTCTCCTTCCTTTCACCGTGGCCGCAAGATGCTGCCGTGCTGGTGGGGCTCCCACCAGGTAGCTCCTGCCCTGCCAGCCCTTTGCTCCGGGGCTGCTGAGGCCAAGTGCCAGGAACACCACGGCTGTGAGAGCAGCCACACAGCAGAAGGGCTGCTGATGAGAATTCTACTTAACGAACCCTTGCAACTTGCAGTATTGCCTGAAAGATACCTTTTCAGTTGAGATGAATGTTAGGCAACTGCCCCAGAAGGCTGTGATGTGTTTGAGACTTAAAGTGAACTAAAACACCCTAGGAGTTTAAACTGGGGTTTTATTTTACTAAATTTCCAGGAGACCAAATGAAGGAAGGAAAAAAACCCAAAAAAAAAGTAGTAACCTTAAAGGCCTTTTTAAACTCATTTTTGGAATTAATGGCTATTTCTAATCAGGAATGCTTTATGTACTGCAAGGGTTGCAACCTGGTGAAGGATGTGCTCTGTCTTCTGTATACAATGGAAAAAGGATCTTTCCTTTCAGTGGAAATCCCAGCCAAAGCTACGTGGGTCAAGGATGGCTGGTTCTGCAGGGAGAGCCCACGTACTCCTCGATCCCGACTCATGCTCAGCTCGTCACACTTTCAGGTCTGGCTCCAGTTCACTCTCTGTCAGCAGGTTTCCCTTGTGCCTCTGTGGATGGGGCTACCCACTCACAGTACAGTCGGACACTGCACACACCCCCACCCCTTTTCTGTGAAAGCAAATTGCAGCGCAGTTTGCTCCCAGAATGCGTCTCCATTGCAGCTGCCTTATTAGCTGGCACTCGGGCTCTTCTGAGCTCAGTGGTCAGATGCAGCTGCTCGTTAACTGCAAAGAACCCTGCACCTTCACGAGGAAGGTGTGTTGTTGTTGGCTGGGTGGGCTGTGTTTCTTGGACTGCCTCAAAAATAGTTTTCTGCTTTAATAGACCTGAGTGGCTGACAATGTTAACATTTGCTCTTAGTATTGTTTCACTTCAGAGCTGGTTTGATACATAGAGCAGTACTTGTTATGAAGAAAATACTCTACCAGAACTTAAAATAATTAAAAAAAACATAAAAGGAAAAAAAAAATCTGAATCCTTTATACTTGTAGGGAGAGATGTGAACATGTGCGGAGGTTCTTAGTCTCCGGGTGTAAAAGACTGTAATCACAGGAACAACAAGACTGGCAATAAGCACGAGAGAGGCAGCGTCCTGCAAAGCAGAGAGCAAGCAGACTGAACAAATTGCTTTCTGATGGATTTCTTAAGGTGTTGAAGGAGACTTGTTGGTTAATCTAAGCTAAATAGAAGTTTAATTCTTATTTTGTTACGGTTTATGAGGAGGAGGACCTGACATAGGATTGCTGGAAACAGATGACGGGCTACTAAAGTCTGTAATATCTGATCTTTAACTTGCCTAAGCACAGGATCAGCACATTAACAGCCCAGCTGCAATCAGGACGTGGTTCTCTTCTTGCAGGAACTGGCATCAGGGTAAATCTCTAATTCAGCACAGTATTTCAGCCCAAGCTAAGCACTAAGTGCATGAGAAGGACAGCAAAGTCTCTTACCCCTTTTTAGCCGCCTCATGCTGCCCAGAGCTCTGGGAAAACCTCTCCACAGCTGCCGTTAGGGATGAGGCTTTGCCCTCCTGCCGTCACACCTGTGAAGAGCTGGGAGATGCAGGAGGGATGGCAGCCTTGCAGACAGCCCAGTGCCCCCTCCTGTCCCAAAAACGAGAGGGAGCAGCTCCAACAGAGGTGACTGATACTAAAACCCAGCAGCAGAGCCATATGGGAACACATTTCCGTGGCCCGTCCAGGCTGCAGGTAAGACAATGACCAAAATCCAGCTAACATCCAACTGGCAGTATAAGACTTTGACTAAAGGAAACCTGTATACCCAGAGGGTTTGCTGGGGAACCAGAAAACCCAAACAAACTACAAAAATCATAGATGGTCCACAGTGACATAATCGTATGACTTAGGAACAGGGCTCCCCCAGGGAATAAGGAACGCGTCCGCGTGAAGCAGTGATTTATTGCTGCAAACCCTGGCAGGGACAGAGAGAGACCCGTGCTTCTGCAAGCAATCCCTCAGCACAGACAGCTCGGCGAATCTTGTCTTCTCCTAGGAAATCACTCTTGTGTCAGGTCAAAACCCCTTTCTTACTCCTGATGCCACAAGTTAATGGAGGCCAGAGGGCTAATGGGGCATTGCTCTCCATCAGAGAGTCTCCAGGTGTCTGTGTCTGCTGGGGCTAAGCTGAGCTGTGATCCTGCCCTTCAGGGAAAGCAGAGGAGTTTAGATTGCTCTCAGCCTGGCTTACACATTTTTTTTCCACTACCAAATATGCATACTCAAATCTTCTACAGTCAGATGTCTTAAAAAAAACCCCCAAATTAATACAACATCCCTCTTCTGCTCAGGATGCCTTTTGTAAGCACTGAAGAACAGTGTAAAGTAAACAACCACCCCATAATTACCGTGAATAATGCCAGGACCGTGCCCCCACAGCCATGCAGATAAGCACTCCCGCCGCAAGCCCTGCTCACAAACCTATCAGCAGTTTCTCTCCAGTGGAATGACCCTTTGCAACATCACACAGGAGCTGAATTAGCATTCTTGGGATGGCAGGAAACGCTTTTTCCTCCAAGTATTGCCCTGAGCAGCCAGGCTCCAGTGGTGCGGCCGAGCCCTCAGCACGAGGAGCAGCTTTCCCGGCTCCTTCATCTGCGGCTTGGCTGAACGATGCCTCTTGGTTGGGGCTGGTTGGTTGGTTTTTAGTTGTGGTGGGGTTTTCTGTTTGTGTTTATTTGTTTGGTTTTGGTTTGGTTTTTTATGTTTGGGGTTTTTTTTGGTGGGGGGGAGGGGTGGCAGTGGGGCGGTTCTGCTGGAAGAGGTAATTTGGGATTTGCTTCTGCAATTTTAGGGTCCTCCTGTGCCCTTTCCTTTCTGGACATTGGCCATCGGGATGGCTGCAGGAGCTGCTGGAGCTGGAGCTGCCTGAGACACGTGCTCCTTCAACACAAAGCAAAATGATTTTTTCTGAAATGAAGGCCTGCCATAAAACGTGAGCCTTATCTCAGCTTTTGAGTTCCCTTGTGTTTTGACTGGATTTTTCACATCTTGGGATGTACATCTTTATTTGCAAATAATTTTCACTGAGAAATAACTGAGGGCATCTGGTTAGAGCTGCTCTCTAAAATCAACAACAATTTTGAGCCATCACCACCTCCATCCCAACTGTAACTCAGCTGTCCTGCAGTGATTAACTACAGTTAGGAATTAAAATACTGGGTTTGGGGTGGTTTTATGGGTTTTGACTTCTTTTTCATTGTTGGTTTTGTTCTGTGTTTTGATTCTCACTGTGAAGCCCTGAGACTTTATATCATTCTATCTTTGACTTCAAAGTAATGCTAAGGGAATTGTTCAGTGAAATTTTGTTCGGGGTGGGATCTCCAGCACTGCTTCAGCTGAAAGATTTTCTTCTGTGCGTTCTTGACTGACAGAGTTTTCCTCCCCCTTTGTAAAAAAGCAGATTTTCTTGCTGTTGTTCAACAAGGTTTTGCACCCCTGGGGCCATTGTGTAGCTGCTGGAGCTCTGCTCTATTGGGGAACTTTCTTTCCTTAGAGGTTATTAATACTTCATTCATTAGCAATTTGACATTGCAAAATGAAAACTGCTTACATCAGCCATGGACTCATTGGAGATAAGTTCTTGAATGTAAAATATCTTCACACCATGATGATGAGCAGGTGCCAAATATCTACTCTCTGATCCCCCACAAGCAGTTGCAGGTTGTCCAGCTTCTTATCAGCCTGGTTTATAAAGTACTAAGTAGTGGTATTAGTCCCAAAAGTCCTTCATCATAATGCTTGGGGACCTTCCTTGGGTGTTTCTTCCTTTTGTCACCCAACGTTCTCCCATGCTCTGTGTGTGTCTATAGAAGTGCAAATATGGCCACTCGTATAAAGATGCCCACAGCTTCAGATACAAATATTTAACTGCCCCTAACCTGCTGGCCTCATCCTTTGCAGGAACTGCCTTCTTTTCTGTGTCTTCTGGTCAGTGTGGGCTCACCAAACCTGTTAGCAGGAACCATCAGCCCAGGAGCAGAGACACAGGGATGGGCCCACCTCCACAGATGAACATCCAGCACAGTCTCTGGTGCCAACTGTGCAAGCTTCCAGCTCCTTCCACTGCTGGCCAAGCCTCATGGGGCCAGCAATGCCAGCAGCATCAGCTGAGGGATGCAGGAGCTCAAAGGGCAACAAAAAGGAGGTAAAGCCCTTGCAGATATAAAGCAGAGCAAGCGGGGTGTGTCTTCAGGGGTCTGTGCCCGTGGGTACCACAGGCCAGCGTGAGCAAGAGTTTCCATTTCACTGCTGGTGCATCTGATGTGATCAATCTCCTGCAGTGCAAAGTCTGTGACACCGGTACGAGCACCCACACCTTTCAGCAGAGGCGTTTCATTAAGTTTGAGAACGCTAATTGCTTGGGCTGAGTGGGGAAGGCAGGACACAGTTTTGCTTGGGAATCATAGAAAAGTTACACTCTGGGGCTGTGCAAGCTGAGAACTGTATAAACAGAACAGATAAATTATCCCCTGTGTTACAAACGGGCTCAGCAGTAGAGCTACAGCCAATCTTTGCATTAGATGGGAACAGCTGCATACACCATAGCCTCCAAATTTCCATAGAAACTTGGATCAGCCATAGATTATCTTCATTTTGTAAATGTTTTAATTATTATGCTATAATATTGTTCCTTAGGGATTGCAACACTAAAGCCAAGGCTCTGTGGAAGTCACATTTTAAACGCAGTTTCCCTAGACCACATTTTAAGAAAAGCAAATCTGGTTTAGGATTAAGACTTAGGCTTTCTGATAGATTTGATTTTTTTTCCGTGCTACTGCGTGCACTCTTTTAAATAAATAAACTCCCACTGAGCTCGCTACTCCAGTGGGACTGGATTGAACTTCCCAGGCATGCATGAATTACAAAGTCAGATACGCGTTCCTGTGGAGAGGGGAATTACTTGCAGAAACCATCTACGGGTGCACGTAGCCTGCCTTGGTCACTAGAAAAACAAAGCCCCAGGTGCGTGCGGGCGCACAGGACCGGCGCTGGGCCCTGACGGGAACCAGCCCCGGTTGCTCCACGCAGAGCTCCCGGGCTGGCGCAACCCCTCTGCGCTGCGGCCGAGGAGATGGCCCTGCAGATTGCACAAGGGGCTGACAGGATGTGGCTTCTGCGTGCGCGTCGGCCCTGCCCGCGCTGCTGTTTACGAGCTCAGGTACCAAAGTGGAAGCAGAGTCCGGCAGGCGGCCCTGGGAGATCTGGCCAGATCAAAGGCTTTCCCACGGTCAGGGCTCCCAGCGCAGTGGCAACGTGCCTCGCGCGGCAGCGGTCAGCATGCCCCTGATCCGGCACCGGCCCTTGGGGTCCACGCACCCCGGGGTAGCCGGGCTGAAGAGCTCTTCTTTGGCACAGATTTCATCAAAGCAGCCGGAGGATGCCAGCTGCGGGGGTTGCTGCTGCTGGGTGCCTCGAGGTGCACCCAGGCTGCCCCAGCACAGTGCGGACAAGGGTGCGAAGCTTCACGGTGTGATGGAGCCTGCCCACAGCCAGCCCTGCCTCTGGAGAGGGGCCTGGGGCCGGTGGGCTGAGCAGTGGGTGCTGTCACCAGTAGTTCCAGCAGCGCTGCCCTGCCAGGTGCCTCTCCCTGTCTTTTCTCTGCCTGTCTCCCAGGCCCTCAGAAATCTAACCCTGTGCTCAGTTAAATGTCTCTTAAATAGCATATCTGCCTGCAACAAAGTCAGTCGAGTCACTCAGATCAGGTGAAGCTTTTTTTTTCCCTTCCAGGGGAGGTTTTGCTCGTCTCTCCCCATGGAGCAGATGGGCAAGGGGGAGGTGAGCACTGAACCCCAAACCTGCTGCTCCCTGCAGGCATCAGGCCAGCCACAACCCTCTGGCTTTCAAATGCTTGCTTTACAAAATCCTGTCCTATATTGTAAGGAGCGAAGATGCCAGCGGCTGGGGGACACTGCATCTAAGTAGTTGCACTAACGTTCCCATGTGGCTTAAGTCAACAGAATATATTTGCCCAAGCTCAGCAAACTGTGAATCAGAATATGGCTCTGAACAAAACAGAAATCCTCCTCGCCTGTGCTTTGCTAGTTATCGATGGAGGCAGAGTGATGAAATAATGGGTCCTTCCCACCCTGATCAGTGCTTTATCTTTAGGCTACCTTTTAGCATCGCTTCGGCAGCTGGTCCTGCAGGCTGGGCTGTCGCCTCCGGCTCCCAATGCACACGCAGACCCTGCTGTCGGCACATGCTGAGCTGTCGCTGAGCACACCCAGCTCCTGATTTACACTCCATGACAATGTGTCACTGCAAACCGCTTTCTCTGTCGCGCCTTCGTTGTGCTCTCTCACCTTCTGCTGCCGTCCTGGATCGCGCAGAAACTTTTCACAGAAACCGTTTTCTGGTCAGCTCAGCAAAAAGCATCTTACTCCTTCACATTTCTCCAAGTCCTTCCAGCAAACTGAGTATGTAGGGGCACTTTGGGGTAATCTGTTACGACAAGAAAATGCCTGGCAGGATCCTGTTCTGTGCAGAGGCAGCTGCGTGTGCAGCTCCCTCCAGCTCTGCCTGCGGTGACAGAAACCAGCCGGCCACGTGTGCCTCGCTGACAGGGCTCTGGGCGAATGCTTGGGGGTCCGCTCTGCGTATCCCAGGTGATCCCAGTGTGTCCCGGCCAGAGCATACAGGGACTGTTCCTGGATGCTGCCGGCAGCAGCCACAGGTCCCCGGCTGCTCCGGCTTCGGGCTCTTTAGGTAGCGATAGCAGCACCAGGGATGGGGAACTTTGGGACTGCTGTTTTCCTGCGTGGAGATGCTGATGTGTTGAGAAATTAATTCCTTTGTAGAAATGCTCTGAACTGGACATAATTTAATTTAAATAGCAAAACCTGGTAATAAGAAAAAGGAATTTCCGTTTCTATTTTGGAATGCTTTGGTTCCATGTCTTTCTTACAGAAAAAGACAATGTATGATTTTAAGGGTCTGCAACAGATTTCATAGACACCAAACATTTTGATCTGCCTGAAGTTAAACAATTTTGCAATTGAAACCCATGAGAAATTTATTACCTGCTTTGGAGTGGAAAACAAATTCCAAAATTGCAGATTTTTCCCACAAAAATAAACCCCCCCCACCCCTGGCTCCCTCCCTGCTCTCCCTTCTCAATGAAACATGTAGCTCAGTTCCCTGCAAAAATGCAGAGCTGTATTTATGACCGGGATGGTCCCTTTTGCCCTATGTCTCAGGCTGCTGGATTTCCTTGTAGGATTTCTTAGCTATGTTGGGTCAACTGGCCATGTGCTAGGCAGATGCTTTCCACCGGCATGATAAATTGGAGGGTTTCAGGACCTGGCAGATCTCCTGCATCCCCTGTGTATTCCATTTCCATCTGAAAGAATGTATTAAGACAGCAGGATCGAGCGCACTCTCAGCAAGTTTGCAGATGCCACCAAGCTGAGTGGTGCAGTTGACACAGCAGAGCAATAGGATGTCAACCAGAGGGACCTCAACAAACTGGAGAAGTGAGCCCATGTGAACCTTATGAGGTTCAACAAGGCCAAGTGCAAGGTCCTGCACCTGGGTCAGGGCAATCCCTGGTATCAATACAGGCTGGGAGACTATGGGATTGAGAGCAGCCCTGTGGAGAAGAACTTGGGGGTACTGGTGGATGAAAAGCTGGGTGTGCGCTGGCAATGTGTGCTTGCAGCCCAGAAGGTCAACTGTATCCTGGGCTGCATCAAAAGAAGCGTGGCCAGCAGGTCAAGTGAGGTGATTCTCCCCCCTCTACTCTACTCTGGTGAGACCCTACTTGGAGTACTGTGTCCAGCTCTGATGTTCCCAGCACAAGAAGGATATGAACCTGTTAGAGCAGGTCCAGACAAGGCCACAAAAATGATCAGTTGGCTGGAACACCTCTGCTGTGAAGAAACATTGAGAAGGTTGGGGTTGTTCAGCCTGGAGAAGAGAAGGCTCCAGGGAGAACTCGTTGCGGACTTCCAGTACTTATAGGGGGCCTATAAAAAAGACAGGGATGGATGACCTTTAAATGTCCCCTCCAACCCATCCCATGATTCTGTGGTCTGCCCGCCCTTTCCCAATGGCATGGCAGTGCCTGTATGTTTGCTGCTCTGTGATTTCTGCTAGCATTTCAGAGCACTTCAAGCTCCTAAGCCAGCCTGTGGAAGTCTCTTGGAAGCAGAAAATGACCTCAAAGTCCACCTAGACAAACTTTCCCTGTAGGAAAAAAAGGATTTTCTTTGTGGTAATACCTTAAAGGTGTTCAGTTGCAGCTTCTTCATTAAGCATGGGTGAGGAGACCACGTCTACCTTTTAAAACATGTTTTTTCCCAAGTGTTTCCCTCTTCTGCTTATAGCCAATCTTCCTCCACCCTCTTCTTCACTAGTAATTAGGTCGCAAGGCCTTGGCTGTCTCACTGCACATACTGGGAATTATGATCATAAGATTTTTTTTATTACTATTTTTATTATTATTATAGTAGAATCTAGAGGGCTCAGGCACTGTGGCAGGCATTTTGCAGACATGTAGGAAAATATAAGTCTTTCCGTATGGATGTGAAACCAAAGGCAAGATTCAACAAGTGGTAGGCAAAATTAGAGGGCAGGGTTGGTTCTAGGGATGAGCGGCCAAACCGACCACCGACGCTCGCCTTTTGAAGCACTGGGTAAGGTTGATAAATGGAAATGCACTCCATAAAAAGCCATTAAATGTTTTAAAATTTTAGGCTAGTTACAGCCTTTTTTGATATCTTTTTTCTCAGTCATACAATTCTGAAAGGCTTTGAAGTCCTGCTTTCTGAAGTTGCTTGGGCAGCCAAAGTCCCATGACTTTCAGGGAGACGGGAACTCCTGGATCCCTTTGCTGTAAGAAGCAGCACATTGTTTTCCCCTTCATGTAAAGATTCTTGAATACTGCACCTGGGGTCAAATGCTTTTGAGCTACGATATGTGTGGGGGAGGAGAATGAGGGAGAGATGTTTAAAAGACCCCAAATCTTTATCTAAAATTGTTCATTTACATGGCATCTGTGACTTTTTTTCAAAGGGGATGCTGCTACATACTTTATATACTGGTGAAATGTGAGTTTATGTGACAACAATTTTGATGCTTTAGAGGTGCTAATGAAACATTTCAGCCCAGAGAGGCCTCTGCTCAGTATATGTGTTTATAGGTATTTGGGGGAAAAAATGAGTTCATTTTATCTGTTTGTGAATCCCTAAGGACAGCGTTCATTACCGTGGTGTCTGCAACCAGTCACAACGTTGTGTCCCCACGGTTGGCACCATTCTGCAATGCCAGTGTGCCAGAAATCCCCATCAGTGTCCACGAGGGGTGACCAGGCAGGGTTACCCCCACGCCAAGCCACAGCCCAAGGTATTTCCTGAGCATGATCCGTAACTGTCTCACAGAGGTCAAACTTAACACAACCCCCAACCCCCAAAATATCCAGGGGAAAATCACTGGAGCATTCAGGGTCTGTTTTCCAAGGAGCATTCACCTGGCCTTTTTCAGTGCGGGGAGATGTCTGTGCACATCCTCCTCCAGCACTAATGCCTGAGACCTGCCAGTCGAAGAGACAACGCTGTAAAATCACAGGAAGTGGAAGTGAGTTGATCTCAGTAGGTGGGTATTTTTCATGCATCTAAAAGTATGACATGAGAGCTTTGCAAAGCTGCAATCTTGAAAAAGTTTGACTGCTCTCATGCGGAGGAAATAAATAAGAATTTTTTACTTTGTTTTTTTACAACTGATAAAGGGCTGGTGTGCCCTGAGGACAATGAGGGGAGGGAGCAGGAGCAGAGGAAGGATCACTTGAAAATTTGGCTTCAGTAAATCGTTCTTTAAATTCAAGCATTTTCTTTCCATACGTGTGGCTCTCTGTGTATAAACTCCAGCCCAGTCAGAAAAATAGCTTCTGGTCATTTGTGAGAGCTAGTAATGGTTTCCTAAGGATTAATTCCTCCTAAAAGATACCGCCCGCATTCCTTTGGAAGATGCCCTCCCACAGGCCCTCTCTTACAGCGCGGCACTAAAAATAGTGCTCAGAGCTTCCTTGTGACAGCTCCCTGTTGCAATTTTTATGGCTAGGTAGGTGAAGTCACTTTAATTCAGCCAGCTCAATTCACTTAAATTTGCATGATAATGTTGTTAATTATCCATGTATTTCAAACTGCATAACGATTTCACAAAAAGATAAGGCAGGGCCCTGTTTTTTCCTTCCTTATATTTAAAAAATGCGCATAGAGTTTGCATAATTAAGATGCATTTTCTCTGGAGTGGAGATTGATATCTATTGCAGGTTGAAGTGCAAGCTGGGCTGCAGGCTGGGATGCCCCCATCCAGTCCAGCCGCTCGTTCGCTCCGGCAGACCTGGCTCACCCCATAGCTTGCTGTCCCAGCAGTGCTGGGAGCGGGACCCCAACCCGAGTGAACCATCACTGCAAGAGGCTGTGCAACACGAGCTGCCACCCAGCTCCTCCGGGGCTCTGCTGTGGGGTGGCAGCGGGGGCTGGGGAGGAAGGCGGCTGGCAGCCCCCAGAGCAGAGCCTTTCTCTTCTCTCCGCACCGACAAAGCGGCCAGTAGCAAAGGGCACTCGCTTCCTCGCAGGCTGCTGCCACCGCCCACAAAGTCGGTCGCTCCTGGCTGCACGTTTAGTCCTTGACCTTTCCTGCAGCCTGTGTGGACGCAGAAATCGGGGCAGGCAGGGGATATCTTCCCACTCACCTCTCCTTACATCGCTTTTTAGTGCTTCAGTCCAGTTCTTCAGAAAACCTAAGGGCACTGTCTATTCCGGGCATGAAAAGAAGCCTCTCTTATCCTTTTTAAAAATGACCTTGTGGAAATGAGGTTGTGCCCCTCCTTTTCTGTTGTCCGGCTTGGTCTGAAGCGATCTTCTTGTCCCTTCTCCAAAAGGCAAAGTGACCAAGGACCAGTCCTGATGCCAGAACGGGAGG
The DNA here is from genome assembly GCA_025345505.1 of Todiramphus chloris collaris. Lineage (NCBI taxonomy): Eukaryota > Metazoa > Chordata > Aves > Coraciiformes > Alcedinidae > Todiramphus > Todiramphus chloris. The sequence goes on from JANVCC010000035.1 coordinate 34,449,350, forward strand.
CTGCCTGGTGTGGATGCTGGGTGGCAGATTAATGAGATTATGGCACTGGAGAACTGAAACTACAGGCTTTGAAGGGGAAAAGATATCTCTGCTACTTCCTTTACACTGTTGACTTTGTTTGCTTTGCATGAACGGTTACTGGGCTGGCATGTGGTTGGGTAAAAACAATCTCTTGGGCCTTCGAGATCAGGAAATTCATCTGGTGTTAAAAGGAGGTTGTGACGGGGTTCGAGATGCATCCTTTGCCTAGGAGAGGGAAAGGATGTTCCCATGGGGACCTGAGTGGTGCCCAGCACCCCCAATGTGTCTGAGACACATGAAGCTCCATGTCTGCTAGTACTTGAACTAATGTTAATTAAAACATTTTAATGAGGATGTTTTGAGAACTGCACGTTAGTCTGTGCATGCCCTTCGTGAAATATTAAACATCCCTGCCCTTTCAGCAGAGCCCTCCTCCCCAGAAGGTCTTTCTGCAAATGGAGTTTGACACTCCTGATAATTTCAGAGCTAAAGAAACCCAGAGTAATAATCTTCTACAAAAATCTTAATGTGATCTTTGATGTTGCAGTCAAAGGAGCACATGCCAGAAAGTGTTTTGCTCTCTTCTGTTCATCCTCTGGTTGTGTTTGTTGTTATTTTCCCATCAGGCACGACAACAAGCAGCTGATTAACTCATTAGCTGAGAGCATCAAAGGACCGGGTGAGAGCATGAAATCTTCTCCTGCATCCTCCAGCCGCTCCTCGCAGATTGGTGGTTTCTGCAGGGCCTGTCTGAGGTACACAGAGTTGTCTCAGTTACACATGGACAGAACCACGCTCTGTCTTTCTTGACCCCGTGTCTCTACACTCGGGGACTGTAGCTGTGCCAGACCATCTCAGCCTCCATCCAGCGGGACAACCCAAGCTCCACCCCATGTGTTCATCACCCAGCGGGCAAAGGTAGCCCCCACAGTGTGGCCTCCCTGATGAAAAGCACCCCATACCTTATGCCAGGAGCTGCTCAGAGACACATCATGTGGAGGGTCCCCTGTGGAGAATCACAGCCATGGCACAGTGAAGTAAGTGTCACATGGTGATGTTCTTTAGGTCGAGAGGCCAAACCACACTTGGTGGACAGGCAATATAGAGTGCACATGCAGATTTTCAAAGCCGCTCCTAACCACCCAGCTCACTAGAGTTGCAGGAGCAACTGATAACCTTGAGTCTCTCTTACAGGTTCAGGTCACAAGGAATTATTCTCAGGGTCTAGTGAAGGCAGCAGTTTGCACCTGAATGCTGTTGCCCTGGGTTGAAAGCTTCTAAAGGTGTTTTCTCCCTTAAGTGATGCGCCAATCACAATGGGGCTTTGAAAAGATTAACAATGCTCCAGATCTCACTGGTGGAGGATAGGGTGGTCTGTCTGTCCTGTCTGTCACCTGTACGTACCTGCAGCCCTTCAGAAGCAAAGAGTTAGCAAATAGTTTGTTGTGCTCATGGTAAAATCTTGCAGACCTGAGTATCTGTCTATGCAAGGCCTGCAGATGTGGCACAGGAGCACAGCAAGCTCATGGCTTCCAATGAATCCTCCCATGCAGCAGACACCCAAGAGATCACAGCAGATACCCATCAGGTACCTAGCATGTGTTGTGCCTTCCACCTTCTTTCACTCCTACCCCAAGGTGATGATCTCCTGCTCTCTCCTCTTCACCTCCAATATCCATCTCCATGTACACCCCACCAGCTGCCTCCTCCCTGACTGCACGCCTTGATCCAGTGCCTTGGCCCCAGATGTGTGGAGCCCCACAGAACCAAGCAGGCTCTGCCCAGGGGCCTCACCACGCTCTGCCAAAACTTCTTACTTTGGCTTTAACAGCCTCCTAAAACTTCCACCAGCCATTAGGCATTAAGTGCCCACCCCCAACCGTGGTTCACCTGACATCCTTGAACACCCCTGCTCATGGGAGCTGCTGCAGCCCAGCTGCCCGGGGCTCAAACACAGCCCAACGCCCTTTTGCAGCTACGCACACAGGAGCCTTCAGAGCTGAAGAACAGTCAGTATTTATTGGCAGTGCTGGCTTCAGGGCCGTTATGTCTCAAAGGGAAAAGACCAGGTTCTGCACCTGCAGAGGTAAAAATGACTCGCAGATTGTCTCCTAAAGGATTCTCCTAAAGGTCTCTCCAAGGAGGTTTCTCACCCTGGCAGCACTGTGTTCCTGAAGAACACATCAGAAAGCTGGGTGGGTTGGTAGTGTAACCAAGGATGAAAGCATTTCTGTATAGCTGAGTCTCCCGAGTCCCAGCCCTGGCAGCAGTGCCACTGCTGAGCTCCTGGTCTTCCAGTGATCCCCTCTCTCCCGCGCCCAGCCGGCCTGTTCATTTAGCACTGAGTGAAAAATCAAACACTGAGGCCCTTTGTTTTGCAAATCTGCAACACAAACAGGAGTCTTTGCAAAGACCAGTGCACTTGCACGCCCACCGTGGGCTTTGTGAGCACCTGAAACCCTCTCCTGACATGGTGCTCCACAGGAGATGTAAGGAGGCATAATCCCAAATGAAGTCATGCAAGGAAATTATTTTTTTTTCCCCCTTTACATAAGGAGCTGCCACAGTGCTCCTGAGAAATAGATATCCAACAGCAAGCTGCAGGCAGTGTGAGATGACAGATACATGTTTAAATAATGTCTTTATTCCAGTTCAGCTGAAAAAATAATTATTGAATTTGGGTCTTAAGCCAAGAAGTACCTTTGTTTCTGAGTGCTCATTGACTGAAACATCTTGTGCTTTCAGCTGGATTCTAATAAAGACATTACATTACCCTTCACGCAGAGTATTAAAATAGTATCTGTATTTGGGAGGACAGGAATTTAGAGAGTGACCTTAATGTTTCTTGAGATTTGAAGAATTTCACCCAGCCTAAAGAAACTCCTATTTCTAAACTCAGGGATTTCTGCTAGAACAGGAAGTTTCTCTCACATTGTTATCCAGCAAACGAGCTCTGGATTATATTTAGCTCCATTCATTCAGCACAATGAAAAGTAAGACTCCAGCCAATTTCCTTAAGCAAGTTTATTAATAAGCAGTGGTTGTTTGGTGGCTGGGCATGTCTCGGTGCCTAGGGAAGGTGGTATATGCAGCACAACCCCCCTCCCTCCCCTGAACAAGGTTCCCAGTGGATTTGACCATTCAAAGCACTTTAAAACGTTTACTGGGTACCTGTGCAAGCCTGGAAGCCTGAAAGTTGTCCCAACCCTGCTTCCAACCCTGTGCTGGTCATTCATTCTGGCTGGCCCATGCACCACTGGAGCTGCAAACAAACCATCAAGGGCAGTTTAGTAGCTTTTAAGCTAAAGGTAAATAATCTTTTAGGGGCTCCTAACTACAGGATTGAGGCACGTCTGTGTAAAACCACTAACTCTGCAGCTGCTGAGCTGGAGGAAGCCACACTCACTGCAGATACTGCAATAACAGCAAAGATTCCCAGCTTATGGGAGCACGTGTTGAAGCCACACACAAGTCCGGAGCTTGGGTCAGTAAGGTCAGCTATAGCCTGGCTGTAATTCCTGGCTTCATCCTTTGCTTTCTGTGTATCTAAAGACAAATCACTTGGGCTGTGTCTTTGCTAAGAGCTAGAAAACAGACTTACCTGGTTTTATGCATGACAGACTTCATAGCCTATAGCTTTTCATCCATGTTGCTGTCTGTCACTTGATTTCAAAGTATCTGTAAATGTGTTTAGGATGTGCTGAGCTCAAAATATCACCTGCCTGTGCCCAGCTGATTTAGACTGTATGACCTGAAGTTCAGGCTTGCCCTAAAGGAGCGAGGTCCCTACCACCCACCTTCATGTGCAGCTCTCAAGGGGCGAGGTCTGGAGCTGCGTATCCCTACAACACTTTCAGCAGTGGGATACGCTTCCCTTGAGGCCCTGAGCAAAAGTCAGGCACTATGAAGTGTTGTTTTTTTCTGGGACAGTAAAAACTAGTTGCTTTCATCCCACTAGAGAGTGATGGTGCGGAAGGAGGTGGAGGTGATCTTCTCTGTGGTTCTTCAGAAACAAAGCAGAGCAATATGTGGCTGTCCTCCAGCCACCTAGAAGCCATCGTAGGATGACTTTCCAGGTTAAGGGAACAAGGGAAGAAAGGACCTGGGAAGCATTATGTGCCATCCACAACTCATCACAGGTAGGGGTCAAATGTAGAGGAAGGATTAATGTTAGCTTAAATTCTCCCTAAAAATCATAGATGTTCATGTACAAGAAAGAAAAATTATCTGGTGCTCTGGAAACCAAACACCAGTCCTGGGAAGGTGGTAGTCAGCGCGGTCATAAGTCCTTTACTCAACAGCTGGAGCAGATGTTCCGTCAGTGCCCACCTTGCCTGCTTCAGTGCCCATCAAGTCAGCAATTGTGGCACTGAGACTTCCCAAAGCTCAGCAGTGTGCATCTTTCAGCCTACAAACTCAGGCATCGCTGTGAGGCTCATGTTTCAGCCAGATCTGGAAGATCTTGGCAAAAAGGACTGCAAATAGACTTCCTTTTTCCTAAGGACAGCTGAGACTGCGTGCCATCAGAGCACAGCATTTTCAAAAGAGGCAGGGAAGGCCACCTAAGCCAGTCAAGCATGTTATAAAAACACGTTATAGAAGTAATAAAATATTAAGCCACAGAATTTCTTCACATTTTAGCAATTTTTATGTATGTGTATGGTTGGTACCGCTTTGTTATTCCTGCCAAGCACTCAATTAGCACTTCAGTTAATAAGATGTTTTAATGGCTGTTAAATTAATCAACAACTCTGACACTGCTTTCCAGTGTTTTCCAAGGGAAAGATATTCTTTCAGCCCAATTCCTATGTTATCATTGCCACTAATTACTTGTGTTTATTCTCTTTACTACGCTTATTTGATTTCATTTGAAATTAGATGCAGTGATAGGGGACGTAATTTGGTATTTTTCTCTAATGTGCTGAATAGATGAGGATTAGAGCTCCACAGCTATGAGAAAATGAGTCCTCATAAGCATTTGTTCAAACAGAAATCACAGAGCCTTTTTTGACAACTGTCATACCCCCTTTGATTTGCTCTTCATCAGTGCTTTTGAGAGTTTCTTCACGGAAAGCTTTGCCAAAACAAAAGTATCGCTAGGAGAGGTGAAAACATGTAGTAGCCCAGAAGTACCTGTGAAAATGTTTGGATTGACATGTGTCACAGCTGTTTGGGGTTTTTTTTTTCTGGTGGTCTGACAACGATCCAGGCAGAGAAAAAACAATATTTTGGGGGTTAGCTCATCAGTCACTCAAAACAGCTAGTGTACTATAAATAGAAGGAAAACATCCAGTAAAAGCAATATGCAACGTGTCCCAAACCCCAGGGATTTAGAATTGTTTCATCCTGAAACATTAAAAGAACAAAAGAAAGCACATGATCTGTGGGCAGTTCACAGCTCTGCCCTGACTGGGGTGCTGAGGATGACGGTCTCCTACCCAGGCTGGGAGCAGGGGCGGTGAGCGATCGGGTTGTTGTAGGTCTCGGTCTGAGATATCTCCCTGGCTTCGTTCAAACTGATGTTTCTGCTCTGAGTGGAATAGCCTAGGGCTGGAGCTGTGCTGGGAGAAATGAAAAGCTTTCATAAAATTATGTCATGTGCTGAATGTGCCAGCTTGTCATGTAATAATAGCTAAAACTTTCTGTAATTAAAACAACTAGCTAGTTATGGTGTCTGACTATGATCAAAGCTCTTTTGTCTGCTTTGACAGTTGGCACATGTGAAAGATTTTGGCTTACATGGAAAAGACTGTTGTGGTTTTTCTCCTGGTTTTAAATGGCAAGAAACATACATCTCGGATTATCCCTAAACTGAAAGAAAACACTAACGGGAAACTGAGAACCAGAATGTGCATGACGTAAAATGTCTACGATTTCTGGCAGAAGCAGCTCCCCTACCCGGCCACCATGCCTTCCGAGGCTTCGACCCACTGCTGCAATGCAAACACTTGAGCTGTGTCATTTCGTGTTTCCTCAGAGATGGGAATAAAGCTCTTGAGAACATTCCCAAATGTCCTTCACTGCCTTTTTAAAATCAGAATTGCTTTTGCATAACAAGTATTTGTCTGAATTGTGACAAACCAATTGTCTCCCATTAGAGGAATTTTTTTCAGTACTTTGGATTGTAATTGTTTTGAGACATTTTAGGGATAAAAATGACCTTTCCATGTTCATGCCTGGTATCCGTATTAGAAAACAGAGGGCTTGATGAGTAAATATAAACTGCTTCTGCCTTCAAATTCCTCTTCATCTCAGAAGAGCTAATCCAAAATTCCTTTGCATCCCTGAAAACATCTACTTCCACTTAGAAGTCTCTGGGAGGATAAATATGAAGAAGTTTTACAAAAAACCAGATGTGAACTGATTGGCTGAGGAACACCAGCCAATAATACGTTTTAAACATTGTATTAGGCAACACAACAGCATCTAAGGGACGTGGCCAGCAGAGTGTATTGCTAAGCATTGGGATTTTTCCATCCCTTCTCCTGAAGTTCTGAGGTACATTGTGTGAAGATTTGCTTCTTCCTTATCACGTGTGCAGTCATGCCTTTTTTTTTTTTGTTGTTTCCTGTTACATCAAATCATGTCCTGCGAACTCAGGCTGAATATTCCCCCAAATTCAGCTATGTTTGGTGTGGGTTGTCTTCTTATCTTGGTCATGGCTGGCAGAATAGGTTCTACCTTCATGTCACTTTACATGCAAGTGTGCCTACACCCTCTTGCTTCTGACCAAAGATTTTTCTATCTTTGCAGCTTATCAGACATGACAGGAAATCTTTATTTCTCTTTATTTAGATATCCGTCTAATGAACTGGTCTTCAGCCATTTTGGACCACCTCTGCCTCAGAGGGCAGGACTTCACTGTCAATGGCCAGAGTCCATCAGTCTTCAGTCTGTATGGTCCTTGGAGTAATTCCAGATCCATGGCTGGTGCCTCTGGACCCAGAGCAGACTGCAGAGCATGCAGGATGCACTCATCACTGGAGGTTTAGCCAACAACGACTGCCAAATCCTGCTGACCTCTGTGAGGATCTCCAGCGGTTTGTATCTTGGTAATGGCCCATGTCAGACTGCACCTTCTCCACTTCTAATCTTGGTTCTATATAGTACTATTTACAGAATGACCCATCCTCATCTCCTCTTGCGTGTGTGACAGTTGGTCTCCTGGTGTATGAGGAAGAGATGCTTCCCGAGTGTGGAGACAGCCATCCAGAATGCTCATATGATGTGCTTGTGTGGTCATTTCAGTAGCACAAGACCTTTGGTCATTACAGAAACAAACCTTCACCTCAAACATGATGAACCACAGCACTATACAGGCTGCAGGCAAAGGTATCATCAGCATATCCAGGGACATTGCCTCCAGGTGACAACAGACAGAGTTACCATTATAGGCAATACCAATGAGCAATGTGCTGTGACATTCTCCCATCCCTGGCAGAAAGCTGTTGACCTATGGAGCTTTCCTATTAGATTAATTTTTCTACAGCTCACCTTCAGCAAATGCTTTTAATTGACAGCCTGACTGAGCTGCCTCTCATGGAAGATGAGCGCTAGCATCTTGTAGGCCAGTTTCTTGGGCTGGAGACATTTGGAAAGAAGGAGTTTTACTGCACATGTCAATGAAGAAGAGTTGAATCTGCTGTCCCCCCCCAAAAGAAAAGAAGAGGTCAAAGGCTTTGGCTGGGCCTGTTTCTACTCCTAGGTCTGACTGCTTAAATGTGGCCACCTTGATCCTAGTACAGGGTTTTCCATTGCCTACAAAGAGGTCTGTGGAATGCCATCTCCCTTCGGTGGTCTCCCCATGCAGAGGTCTAGATCCAGGCTTACCCCCAGCCCCTCACAGATGCACATGCCTGGTACTCTCTGCAAAGGAACTTCTCACCAGTAGCAGAAAGGAGCAAGAAACATTTACCTAGCACAGTACACTTCACTTTCAGTTGGTGATCTTATGCTAAAGGTGAATGCCATCAGTGTCTGCTGTTGCTTAGTCAGGGTCCATATGCAGTCTCAAATGGATGGAGCATTACCCCTCCATCCTGAGCTCTCATAAATGGTGATGCATATTATCCCTTTGTCTCTGGTACAGGCAAAAGGGAAGGGTCCCTCACCAAAATCCCCATCTTACTGAATGTTTGTCTACTCATTGCCTGAACATGCATGTTGACTATACATGTACATCTAACCTTGCTAACCATAACCAGCCTCTCTTTTTGCACACACAGGCTTCTGTGGAGGTCTCTTGAGCCCTCAGGGATTCATTTCACTTAATGATAGAACAAAAGATTTCTGTTACTGCTTATTGTAGTTTGAAGTGTTTCTCAGTATTGTATCGTCTCACACCAAGACACGGTTAAGTAGGAGAAAGATGGAAGCTGTATTTTGAGCTGGGCATGGGAAAACTAGACTGTAGTTTGCATGGTTGTACAAGGTACAGGAATCCACAGTCCAGTTTAACACTTTCTGAAGCTAGGAAACTAGAACAGAAAGGTTCCCTGAAACCCAAAAGCTGAATAAAATGTTACTATTTTGCACCATATAAATTCTTATGCGATGTGAGCATTGCACAGTTAGGCTGATGCAGTTCTGGTGGGCAAGACTAGGAAAATGGTATCTTCTGTGTTGGTAACTGGACTTTTTCTGATATCACTTTCTTTACTGATGCTTACCTTTTTTTGATGGAATGCAGCATGTATATATATTTTCATTCATTTTTCTGTGTGCACCTACGTATGTGTTTATATACACAAACACAAGACACATGGCCTGAAGGACCTGCCTATGTCTGGACAATTTACATTTGAATTCTAAACTCTGCTTCTGTTAACTTTCACTTTCAGTACTGATTAATGGACTTTTCACAGCAGAAGAATTATCTCAGCTTCAACTCAAGGCATCAAGGACCATCAACACTGTCCTCAGAGCGCTTGGATTTTCATGCATCTCCTCTACTTGAAAAAGAGAACAGAAAGTCTCCAAAACTAAGAGATATCAAGAGATGAGATCCTACTGCAGAAGGGACAGACAGGCCCCCTAAAACCGAAAAGACTTTGTCTAGAACCACGAGACTGTGTGGAGGCAGGTGGACCAGAGCTACACACTGTTTCTTGAAAGACACGGGTCCAAACCTCAAAGGACTCCAAAAGCACTAAGTACCCCCAGAAGGAGAAAGGCATTCAGGTATTTATTACTTTTCAGAGATGTTTCTATTATTTGCTGGACTTTAAGCAAAGGTGACTTTAAGAAGTTGCTCTGCAGAACCTTCGTGTTCATGTCCACTGAGTCACCACACACAAGTTCATGGGAGGGTGAAACTGGGAAGAATCCAGATGTTTGAAAGCACATTGGCTCAGGTGGAGCTGCTGGTAGCATCCACAGCCTGAGAGTTAGATGGACCTGTTATAAAGGACCCAAATAAACAAAGGATTTCTAAAACACGTAACATTACTTTTAAACAAAAGCAGATGTATAACTTTAGGGGAATAAAAAATTACATAAAAGCTTAATACCTAAATCTCAAGAGCATACTCCCATGGAAGTCACTAAAGTGAATGAAATATAAACCCCCCAGATAATATCATAAACATGAAGAATTCCTGCAGGGAGGGATCCTGAGGTGCTTTGCAACTGTGAAACAATACAGAGAAGACTAACAATTATCAGTTTGTAGTGAACTGGGGTCTTGTCTTCTGGAAACCCCTGCAGAAAGGAATGGGGTAGGTTTCCCAGATGAACACAAAGTACTGCTGGTTCTATATTCCCCTCCTCCTGGGCATGAATAGTTTGAGAATCTTCTACCAGCTTTTTCAGTAAATCCTTCCTCTACTACACGTGTAGTTCAATCTCTCCTGCTCCTTAGCTGAGCATGGTCTTATTTGCCTGTAAAATATGTGGCTCAGAGGGCATTAGCTATGCTTTAAGGGTTTCTTTTTCAAAATCTTTCATCAAAATAAGTATAGTTTGCCCAAATAAAATGATGGGTCAGTGGCAAAGCACCTGTAATGAACATGGTAGCAAATGGTACTGTGGTCCATGCTACCTTGTGATAGAAAAAGCAGAGTAAAGGAACTCAGTTGTGTCCTTCCACCCCTGCCTTCCACAGCCAGCTGTACTGTGGCATTTCTCCAGCTCCTGGCAAAGTATCTCCCACCCAGACAATTGTGAATTTGTTTCACGTGGTTGGAAAGCGCTGGAGAGACAGGTCAGCCTGTTAATGCTAAACCCAACAAATAAGAAATTATCTGCATATAAATATAGTTTATGCTTTTCCAGTCGAAAGGAAATCCCCTTATCAGCTCAGTCTCACAGGAAAACAACTACGGACACCGTGAGCTGAGCCAAGTGCCCTTGCTGAGTGGAATCGTTGGCCTGCCCTGGCAACTGAATCCATGCCTTTATGGCCCTCTGTGGAAGGAGTTTTACCATACCGTGTAAAATAAGTTGCCAGACAGAGCTGTTGAAGTGGCAAGTGGAGCACGGAGATAGCACATGGCTGTTTTGCTCAGCCAGATACTGGGAACTGACGCTGAGAGAAGATGAGAGGTTGGAGTAGATTTGTTGGGTTAAATGCCATTTTTTTCCCTTTTAAGTGGATTTCAGCCTTGCTGAGACTGAAATCAATGAAAATGTGGCTATTAAATTTAAAGAAAGTAAGCATCAGTAAAGACTTTTCCTTGTTTCCTGAGTCTTCAAATTGTAGTTTTTCCTCCCTTCTCCCCTTCTATGTATTTTCATCTCAAGATGCACTGGGTCAAAGTCATTAAGTCCTTAGACAGATGAAGACTATGGAAATACATATGGGATAAAATATTTTAATCAAAAATAACCAACCAAACAAAACAACCTGAAGTTCTCTTCTGCAGTAACAGAAAACTATCTTAAAAATGAGAAAAATGCCACCAAAACTGACAAAAGCCCCAAAACAGTTACAAGGATTACAGGGTGGCAATGCTGCATTAATGGTTGGACTTGATAATCTTCGAGGTCTTTTCCAACCTAAATGATTCTCTGATTCTCTGATGCCCTGGTTAAATAGCATGCTCAGAAATTCATCACAGCCACATACAGAAGTAGACAGTCATGCATATGGTTGTCAGGAAGCATGGGTCAACCCCTTTCCTAAGTAACCTCCAGGAAAGACATATTTTTCAATCATGGTCAGAAAGGTAGTTTTTTACTTCAGAAGAGCAAGGATGTGTCTGATAGAAACAGAACTTGGCAGCACCCACTACTGGGCTCTATGCATGTCCCACACAGGGCTTGAAATAGAAACTTTCTCTGCCGTCAGCCTGGTCCAACAGACTCGGTGTAAGAGCAGAAAGTGGGAGCTTGCTCTCCCGGTGCTCCAGTAAGCTACCTCCTTGCCAAGGCTGTGCTCTCTGAGGATTGGGCAAGTGCAGGCAAAGAGCAAGCCTTGCTACTCATACAAATTCCCAGTGGCCCCAGCAGGATGATTTTTACAAGCAGCTATGGTGAGTCCTTCTGTCTTTCTGGGATGACTCCATGCTTCATAGTGATCCCAAAGATCCTGCACCAAGAAAAGCAGCCCTCACCAAGAGCAGCTGAGGAGGGAAGGAGCAGCAACTAAGTGGATTGGAAGGAAAAATGAGCTGATAGCATCTTCAAGTTCTCCTTCAGCTATTGCTTACAGTGCAGTCTTGAGCAGGAAGCATCGAGCAGGAATGCTGTCTTGCCCAAGCAAGGGGAGATGGTTCCTGGCTCCCCGGGGGACTCCAGCAGGAGCCATGGCCCAGCAGCATCACCTGCCCCAGGCACTGACCTGCCTGCAGGTAAGAACAAGGCTTGTGTGACGTTTTCAGCATCGCTGGTCAAATCCTCTGGGCTGGCAGAGCATCATTCTCCCACCCTTATCCCACTCCAATCACCAGAATTTGTTTTCCCCAGTTACAGGAGCCCAAAGAAACAATTGTTATGTCTGGTTTCCACTGGAACATAGCATCATTTTCCTGACCGCATGAGGTCGGTTAAAGTTCTTGAGTTTTGTTGTGGAGGCTTTCTCCACAGAAGTGGGGGTGTTAACCACGGTGGCATGGCACAGCTCCAGCTCCGCTCCCACCACTCTCTCGCCTTGCTTTGGCAGCTGGGGCAGGGCAGCCCTGCACTGTTTAAACAGCTGCCTTCTTTCATCTGGGAGGTGCCTGTCCTTCAGTTCTGGGAGAAGAGCTCATCTTCTGGATAGTTTGCATAACAAATAACATTTGTCAGCTGAGATCTGCCTGGTGAAAGATCACTATTTACAAGTGGGTGGTGAGTGTTTTGAGGCTGGAATACTTGAACCACTAAAATCTAAGCTGCTAGTGGGAGTGAGCCTGAAGGTGGGCTGATTTCACAGGGTAGGTTTAGAAGGAGTGTCTTTTGCATTCAGCACGGAGGTAGAAAGTGGAGCTGCTGTGTAAGGAGGGATTCTTTAGCTCTTAACAGACTTCATTCAGTTGTTCCAATGAAATAAATACATCCGCCTTAAACAATTGAAAGAGGTATTTACTGCCTGTGGTTTAACAACTGTACTAAGTCAAAGGGACCAGTCAACTAGAGCCTTATAATTCTTTTTTAAAGAGAGAACGAGAGAAAAGAAAGAGACGACAATGCAGTATTTATAATAAAGATGAAATGAGTGGAACTCAATGGCGCCAGCAGCCCCGGAGCTCCTGCTGCTTGGGCTAATGCATTTTGCATTAGCACGTCTGGATATCTGGCACTGGAAGGTCCTGAAAATGCTTTTACAAAATAGCAGCATTCTTACAGCAGTGGCATTTCTTCCAAGCACCACCAGCAACCGGTGCAGCTGGGATGGGCAGCCCCTGCAGCTGACTGAATCACCATGATGGTTTCAGATGACCCAGACCTGTTTTCTGTTTGCCTTCTTGCAGCCAGTTGCTTTTTGCCCTGCTCACCTCTGCACATTGGTAAGCAGCTGCACCAAAAGGGCTGACACCCCACAGGGCACCTGCTCAAGCAGGGGTGGGTATACGGGGAACCATCCCTGCCTGGGAGATGGGCAGGATCCCCACCTTCTCAGGTTATAGTGGGGGGCTACTGGGCAGCTAGACATCACGGTGAACACCTAACCACAAAATTAGATCTGTAAGTAGCTTTGCTTTGCATTGGCTAAATAAATAACATCTGTGTTACAAGAACCCCTAGATCTGTATCCCATACTACTCTGCTACTCCAACAGCTAATCTCATATTTGCGTTGGAAGCAATACAAAATCCTCCAAGGAATTAAAAGTCAGCAACTGCATGTCACCAGAACAATTTATTTTTCATTCTTTCCCCCGACAGACTGAAGAGATACTTGACTTATTTCTTTCTGAAACCTGTGTTTGAAAAGCTTTGCATTTCTACATCCTCCCATAAACCTGCAGAATGACATTAGCAGTAATGAGCAAAGCCCAGCAGCATCCCAGACAAACTCTGGGGCAAGTGGAAAGACCACCCAGGTGTAGGTGTCATCACAAGCAGATAGCAAACGGTGCCCTCTTTTTAATAACTATGATAATAGAAAGGGGAAATTCAGCACTTCAGGGTTTTCTTTTGGCTTTGACATATACAAATGATTTCTTGTCCGAAGAAATGAATGATACCAGAATCTAGTCTCAGTAATTCATAAAACATAGACCTTGGATGTTTGGTTTTCTTTCGGCCTAAGCCTCTCTCACACAAGGTTATCTCTGCACAGAAGCAGCACATCAGTCTGAGGGGGAAAACGAAAGTGGTGTTAGAGGCTGCCAAAAAGCGCGGGAACAAGTCAGTGAAGAGTGGGGCAGAGAGAACGAAATAAGTTGATGAAGTTGTCCAGACTGCTGTATGCTTGAGTCTAGCTCAGAACAGGACTTGCTTCTTCCAAAATTAAGGCTGTTCTCAGCCTCTGACCCCCAAATGATGGAGCAGCAGGACTGGGGTAGCAGCTGCAAGCTCTGGCACTCTGATCCCTGCCAGCACTGAACCTCGTGTTCATGGGCAAATTACTTTTGGCCTGCTTTTTCAGCAACCCCTCTTGTTCTCAGTACGACATGTTTGTGCTGAACTCTCCAAAATCTGCTCTTGATATCTTGACCTCAGATATGGGAAATACTTAATAGACTGATGGGAAGTGGGCAAGGTTTGGTAGTTACCACAGCGCAGTGCCTAGAAGCTGTTCAGCGGTGTTCAGTCCAAGCCACGCTGCTTTTTGCTGTTAACCTGCTTGCATGCCGTAAGTCAAGTGTGTTGACTTCACCCAAACTGGAGGATGAACATAAACTAACACCTACCTATGCTTTAAGATGACCTGATGAGATGTACCTTGCAACGGGCAGGCAAAGGCTTTCGGAGAGAGGGACGGTATCACAACAGAAGACTGAGCTGTGGAGATAAATTAGGTCTTCAAATACCACAAGTGGCAATAGCTCAGCACCTGGGATACTGAGCCAAAGGGAAAGTCTCCAAAGCAGGCAGAGCTCCAAGATCATGACTACCCACATTAAGGTTGTTGAGGCGGGTCAGGATACAGCTGGGATCTGGAGGTGAGGTCTGGACTGAGGTTTTGACTTGACTTGTTGCTAGTCAGAAGAGTTCCCTGAGGCAAATGTCTTACACTGAGTAACCTCCAACTCAGGTTTCCAATGCATCTTAGAGCCTGGATTGGTGTCCAGGAGGAATGTGAAGTATTTAGCAGTGCGGACGTTGCCTGTTTCCAGGAGGATGTGCCGCTGGCCTCGCTCCACAGGTTCCCTGGGGATGGGCTGAGCTTTAACTTAAAGCTGCTGGAAGTTTTGCAGTCTGTTTCAGAGGAAGACTGGACACCCTTGAAGTGCAGAAGGAGCACATCAGGGCAAAGTCCTCCACTTCTTTCGGCAGAAAAGCCAAAATACTCACTCTGAAAGTGAGGCTATAGAAAGCAGCACTTGGAGCCAGTTCTGGTCTCTTGGGAAGCAAGAAAGCCCCTCGTGTCACTGCCCTAACACAACCTCGGCACAACGTTCTAGTGGGATGCATTTCAACTCTTTTTTTCAAGCATCAATGCTTTTTTTCCTATCTCCCCATCCCCTGCATGACTACCTCTTTGCCTTCTTTCTAGCGCAACCACTGTCTCAGAGAGTCTGAGCTGCCACTCAGCCTGAAAGGAGAAGCGGCTGTGGAGGAATATGACTTGTGACAGGTAATTCTGATTTATGCCACTTGGTGCTATCGCACAGGGATTTGGAAACAACGTGTCCCAGTGCAGCCACGTGTGTTTTGCTGTCTGCTGTTCTGTGAAGCCTGGAACAGCTTAAGGCTTGGTATGTCTCCTCCTCCGCTCGAAGCAGAGTATCCTGCTATTGCTAAAAGGCATTTTGACGACATGAATAAAGTATTATCCTTCCTGCAGGGGATTTCAGCAGCGAAACGTTTGGAGTTACTGGCCCATGCTAAGTAGATGTGGCAACAGGCTGTGCTATGGGATTTTTAGTTTCCCACCTTTGCTCCTCACAGTTTACTGGGTGAGCTGGGGGCAGCTGGTTTCCCTTCCAGGTAGTGCTTGGAAGAAGCAACAGATCTGGGAGTGGAAGGTCTTAGGTGTCACTTGCTGTTTCCTCAGCTTGAAGAACAGTAATGTATGGCCTTGGTAAATAATCAGTCCCAAATAATGCCCTATTATTAAATTGGCCTCGAGACAGCAGGAAACCCAATGGTGTGATGGATCTGTCACTCAGCTCAGAAATGACCCACGTGGATCCCACCAGGGAATGGACACTGCACAGGAAGGGAAATCTCTGAAATGTAGCTCCCTTAGAGATCTGAGAATCACCTGAGGAAGAATTTTGAAGAAGCTTAGAAGAGCAGAGCAGTGAGAAATCTGTATGGACGAGATCTCATGTGACCCCATGTGGATGTGCACCTCTGCAAAGGAGGCACAAAACAGGGCTACTTGTTGCATGACATGTCTGCATGTAGCTGTACCCCGAAAGCAGGGGAGCACTGCACTGAGCCTGGGCACTGCTGTGCTCTTGGGTGGTTGCCCAGTCAAGTGGCCACTTTGTGAAGCTTTGGCAAGCCAGCAGACTCCACGTCCCCAGTCCCGAGCACTGAGGCAGGGACTCTGCCCTCCCAAGTGCACTGCAGATGATGTGATCCGACTGTCAGAGGACGTATTCAGTTGTAAGTAGGTGCTGGCTGCAAGTGCAGCCCCAGCTTGGGGTCTCCCTGCTTTGGGGTAGGTCACTGTGTTACCTGATGTGTCTCTTTTTACGTTGGTTGGTTGTTTGGGGTTTTTTTTAATGGTTTTTTGCACATATTTTCACTGTGATGTGCTTTGCTAATGCAGTCACGTGTGAAAAGCAGTCAGGCTATAATACAGAAAAACAGGAAAGCTCTTTAATCTTAAGGTCATGAGAATGACACTTGACCTAGCAAAGCTACTTGTCCAGTTGATTTACTTCTAATATACTTCTTTTTTTCTTCAGTACTGACAGTGTTTCCAGCCCTTGAATGTCCGCAGTGTCTCCAGCTGTGAAGTTTTAGATGAGTGATGGGTCAAGGTAGGTATCGAGGGGACTGCAATGAACTAACAAGTGATACCATCCCCGAAGAGCTCAGGACTTGCTCTTGCTCTTTCCATCCATTTCTTCTTTTTTTTCCTGACGTACGTTCAAAAGCCCCTTAAACAAATCAGTGGTTTTTT
Source organism: Todiramphus chloris collaris (assembly GCA_025345505.1). Taxonomy (NCBI): domain Eukaryota; kingdom Metazoa; phylum Chordata; class Aves; order Coraciiformes; family Alcedinidae; genus Todiramphus; species Todiramphus chloris. Next base: position 34,466,036 of record JANVCC010000035.1, read on the forward strand.
GTTCACTGCTTGATTTTCTTCAGCTAGTGAATATTAATTCCTGTATTGGGAAAAACAATTGGAATAATGCAAATAGATCCAAATAACAGCTGCAAATTAAATGATGCTCTAAGTACTTTATAGGAAATAGAGCAAGGAAAAAACATTAATTTTAACACCCGAATTCATTGTATAAGCAGAACCAACAGGCTGAAGACTGGAAGGAGTATTAAAAGTTGGAATGACCCTAAATCTTGGGTCATGCAAATTGAGCTTTGGAAAACTGTTGCACATGTATGCTGTGCTCTAAAAATCACACTAGTGACCCTGTAAGAACACTCAGTGGATCAGCTTCCCAAAATCACATAGGAAAGTCTGTTATCAAAATATATCACTTCAGAGCACAGCTACAAGTCACAGTCGTGTCTTCTGGAAGTCTCCAAACCTAGGCTGAACTTTACAATGGTGCCTAGACTTTATAAGTGCTTTCACTTCTGATTTACAGGAGAGGATCACCCTTGCACGGGGTATAGCTCACCCTACTCTGGCAGTGGACCAAGCCAACTTACATTTGGCATGAACAGGGAATGGGTACGGGAGAGGAATGCCATCTACATCCTGCTCTGCTGCCTCCTCACTGCCCTGTCTCGCCAAACTCCAAGAATGCCATTTTGCAACCTCAGACCACATGGAGCTTTTCTACAGTTGCATTGCATGCGAGGAGCAGAAACCTCCTGTTTCAAACTCCTGCATTATCAGAAAACTTCTAGAGTTTCTCAGGCATTCATCCTAAATGCACAATCCCTCTGATTGAGTGAGAATGCCTGGCAGCAGGATCGGGTTTTATCCAGCACCAGGTACACTGATAAGCCTCCCCGATCAGTCGCCAATCTCTGCTTGGCGAAAGCACTCCCTGCAATACTTTTACTGAAGCTATTTTTAAATGACAGTATGATATTTTGTTTTCTTTTGCTCACTTATCAATGGAAGAATGGGCTGTGCTACGTGTCTGCTCCAACAAGAAACTTCCAGTTATTTTCCAGCCCATACCAGCTGGGATGGAGGCAGGGCTGGAGAAAGTGCTGGTTGTGGGCAGGGTGAGCCCTCGAGGGAGCAGTGGCCCTGCAAACCTCTGCCTGTCGAGGTCCCCCATGTCCAGCTGTGGGAAAAGCCTTCTGTGTTTCTTCAGACTCCAATGTTGTTGCTACTTTGGGCTCCTTTTCACAATTTGTGTTGCTCTACGTTTAGCTGAGCTGGTACTTGCATGAATGTTGGGGTTTTGATTGGTTTGCATTTTGTTTGGGGTTTTTTTTCACTTGAATTGCACTAGATTTTAAAGAAATTCTATTTTTAGGTTTAGGTTCTGAATGGCTTCAAAGTGTGAGCATCTAAAAATTGAAACATAAACCTAAGATGCCCAAATGGCAATTGTCACTGTGCGGACAATTCACATTTCATCTTGTCAAACAGCTTTCTCAGATGGAGCTGTAACTGGTTCCAACTCTTTGTCCAAGCCCCTGGACACTGCTGTTCCCCATGTTCTATGATGGGCTTTACATTTAATTTCTCTCAGTAATGCATTACAGAGTGACACTGGCCATTTTCCACCCCCTGGGGGATTCTTCTGGCTGAAGGAAATATAAAATGCCTGCTGGAATTTTGTTGATTCCCAAGCCCTCCACACTAAGCACTGTTAGATGACAGTTGTCCCACAGTTTTATACCAAGTTTTTCTAGCCCATCAAATTCAGACATGAATGGCTCACAGTAGATAAAATCCTACTGAGAAATATGGATTGTCTGCGTGTGTGCAGCTATTGGGCATAAAACATGCCTAATTCAATCCTGGAAAATTACATTCCTTGGTTTTAAGTCCTCTGTTTGTACATGGGCCCAAGATTTCTGGTTTTACGCCTTTGAGTAATCCCAGGATTCATTTCACTGCCTTCTCTTACATATAATATGTACAGTACTGCCTCCCTGCAGGGCTAATCCCATAGAGTTCAGCAAAAGTATTGCTCAGGTAGCTCAAGTACCTTTCTGTCTAGGAAACAGTGCTGGAACCAGTCCTACAAAAGGTGCCGGTCTCTGAGGTCAGTCCTAGGACCAGAATTAGATCTTTACTAAAATTTTCTGTCCTGACAAAGCAGCTCCAGCAGCTGCAGCAAGAGGGAGAATTGCATCCTTGCTTAGCCTGAGCTCTGCCAATTCCCACCCATCATTGAGGCTGGGTTTTTTTCTAATTGCAGAATCCAGTAGAACTGGATTGAAACCAACATGCTTATTTTCCCATTGAGAATCTGACTGATATTCTAAAATCTCTGAAATTTTCTAGTTTGTAATGCAAAAGCCATTGGGAAGATCAGATATACTTTGATGGGGAAGATTTTAAAGATATATTGGATCCTAATAATTTCTGCTAGATTTGGTTAAGATTCCTGAGGCAATAATAATGGAAGCTGTAAAAATACAGCTTATTCATCATGGTTTTACGTCAGGAGTTTGCCGCTCTAATTATTAACTAGCCTGCTGCATTATCTATGAAAATTGCTCTGTAATATTTATGAAATGTGACCTTTGTTAATTCAATGTTGCAAAGTGTTGGATTCATTCTATTTGCAAGTGGAACAGATTTCCAAATCATTCTGCAATTAGTACAGTTTGATCTAACCAGCCTATCTCTGCATGGGGTAGCCTTCTACTGAAACAGCAGGATGGCTGTCAGAAATGAAATGTATTTTCCATACGGCTGAAAGTAAGGCTGTAACACCTGCTTGCACTACATCATCTTTGGCAAAGGGAATTGCTGAATGAATATTCCCAATAAAGAAAAACAGTAACCAGACTTAGAAATCTTTTTGTTATGAGAAATAACTCAATTAAGAAAAAATAAAATGTACATGGCCAAAAATGTTTGTTACGTGCGATATTATAAGGAGGAACCAAAAGGAAACAGGACAATCTCAGGCTGAAATAGGCACTGCTAGCCATTCAGCAACGGATACAGATAAAGCAGTTGCAATGGGAAGATTCACGAGCCCGTTGGAGATGCTTTGGTATGGGATTCTCCAAACCACTCCCAAGGCCACCGTTAGGAGGGGATGGTAAGGTCCCTCCCCACCTAAAAAGCCCATCTTCCTGATCCAGCTAATGCTACCATGAATTTCTGATTCTTACCGCCATATGGGACAACCTCTGCCACTTTGGTCTACGTGGTCTGATGGAGGAATGAAGTTTCATTGGAGCAACAAATGTGCCAGATGAGCACCATGTGGCACCATTCAACAGCAGATCACCAGGAGTGTGCAGCATCTCTCGCACTCATATCACGTTTTTCCATTCCCAGAGCTCTCGGTGGCCAGCAGCAGCACTCTGTTTTCAATGCAGGGTAACCAGCACTCACTCCAGCTGGGACTGCCTCATGTGACACACAGTGTCACGAACAAATTGAGCATTTTCCTGTCCCTGTGTTTGTCCCCTGGGCTTGTCTGCAGCGATGGACAAAATTAGAGTTTGGTTTGATGAGTCAGGTTAAGCTCTGATGAAATCTCTACGCAGAATCATAAAAGATATGCGTTCGGCCTGTTTTGGGTCTGTTTTATTTTCCTCTAGTGTGACATCCGACTGTGCTTTCCTTTGCAGGAAACAAACATCCTCTTGGATAAAGCAGGGACTGGAAAGCCACAGAGACACCACCCGCACACGCTGCTCCCTGTGTGGGAACAGAGCGGGAGGCTGGGGCAGAGCTGGGATGGGATGGGATGGGATGGGATGGGCAGCAGGTCCTCACCCAGGACAAACTGGTGCAGCCGCCTCACAGACAGCGTGGCTTTGCCAGACTTGCAGCTCCTCCAGCCCGTGGGGCTTTCACAAGTCTAGGAGGCTTCTCAGGAGGAAGGTGCTCTGGCCCTCACAACAGTCCTGCCTTTCAAACTGGTATTTTAGCACCGTTTTCCCACATATGAAATGGAAACAATATTAACCTACAGGATGTGAGTGCTTTGATGTGAAAGCAACAGCACAGGTTGCAAAGAGAAAGTCCTGCCCGTGCTCTGCTGCCAGAGTCAGTCATCTATGGCTCATGATTTGGACCTAAAATTCAAAGCTGCCTGCAAGCCTGGCCAACAGTGCCTGATGATCCTCCCCTCTCCCTGTGACCTTGACAATGTGCCAGCGAACAAAGGAGCTGCTAAGGAAACAAATGTGAGTTGTGCCTGTGAATGACATGGGTTTCTTGGCATCTAGCCGAAAACTGTGGCACTCATTCCCAGAACTTGACAGAACTGGGGAATCCTTCATCCACATCACTCTGCTGTCCCCCAAGAAAAGGAAAAAATACAACAGCTGGGCAAGGAAAGAGCAAGAGAGAAGCTAGAGGCGTGTACAGACTGTTGTGACAGGGGAAGTGGGGAAAAGACAGGCTCTTGTCAGTACTGGTACCATGAGCTGCAGTGTTTACCTGCTAGTGGCAGTGGGAAGAGGGGCCCTCTGAGAGACTCCACTCACCACCAGCCCAGCCCACCCTGCAGGTACATTTCTTTGTATGATCTTCCCATCTCCCAAATTTGTTTCTGAATCCAGGAACATTTGGAAGGGGTTAAATCATGCACTGTGAACTGGCAAGAAGGAGAAGATTTGAAAGTGAACATGTGAAGCCAGGGAGAAGAGGAAGAAGCAGCTGCTCTGATGGGATGAGCTCAGCCCCTCCAGGTGTCCCAGGAACACAAACATGTGCCCTGCCAGGCACAGCAAAGGCAGCAGGATGGGCACGGACTGTGGCACTCACAAGCAGGGCAGAAACAGTGCAGGCATAGCTGCCCTTCAGCTTCTTGCTGGGGCTCCATCATATACACTTATTCCAGTTGCCTGTGCCTGTACTGGTGCAGACTGGGTGAAGTCCTGGGGGGTATGGTTATCTCACAGCTCTGAGGCAGGCAGAGATCCAAGGAATGAGAGAGAAAAAGTAGTCTGAGCAAAAACGTGTCTAGAAATCCCCAGGCTCCCAGGGAGAGCAGTGCTAGAGCCAGGTTCCTCCTCGCTGAGCTGAGCGAGTTCCTCTCTGCAGCAAGTCAACGCAATGTTTTCTCTTTTCGGGATCATGGATTGCTCTGTCAAACAAAAGATTTTTCCTGCTACCGTGTCCTTCCTCAAAGATGGGACTGTCTCTGCCATGCACGGCTGTCGTGTTCTAGGCACACAGGCGGGAGTCAGCGTGCTGTGCTGTGCGAGCATCGCGCATCTTTGCAACGTCTGCGAGATCCCAACATCCGCGGCGTGAAATCCCCATTCAGTTTCAGGTCTTTTATTTGCCTTTTTTTTTCCAATTACTTCAGCACTTTTGAACTTCTGAAGGTTTGGGAGCTCCTACTTCTTTGCATAATTAGGAAATTGAGAGCTGTGGTTTATCTGCTTGTTTCCTGTGAAACACAAAGGGCCTGAGAGATCGCAGGGGAAGGGTGTGTATGTGTGTGCATGGTGTGTGCAAGTGCGGGGGGTGTAGACAAGGCTGCCAGGGCTGAGCGTGCAGTATCATGAGAAAAGGTTTTTCCCTGGGTCCCACTGACATAAAGAGAAGACCACAGCCACATTTGGCTGTGCCTTTGGGAAAGTACCCCTCACCCAAGGCGATGTGCTGCGGCTTATTGTCACTGCTGCTCTCGGGCTGTGGTTCAGCGGCCACGGCAGCCCTGCTCTCCTGCCAACAGGCACTGCAGTGCCTACCGAGCACACGCTCTTACTCACCAATGCCCACAACATTTTCTGCTGTTCAAATCCTTTCCTACATTGCAGCGTTTGCCACAGAAGCGTTGACTAGGGAGCATCTCAAACAACTGTGCCCAGGAAGGAGCACGGTAGGTGGGATGCTCTGTCCACGAAGAGGTGGGCAGTACCGATGGAGAGGTTGGTGCTCCCTATCAAAGCTGCCCTTTCTCATCCAGCCTCAGCCCTGCTGCTGGGCTGGGCTGGCCAAGCTGGGGAGATGGCAGGCAGGAGGAAGGCCTGCCGTCCCTCAGCAGCGCTCATGTGAGCAGCCAGCTGCCAAGAGAACGCAAAGTTCCTATATCAAAATGTTTTCAGTTTAATGTATCATAAAAAAGTAACAACAGATATTTCAAGACGTAAACATTAGCTTTTTTTTCTGTCAGAAAGAAAAATAATCACAGTTACAGCCTTTGCGTGTCATGTAGCTGTTTACTAACGTGTAACGTAACTGTAGGGATCAAAAGTGGGGGAACCAAACTGGATTAAAGGAAACGTGGGGGTTTTCAACCTAAAGTGTTCTCCATAAAACTATAATGCTGCGAGGGTGACTAATGTAACCAGTGTGTGTTTTGAAGCGTGTCATGAACACTTTTTATGCTTTCTGAACACACAATGAGAAACCCCAGGAGAGAATTAATTTACAAATCTTATTAAGCATAGTGCCTCAGTGGCAAAAAGCATCACACAGTAAACAGTAGACTCCACAGGTAAGCAAATCTTAAATAAAATAAACCAAGCATAGTCTAGAAAGAGCCCAGATGTGTCCATTTTGGGTAGTTTAAAGTGTTTGATTGGATGTCAAAGGTACAGATAATGAAAGCAGAGGTCATTCTGAGGTATTACTTCTTCATTACGCCATCATAGTCCGTGTCTAATGTAACATATATATCTTAATTTGGGAAGCCAAGGCAAGCCTAGAAACAGAGGAATAAGTCATAAGATAGGGGGTTTCTACTTGATGTCAAGACAGACTTACAGTGTGGTCCTCAGACAGTCACAGTGGAATAAGTTGGGGCAGCCCAAGAACCTGCCATCTCCCAGGGATTTTGTCCCCCACCAGCCACATCCTATTCCCCCACTGCTGACCCACACCGTAGTGTCAAAGTACCCCAGCACCAACTCTTTCCCCTCAGGTGCAAGATCTGCTCTGCTTAGCACAAGGCCATGACAAGGTTCTGCCCCAGCCTCCTTTGGCACCAGTCCCAGCTACCTGAGTCTCAAGAAAAGTCACCTTTTGTATGGATTGTGTCAGCCTTCATTCATTCATATTTATAAAGTAGTTTATGACAGCATTTCTGAAGTGAGCAGTACTATTGCTCAGCAATCAGTTTACCTGCCTTCAGGGACTTTCATAGTTCATGGGAGTTTGGATGTTAATTGCAGTCCCACGTAACCGTACATCAGGGGTGCCTTCAAACCCCAGAGAGGTGTTTATTAGAAGTTAAAGCTTTAAGTCTCATCAGCACACCTCTGAATATTACAGCTATCTTATTATATACACAAATGTACTTCTACTCACCCCCTGAGATAACTGCCAATATACATAACACTTTTAAACAACCCTCATCATTTTATTCAAAAACAGAGGTGATAGAATGACTTGGCATGACTTAGACTTTCCCATTTAAGTGAGTGAGTGAGTGATGAAATGCCCTGTCCTAGTGCTGCTGTGGCAGTCATCTGATATGGGTCCATCTTTCACCATCTATAGCACACCCAAATGGGAGGCAAAAGTGAAAATCCATCCCTGTGTTATGCTGGCCCCAGTGAAGAGAAGGAGGACCTGAAAGCCCCAAACTGGACTTGAGGTATTCAAGTTACCACAGGTATCTCATTACCTCTAGTAATGAGTTTCAGGGATTTCTCTGTGTTTCTCCTTCCCTCTGCACATGGACAATTTATTCATAACAACTTTATTATCCTTTAGTCTGTTTGCTCCATCTTGACCATAAGGCCTTCACATAAAACCCCCTCTCTCCACGTGTCAATCTAGTAGATCTGGTAGCGTAGACTAGCGGGACCTTGGTCTCCTGAAGATACTAAGAGACCAGCAACAGTGAAGAAGAGCTGAAGAGCTGCCAGTGTCCTGACTGGTTAGAAAAAGGAGAATCTGTTAAGTAATGCCCTGAAACTTCTTTTCTGAGGGCTGGTAAAACATGCCCTCACTTACACAATGGAGACACTGTCAGCAAAGCAGGAAGTCGTGTCCTCAGCATCGAGTCCCTGTGCCGTTAACTACAGAGAGTACGACACCTTGGACGTGGCTCAGGCAGAGAATCTGTCACACAAAAGGAAAGGGATGGAAACAGCGTGAAACCATCAGCAACAAAGGAAGGTGAATAAAAACAGGACAGACGGGATCAGAGACACAGAGCCAAGTACAAGGCAAAAAAACCCAGACCTGTGGAAAGCTGGAAGGAAAACAAATAAACCAAGTACATTAAGTTCTCCATCCCATCCCCCAGTATCTTCCACCTCACTTGCACCTTGTTACTGAAATATCTCCCAATGCATCATTTTTTTGAATGCAAGGTTGTTTTCAGCAAGTTGTGCCTTTCAGAGGCCCTTCCTTTTCCCCTCCACACCACAGCAGAACTGTTTTGGGGTTGCTGAGCACAGATCTTCCCTTTGCTGGAATTCAGGACCTCAAGCAAAGCACCAAAACCACCACTTAGCTTGAAGTTTTAGCTGTGAAGTATTACAGGGAAGCACCAGATATGATCATTGTTGACCAGACCTATGCAGCCTCCCTGCTGTAATCCCTGAAACAAGTATTCACTAAATCAATTCCATCCACACAGTGATAGCTAGAGTCTGCCAACACTTACATACTCATTAGCATGATTGGTTTCCCATTATCTAATTAATTACTGCAGATTTCACATTTTCGCATTACCTGCTTTGCCGTTTGTTCAACGGCCCGTCACCACACGCTGATGGCACTGCATTTGTCTTTGACCTGTACCCTGCATTCTGACCAAAACTGGCACAAAACTCCAGTCGGACACCAGCAAGAATGGTGTAGAGGGCTCTGGACGCTCCACCCCCCCGCTGGGACTGGTGCAAAACCTCTCACAGGCTTCTCATGCTGGAGGTGCTGGAGGTTTCCCAGGTAACCCAGCCCAGTGCCTCGCTGCCCTCACCATCAGAACATTTTGCTGAAATCCAACCTCCTTTCTGCAATTTAAATGCATTGCTTCTTCCTCTCTTGGATGCTGAAAGCTGATGATTTCCTGCTTGCACTGGCTCTTTTTTTACATAAGGAAGGGAGCTTGTTACAGTCATTTTGCCTGACTCTTCACCCGGTTTCCATACTTATTCCAATAAGAGAGTGGGAAATTGTACTTGCTTTATGTGGAATAAGAGACTATGTAAGACAGTGTGAAATCAAGCCTGTGATTTTTTATTCTAAACCATACATTGCAGATACAGTTGCTATAGAGTGCTCATTTAACATTCAGTTTCATTTCTCCATAGGAGTAATTAGCTTGCAATGAGGAAAATAATTTAATTAGGCCCACAACTGATTAGAGCCTGGTGCATAGCCTATCGAAATAAAGGAGAAGATACAAATTGATTTCAACATGTTTTGGGTCAGACCCAATCTTCCAAAGCAAATAGAGAGATAAGACAGCATCTGCCGACTAGTAACCTGCCAAGTCTTTGTGCTGATCTCTAATTTTAGGTCCTGCAGGCAATTGTCCAGGTTATTTACCACCTGGACTGTTTTGATCATCTCTCGAAGGTGTGTACTGATGTAAGAGCTCTCTTATCTCTACCAGGATAATACTGGCCCTGGTTCAGGATCAATGCCAATTCCTCTCTCATTTGTCTGAGCAGCATTTTATTTATCTAATTATTAATACCTATTAAGGGCCTGAACTGGCAAATCTTGTCTAAGCAGTCTAAAATAAGTGAGGTGGACATGCTGCAAAAGTGCAGAGTATTATCATCAGTGTACAATATGGGATGCATCTACGATCTTCCCATCACAAATTCACTTGGATCCATCACAGATAATACAAGTAAGTGACAGAACTCTGTAGCTGGTGGTAGATTTGCATCAGCTACATTAGGCATTAATTTTTCCCTGCTGGGAGCAGAACTCAACAATTTGTTTACATACTTATTGCAGACCTATAAATACATTATAGACATATGTTCTTTGAGAAACAAAAATCTGTTCTCCCATATATGTGTGCATATAGCTTGGCTCCTGGAGAATGGCTGTATGAAAAGACATCAGGAGCCCACCTCTAATTTCCATCTTGTCTCAAAATCCCATTTACTCAGTTTACAACTCAGTAGGTTTTGGATGTCCAAGCACCCAGGTGAGCCATCACCATACTAAATATAACTTTTTGTTGGTTCCTCATCTGTAATAAATATTCTAGAAACTAACAGCCGCTAACTTCTTTGTAGGTCTCCACAGGACACATGCACTCGTTCTTCCCTATCTAGATGAAATTTCAGATCCAAGAGTGATACAAATTCGTTGAAGCTTCTTCCTATAAACTCAGCAGACACGATATGCAGGTACACAGGAAGCAGGTAGGAAAATGTTGGGGTTTTTTTATGTTCAGAGGATTGATGCCATTGAGACTATGTTACCACTGACGGATTTTATTCATAAAGCCCATAGGTGCTTCCCTGTCTTCTCAAAGTGAATATTCTGTTTGCCAAAGGCAGGCTGGTTTCAGCTCTGTTTGCTGGTATGTGTGCACAGCCCTGGTCTGAAACAGTGGTGCTAAGCATCAAAGCAGCTTAGGAGACAATCACAGCAAGGTAGAGTATGTTTTTACTGCTATATGATGTGATTACATCTAAGTCACCTAACAAGAAGGTCGGACTGTAAATTTTATTGGATAAAGGAGAAATGTTTAATTTATGAGCTTGTTCAAGCAGTGACCTCAGGCGAGTGCCCATGCCCACCAAAAGCACTCTGACACAAAGTAGGGCTGAGTCATGACTTCTTCAAAGCCTCTTTGCATTGTACTAGTCTATGTATTTTGTGGAAGCTTAATGCAATACAAATTTACACAAGGACATTTTCCTACACCAAGGGAGGGGAGTAAGGCCATGACATGTCCAAGGTTCAGATCCAAAATTATGTGATACATCCTTCCTCTGCAGTGTATCACAATGATGAACAGGCTGGACTGGGACACGTAGTCATCCTCCCAGTGATTCCCCTCCCTGTACCGAGAGACGCTGGCCGGTTGTTTGGCCTACGTCTCATTTCTTTTTTGGCTTTCAAAATGAAAGCAGTGATACCACTGCCTTTCATAAGGTGCTTTGAGCGTGGCAGCATCAGTGAAGATTTTTAGGACAATGCGATCCAAAATTGTCAGGCACAGTTTAGGTGAAATAGAGTTGAGGCAGAGCAGGACAGTGGAGTAAATCAGAGTGTCTCAAGCTTTTCATTCTATGTCTCACTTCAATCAGTTAAGAATAATTTCATGCCTGATCACAGAAATGGCTGCAGGGCCTGGTGGCAGGGTACTGCACGTCTCGCTGGTCGGGGAGTGCTGGCAGAGAGGGGCATTCGAGGTCTCCGCAGCCAAACTCTCAAGGACACTCAGATACAAATGTGGTCTTTCATAACAGAGCAATTAACAAGAAATGAATGCTACAAGGGACTGGCGTTCAGTTTGAAGCACTATTTTTTTCAGGTCTGACTTTCAAGCACGTCTGTTCCACAACATTTTGTATACCCTCGCTACATGCCAAACAAAACCAGGAGAAATTCAATTTTTTGTGGAAAGCCAGTGATTTGAATAGTTCAGCAATTAGTCAAGAGCAGGCAGCAAGCTGGGCTAGCGAGCATCACATAGAGAGACTACCAACCCAGATGTGTGGGGGTCACTCAGGTCCATAGGACCACTCAGTATCTATTCTGTTTATATCTATAATGTTTATACTACTTATACTCTATGCTACATACAAATAGTGTAGTCCGAGGCTATCCTTGGACCAAGCTAGTCTCCAAGCTTATGCCTGGGTACAGTACAAGGGGTATGACAGGTTGAGGACCAATCCAGAAGGCACACTGGATGAGACTGCACAGATATGACTCCACCACACTACACAGTCCCTCAGCATTCTAACAGCAGCTCATTAACCCTGACATCCCACATACCTTCATGTCACATAACCTCAGCCTTCAGCTCTGAATGCAGCACTCTAATGGGCTGCCACACATCTTCAGGCACTTTTAACTTAAAAAAAATCCCACCCAAAACTAAAAGCAAACCACACATGAAATAACGTGATGACTAAAAGCCACATGTGCACCAGTAGCAGCCCAGAGGAGATACAGGACCAAGTGGTTGCGGTGACATCTGCCATTTGAGATCCAGGACAAAGAATGGTCTTTGACCCTGCTTTATTTGGCAGGGTAGAGGTAGCCAAAGTGTCTCAAATTGGGCTTGGACACTGACAAAATTTTTACTTCTGAAACTTCTGTCTGTTCAACTTCCAGGTGTTTTTGCTTCTGCAGCTGGGAAACAGAGTTAGTGAACTGAACCACAGGTGAGATGAGAAATTAAGTGGGATTTGAGATGCCAAGAGAGGGAGACGAAACTTGTCAGCACCAGTTCTGAGTGCAGATCCCCTGCTGTGTGGGAAGACAACTCTTTGCTAATTACCTAAGCCTTGCAACACCCAGTGAAACAGGGGGATGGACTAGAAGGTGCAGTGGACGAGGTCATTTCTGGACATAGGGATAAGACATAGTATGGAATTTAAAAAGATGGAAGAAAGAAACATGCAGAAGATGTAATCTGGAAACCATGGAAGGCCTAATCATTTCTTTAAGGCTGTATGTGGGGAGTAGTGAATGAAGTTTCTTGAATTATAGATCCTCAACTTCAGAGCTCTGCCCTCATCACAGCTCAGGACAGCCAGCAGTTGTGATGTCACTGATATCACATGCCGTGTCACGCCACAGGATGGGTTTGGGAAAAGAAAGGCAGTGTAACATATAAACATGTAAATACTACCACTCCAATCACAAAGTGCAGGCGGTGAAGAAACCGCAAACATTTCAGGTTTTGGGGTGTGGCTGCTGATGGCTCTCCCTTCTGCTTCTAAATATAAAGTTTTTCAAACTTCCCCATGAAGTGACAGCTACCCTTATCACTGGAGGCCAGCTGCTTCTTTAGCACTCAGCTGTTCCTGCTGCTTGCTTGTAGAAATGGAAAAAAGCTATTTAGAGATGCAAATCTGCAAAGCCTTTGAGCACATGTATATCTTAGAGCCTGTCCTTCAGTTCCTAAAGTAATTTGGTTGATCTTCTTTCACACCCATTTTACACCTCTGCACCCACGCTGACACCACCAAAGCTAGGCCAGGTTCACTGGCACAAATATAAACAGATTCAGGACGATTCATTGCAGGTATATTATTATGGTGCCTCCTGAGAATAAGTCAGTTGAATTCACTCTAGGATAAATAATCATGGTAAAACTACTCAGCCTAACACATTGCTGCACACTGTACAGAAAGCTCTTTTGATGTACCTATAGGTAAACATCAGTGCTTGTTCAGTATGAGCCAACCCGTACACCACTCTTCCTAAAGGCACTATGGATTTCACCAGCAGGGGCTCTGCGTGTGTTGGGGGGGGGGGGTGGTTACATACACACGATTCAAGCAGACAAATACTGTTTACAACTCCTGAGGCAGAGACACCACGAACAGAAATCGGCTGCTTTTGTGACTGCACTGGTCCCTATTTTTCAGTCCTTAACAGCACTACATGACACTTATTCGTGCTGGCTTCCCTTGCCCCTCTCCTCCCAAATCACCCCTTCTGTGCAGGGAAAGGTGGAATCACAGGGCCCTGGGAAGTGCCAGTATGGATGTGAAATCATGCTCCATCACCTTAAAATAACTGTCTTCAAAATACATCAGTCCACATTTAATAGCAGAAAGAGTAATGACATTCAGTCTGATGTGTTTTTACCCCCGGAGGGATTAGAGGTGCTGGGTTTGGGTCCCAGGGAGTGCAGGCGAGCACGTGGGGTGGCTTCAGCCCAGCAGCCAGGTTGGGCTGAGCGTTGAGGAGCGTCCAGCGAAAGCAGCGCTTGGTGGGGCACGCAGCATGGGCCCTGCTCACTGCTGCACTCGTGCAGACTCCTGTGTTTCTAGAGGCAAACGCTGTGTGTTCATAGCGTGGTGGGGAGGAGCTGGAGAGGCTTCGGGCCTTCAGAGCCTCAGTAAATCCACACCTGAATCCTGGCTTTTCATACAAGCATATCCTACTTTAACCCAGGTGCATTTATACACCTAGCGTGTTCATCTTCCATTCGGAACCAATGACCAGTACCACAGTGCATGTACAAAACAGGCTAAGATACATTTAGACACATACACAAAGAAATATAGGTGCTCCTAAAGTCTGGTGTGCTGCTAGATCGCAGTGGCTACAGGAGAGACCAACTGTGCCTTATCTGTACATCTTCACAATGTCTTTACTACATACCCTACGCACGTGGTCAGGCAAAGGGAACTTTCTTTCCTCTGTGGACAACACAGACCTATGCATATATGGTTACGTGCTATTTCATAACAGAAAGAAATGCCAAATAGTGTCTAAACCTACTTCCAGTTAAGTCAACAGCAACCCTGATATATATTTCTATGGGTTTACAGTGAAAACTGTACTGTCTCACCCACAGGCAGCAGAATTTCAACAGTTCAAGCAGCGAGTGGAAAATGTTACAGCAATTTTTTTACCATTGCAATCTATGCACCAAATTCTCTTATGCCTTATCATTCATGGAGTAAGACTTTTTCCAAGCAGATATAAAAAACCTCTTAAATTTCTGCTGCCTTCTTCATAGTCTTGTATTTTGTCATATTCTTGCTGCCTGGACTAAATGTCAGTAAAATGTGATCAGTGTTTCAGCAGTGCTCAAGAGCCACATTACACTTGCGTATCTGAGGCAACAAGAGACAGACTAATAAATTATCAGGTGTAATGTATATGTAGCTTTACCACAGCCTTGTGAAAAGAGTAAAGCATAATCCTTATTTTAATCTGAATCACTATTATCCTCTTAAAAGGAAACTGCAGCTGACATCTTTTGCCAAGGAACAAACACACAGGGTAATATTCTGCCACCCTCCTACACGCTGAATAGCTCTCAGTGACATAGTTCAGTTAAAATCAATGGGACCACTTGTGTGTGTAAGTGCTGTTCTGCAAGAGGACTGATTACAGGCTTCAGCACTTTTGGCCTGAAGATGTACCAATGTATGATCACAGCATAGCTTAAAATGTGCCTATTTTAAAACTACTTGCTTCTGTTGAAACCAAGCAGTTTTAGGCAACAGCTGTGCAGCAGCTATCTGAGATAAGGATGCAAAGTTAGAGCACAAATAGGATGGTGTGGACAGGAAAGGTGCTGAGCTCCTTCCTGTTCAGCCTGTACGCCAGGAGCCAGGCTATTCTGGTAGATGGCTTCTGTGTATCCAGATGACGAAAGGCAGCTGAATATGCTGGCAAGGGTTGGAAAGCTGGCAGTAGCTCTGACTGCATTTCTGAGAGCTTTCCAGCATTTCTTTTTTCAGCAGGTTAGACTACTGTGTAGTGTTTAGTAATTCTCTTGAATCCCTGTGCACACTTTTACAGTACTGCTGTCTTCCTCTCTTGCCTGCGCACTGTGAGGGGTCATGTGAAGTACGTGCCAGATGCATTTTTACATCATCTCTGGCGTCCCATTTGTATTGCCCTCTTCATTCCGATTCATTTCTTGCCATAGTTTCCACTATGAGAGCAGGAGGCTTTTCTGTTGGTTGCAGTCATTTGCCAACATTCTTCTGATTTACAGCCCTGGTGGTAAGGAGAAAGAATTGAAATCTGCTTGAAATGTCACCTGGCTTTAGGAAACTCTGCGTGTGGTGGGTGGTGGAGAAACCCCACGGTAGGCACAAGAGCCCCTTTCTTGCTCCAAAAGGAGCAAGGGCCCAACCAAGCAGCACGGTGATGCCCAGGGGTGCTCCTCTGACTCATGGCTGGAGGGGAGGTTGGTTTTTTGCCCTCGACGCCTGCTTAGCTCCCTGGATGCTGTCATGAAAAGGCATCTCCCCATGGCCTGCTGACCCGCTTCCCTTGCCTTCCTTCTCCGGGGCTAGCAGGGACTCCAAGCCCCACTTCCCTCCTCACAGCCCGGAGCTCGCAGCGCGCTCCTGTTTCCAGGGAAAACTAGCGATTTTTGTGTGAGAGCTGCTCAGTGCTGAGGGGACGAGAAGCGCAGGCCCAGCGGCTGGCAGAGTTCAGGCCCGCTCCCGCGGGGCACAGCGGTGCCGCAGCCGCACCGGGAAGCCGAGCACCGACTGTACCGCCCAGCACCGACTCTACCGCCGCCCGCCCCCTGCCCCGACCGGCCCGGACACCCCCGGGGCCCTGCGCATGCGCAACGCTCCCGGGAGGGGCGGAGCTTCGCCTTTACCCAGCGCCGCCCGCCGAGCCGCGGCGGGTCGGGGGCTGTTGGCGGCCGGCCGCGGATGGATGGCATACCCCGGGAGAGAGCGGCTGCGAGCGCCCGCGCCCAGCGGGGGGCAGGCTGGAGAGGCTGCCCCGGGTCGGCAGTGGCGGCGGGGGAGCGGGGCAGTGCCCTGCGGCCCGGGGCACGCCAGGCCGGGCAGGGGCCCGCCTGGGCCCTGGGCTGGCGTCCGCAGCTGTGCCGAGCAGGCGCGGTTATGGCGGCAGCGAGTTTCCCTGCGCAGCCAGCGGCGCTGGCCTGGCCTGGCTCCGGCCCTGCAGGCAGCGTGAGGGGGTGACCAGGACCCCCCGTCCCCGGTTTTTTTCCTTTTTATTTATTACTTCTCTTTTTATTTCTCCTTTTTACCCCAGCTGGCCGAGCTGGCGCTCGAGGCCACGGCGCTGCCGCTACGGCGGGTTCTGCGGCACCGGCCGCTGCGCTTCTCAGCCCGGCGAGCGTGCGGCGCACGGCGGTGTGTTGGGGGGCGGGGCGGCCCGAGGCTCCGCCCCCTCCGCCTACCTCTTCCTCACAGCAACGCCGCGCCTCCGCCCGCCCATTGGCTCCCCCCTTCCTGGCTCCCCGCCTCCTGCCGCACGGTACGCGCCTCCCGCCCGATTGGCCCCTTCCTCGTCCTCATTTGCATGGCGCGCCGCGGGCCAATCGGCGCCCTCTACCTGCTTAACATGCAAGAAGCTGTCCACTCAGCGAGCGCGGGGGCCGGGCCACCACGTGCTGTTGCTAAGCTTCGGCTTCTAAATTGTTACTATAGTGGCCAGCCAATGGGAGCTGGCGATGCGGATCTGTCAACATTCCCTGCCCCAGCCAGAGGAGAAGGGGGGGTGCTCCGGCTGCCGGTTGGCCCGGCCGGCTCCCTGCGCCCCGCCCTCGCGCCGAATCGCGATTTCCTATTGGCGGCGCGGGCTGCCCGTCGCCTGTGTGTCAAATGTAGGTTGAGAGAGGTGCCTTATAACCGGGGGCTTGGAAGTCCCCCGCGCGTGAACTCGGCGCGGTGCGCGACGCGGGGCGACGGGGGGCTCAGGGCTCATCTCGGCTCGGCTCAGCTCGGCAAAGGCAGCCATGGAATTGAACTCTCTGTTAATTCTCCTGGAAGCGGCCGAGTACTTGGAGAGAAGAGACCGAGGTACTGGGCGCAGGCGGGCAGTCACTCGGTCACCCGCAGGCGCTCCCAGCCGCTCTCGGCCTTTGTTGTGCGGTGGCGGCGCCGGGCGGCCCGGGCCGGGGGTCCAGCCCCGCGCCCTCACCTGCCCGGGCGCCGCGGGGTGACCCGGGCTTCGCCAGAGGCACCGCGCTGGGGGAGGAACCGTGCTCTTCTCTTTGCCTTTTTTTTTTTTTTTAATATATAAAAAAAAAATCACACACAAAAAAAAAAGGTTATTTTTTTGCCCAGCTGTGCCTGGGGCCGGTGTGTGTGTGTTGCAGCACTCAGGGTACCTCACACTTCTCTGTGTGTGGCAGTCGTTAATTGTGTGGCAGTGCTCCCCTCCCCCCCCTCAGCGCAGCGTGACAAGGGTTTGCATGATCCGCCTCGTTTTTAATGTGCACTCAAATAATCCTCCTAATTTCGGCACTTTATTTTTCTTTTTTTTTTTTTTTATTGGTTTACCGAGGGTTTTTTTTTTTCTATATATATATTTATTTGTCTCGCTTCTTTAAGAGATGCCAGAATAAAATCCAAACAAATCAACCGGAAAAAATTCTGTTCTTTACCCTAGCGTTCCTGCAAAGGAGGAAAAAAATGCATGGAAAAAATATATTGCCACTAATGCTGACTTTGTCCCTAGAAGCAGAACATGGCTATGCATCAGTGTTACCCTTCGATAGTGACTATTCCAGAAAGAAAACAAAGGCAGGCACCATGGCCAGAAAATCCCAGAATAACAGGTAATAGACGCACCGCTTTTTCAGAATGAATCGGCAGCTTTTCCGATGTGTCTAGCTTCTGTGCAGTGCCTACAGTTATGAAAAATAATAACTAATCCAGTGTCTTAGCTTCCCCCATCCCGGTAGTCGCCATTTTTCCCCTGGATGGGCTTGGCTCTGTTTTGATCTCTCATATAAACACTGCCACGCGTACACCATCTCTTAGTACTCACTGCACTCCTAAACCATCCGCCCTCATCGCTCCTTCTGCTCCGCGCTCACCGACAGCGGCTTTCACTGCGATCGTAGCACCATCATCGCCACCCGGACTTCTCTCTGCATGGCACTAATTTCCCCCTCGCCATTTATTTATAAACCCCGGGCAGCGCTCCGGCCGCCTCCCCCCCCGCCGCAGCCCGAGCACACGCAGCCTCCGGTTGCAGCGCTGCTTGTCGGAGGGCGAGAAGCGTGCGGGGCGGCGCGGGGAGACCCCCCCCCGAGCACGGGCACTTCTCCTGGAGGCAATACCCGAGAAGGTGCCGGAGCGAACTTGACCTCTCCGGGGCTCCCGCTGCACCGCCGGGTCGCCAGCCTGCCCACCCCCCCGGCCCGCCCGCCGCATGCAGATCCGTCACGGTGCATGACTCGGTCGTTATTTATCACGTTTATCATCCGCCTTTTTGTCGGGCAGCGGCGGTTTTGTTGTTTTCCCCGCAGCCGCTACCTGCGCTGCGATGGCATGGGAGGGAGGGCGGCTGCGCGCAGGCTCTCTGCAGCTTTGTTCGCCGCTCGGGCAGCGGCTGTGTACGTGCAGGAGGCTGTCTTACAGGGACAGTGCCGGCCCCTGCCTGGCAGCTCCTCCACTCCTGTGCTGTGCCTGCGCTGCTTTGCTCTTTCAGGGCTGCTCCGGAGAGGACCGAGGACCGTGCCCGGCTGGGCCTGCTCGGTCCCGGGGGGGCGATGCTCTCTCTGCCCAGCGCAGCGCAGGCTCCGCTCTGCACGGTCTCGCTGGATGGTGGCTCCTGTAGAATAGCCTAAAATGAACTCGGCTTACACGTGACTTGTTTTCCAAACAAGCAGCGAGCCTGGTCGGGCCCGCTCTGCCCGGGTTCCTCCCGCGGGCATCCCGCACGGCAGCGGGGCTGCTGGCGCTGGGGCGGTGCGGGGCCGGCGGCTGCTGCCGGGGCACCGGAGGTGCAAATTGAAATCAAAAGCTGACGAGCTCCCTCGAGGAGAAAAACACGAGCTGGTGAGCGCCCTGCTCCTGCCTGCCACGGCCGAGCACCGTGTCTTGAGATAACTGAGGGGGAGCAAAGTGTTCCCCTGCGAATTGTGCCCCTATGCTCCTGCTCTGAGCAAGGCAATCATTTTGGGGAGGATTAGTTGCAGTGCTCTTACATTTTTTTTGGTTTTAGTTGAATTCTTTGTCTCATCTTGGAGCACAGAGAAGACGTCAGTTCATTTTAAAAAAGAAAGTCATCAGGAGTGGGAGGCGTGTCTTGTTCCCTGAGACAGTTTGCTCGCGGAGCTTTTTAATTATTTTTTTTATAAAGTAGGCTTGAACAAAATTCACAGTTAACCTAATCAGGGTCTCACAGGATTTCCATCCGTAAACTGCTCATTGAATTGTACGGATTTCTTCTGTCTCTTGCATTCAAGAAATCTGTGTTACTTACAGAGCTATTATTCCATCGTTTCCGTTCTTAGGTCCCTTGTCATCCGCTGCAAAATAGTTATTTGTCTGAACTGTAAGCTGCTTTCAGGAGTTTTTAGGAGAGGATTTGTAATCTATCAAATGCAGCAGAATTAAAAGATTTCTGGTTACAGATTTGCTAGCATTATTAAAGCTGAGGCATACACGTCTGCTTGCAGTTACCTTCCTGCTTTTTCTCTGCCGGTAGCTGTACAGTTACCTGTTCAGTCTTCTGCTCTCACTCTCGCTCTGTGGCAGTGGCAACCCTCAGAAATGCCATGCTGTGCTCTGCAGTGGGTATGGTTACTTACACTTTCTTTTCTTCCAGCTTCAGTGACGAGGTTAGGGGTGAGTCCTTCGGGTTACAGGACGGGGTAATGGTTGTTGAGAAACGGTTTCAAGAGCGGCCACCACCAGCAGGGTGGTTTGCCTGGTTCAGCTGAGACACTGGGCTTGCTTGCTGGTGTGGGAAGCACAGGCGCGTTGCTTTAATGCAGTACCCGGCTCTTTTAGGGACGGAGGTGCAGCCGCAGGGCCCTGTGGGCACCTCCACGTAGCACCTGTCGACTGTACCTGCATCGAGCAATCGCTGCTCGTCTGCCTGTGAGCTTAGGTTTGAGGGGCAGAAATTATCCTTAAATTTGAAAATCCAATCTAAAATGCATGAGGTGCACTAGCATCGCTGTTTTATTATTACTTGGAGCTTATAGGCTACGCAGTCTGAGCCCCAGAGTAGAATTTGAATTTTTGATAATACAGTTAAATCTCCCTAAGCAACTCAAAGATTAACAGAGGGAGACGACTGGCCAAAGTTCAGAGGATCTGGAGTGGTCGTAGGAGATGTGAACCTCCGGGCAAAGTGTTTGTCCTTATTTTTTTTAACCATTTTCCAGACGTGCTGGGTTTGGAGCATCAGATGCAGGCAGGCGTGATTGCGTACATGTCTGAAATCTATGCCTTAGTGTTGTGTTGTTTTCCTTACATTTAAAAATAAATACTTAAGGTTGGAGGAGTAGGGAAGGAGCAGATAACGGCACATTTCAGAACTGCAGGGGCTTTATTGTTGTTTTCATTATCTATTTTTGTATCCTGCTGCTTGCAGCATCTGATCAGATTAAAAAGTGAGAGAGAGATATATGTTTTGTTTTAGTTTTTTTCCATGCTTTATAAGCTATACATGTATAAAAGCATGAAAAACATCTTCCTCCTTGGTTCTGGAAAATCAGAAAAGGGAGGAGGAGAAAAATTGTCAGATGGAAGGAAGCCTCGTGTGCTGTACCCTTCTTCTTTGTTCTGTATTTTCTCCCCCATGTCGCCTGCCTTGGGGGGCAGTGGGGAGTGTACCCCATGTAGTACAGGTGTGCGGAGCGGCTGCTGCGGGCCAGGGGACTGGGCAGGGGTGGATTACAGCTGTCAGCTTGTTCAGCGAGGGTGCTGATGGATGCCTCCTTCCTCTGCTGAGGTGGTGGTGATGATGGTCATGTAAGAAATCATATCTTGAGATCTCCATCCTCTTGTCAAAGGCTGGAGAGGCCCAGACCCACAGGAGAAGGGGGAGGAGGGCTGCCTGCCCTTTGGATGGGATGCTCAGGTCTGGGCTAAAAACTTCCTGGCTTCTCAACTGCAATTAAATGAAAAGTAATTTTGACAGGGTTGGATTCATGCAGAGAAAAATGCCAGCAGAATTGCATTTAATTAACCAAAATGTATAAGCCTTCTGTCCACCCCAGGAATTTTAACAGTTTTGCTTTGTCTACTGATAGCTTTGGATCAAAATTGGAAGTGGTCATTAGCAGTTTGTTGCTAAACAATATTCCCAGGCTTATTGGTAGCAATCAGAAGGGGGGTTTTAGCCATTTCTTTTTTACTTACATATTAAAATTACTTGATTTTATGTGTTTTCTTCTCACTCAGTTGCCTATGGTGTGCCCTTTCCCATGTGAATCAAACCAAATCACTTTATTTTTTCTCTTTCTGGTTTGTCGTTTGTACCGTGTCCTCAGATGAGATTCAGACTTCTTCCCCTCCAGTAGTTTTGACCAAAATGCTCTGGCAAATGAAACTGCATTCTTGTTTTGCAAAGAGGACAGGAGATTGGAGAAAGGCACAAGATTGTCTTTTGGGGGGAGGTAAACCTAGGTCACATCTCGTTGTTACACTAACACTTATCACGTACTTGACCACAGTATAATAAGTGTTTCCGCGTTGCAGGGCAGTGGCTGTAGTTCCTAAAGCAGTTCCACGCAGTCTGATAGTTCTTGTTAGTGTGTAGTTAGAATTAAAGAAATGGCATAAAAAACCAGCAGCGTTTAGTGCAGTTGCACCTTGGGAATGTTAATAACAAATACTCAAAAGTTCCCCCCCCCAAGCCTGCAGTTTGATCCCAGGAAAAGGATGGGTAAAGGATGGGTAGTGCGTCTGCAGTGTGCCGAGGAGGAATACGATGCACATCTGAAATTCGGTGACGTTTGCTCACGAGGCGAGGCACTTGGACAGAAAAACATGCCAGCCAGCCTGCAGATAACCGGGCTGTCTTCTGCCCTGGCTGTAGCGACACTGCCCAGGTGTGGGGTGGCTTGAGCTGTGTGTGGGTGTGAAGAGCCTGGCCACCCCGGCACAGGGGAGCTCAGGCAGCCGCTTTGCCATGAAAGGGTCAGAAATAAGGTAAAAGGAAAAATCTTAGTGTTAGATGCCAGTCTACTGAGGTCACGGTTAAATTTACTTGCAGAGAAAGGAATTGGACGTCGGTGGTGCAGTGTGTTTGGCCTGTTAATTTTGGAGCTGGTTTATTGAAGAAGGGGGAACAACAGAAATGCTGTTTTATAAATACATCTTCTGTATCTATTAATTAATATTTTTCCTCCTGTGTTATATAAATAGACTTGTACTTTGTGCTGTGTTCTGGTGAAGGGTTATATCTAGAAAAAGATGAAAGCTGCATTTGGTGTTTCAAATAAAAACAGAGCTTAATGTCCGAATTCCTCTGTTAATGTTGGCTCACGGTGAGGGTCAACCTGTGGCCTGTGGAGCGAGCCCCTTGCTCTCTGCAGATGTTGTTCTGTGCCCACACAAAGCGGCTTAGGGATGAGAGCCTGATTTTTATTTCATTTTTCCGGGTTTTTGAGGGGGGATTTTTGTTGTTGTTGTTTTGTTTTGTTTCTTTCCTTTTGTGGGAGGCCGAGAATAAAACCCTGCAAACCAGACTCTGCAAACACAGCTCCTCTGCTCTTTTTCCTGGCCTTCTGAATTCGATAGGTTCCTCTGGGTTTGCTTTCCTAAAGCTGACAGCAGAGGGTCAGCAATTGATACCACCATGCTTGTTTCTAAAACTGATGCATTTCAGTCCCAGTATAAGAGATCTCACCGGCTGGTCTGTCAGCCCTGAGGAGCTGTAGTAGGCCTGCAGTGCCCACTGCGATTGCAGCGCTTGTGCAGTCGAGGAAAGCAATTCGCCGCCATATTAGAAGCCTGTTTGGACCTCGCCACTGCAAACACGTGGCAACCCAAACTTGGATGAGGTGCTGGAGCCAGAGCTCTGCATCAGGGCTGTGCTAGTGTGCCTGGTTCCCAGATCCCAGATGGATCTGCAGGGCCAGTTAAATTTTGCTATGAGGAGAATGCAAAAGCAATTTCTAGTGGATTTGTTCCTTTCAGGCTGTTTCTTTGACAGGCTGTAGGCGATGTGTCCAGTTTAAAACAAACGGAAAACTCCCAACAACCCAGGAGCAGTGAGTACTGGGCAGGACTTGTGCTTATGCTCAGGTTTAGCGTTGCACCAGTCCTCTCTGGTGATTCAGGTGTTGGGCTGTTATATTTCCAGGTGCATCCCAGCAGGTTATATGTGTGGACAGGGAATTCCCTGGAAGCGAATCGTGATCCTCCTGGTGAAAAGCTGCGTAGCAGTCGCATCCAGACAAGGCTGCAGGTGTGTGTGCTGCATGCCCTTACGCACCAGCACGCTCGGGAGTGGGAACTGGATGCAGGCACTTAACGTGTAGCACCTTGTAAAACTTCTTGCTCTGTTTGTTCTTACTTTTCAGCCTGGACAAAAGGTGAAGTGCAGGCAGTGTAGTTCACAGGTGGCCCTCCCAAGTGCTTTGCAACCTGAGGTGGAGTTGTGGAGTTGCAAACAGGTTGTACAACACCCTGCCAGCCCTGCCTTCATCAGAAAGCCTTGGCATGGACAAGGTGCCTGCCGCTGTTTTCAGCACTTTGTTAACTAGTCTGCTTTGCTCCCTGTAGTGCCTTAAAACGTGCTGGCAACTGGTAGCATATTGGTGACTCGCATCCTAGACCTGGTTCCCATTAGCATTGGGGAAGAAATTCTGGCAGTGTTGTGGCTATGTCCCCACTTCTGTCAGGAGGTGTGCTGGTTTCCTGCTGACAAGATGTACCGTCTGCTGGAGGGAATGGGTGGAGGAGCAGGGGAAGGTGTCTTACCAGTGAAACAGGCAGTGTGCCGTGCATACAGCGACATCTCAACCTGGTACACGTGTGGGTAGTTCCTGCTGGCTCACCCATAAAATGGTAGAAAGTGGATTTGGAGGGGGACTTGCCTTTTCTGTGTTAGTCTAATCATCTCTGTTAGCACCCATCCTAATGGCTTAGATGTGTCTGCTGGATTTTGCATCAACCAAATGCTCAGACCCAATACCTAGAATTGTTGTTTAGGAGAGGGAGAGTGGTGGAAGGGGGCAGCTCCGGGGACATGTTGGTGGAAGTGGCACGGCATCTGGAAAACCAACATCTGCATTCACTTGTCTTCTCTCCCTTCTTTCAAATCTTTTGGCTATTTATTCACAAGGAAAATTTAAATGGCTACTTCATAGCTGGTGAACTGCTTGCATTTGCTAGAGAGATATGTCACACCAGAAGGCTGTGCTGCTATCCAATGAGATCTGGACAGGCTAGGTGAACCTTGTGAAGTTCAGTAAGGACAAGTGTTGAGTCCTGCATCTGGGGAGGAATAACACCAGGCACCAGTAGAGGTGAGGGGTTGTCCTGTTCGAAAGCAGCACCATGGAGAAAGACCTTGGAGTCCTAGTGGACTGTAAGTTATCCGTGGGACAGCAATGTGCCCTTGTGGCCAGGAAGGCCAATGGCGTCCTGGATTGCACTGAGAAAACTGTCCAGCAGGTCAAGGGAGGTTCTCCTCTCCCTCCACTCTGTCCTAGTGAGACCACACTTGGAATGCTGTATCCAGTTTTGGGCTCCCCAATTTAAGAGAGACAAGGGTCTACTGGAGAGAGTCCAATGGGAAGCTACGAGGATGATTAAGAGACTTGAGCATCTCCCCTACGAAGAAAGACTGAGAGAACTGGGGCTGTTTAGTCTTGAGAGGAGAAGACTGAGAGGGCATCATATTAATGTCTGTAAATATCTGGGTGTCAAATGGAAGGAGCCAATCTCTTTTCTGTAGTGCCCAGTAATAGGACAAGGAATAACAGGTATAAATTTGAGCATAGAAGGTTCCAGATCAACATAAAGAGAAACTTCTTTCCTGTGAGGGTGACAGAGCACTGGAACAGGCTGCCCTGAGAGGTTGTGGAGTCTCCTGCTCTGGAGGTTTTCAAGACCCGCCTGGATCTGTTCCTTTGTGGCCTGCCCTGGGTGATCCTGCATTGGCAGGGGGGTTGGATTTGATGATCTCTGGAGGTCCCTTCCAACCCCTACCATTCTATGATTCTATGATATCAGGGCTGTCTGAGGTCAACAGTGTAATCTAATTTGCAACATTCCTGATTCCTCCTTGTGAATCTATGATTTTGATAACAATTTATTTTAATTGTTGGATTTTCCCCTTTATTTTTATCCTAACCTTTTTATTTACCCCTTTCCTTCATCACTGCTACCCCCACATCCCGATGTTTTGCCCGGAAATCCAGAACCCAATAGAAGGAATTTAAGCTAAACAACAAAAGTCTTCCTTCTCTTGCAGCTGCTTTTGAAGGGCTCCACAGACCATTTGTCTGAAGACTACAGTCGTGTCTGTTTTATATACATTTATATCCTTAGTCTTGGCTTAGTAATAAAAGGCTCCATTTTGAAACAGAGGTAATGACTGGGGTACTGGTTTGTGTGCAGACCACTTCTTACAGGCTTTTCAGTTCTTACAGGCTTTTTTCTCTCTCCAAGTTGCATGAAGAGCAGAAGGAGATGGATATTCTTGTAATGTGTTGTAGACAGTGAAGGAGAGAATATTTAGAGAGGTTCTCTTCTGAAAATAACACCCCCCCCCCAAATATAAAAAGGAAAAACCCCATGCTTGTGATAGGGTATTTACCTTGCTCTGTAAATGGAGGAACTGTCAGGTAAAAAACTCTTGAGTTTTGGTCCTTGGGTAGGGCCTGGTGGCTCAGGCGTTAGTCAGCCTCCCTGCACCTCCTGAGCTGTGTGTCTGGAGCGTGTGTTTGCACCCCGCGGGTGTCGCTCAGGATCTCGTGTCCTGAAGAGCTCTGCAGAGAGGCCCCTGGTCGCTGCCGCTCGCTTGGTTCGGGCATAGCCAGGGCGGGCAGCTTGGCCCTCCAGCTCTGGGCTGGCAGAAGGTGTCTCAGGAGAAGGCCAGCATCACCCGTGCTGAAGCAGAGCTGCCCTGTAGGCGTGCTGCCTGCGGCAGGACTTTCAGCTGCTCATCGGAGCCTCTCTTAGCCCAGAAGATTCTCTGTGCAGGCTGAATGCCGTGGCCATGGTGCAGCGGTCACCCTGCCGGCTCCCTGGAGCTGAGTGCGAGCTCCGCTGCAGCAAGCAGCTCAGAATTGGCTACTTACAGGGACTGTGTAGTTGCCAAAAGTGTCAGGGAGGCCACCCCATAGGGGTGAATCGAGACCAGCCTGGAGTTCCTCCTGAACTTACATTTTCTGTGTGTTTTCATAAAGGCTGGTGGATTTGGCATAGCGTTTGGCACTTTGTGAAAGTTGCCGTGGAGAAATGTTTGTGGAGAAAAAGTCTGATCTCTTTCTCTGTGCACAGGAGTAGAAAATAAAACCAATATCCCCTTATTATGATCAAACAGAAAAAGCAGTAAAATCACAGCAGACCTGTCCCACCTTGACATATTAATGCAGCACAGAACATGTGTAAAACACTTCCAGTGTTGCTGTATTGGTCAGGAGCGCTTCCATGGCACTTGTAGGAATACATACATTATCTGATTGTGGCTCACTTGATGAAACAAGTTTAAATAAAAAAAGAATTCATAGGCTTTTCAACAAAAAGATGCCAGCTCTGATAAGGCACAGGAAGAACAGGGAGATGATCAGAGGCAGCCAGCATGGCTTCACTAAGGGCAAGTCCTGCCTGCCCAACCTAGTGGCTTTCTACAACGGAGTGACTACATCAGTGGACAAGGGAAGAGCTCTGGATGTGATCTGTCTGGGTTTCTGTGCAGCCTTTGAACAGTCCCCCACAACATCCTCCTCACCAAGTTGGACAGATAGGGCTTTGATGGATGGATTGTTCAGTGGATAAGGAATTAGGTGGATGATGGCATCCAGAGGGTAGTGGTCAATGGCTCGAAGTCCAGATGTAGATCAGTGACAAGTGGTATCCGTCAGGAGTCTGTACTGGGACCAGTACTGTTTAATGTTTTCATCAGTGATCTAGACAGTGGGATCGAGTACACCCTCAGGAAGTTTGCAGATGACACCAAGCTGAGTGGTGCAGTTGATATACCAGAAGGATGGGGTGTCATCCAGAGGGATCTGGACAAGCTGGAGAAGTGGGCCCAGGTGAACCTCATGAGGTTCAACAAGACCAAGTGCAAGGTTCTGCACCTGGGTCAGAACAGTTCTCACTATCAGTACAGGCTGGGGGATGAGGTGATAGGAGAGCAACCCTGTGGAGAAGGACCTGGGGGTTTGAGTGGATAAGAAGCTGGACATGAGCCAACAATGTGCACTTGCAGCCCATAAGGCCAATCACATCCTGAGCTGCATCAAAAGATGCATGGCCAGTAGATCGAGAGAGGTGATTCTGCTACTCTGCTCTGGTGAGATCTCACCTGGAGTACTGCATCCAGCTCTGGAGCCCTCAACACAGGAAGGACATGGACCTGATGGAGCAGGTCCTGTGGAGGGCCATGAGAATGATCAGAGGGCTGGAGCACATCTCCTGCGAGGACAGGCTGAGGGGGTTGGGGTTGTTCAGCCTGGAGAAGAGAAGGGTTCAGGGAGACCTTATTGTGGCCTTCCAGTACTTGAAGAGGGCCTGCAAGAAAGCTGGGGAGGGGCTGTTTACAAGGGCAGGTGGTGATAGGAGGAGGGGCAGTGGTTTTAAACTGGAGAAGGGTAGATTTAGAATGGACATTAGGAAGAAGCTCTTTACCATGAGGGTGGTGGAATACTGGAGCAGGTTGCCCAGGGAGGTGGTGGAGGCTCCATCCCTGGAGACATTCAAGGCCAGGCTTGATGAGGCTCTGAGCGACCTTATCTAGTTGAGAATGTCCCTGCTTACTGCAAGGGGGGGTTGGACTAGATGACCTTTAGAGGTCCCTTCCAACCCAAGCCAATCTGTGGTTCTGTGATAGTTGATGTCTGGTAACAAAACTGGGGTGCTTTCCAGTGAAAATGGATTCACATCAGTGCTGAACTTTGTCAGCATTTGAGGTTTTCCTCTACCTGCACCAGGGCAGGTCGCTTAATTCCTTGCAGGACCAGGAGCTGCACTGGCCTGAAATAAATTGCTTATGGGTTTGTTCTTTGGATGTTTCTTTGCATGAGCTTTGCTTTCTTTTTCTTTTCTCTATGGCTGGAGAGATGCTTTCATCATTGGTAACACCAAGGTACGCTGCAGCCTCCAGTGCCTGCACGGCGTGGGGGGAGGCAGGAGGACTTGCCACCGGGGCAGGTGGTACATTTGTGCAGGAAGATCTTCCTCACCGTGACTCTGATGCTTCTGCTCACTCGAACGGTGCCCTTACACCTCCACAAAGCCGTCTGGGTCAGCACATCGTGCCCAGATGCCGCAGGGGTTACAGCACGTTCTAGCAGAGCTGCTTTGACGTAATCCGCCGGTCGTAAAAGCTGCCACCGCCCTTCTATCTTTTGATCCTTATGTACTGGACGTGTTTTCAGTGGGACAAAACTAAAAGTCTGGGTAGTTGTTGATTTTTGAAGTGGCAACAATAACTACGTTTTAGGAATGTTTTTAATCTGAGCTATATAAATAAATAAAATGGATATTTCCAGGCGAATCAATTGAAAAAATAATGCTCCAAGAAGATAGGGCTGCCTCCTAATGGCAGAAAACCTGAGGCATCAGTTGGGGGAAAAGAAGAAGTCTTGAATCCTAGTAGAGTGGAAGAGAAAAGCATACTGATGTGGTCAGCTCAGGGACTGTGGTTTGGGGTTTTTATTTTTTCTGTTCGTAGACTCAGAAGAATTCAGAGGATTCCAATTTTTTGTCATTAAGATGTCAACAGCAATGGTTAGCTGCTGATTTTTCTTTCTGCTTCTCCATGGGCTTGAAAGCTTGCTTTTTGGGTGCTTTTTACTCTTACCTATTACCATTTAGATCTTCTAACATTTTTCTGCCCCCTCAG
Organism: Todiramphus chloris collaris; assembly: GCA_025345505.1. Classification (NCBI taxonomy): domain Eukaryota; kingdom Metazoa; phylum Chordata; class Aves; order Coraciiformes; family Alcedinidae; genus Todiramphus; species Todiramphus chloris. The sequence goes on from JANVCC010000035.1 coordinate 34,495,379, forward strand.
AATTTTTCTTCACAGATAAAAATCTTGTGGGCTGTTTTTATTACTAACCTGCTAAGTTTTTTATGTCCAATTCTGTCTCTGATTCTATTGAATGCTAATAAATGTAAATTTATTATAACACACCCCCCACCCCCCCCAAACCCACGGTTTACTCATGGAAATCAAGTTGATATCTTGAAGTATCTAAGGGATCTAAAAGTGAACCAATTTAACAGCAAAGCTGTTTCATAAGCCATATAAATACATGTTTTAGAGAGCTCTTTTGCAACTTATGCAGGTGTTGGCTTTTAAATGTTCTAAATCTTGGTTTATTTATCCTTTCCTCTAATATTTCTTTTCTTTTTTTTTTTAATAGGTCATCACACAACGAACTAGAAAAACATAGGTAAGTGTTGAGAAAAAAGCAAATTAAAAAATGTATGACTGGCATTGGAATTACTGTGCTTATTGAACAATATTTTGTTGAAATTGTTTTGATTTTGCCCTGAATAGTTAATTAATCTGAAAGCTTTTACCAATTGAAATCTAATAGGCATAATATTATTTGACTTTTTTTTTTCTGTTGTTTGGTATGCTGTTTTTGAGATACTTCTGGTAATTAGCTTTGGCCTTGTTAATGCCGTTACCGCTTAACTTTGCTGTTGCTTATAAAGAACCTGACTGCCACAACTGTTTGCTAGAAGTGTTAAATGCTATAAGTACAACCAAAGTATTTTCATAGAATCACAGAATCGTAGAATGCTTTGGGTGGGAAGGGACCTTTAAAGGTCATCTAGCCCAGCCCCCCTGCAGGGACATTCTGGGATGAAGGTGGATGATTTTTGGGAACAGTATGTCACACAGGGTTATTCTATGTTTGTTTTTTTTTAAGTATGCCTAAAGTGCAGTTAATTTCCATCTTGCATGTAAGTACCCACAGACGTGTTCTTCCCCTCTGTCTGCTTCCTTGGTGGTACGTGTCCTGTCCAGAGAGCTGTGTGTGGGCAAAGCTGTACTGACTTGACAAGGACATCCAGTAGCCTCTGAAGAGCCAGTTGTTAAAAGAACACACGTTCGCACAGTTTTGGAGGCAGTGTTTGCCGTCTGTTGTATCTTGTCAGAGTTTGTTTGCAGATGGGCTTTGTAGCTGTAGGAAGTCTCCTGGGGTACGCTGCTCTGAAGGTGCACACAGAGAGCTGCTGGGGAGTGCAGAAGGTGTCTGTCTTGGCACTGGCTTTTGGTCTGCTGTCTGAGCAGCACCGTGGCACCCTCGCTGCTGGACCACTGCCTTTCATTTGTCATTCAGGCATCAGGACAAACTCTCAGGTAGTTTTTTTTTGTTCTTTTTTCATGTAGCGTGGGGTCTTTTGGGTGCCATGCATCCAAAGAAAGCAAGGTGTGTATGTGTGAATGTGACTTAAACCTATTTGCATGCTTCTGAATACGTGAAACGTGGTTGATGGCAAACAGGGTTGAGATCAATGAGTTGGGTTTTCTGGCGTGTTGTTCTGTGGCCGCAGTTATGCAGCAGGTAGACCATCACTTCCCTTGCATGCCTACATGCTTTCCTGTAGTTTAATTGTAATATGAGTAAACTGTAGCCCTGCCTAAATAGCCACGTGGTCACTGTAGAGATGAGAGGAACTTGGGAAGGCTCAAGCTCACAAATGCAGGCCGGGGCTGCAGAATGCAGTGCGTTGGGTAAGGCAGTGGAATCAGCTGGCAGAAGTTCTGCTGACAGAGTCTCCAGGAAAATAACTTAATGAAAATTCTGTCCTTCAGTCACACTTCCTTAAAGTAAAAAAAAAATCAAAATCTTTGGCCCCAACTGTGCTTGTTTCTCACTCTTTTTTTTTTTTTTCAATCTCTTTCTAAATACTTTGTTCCATTTCTTCTTTTTCCTCTACTCTGTCATTACTGACTTGTTGCTGTACAAACTGCATATTCCTTTGGTTTTTTCCTTCCAGTCATTTTTATAACCTGAGCATGGAGATGGAGTTACCTCTTCTCCCCTCTGCTCTGCCTTAACATGTTTAAGCAGCACAGTAAATGAAGCACAGCAGCATTTGCAGCAGATGCAGGGGCAGAAAAAGGATCTATTAATTGTTCAATCTCTGTTCTCACTTTCGGTTCTGTGTTGTACCTTTGTAGTAGCTGGACCATATATTATTGGCCTTGCTACCTTTTCTTTCTCTGCCATCTCAAGGTCAAAACAGGTAAACTGGGAGGTGTGTCTTGTAATTACACATAGAGTATTTGTAATTGCTGCTGCTTGCTCTACCTCCTACAGTTAAACTATACTTAAAGACAGATTTTTATTATTCCTGGTGAGAACCTGCAAATTAGTGCAAGATCTTTGTATGTGCAAATGGGTGCTCACAAAAGCAGATGAGGTGTGTACAGTTCTAGTTACCTAATGTACTGGTGCAAAGGACTCCTGTAATGTTAAGGTTTTTTTAGCAGCCCCCTCCTCCAGCACTGTGGGTGTATGAGCCGATAATACCGAGGGTGCTGGTTTTCACTCTGTTCTACTAAAATTGCACTTAAACCTTGCAAAGTTTAATGGAAGATTCACAGCCATAGTGTGTCCTGTAGCAGCTGGTCCTCGCAGCAGAGCCTGCCGCACGCCTAGCTGCAAAGCGCTGCTGGATGTTGATTTTGGAGGTGTATCCTTTCCAGGACCAGCGCCTTTGACTCACCATTGCCATGATGCTTCTGGCTGAGACAGACTTGGTTATCTCACAGGAGCCTGGCAAGGAGAAAGAGAGGAGATGGCTGCTCGTATCCTCCTCCTTGCCCAGAGTCTCACGTGATATGTGTGGGCCGGCCTGAACGCTGAAGGGCAGGAAAATGGCTTCCTCATTTACAGGAGCTTTGTGTCCTGGGTGAGGGTGGCCAGGGTTGCCACTAACCAGAGAGTCACAGTAGCCGGGTGCTGGCACAGGGTGCTATTTCAAGTTCCGCGCTGGTGTTGCGCACAAGAGGTTTGTCTCTGGTGTTGACGTCAGTGGGGATGGCAGTGGTTGATCTCTCCGTGTGTGCAGACTTGGCTGTTTGGCAACACTTCCTTAATTTGCATTTTCTGCTGGGGGGGGTCTCTTTTTTGTGTGCTCTTGAGGGGATGCTCAGAGGAAGACAAATGGAAACAGTGACATAATCCAAGCAAAAACTCTCATTACATGATAGAATTCAGATTGCAATTGCAGTAAAGTGTTTGTCAGCAATTTGCACATGAAATTCCTTTTTCTCTGCTTTAAGTCTCCCTAGAATAGAATACCCTACTCAGACCTTCAGTGTGTGCTCATTATAATGAAGCTCTGTAAGGACTCATCCCTCTAATGACGTCGCTGTTATGGTCCTGTGTGGTCAAGGTTTGCATCTCAGATCCATAAAACAGGAAACCCCCTAAATAAAAAGTAGGAAGGCAGGAATTCTTCTGTCCTAAGGACAGATGAGGTTCTAGAAGGTATTTTAATAATTACAGACAGGTCAGTCAGAATGGATGTAACTTGTGCTTGGAGGTAACTAGTTCCTAATGACAAAAATGTAAGTGTATATTCACATAGATACTTTTTGATATTGGTTCCAGACAGACCATTATATCAGTAACCTTTCACAGAGCAATGTAAGTAACAAGTACATTGGTAATCATGACTTTTTGAAAGGCAGTTTTTAAATTGACCTGACAGCTGTATGGAGGAATTCAACTTTCATAGTGTAAAAAAAAAAATCATAAGAGACTCAAGCTTCTTAAAAAGACACAGCATAGTCTCACTTCTTTGCATCAGTTTATTCTAGTTCCAAGTGACAATGTAAACCCCAGGGTGTATTCCCCTGCAGATTGTACCGAGCCCTTCCTGCTGCTCTGTGAAGGCAGTGAGTCCTGTGCCCTCTGCTCTTGCTGTGCAGACTCATCCTCTCAGCTTGTGCAGGACTGTGGGAGGAAGCGACACCTCCCTGCCATGGTCCCTCCTTGCTTCTTGGAAGTGGATGGAGCCCTGACAAGGCATATGGGACCGACCCATCAAGGTTCCTTCGGTGATAAAATCATTTCATTCATGCCTGGCTGTGAGAAGCTCTTCTGCAGGAGGAGTTCAAGATTTTGTGCTTTCTAAGGCAAAGGCTTTGAAAATAATTTGTGAAACGTAATGGTTTTAAAGAATTCAAAATTGACAAGCCACGTGCTGCTATGCCCGAGCTGGCACTGTGCTGAACAAGTGCCTTGGCTGTGTGACCATGGTATGGCTTGATCTAGATGTACAGATACCTCCTGCCTCTGTCAAACCATTCATGTTATTTTCCATGGGGTCTTCCTGTTTTGTTTTTTTTAAAATCAAAAAAGCAGGAAGGAGCAGATCAGCAGTGGTAAAAGTTGGCCTGCCTGCATTCCACAGAATAGTAAACTCCTGGCAAGAAGTGGGAGTATAATTAGAAGAGGGAGCTGATTAATGTCTTTGGGCAGGATGCTGTGGTGATCCTGAGCATGGCAGTGCTCAGCACTGCAGCATCTGCCTCACCAGTGCTCTCCTGCTTGGAGGAATCAACAGATCCCATCACAGATCCCCAGGCAAAGGTTTGCCAAAAGCTGGTGAGCTGAGCTGGGCGGAGGTAAAAGCCAGGCATTGCTGTTGGGAGAGGTGTGCTCTAGGGGTATTCCTCTGCTTTCCTTTGGAAGTTGCTCCAAGAAGTGCACAAGTCATCGGTTCAGTCACTGGGTAAGAGCTGGAACAGGGAGCAATTCTCTCCTGCTGAAGGCTCACTGGTTGGTATTGCAGCGAGCTGAGACTGCTGTCGAGGTGGCCTGGATCAGTTGAGTGGGACAGCCCTGAATTTTTAGAAGTGCAAGACCAGGATGGGGAGTACGTGAGGCATAGTAACTTTCAAAACGTTTTAGAAGAAGAAAACAAACCTTTCCTTCTTCCCAAATGAGCCTAATGTTTACAGCCAAAATGAGCCCATTGTTTACAGCACTGATGAGGGGGAGCCTGAAAGTGTTCCCTTGCAGGCAGAAGGTAGTGCTCTCCTGAGGTTTAGGTAGTGCTTTGTGTAGTCCTTAAACCTAAAATCTTCCCAGGAAAAGGTTGTTCTATTGCATCATCATGTGTATAAAGTAGGCATCTGTACATAAATACAGGTTTTGATCAAAAATATGTATTATGATGGGAGAATTACAACATCCAACATTAGCTGATAAAGTAAATAGAGTAGGTGCCCTTAAAGTTAAGTTCTAGTAGACATTTTTCTCATGAAGGAAGTGTAGGTGCCAGGAGCACAGTTATTATGTTCATTGGTGTATTAATTTCACCCACCAAAGTTACTTGGAGTTTGAAGTTTATATAAGCTGAGAGAGTGCATAGATGGATGTCTCAAAATTCTCTCTGTAATTCTTTATGTCACTAAATTGCAGGCTTAATGAAAAGCATGTAATTGCCAGTTGCTGATAAACTTGGAAGTTTTGAAACAGAACTGAAAGGTCATTGAAATAATAACATATCAAAACAATGCTTAATGTTCATTTTTATTATGGGCTGCCTTTTCAAAATCACGAATTACCACTGCAGCTAGTGCCGTTAAGCAGCATCAAGGTATAACTGCATTGATCCATCAGGCTGAGTGGGTACGGTGCTGCCTCTAGCTGAGGAAACTCCTTAACCTGTGCTGGAGGTGAAGTACTTCCAGGGAAGGATCATCCAGTATGTGTCTCGCTGGCGTTGTTCCGTCAGGACTTTAACCCAGGCCAGGTGCGTGCTGCTGCTGGGTCCTGCTCCCTGCTGGCACAGGAGGGAGGGGGGAAGCTTGCTTCTTCAGCCAGGTCATGCTCCTCACCTGGCTCACTGTCACAGTGAGTGGGTGGGATTGCTTCTTTGAGTGACAGTATTGTTTTACAGTATAGAACAGTACAGTTCACTTCTTTCTTAGTTTAGTATTTCTTCTAAAAATCCAGTTTTGTCCACTCTTGCCTGGACAGTGCTGCATTGGGTGAGCCTTCCTGGCCTGGTACAGATCTCATTGGTATAATGGGTCTATAAAAGCTGCTGCCATTTCTAGAACAGACCATCCAGATAACGTGACTGCTACATTGATGGTGGGAAACACTGCATCTTACCAGCAGAACTTAACCTCTGTATTGTATCTGTTTCTGATGATTTTCTTGTCAAGTAAGGAACTTTTTACTTCATCTGGTTGGTGTGAAGTGGTTTATTGCAGTGCAAATGAATGGCAATAAATATACCTTAGCACTGTTTAAACGAGGTAATGTCATAAGAAGCTGACAGCCTTTTGGGAGCTGGCAGCCACCCTGATTTCAACATCTGCTCCCCCCACACACGCACTGTGACCGCCTCTCTGAGGATGCTGGCTGTAGCAGTCAGGTGAATGGTGTTGCCTCAGCCAGTGCAAGGCTTAGTCTCAGCTCCAACTCCCCTTTACCTGTCATTTAACCAAAGTTTTCCCGCAGAGGGGCAAAGTATATGGTGGTGGTTGTGTCTTAAATTACTGTAATACGGTTTTTTGTGGAGCTTGTTTAGCAGTCTATGAAGAACTGGACCCAGAGAACTGAAAATGTAATTCTATGCTTTGTTGAAATGTCCCATGTTTCTGAGTCTGATGGATTCAGGGAATTAAAGAAATTAGAAGGTTTAAGGCTTTACACAGAAATACTACTCTTCCCTCACCTTTTCCCCACGTTTAGGTGGTCAGGAAGTCTCCGGAGCTGTGGCTTGCCCTATCCTGCATGCTGCAATAGCTGCTATAAATGCCCGTGCACTGAGCTGCTGTCTTCTGCAGTGCACACAGCAGCTCACCTCATTATGCACTCCCAAGAAAAAGTGTCTTCCCACCTAGACTGCTGGTTTGGAAAGGAGGGGTATATTAAGCAGATGAAGCTTGGAAGTTAATCTGCTTAGAAAGTTATATTCCAGGTGTCAGAGATGTACACATCCTCATGCTTTGGACAAAGCTTTTATTCAGCAATGAAAAATGGGCTAAAATACAGTCTTGACTAAACTGTGGTGTCCTTTTTCCTGCTGAAGTCAGCTTTGAACTCTGGGGCCTAAGTGCAGTCTTGGGTCTGGGCTCCAGAAAGCCATGTTCCTGGCCAGCCGAACAGCCAGCAGAAAGCAGATGGGTGAGAAACCAAGTGCATGCATTTTTTCCACTTGAATTTGTTCATCCCTCTCTCCAAACATAAGTCCATTGTGCGTCGGCCTCTAATGGACTATGTGAAAGGTGGTTTATGTTCTCAGCATCTGCTAACTGACCTGGCCAATTCTTGCCTGCCATGAGAGAAAGAGTGAGCTGGTCTTGTACAAAATGGAGGTAGATGCTTCCAGGTACTTTCAGGGCTGTACAGACAACAGCTAGGTGCTGATTCACTGCAGACAGGGGAGGAGATGCCTGGTGGTGACTGCTTAATTGATTGGGGGAGATAAGGATTTGTTGAATTAGGCATTGTAAAAAAAAAAAAAAAATTCCTTTTAAGCTTGCTTGGCTACATCTGAGCAAGTGATCTGGAGCTTGATTTTTTGATTTTATTTTTTATTAAAGGTATTTAGGTGGCTGATGGGCTTTAAGAAGCTGGCCTCTAAAATGAGTCTTACATAACATGATAGGAATCCTTGGCCGAATCCCAACCAGCCATCTCTGTGGAAGCCCACGGACGAAAACTGGCTGAAAACAAGTGGTACCTGCTGCAGTTTGAAGAGGTGGCAGATGCACCTGAAAGGCAACAGTGTGGCTCTGGCTGTGTGCGGCAGTGTTGGCCCCGTACTCAGGATTCACATCAAATCTGCAGGAGGCTGGATTGCTTTCTCCCCAGTATGTCATGAACACAAAATTTTGATGAACCAGTGTCCCTGGCTGAAGTAGGCACTAAGGGATCAACTGAGGCTGGAGGAGGTGGCTATATTCTGTGCTGTATTGGCATCTCTAGCTTTATTTTCAGCACTCCTTTCCATGGGCTTGCTTACCCTGTTTGAGTATTTGATCTGCTGTGGCCTGGTCCCGAATTCATAATGTCTCTTTCTGGATGAAACAACATGCACCTTCCTGTTACAGCTCATGCTGCTTTCCCCTTGTGGTCTCTTTGTCGGTGGACACATGTGCTTAGATTTACTACACAGAAGTCCTTTGCAGGTCAAGTAATCTTTAATCTGTCCTTCTCCCCTCGATACACACGGTGGCTGAGCATGTGGCAGGCTGTGGGCCTGATTCTGCACCCTGCTCAGGGCACTTCGTTAGGAGCTGAGCGTGTCTGCCAGCAGCCTGAACCCCACACCACGTCTGGGCAGCTACAGAGGATGCAGTAACGAGCATGTACATTTAGCCAGCAGATTATAAATGTGAAAAAGCATAATGCAGTTCCTTCCCAGCTGTTCAGTTTGGGCCTTTTTTGAAAAACAAAGCAAAACCAAAACCAAACACAAACTCAGGAAGAAGATAACAAAAAAGCACCCCAAAGCAGATTAAAAACTCTGTGTATGTGATCCAGTTAAAACTGACTTTCCTTGTCCTAAAGAACCGTGCAATTCACAAAACTGGGTAAGATAATCCTTTTCCCAAGCTCCATTTTGGAAGGAGTGGGTTGTTTGGGGACTTGATAGAGTGCCGTGCTTTGAGATGGAAACTGAAACACATACAGCGAGCTATGTACACATCCTGTGAGAACAGAGCAGGGTGACAGGATTTCTCAAAGGATGGCAAGTGGCTAATATTATTGTTTAATTCTAGTTTACACTACGCAGGTTTTTTCTATACCAGTTAGTGTAACTAGTTGTGTAGTATGTGGAGATTGGCGTAGCTGACACAAAAGAGATGTGGGCTGGGATGTATATACGTGAGGTCATCTGCTGCAATGCTTTTAACTTGAAAACTAGTAACTCTAGTTTCAGACCATGTGCCCTACATTAAAAAATCCTGTATTAAGATTCTACCTTATTGCAAGAAAGCAGAAGATTCAGGGAACAGTCAAAGACTACATCTGAATGTGGTAAAATGTCTCTAAAAGGCTGGAGAACTACTTACAAGTCCTCTTCTCTCAACTACCACCTTGAGATTAATACCTAATGAATTTTATCCGCTTTTCTTTCATTGATGTTTCAATTTAGTTGACTAAGCAAAGATACCAGGTGCTAAATAAGGGTCTTGCCTGGCATGTAATCCCTGCCAGAACTCAGCAGATCCTACTGAAGTTAGGAGTACCATCAGTGTTTGCAAATACCAGCTGCACAGACACTCTGTGTCTTATATACCACATTAGTTGGTATTTACAAAACATAAAGGTAGCAAACCCTGTAATTCCCCCCAAGAAAGCTGACAGTCCCAACTGGTAAATGCCCTTGTGTTGACTGCTGAAATGAACAGCATGGGTGGAGCAAATAATTTCTGGTAGGGAAATTTGGGAGCTTGTTGTGTGTGTTTGGCTAGAAGCAGTTATTGGGTCTAGGTGCCAACAGGTATTTGAAATAGACTGCCAGGCGTCTTGGCTCCCACTGCCTGACTTTACATACTCACATGGCAAGTGGGTCCAAACTTCTGGCTCTTCCTTCCATTGCCACTTAACCTCGGGACACTGCACTGAAGAAATCTGGGCTGAATTCTGTGGGGGAGAAAGAAGAAAAAGGAGGAGGAAAGGAGGCAGAGTGTTGAAAACATGTTCCATACCTTATTGTCCCAAAATGGATAATTTTCAGGTTCCGCTCAACCCTGTCTGTCACAGAGACACCCAGTTTTGCACTGCTCAATGGACAGGGAAATAGGATGGAAATTAAATTACAAACAAGGCACTAAATGTGCTATGGTAAGCTAAACCTGAACTTTGAGGCAGGACTGTCAGATATCTGCAACTCTCCACTGTCCCCTGATGTCAGATTTTGTCACTGTTTGGGGGGGAGAGGTTTGGCAATATTACATAAGTGTTGCTCAGAATTTAATTTATATGGAAGTAAGAGTACCCACTGTAACCTTGGAAGAGACATCTTTAATTACAGTCAGTGCATTTAATCCTTCCCCTGAATTTGTTTATATATACATCTCACTCTTGTCTTTTCTATCCGCCTCTAATTACAAGGTTTCAGTGATGGAGTTGGAGACATACAGCAAGATGTTTGGGGATGTGTATTCTTAAATTACTTCAGGGTGATTTATTTTCTTCTTTTCCTTTGGTGTTCTCACTTGTGGTCTGAACCAGTCTTTGGTTGGCTGGAACAGGCACCCTGCTGGCATCCCAGGACACCTCATCTGTCTTGGTGAAGGACACCTCAGGTATCTACAGTGGTAGAAGACAGCAGCACCCAATGCCTCCTTCACCCCAAAGCCAATTAATTTCATTTGTGCATGCTCACGGTGCCACCATTAGCTGCTACCTCTGAGATGGCCACAAAGCTTTGGTAGGTCGAGGTGCTGAGGAAGTATTAGGAAAAACAAAAAATGGAAGTAAGACGTGACGCTGAGCATTCCTTTCTGATACCTAATTTTCCAATCAGAGCTTAAAATTTCCTACCTATGAGAATGAGAAAGGGATTGTTAGGTGCTGAACCAGAGATAAGAGTTGCCTTAACTCTGAATAGGTTTTAACTGCGATGTGAAATGCTCGTGTTTCCTTTGGTCCTTCGTGGCTCTGTGTGGGAACATGAAGTCCCGAGAGCATTTGTCAGGCTAGTTAAATTGGACTCTTGGTATTTACTTGGCATTTGGACATAGAGGTAACAGTAGCCCATAAAAGCACAGTCACAGGTATCCAGTATTGCAGATGTTAATGCCTCACACTTTTCACTGAGCTTGCTGTAGGAAAAGGCTGCTTCATTCCAGCTGCCTGCCATCCCAAGGCCTCGCGCTCTGCGTGTGACAGCACTGCGTGGTTTTAATTTAGCTAAAATAATTCAGCTTGCCTTGCCTCTCCTTTAATTTGGTATCATACAGTGGTGTAAAAAAAAATAATCTTGAACACATTTCTTGCCTCATTTGACGTATGTATAAAATGTCTGGGTCTATGGGGAGGTTTAAAATTAGGCAGAAAAAGCTCGCTAGGCCTCGTAGTGTGCTCTCCCCACTCAGTGCCATGCTGCAGCTCAACTTCTCTGGACTTCTCTAAGCATTTTTTTTTTTTAAGATCCTTCCTGTTGGCAGCTGTCCTGAGACACGATGTTCTTGCTTAGCATTTTGATGTGGGGAAACAGTCTGATAATTAAAGCCGGTTTCAAGGCATGAGCTGCTCTGTAAGCAGTGACTGGCTCTGGGGTGTTGTCAGTCGATAAAGGTGTAGCTTGCGTGCGCACAGCCACGCTGCACCCTGTGCCTGAGCACCACGGCAGAGGGACGGACACGCTCCCCGAAGCCACTCGTGGGGGAGGCTGACGGCATCCTCTTCAACCGCCTTTTGGCAACCGGTTCATTTGTGGAATATTAGAGTTACCATCCTGTTCCCCTCCCGTGTGAGCCCAGAGCAAACCTATCATTGTTTTGCAGCTTTGCCTTGTTTAACTAAATGCGGCTCTCTCTGGCCTGCACTCAACAATTACTTACAAGAATACTGTGAAAGGTGGAAATGGAAACACACCTACTGCAGAACTGCAGGCTGTGTCATGGGTTTGGATTTGCAGTGACAATTTGCTTCGTGGTCTTCCCCTGCCAGTGAGGAACAAAGCGTTGCCTCGCCTGTGGAAATGGTGACAGGTCCTAATCCGCTCTTGGGGTTTCAGAGGGGAGTGTGTGTAAGTACATGTGTACATCCATGTAACTTCAAGTGGGAATTACAGCTGCTTGATACTGGGATGGCATGATCTTGCAGTGGCACTTTCCTTATCTAATTGGGTCTGACACTATTCTGAGGTAACAGACAAACTTAAAAACTTGTCTCCCCGCAGTGTAATCTAAGTAACTTGAGTGCCAGTAAGACAGATGGGTTTGAGAGGTCTAATTTAGGAGGACTACTAAGTTGCAATGTGTGCATTTTAATGTGTGAAACAAATGGGTGGAAGGCTGGATGAATGAAGTATTGAATAAGTTTATTAAAAGCATGGTTGATTATTTTTTGGCGAACTCTGTTTTCAAGTGTGTACAATGGTATTCCCAGCAGTTGTGTATTTTCCCACAGGGCACTGTTTCTCGTCTGCCTGTATTAGGTAGGTACTGTATGATGCTGAGCTCGTGGTACTAGGTGATACCTCTCCTGGTGTTGCTTAAAACTGTTTGAGCAGTAAATGTTAAAAGATAATCAGTAGATAACAGGGCTAAAAATAGAAGACACCTGAAACAAATTCCTTTTCTGTAGGTCTAAGAATTGTTCTTATTGTCTGACATTGACTTTGAAGGTTTAAAATATAGAAAACTGTTCTTTATAGGTGAGCATAATCTGAAGGATGAAATGCTAAAATAATAGGTTGGAATCTCCTTTTTTTTTTTTTTCTTCCTCAGAGGGAAAGAAGTCTATACAAGGGCAAAAATCTACTGCAGGCAATTTCATCTGTTCTCATAATGTTTGATTTCTGTCACCTCAGATTCTTGCGAGATCAGAGATTTTATTGCCTCTGGTCAAAGGATGGAGAATCCTATACTTGTACATTTGAGATGCTCACAGTCCAGGAAAGACAAGTGGTAGCTGCCATTACATTTGCTTGGGATGCTTTTGGGAATCCCTGTAGAGCTTGTAAATTCCTATTGACGTTTCCTGGGAAGCACATCTCAAATTTCTGCATGTTGCTGTTACTTTCTGCTGAGACCCAAGACAATGAAAGGCTGTTAAACCTTTCATGGCTGCTCTTCATATAAGAGCAGCTTAAGACAGTGGGCTGGCTGAAACCTGGGGAAAGCTGTGAGGACAAGTCTGGCTGCAGAGGGGAGCCTGGGAAAAAACAGAGAGAAAATGAGGGTGGTCAGAGGTGGGTCCTGCAGCTCTCAGTACTGCGGAGCCTGAGGCTGTGGTTCCCCAGAAGTCAAACAGGTATCAGTCAGAGCTGTTGGTGTCCCACCAGCCGCAGAGTCCTTGCTGACATGGTCCTGCCTGTGGGTTGACTTGAACAAGTGCTCTTCAGAGTGTCTGCCACAAGTCCATGAAGCAAAAGGACTGGTTGGAAACAAAGCACTGTATTTTGGTCTTGTCATCTTGCTAGGCTGGTCTGCAGGCAGTTTAGGCATGTGGATGAGTGTGCGGTGGGGTGGCACTGGGTGGGGGGGACACTTGTGTCCCATCGTGCTCACCACACTGACAGCTTGTGCTCAGTCTCTGCATCAGGAGGAGAACTTGAATGGGAAAAGGTCGAGCAGCGGTATGGCAGCAGGCTCTAACTGTGCTGCAGGGCTTTTGTTTCTTCTGCTGGACAGAGTCAGATGTGACTCTGGGATCCTCATCAGTCTGTCTGTGTGCTTCTGCTGTCAGATATGCTCCTTGACAAGATGTGAATGGTCTGGCCAGCCACCAGCTGCTGAGGCTCTGGTCAGATCTCTCTTGCTGGTGGTGTCCAGGTTGCTTTACAGGATCATTGCAGCCCAAAGGAAGCCTCAAGAGTTGCTGTTGTTTGCCCATCTTAGCTGCTGCCCCTGGCTTATGGCAGTACATGGGCCACCACAGCTCACCTTCCAGTGGGAACTGGAGCACAAGGAGCATCAAAGTTGTCTTGTAGGCATTTTGAGAGACAAAGAAACACTGATGTAGCCCAGTGCGTGTAATTTAGGACAGGCACCTGTCATTGCACTCGGCGGGGAGCTACTGGAGGCATGGGGAAAGGAGGAAGGGGCTGAGAGGGCAACACAGGCAGCAAGGTCTGCCAGGCAACCCGTCTCTCGGGAGTCAGCAGCTTCCCTCTTGCAGACCAGCCAGCATTCACCTGTCCCTGGCTTGCATCCCAGCCAGCTTTCTGCGTGCTGCTGCCAAGAGGCTTAACTGGCCAAAAATGCGTACCCGTGTGGCACTGCAGATACTTCTCTTAATTTATGTTTGCTGGAAGATGTAGGAATAAGTTCCGGTTTCATGTGCATGTTCTGAAACGTGAACAAGCCACAACTGTTGGAAGGTAGAAAGGCAAAAGGTAAAGCGTGGAGCCTTGGCTCAGCAATTTGGATGAAGTGGCACTAAGTGAAAGTAAATAAAATGCACTGTGAATGCTGCAGTGTGCGTTTAAATACAGTGAAATAGAGAACATAAATACCTTTCAGAGTGATAAAACAAACAAGATACTGAAATGGTAAGCTGTGTAACAGGCAGCAGAGGTTTTCTTCTGTCTTCCTGTGCGTTAGGAACAGCACCAGCCATTTCTGAGCAGTATTCGCATGAAAACTTGCAGATGACCACGTTCATAGCAGCACTGACTCCCGGAAAGCTAGCGATCCTAAGATACACTCGTGGCCATCGCCTTCGTAGGCAGTTGAAGTCTTGTGTTTGGGTATTTCAGAGGTGCCTCAGGAGCAGCACTGGCTGCTAAAGCTCTCCGACTGCTTTGAATTTAGCACACCAGATGCGCAAAAATGCTCAGCACACTGACAGTGCACACAGAAGATGAGAATTCTAGTTGCTGCTAAAGTAAACAAAGCAGGCGGTTGTGCTGATTGTAGGGCTGTTGTGCTTAATTCACTAAGAATCACTGCAATTAGGTGCTCGCAGCTTTTTCTGCCTGGTAGTTACCACGGTGCCTTCCTGGGCTTTGCTGCCAAATTTAGTTGCAGAGGCCTCTGTGAGGTGTTAGACGCGGGCAAAAAATGCCACGTGGAACAAACCTCGGATGAGTCTTCACCTGCGGCACAAACTTCAGGATCCTGTTCTTAATATGGGAAGAAAATGGCATCTATTGCAGAACGTTCGTGGTTGGCTTTTCTTTTCTTGGATAATAAAAAACCAAGAGGTTTGCCGTAAGGGCGCTACTGAATTTTCTGGTTTTGACTCTGGGGCACTCAACTGTGAGCAAGCATTTCACACATCTCATAGCAATCAGCACACTGGGTGCCTTGCTATGGTACAGTGCTTTAATACTAAGAAGTTTTCTTTCCTTTTCACTAAAGCAAATTTGTTGTGTAGTTGAAATAGATTGTGCAGCTCAAGTATGATCTCAAGCCTCTTTTGAAGAAAGAAAATGTATTTGAGATATCCTTTTCAGAGTAGAAAATACTGAAAGCGTTTCTGACCAAAATAAATATAGAAGAGAAGGGATTTTATATTTCAGTGGAAGGTTGTTGTCTTCCATTGTATTTACTGTTTTGCTAAAGATATGCTAAATTCTGTCTGGATCATTAATAAGTGGCTTTCTTTAGAACCATTTGTGTCTGATTTCTTAAGATGAAAGTTTATATATAATCTCTTTAAATGACTTTGTAAACAAACGTGTTTTAATTAGTACAGAATCATCTTTGGTAGCTTATAAAAAGTATTGTAGAGCTGTAAATGTATCAGTCATGACCCTGGAAGAAAAATATTACCTTAAGGAGGAGTGAGGCAAGTATGCTTGAGTACCAACTGCTATGCAGACTAGGGTATATAATTGTGTGTTTACCTGCATTGTATGTACGGCCATGATGTTTGGGAATATAGAGGAAATATTATGAACACATTTGATTTTCAATACCATTAAAACTATCTGCAGCAAAACTCTGGCATTGCTCAAGAGCGTGACTGTGCCCAAAAAATAGCTGAAGCCCTTAAGAGATCTTAACTGGCTGTGTCCAGCTCTAGTGAGAAAGGGTGGATGCTGGAGTCAGAAGGCAGGCACAGTTCCTCTCTCGGATTTTACCTTGCTGGCATGTGAATCCTGTAGTTGCAATGGGGAAGTTTTTACTGCTGGTCTGCATTTCTTAAAAACTTGGAAATGATGCTAAGTTTATGAATACCGATGCTGTCCGTGTTCATCCTGAGAAGTGCACGTCACAAAGGATCCTAAGCTTCTGTGTTTGCTGATTCTCTCTGTCGAAAACTGGAGTGCTCCCTGTATGCAGGTATTTGCATTTCATAAATAAAACTGTGAAGAGTCTTCCTGTTAAAACATGAGCATCTTAAAATTGCAGTTAGCTCACTTCTGTATTTTATGCTGAATTTAATGTCTGGTAGGGACATAAAATGGCCTTTCGTTAGGGAGAAAACACAGCCGTTAGTTCAGCGAGGGATCTCTGACCCAGCATTCTGGGCTCAGCCCAGACTGCTTTGGTGCAAATGTACCTGGACAACGTTTGACTCCAGAAGTGAATTTTTGCTGCAGAGATCTTTCTCTGACTTTATCCTGCGTACATTATTAAGACAGATTACATAGTCATTATGCAACAATGAAAAATTTAGTAACTGCTCTATATTTAAACCTTTGTGTATTGACTTCATTGTACAGCACCAGGACCAGGATGGCTTTGAATGTGGAAAAAAAAATGTGAAATATCAGAGAAGGAATCTGAAATGCTTTGGTAGTTCTGTCCAGTTTGTAATAATATGTCTTCTTCTAGATAAATTTAAAATAGATTTGTATTCTTTCAAGTGGGTTTTGGTTGTTCTAAGCTTGTACTGAATTTGCCTGGCTATGGGCTGTCTGGTTTTTGGACTGAAATGGTTAATGGACAGAAATGGCAAATTTTTACTGCTTGCATCTATTTCGAACATATCTGTTGTTCTCACTAGTGTGGCTTGTAATGACTGCATTATCAGTGTCATTGGAGTGTTTTTTGTGTAGCATCCTTTTCTTTTCAAAACATCACCAAGGAAGTATATTTAGCAGTTGATTTGAGAGTATGTCAACCTCCTGTACACAGAGCTAGTTTAGTAGACTAAATTTGGGACATCTGAAGTACAGACACATGTTCAGCCACGCCAGCATTTTTAGCATTAAAACATCTTGCAGAAAGCACAGTTCGGGCCATCTTGTGAGGCAAGCATTGTTTCATACCCACATGTGCTTTGGTGATGCACTGTGGCATGAGGGGTATGTTGGGCTGTGGGTGTTGAAGCAACAACACCCCGTCTAACCCAGCCAACTTCTGCTGGATCCAGCATGAAAGGAAGTTCAGAACACGCAGTTTGGGAATATGGACATTTAGTGGCTTTTTGTCCATTTCTAGACTCTTGTTACTTATCAGCTGGAGATGCTGCAGCAATAAGATGCCTCCAGTATGGCAAAGACAGCTCCATGATTGACTGGGTAATCTGATAGTAGCAGGGAGCGAGTGTGGACCAGGCAGAGCTGTTCTGGGACTTACCAAGGGATGACAAACTTCGCTGATAGAGTTGCTCCTTCCCTTCTACAGCCAGCTTTGGGCCAACAGAGAATGGCTACATCTGAAAGTCATTCTTCCAATATGGGGAAGCTGTGAACTGAGACCTTGAGGATGTGCAAGGTGAACACTTGGCATGAATTTGGCTTCTCTCTAGTGAGTTTTATGCTCTTGCCCATGATGGGTGAGAAACAGATGAGCACATTCTGCAAGTGATCTCTGGCAGTGGGCAGCACGATACCAACAGTGGGAACTGTTGTTTGTATCTTCAGGTGCAGCTTTGAGGAAATGCCTACCCCGTGCCACCCCCCATAAGCACATGGGAGGCTGTCAGGAGCTTTGTCTGCATGGGTTGCCCAGCCAGGGTGGCAGGATTGGCAGACACGCGTCTCACACGAACGCGATGCTGTCACCGTGTGTCGGGAGAGTCCGTGGCCAGTTCATTTCTCCCCAGGCCTGGCTGAGGCATGCCACGCTGAGGACTAAGCACCTTACTTTGGGTGTGCACTTTGCCTTTCCAGCTGGCTTTGTGCAGGTCAGTGGCCCCCAAATAAAGTCTCTAGATTTATACTTCAGTGGTTTAGGAATCACACCTTTGCTGCTGTCAAAAACGTGTGCAACTGCTGCTTGAACAACTGTTTGCTGTCTGACTAGCTGCAGGCCATTTCTCTCTGGTGTGCTGGACCTGAAAAAGCCCTGGAGATCCCCTGTGGACCAGGTGACTCCACTAACCTACCAGCACTCTATAAGACTGCCTAGGTTTAAGTCATATATCTGCTGTGACATGAATGGGAGTAATCTTGTGAGTCAAATGCTGCAGCTTTACAAGCAATCTGAGATTTATACATTCATAGAAGTGTTGGTTGGAGAGACCTCTGAATGTCCATGGCTTTGTGTAAATCTTGAAAAACTCTGAAGGACTGCACTTCTGCAGCCTTTCTGGGCAACCTGTTCTGCTCGTGCACCACTGCCCTAGGAAAAAAATTGTTCCCTAAAGTCCATCCTGAACGTCTCGATTCACAGCCATTGCTTCTTATTATATTACTTGGCCCTACTGAGCAGTATTTTGTTCCCATTGCAACCACCCATCAAGTAGATGTAGGAACTTTCTTGGAGTTGTTGCAGCTTCCTTGGAATGGAGATTATCCAGTGTGAACAATATGCTTTTTTTTATTACTTTTTATTATTTCTCTGCATCTTAGTATTCCATTTCTTGTGCACTAAAATGGATTTGCATCTAGGAGTTCTTACATAGGGGGAAGCTTATTGACCATTATTTAACAGACTCTTTTAACACAATTTTGAAATTGGTTAGGGTCAAAGATCTTCATTTACTTTTGCATGGCAGCCTTTTTTGTAGAAGTGGTGAACCATAGCTCCTCTGGCTAGCACTGCTCCTGCCTTTTCATAGGCAAGCATGGGAGCAAACTGGATTCTCTGTGGACCAGAGTCAGTGAGTGGTCTTCAAATAGACCTTCTAGCAGATGTCTTCATACTATGGGGAAATTTTTAGCAACAGTGTTTTGCTGCTTTGTCTCTCTGAGTTGTGGGGCTCCAGGGTTCCTTTTGCTATCAGTTCTGAGATGCCTGCCAACGTTGCCTATCACAGCTTACAGGGATTGAAAACCAGTTCAAGGCAATTCTAGCTGGTAGCCATTGCATTAGCTGGCAGTGAGTTGCTTTCTCCTTTGTGTGAATGTGATGATGAGCCACAGGACTTCTGGACACGGCCACTGCTGAGGAACACGGACCAAGTCTGTGGGCTTAATAATTCATTTCATGAAGCCTTAGACGAGCTATAATGCAGATTTATCAGGCTGTGTTCTGAGCTTGCTTACAGAGAAACACTGAGGTCTTGAACGTCTGAAACCCCTTTATCATCTGGCACAAAAGAAGATGGGGCAGATCAGAGACAGGTCAGCCACGCACCTTTGTCCATGCCTGGGGCTGTGCCCAGAATAGAGAGCTGCAGCTTGAGGGTTCAGATTTTGGGTGGCTTTTGTTTAGATCCTTACTTTTGCTGATAAATGCAGTAGCAGTGGTGAAGGGGACATTTCTGTGCATCCGTGCGAGGTGGGAAAAGTGCCCGGTTCTGCGGGCAGCGGTGCCCTGGCCTCACACCACGCTTTGTGTGGGCGAGAGTGTAACAGCAGTCGGGCTCCGAGGCTGCAGCAGAGCGCCATTGCCCAACTCTGACCACATTTCATGCACAGGGAAAACATGTTACCCCGTTGCTCTGAGACCAAGCTGCTTTGGGGTTGGCTTGGTTGGTTTTTTCCTTATTTTCTAGGTGGAGTTTAAGGCCTCACGCTGCAAAAGACAAAGCAGCTCCGGCTGCGATTACCTCTGTGAGTGCCTCTCCCTCCTCCCATCAGCAGAGGAAAAGTGAAAGCTCTCAGGTCCCTGCAGAAAAAGAGAGAAATTAGTGCTGGCAAGAGCCTGCACACGACAACTTATCTGCTGTGAAGTTTTGAGTCCCTTGTTCCTGCTGGTGTGATCTGTTAACATAACATGCCTGAAATGTTTTCCTACATTCTTAAGAGTTTTTTTCCTAAGATGTGCAAAATGAAAAACATGGGGATATTTACTCCAGTACCACAGGAATTGTGCTGGGCTGGTTTTCTTGGGTTTTTTTACATTCAGTCTCTGCTATTGATTATGCTCTGGTGTTATCATATATGAACTAGCCACATAAACATGCAGTGTACATGAATCTTATGCTTTAAAATCTTTAATAGATTCATAGGTGCTGAGTAATTAAATTTAAAAAGTCTCTTTCAAAAAGAAAAAAAGGGGAAATCAGAGCAGGTCTTTTAGCAAGTGTGTTTATTATGTTTAGTGCTATCAGTTGTTAGGGCTGAGAATGCCTGAAAGCATTTACTTTATGTTTAGCTCCTTTTAATTCTTTTCATTGTTCAGTTAAAATAGAATTCTCAGCTCCAGTTCTGTGTTCTTTGTGGCACTTCTGTAAACTCCTGCTTTACCTGGTTGGCAGGTAACATAAAAGAATTACTGTTTTAAAAACACAATGGGCTGTGCCCTCTGTATCTGGGTACTGATCCTGTTAACTCCCCAGCTGATGGTAAGGAAGAGCACTAAATCCTTACTTTTTCTCCCTCGTGGTGAGCAGACTTTCTTCAAATAGTAACAGAGGCAGATAAGTTGAGTGTGGAGTCTGGTTTCATTAACGTTTTCCAGGTCTAGTATTAAGTAGATCTCAAATCAACAGTTCCATATATTCCTTACCAGACTTTTAATTACTCCAAGTATATTGATCGTTCCATTTCAATATATATAATTCTCTGTTTACTACTTGGATACTATTCTTGTCCTCTTCCTTGCCACATCCTTCTTTATCTTCAGTCCCACATTCTTGTCAGCTGTCTAAATACAGTTGCATCCAAATTGTGCTGAGTGACGCAGATGTTTGTCTATGTGTTTAGAGGCCATTTAAAAACCAAAAAGATTATTTGAATTTAGTCCCTGACTAAATTTTTAATTTTTTAATTTAAAATGCAAAACCAAGAAGGTAATTTCTAGAGGTTACAGACAAAGAAATAAAAATATACCTGATTAGGATTTCCTATATAGATACCAGTCATCCCTAATTCTGGTATTTCACTGGTTTAAAGATGAATGTTCCAGTTTAAGTTAGCACTCTGTGGTCTGATGGGTCTGTTGCCGCGAGTGCGTACACCAGTCTTTGTTGCTGTTGTTCAAATAAAAGCATTTAGACAGTTTATAGCCTTCTATTTAAAAACAAACTGCAGGCCGAAAGAAAAAAAAAAAATTACAGAAATGTTCTTTCATTTCCTAAGTAATATGTTGATGATATATAGGTAGCCAGAACTAAATATGTGAGTGTGTTTAATTAGGTTTTATTTTGCTTTGGGTTTTTTCCCCCTTAATTCTCAGGTTGTTTTCACATTACACTAATCATTCCAATTACACATATGTAATTTGTCATTTGCTGCATATTAAATCCTCTTCAGCTGCATTTCAAACACTGATGCTGAATTCTGCTTCTGAAGTGATTGTTCGAAAGGAAGTTCATTCCCGACCAGAAGCATGAAATCCCCTGCAAGGTTTCCTTCCATCATGCAGCATCGAGAAGATTTGAGAAAGACGATTATTCATCTCACACTTGCGATCCACTTCACTTGTTATTACTGCTGTGTGGGGGATGTTGGCATGCTCCAGGTCATTGCTTTGTTCAGTCTGTAACAGGCTGGCAGAAAGGAAAATATTAGAGATGTTGCTCATGTAAGTGCCACTGCATCCATGCCTATCTCATTGCAAAACTGTGTGGATTCCTGTTCAGTTACTGTGCATTCAAACCAGGAGAGATTTTCTTTTGGATTTAACTGTAGGAACACACTCAGATGCTGTTCTTGGGTTTGAAACTGCCATGTTCTGGATAGTTGAAGCAACCATTTCATGGACTACTGTATTGCCAGCTTCTTTCTGAAAGACAAAGTTTGGAAAGTGAGTTATCTGTAGAAACACCACATTGTTTACCCTCTTTTTCCTGACAGATTTAATGTCGTTAGCACAGGAGACATTGTTGAGAGCAGCAGTGGTGATACTTGCAAAGGAGTAATGGAGAAAGCAGGACCCAATATGGCTGGAAGTTTTTTCTCTTGTCTGTTTATAACAAAGGTTGTCCTGGCTGTGCAATGAGAGGAGGAGTGTCTCCTTCTGCATGGCAGTGGATGGGAGGAGAAGGGGCACCAGGACCTCCCTGTTAGAATATATTGTTCATCCATGTCTGGAAGCAGCTCTGAGCTGTGCAGAGCTTGCCTCGTGTAGCAGGCGTGTATCCTGTCACATCAGGCAGGGCTAGTGGGGGAGAGGGGAGTCAGGGTCTGCAGCCTCCTGCTCCTTCCCTCAGCTCTGTCTCTGCCTGCAAAAGTCACCGAGTTGCAGTGAAGTCCCAGTGTTTCTTCCCTGCCCAGCCATAGATGCAGTGTGCAGCCTTGGCCGGATTTCTCAGCTCTCTGAGCGCGCTCCCCCTCCGCTAAGACGGGACTAACCAGACTGAGCAAGCTGCTTTGAAACTGAGGTATGAAGCTACTGTCTGAATGTGCCAAGCAGCATTACTGCATTTCAAGTGACCTTTCAGTCTGAACCTTTGCCAAAGGGAGGGGAGAGGAAGCCACCGTTGAATCAAGTTCTGCACAGAGATCCTGCAAACAGATGGTGTTTGTGTATAGGATATGCTGTTCGGGTGCAACTTTACTACAACGCTCTCCGTTTTTAATCATTTCAGGCGGGCTAAACTCCGGCTATATTTGGAACAGCTAAAACAGCTTGTGCCTCTCGGGCCGGACAGCACCAGACACACCACTCTAAGTCTGTTGAAAAGAGCTAAGATGCATATCAAGGTAAAAACATTCATCCATATTTTTATTTCTTTTAAAGCAGAATCTTCCAGAGTGCGTATCCATAAAAAGGAAACTAATTTTCACACAAAACCCATATCCGTATATCCCATCTTCTGGGTGTATTGGCCTTTATTAGTTGCAAGGATTTGTCACAGTATCAAGGTTTTGTGTGTTGCAATTTACCCTGCAGTCTCAGATATACAAAACAGTGATTCTTTGATTTCTACTTAGTTAATAATGGTTTACATTGTATTTAAATTAAAAAAAATATTTTATGAAAGCTGTTCTTTAATATATTTACGGACCGAGCAATGTAGCATTGTACTGCCTTGATTTCAATGTAGAAAGCAAGATCCATTCATGATCAAAGAAACTAAGGTAGTAAAAGGGATTATAGATACTAGTAAGTTGTATCCCCATCCCATGTCTTGATAACCAGATCCTGGAGCATTTGACAATCATTTAAAAGAAACCCATAATGAAATGCAATCTCCTGTTAGCTGCTGCTCCCCTTACATGTTTCATGGGTGTAACAAGTTTAAAACATAACCCAAAATCTCACCTGTGATCCAGCAGCAGTGCAGGTTATGCATTTGCACGGGTAATTCAAAGGGAATTATTCCTCAGGCCTCCTCTTTCCAAAGACACGGCCATTCCCATTTTGGCTGCCATAGTTTCCAGGGCAATGGGCTTATTTGCAGAAATAGACAAACAGGTGCTCAAATGTAAAAGTGAAAGGAACAGGTTTCTGCTGCTGTTTCCAGGACTGTAATTACTCGTCTGGCATTTCTTCAGTTTTACAGGGAAACAGGTCAAAAAAAGTGTCAGGAGAGGCTGAACGTTGCCAGTAATCTTAGAATATTTTGGAGAACAGCCTGCTGTTGTTGTACAGCATTAAGAGTCACTGCAGTTGCCGAAATGGGTGTAATTCATCTGAAGAATTAAAAATTAATTTAAGCAAAACCATTCTTTTGAACAAGTTTACTGAGCTACTTTCTCAGCTCTTAGGAGCACATTCACTCCAGCTGGGCAGCCCCTATTTTTACCATTTGAGATTTTGGCCTCTTGTTTATAATTCAGGCTAACGTGCATGAAAGGCACTGCATGTGGTTTTTGTCTTGGGCTGCCCCCCTATCATGGGTTTATGCATACAAATTGAAAAACTGTTTTTACAAGTGGCAAGTGTAAGAGATTAGCCGTGTAGTTACCATTTCAGCTGCTGATAAAAAACCCCTAGGTACAGACTCTTTCCAAGTCCATCATGCATGGTACCAAGTACTCATTTTCTGAGAACTGAAACAGGAGTTTAACTTTCTTTTTAAGATTTTAACTGAATCTGCCCTAACTGGGTTGCCACTTAATTGCTCCTCTTTGTCAGGTCAGCTACCTCCCTGCTTCACTGCCAGAGCATGCCAGTGCCTGGCTGCCATTTCTAATACAGTCATTAGTTTTGACCTTTTCACACACACCCCCCCCCCCCCCCCCCATATATTGAAATTTGCCCTGAAAGATTGGCTGGTTTTGAGTCTCCTGGATATGAATCACTGAGTTCATTCTTAAAATAGTTGTTTAGAGTTTGGGATTGCAGCCAGGAAAATACAGGAAAAGGAAATCTGATCAATTGGGCACATTTGGTTTGTTGCGTACATGGATGTACCAACCCCTGTTCTTATTCTAACATCGTGTATCCACGCATGATGCACATCTGCCTGCTGTGTTGCCTGGGAGGGGGCTCCACACGAGGCTACCCGAGGCAGATTTCATTCAGCCAGGAAACCGCCCAGTTCAATAGTGTCAGTTATCTTTTCAAAGGTAAATACTTCTGCTTTCAGGCTTGCATTGGAACAGCAAAATCCCTGAAATGGTTTTGTTTGCAGTTTGCTGTGCAGTGTCCCACCCCACTCTCCTCAGAAGAGCAAGCACAGGTTCATTTGGATGGCAGGGAGGAATTGTCGGCAGCTGTATTCACTGCCAGCACCTCTCCTGAATCCCAGTGGTCCTGTAAGCACAGCTCACAGAGAAATCTGGTCTTTCTTATAAGTGCTTTTACTGATACAGCCTATATTTTACATCTTCAGTTAGATGACTTCTTAAAAATAATATGCAGTGTTTCAATTTGCACGTCCTTCCTGTGTTTGAACCCATCATACTCATTACACTTTCTTCCCTAATTACATAGGCAATTTTTTTTAATGGCTATCAGTGATTTAGAAGAGGGTTCATTTGAAATCTTAAAAGACACTATTACTGTTACTGCGTTTGGACCAACGGTGCAGCACATTTACCAACTGTGAAGTATTATTTTTATTTCCAAAATTAATACCTCCTTTGATTCAAGCAGAGGGGAGGTTTTAGGTAGCTGTGTGGAAGGATCCTTTCACAGGCTGTTTGCTGAGAAGGTTTGGATTAAAACCACTGATTTTGTAGGAGGTTATCACAGAATTATCATATTTGTTCTGCATAAGTTCAAGGAAAAAAAAAAAAGCAAGCATAAAGAGAACTGTTATCAAATTCCTCCTGCTATATGTAATTAACACTACTTTCTGTTAATGAAGCTTTTTAAATGCTGAAAATTTCCATGCCCTGCAGTAGGAGGGAGAGCGTTCGGGAGGCTCGCAGTGGTGCCTTTACAGCGACAAGTCTCTTATTTCACCTAAAGAGGTGTTATGTTCTGACTGAAACTTGAGCCGGGCTCCAGTTATCAAAGATGATGCCAGTTTTGCCCGAAAAAAAATGATTTAAATGTTCTCCACAACTAAGGCACCAATAATTGAGTCTTAGCTGAGCAGGGTCTGTTGGTGGCAAGAGAGCATCTGAGGGATTTCCACCCCCCCCCCCCCCCCCCCCCGTATTCATGTATCTTACTGTGAAACAAATTTAGCTCTGGCCTAGCCTGCGTAGAATGTACTGACCTCTCTAGAATTGTACCAATAAATAACAACAATAAAAAAGGTTCCATTTCATTTTAGTTTGTCATTAAGTAAAATATTTCATTTGCTTTAAAATTACTGTTTGTGAGAGAGAGACGTAAGTACTTCTGCTTTAACATGAGTAAAAACTGTCAGCTTACCATCTTTCTCTCCTTTTAAGAAATTGGAAGAGCAGGACCGAAAAGCTCTGAACATTAAAGAACAATTGCAGCGGGAACACCGCTACCTCAAGCGCAGGCTGGAGCAGCTATCCGTGCAGGGCATGGAGCGCATCCGCACTGACAGCATGGGATCAACAATATCCACTGACTCTGAACAAGGTAACTGGGCCAGGGCTTCTCAGAGGGACTTGCAGGAGCAGGAAGGAAAAGGGAAGTTACTCAGGACTAAAATGAAGCTTTTAGCAAAAAGCAGACAGAATTGTTCCATTATGGGATTTGCAGAATAAAAAAACCTACTGCGTCTTTTTTACATTATTGCACATTTTTGCTAATCAGTTTTGAAGCCATTAATACTGCATGTATTTTCAAAGCTATTTATAATGCATATGTTTTTGCCAGTTTTGGAAATAATTACCATTAAATATTCTGATTTTTAGGGTAATTATTGGTAAGGCTGGCATATTCAATTTTTATTGGGGGAAAAAAAGAATGATCTTACTCCTCTTAATCCATTTGTGTGAATAAATTAATTCCACATCATTTATTGTGAAATTTAAAAATATTTTCTATGTAGTGATCACCAAGTGTTCTCAACATTTGGTTCTCATTTACGACAGAGCTCTTCAAGCTGCCTGTCACCATTTCTTATTTCTTATTTCTGTGCCTGAACGCTCGCCCAGGCTGACTGTGTCAGGGCCTATGGGAGGGAGATGAGTTGTCGGTCACAGCGCGGTTACTGGTGGTTACTGGTGGACAGATGGCCGCACCGCGGTCGCTGCTAGCTGACACCTGTATAGGTTGGAGTTGCCATGGTTGGTGCCGTGGTGTGAGGAGGGCCTTTAGGTTTGGAGGTTTTTTTTTAAATCAGTGTCTATACACAGGTTGGAACAATTCTGGGACAGAATTTAGTCATGATGTAATGCAGTATATTTCTGTGGCTGAGGACAGAAGGGATTTGAATTCTCAGGCGGACCAGATGATCCTTTCCTCAGGAACGACTGTTCCAGTTCTTTTTTTTTTAATTACAGAAGATGAAGTATTGAATATATATTCAGGTTTCACCTGAGTGTTGATTGACACTGGCCCGTGATTACTTGCTGCAACCGCTGCCTTTCTGAAAATGTGCCTTCTTATGTTTTCTTTAGAAGTAGACATTGAAGGAATGGAGTTTACTCCAGGTGAAATGGACAGTATTGGAAGTGCCAGTGATGCTGAAGACCACTACAGTTTGCAAAGCGGTTCGAGTGACGGAGGTTACACACATTCCCGCAGACTGAATGCCAGGCTCTCATAGTGCCTGAGTTACCCGTTCAACTCAGGACCATCTGACTGAAGCACTTATATATGAATATTCCAGAGGTGTCAACTGCCACTCTTCCGGGAAACCCCAACCACAGTACTCTGACATGGAGGTTTCTTACCCACGGTTCCCTGCACTGTAACCACAATATTAGATATTGTAAATCATGGGTTTGCTGCAGAGAACTGTGGTTAGGTACAGTTGTGACTTAAAGCTAGCTTGATGTAGCCATACTGCAAATTAAAGAAAATAAATTATGTCATTCCATTCAAGAAGTATTAAATTCAAGCTGTTGGAAGCATGGCGTAAAGGAGTTTGACAGTTATTTTGATTTTGCAGAAACCATTTTCAAACACGGAAGAATAAATGGAAGCTACAATGTGTTAGTGAATCGGAGATACAAAAACTAAACCTACTTTTTGTGGTATTTTTTCAGGAAAAAAAGCCCTAAACCATTTTGAATGCTGTGTAGCGGGCTGTATAGAGTAAATTCTTTCAGCAGCTGTTTGGGTGAAGCAGGCAGATAAATCTTCAAATCTCAGATGATCTTTAGAAAAGGTCATATTTACAAGTCACTACTGTACTTCAAAACGGGGGAAAAGCCAGCTCTAATAATGACTTCATGTGGGATAATCTCAACTTTCTTTTGCTTTTTTGTATTCAATATCCAACCAGCAGCAAGTCATTCTATCCATGTTAACGGGAGGAGTAGAAAGCAGCACTGCAGTTTTAACCTGTTCTCGTGGAATGGATGACATTTGAAGCATTTCAGTGGTTTTATGGGTTGTTTGTCTTTTTTTTTTTTTTCATTTCTTTGTCTGAAGAATACAGAACTCAAGTGATCCAGTTGGTGATAGTTAATCTTTCCTTGCAAGGAAAATCTCTGCTTGTATTTTTTTTTTCTTTTCTTCTATTTACACATGTCAATACATTTTTATGGAAGGCATGGCTTAAAATTACAGTATTCAGCTAGAAGATAATTAATTTTTTTCTTTTGCACACTATAATTGCATTTTCTATTCTTAAAAAAGTGCAAAAAATATAAAATGTATGCTGTAAAACAGCAAAGTTTATTTAGTACTCATCAAGCTGTTCAGAACATATTTACCCAAATTGTAGCAATACTATGAAGATGTATTTTAATACAACTTCTGCTTAGTGAAGTCATTAGAGCTTGGCTTGCCGGGTAAGAAAAAAAAAATGGACCAGTCTTTGCATTATCTGTTTAAAGAAGGTCTTTTAAAAAAAAAAAAAAAAAAAAAAAAAAAAAACAGAATTAAAAAAAAAAAAAAGGAGGAAAAAAAATAAAAAGAAAAAAGCTATAAACACTTTTAGGGAAGTGATTTTAGCAAGTGTAGTCTATATTTCCTGTAAGAGATTTTGTATTATATTTTCCTAAATGTTCTCATTTACTTGTATAGGGAGGGGAATGGTACAGACCCAGACCAGAGTCTCAGGGACTCTTCACCTTTGTCATATTGTGCCTTGGTGACCATTTATGTATGCCTCTCCTTTTCATTGTTTAAAGGACAACTAAGCTTTGTTTCAAGACCCGCTGTTCAAATGGTCAGTTGTCCACCTTCTTACGGATGAAGCAGAGAGGGGTATTTCCTATCTTCACCCTCTCACAACTGATTCAGCGTGGCTTTTAAGTAAAATCATCAAATTAGGTTTTGGTGCGAGGGTTAATTGTCTTTGTATAAGCCCTCCCTTGGATTCTTCAGCACTCGAATCTATATTTTGTTAGCTTATAAAGTCAGGGTCTCTGTGAGACCAGTGCTCAGTGGCTAGGGAAACACAAACGTACTGTGTAAGGCTATGGGATGTCCAAGTGTGGTGCCATTTTTAGCATTCGGATACAAGACCTCATGACAGACTGACCATAATGATCAAAAACAAAGATTCAGTTGTTCTTTCAACATCTGACATGCGTGTCCTCCCTTTGGCTCTTACAACACGGAGTAGAAATATGAATAC
The DNA here is from genome assembly GCA_025345505.1 of Todiramphus chloris collaris. Lineage (NCBI taxonomy): Eukaryota > Metazoa > Chordata > Aves > Coraciiformes > Alcedinidae > Todiramphus > Todiramphus chloris. The sequence continues at coordinate 34,524,282 of JANVCC010000035.1, forward strand.
ATTTTGTGGCAGCTTACAGATCCTTGTTTGCACTCTCGCTTACTGCTTGGAACTTGCCAACAAGGAAAATGTATACATTGAATTTACATAACCTAATGGATGGCCACCCCTATTTTGGCTCTGGGGAGGGGCCTAAGGTTATAAACTCTGGCAGCTGAATAAGAAAACAATTAACCTTTTCTGTGATGCAGGTTTTGGTATTACATTCTATACACCTTGCATATTACTAAAATCCTCATTGTTGGGGAAAGCACACAGCAATATACTCATTGTGTGTAGCTGACAAGCAGCAGAAATTACTAGCTCCTTTGGTGCATATGTAACTAATTTCCAAATCATGGAAAAAAAACAAAAAAACAAACAAAAATCATAAATAAGAGTTTACTTTAACACACGACTGTTAACAGGAAAAAAAAAAAAAGCTAGTATATTGTTGCTGTTCATTTATTATATAATGAACACATTCATGAATTGTAAAGTGTTTCCTTTCATGACAAGCAGCTCTTGCACAGAACCTCCTAATGAAAAGACATTTGAATCTTACAGAAGGAAAAACAAGATTTTAAATTGAACATTATTGTACCTTAGGTCGACCTGAAATTTTCCTTTTAAAGATGAATGTGCTAACTTAATGAGTTCTTCCACGCTGGGTATCCATGGCTTTGTAGATCTTATATTTTCAATAAAAATTACTCGAATAATCTTGAGTGGAAATAAAAAGGGTTTATTTGTTTTTACTTTTTCAGTTATTACAGCTGGGGGCTATTATGCCCATAAAGAAAAATGACACCATACTGCCCGTGTCACTGTCCCTCGAGCGCAGCCCAGTTTAAGGTGGTATTTCCAGGCCCAGCTCCCTTTTCTGCAGCTCCGACAGGAGCAGCTCAGTCGAAGGCAGTGGTGCAACCGTTGAGTGTGGGGTTTGGTGGCCGGTGTGGGCGGCCTCCTGCCCCCCAAGCAGCGCTGCAGCCCTGCCCTGCCCTGGCCGGCCGGCCCGCAGCGCAGCGCAGTCGGGGCTGTGACCTTGCTTTAGGGACGTCACCCACCTGCTACCCAGCAGCCAGCACCGCGCTACCTGTGCCCAGAGCACGTTGGGATGCAGGCGGTGTTCTGGTTTGATGAACTTTATTTCAAGCTGGCTTATTTGAGCGCGCTCGCTGCGTGTGCCCGCGGGCACGCAGCCGTGTGTGTGCGTGCAACTGCAGCTGTAATCGCAGCGGGACTGCAGAAAGCATTCTGCTGGCTGCCAGATTAAACCCTTCCACCACCTTGGCAGCTCTGCCCTTCTGTGTCGTGACCGTGCTTCTAGCCCACGAGGAGACACTTCTGCTCAGTGAATCTATTTTCTCTGCGATTACCACATAGGAAAAGAAGGAGTAGGGACAAGATTACAGGGCTGCTAGGTCTTTTCCTCTGTGGAAAAGGCTCTGGAGAGATGAAGTCATCGAGAAGTTCTTTTTATGGAGACGCAGAGGTTTAGCCTGTTTCCTGGAGGGAGAAGAAAGGAAGGGCTGTCCCTTGCAGCATGCAGGTGGTGGGAGGATACCCGCCTCTTCGTTGCTCATCGGTTGGCTCTTCCTCTAGCTCCATGAGTGCGCTTCTAGCATCGCAGGAGAGAGGCGTTAAAAAAACAGCCTAAAATTGTCAGCTTTTTCTACAGATTCTGCGCTGCAGCTCGAGAGCATGAAGCCTCCTTCATGCTCATCCTCTCTCTGACCAGCCTGGCACTGGCCCAGGCCCACTGCAGCTGATTTATTTATCTTATGAAAAGAGCAAGGTTTGGTCAGTAGCAGCTTTACAACACGTTGCTACCCAGTGCCTGGATCCTCTATTACCTTGTGCAAAAAACAAACTTGGTTCAGAGTGAGTTTTATCAGATTAAAGCAGAAACAAGAAAGCTCCCCAAAAATCTGTGAGAAGGACAGCTTTTCATCTGGTGTTTGTAGATGAGTTCCCATCCTAATTTCTTAGTACAAGATTTGGGGTATAATAAAAAAAAGAATTGACATCTAATATGACTTGCATCTAACTTAAAGAATTAAGACTCTTTCTGACCTCAAATGGTGTTATTTTTCTTGATACAGACGAGTATGGGTTCCGTGATAGCACACACAGCCTAACGTCATCTTGTGTTAAAAGAATAAGCTCCTTCTGTTGATCTACAGATAAATGAGCGTGGTGAATACCAGCATCCTGAGCGTGCGACTGTACATGCTGCACAGCCCCTTTCAGTGGATGAGCTTAAATGCCAGAAGAGGAGAACTGGAGAACGGAAAGAGTCACGTGTGTGCGTGAACTCCGCCTGCAGACCTGCTCCCATTCCAAGCCCCGGGGCGTGTTTAGCTGCAGGATGTACTTCTGCTTTTCTTGGACAAGTGATTATTTCACCATTTTCCCAACTTTATAAGCAGGCTGGTAATTAGCAGTGAAATTTTTCACCCTTACAGATCAGCCCTGTGAAAAAGAAACACATTTTTGAACAGAACTGCATCATCACAGCTTTTAATCAAGTAATGTTAATTTCATACACTTAATTTGATGATGGTGTTGATAAAGAAATGTCTGCAAAACCAATTAGTCTTTCAAAAACCTGTTAATTTTGTTTAACTATTAGAGGCCATTGGTCGTGTGTGGTAAGAAACAGAAACAGTTTTTGATACTTAATCCACTAATTTGAACTTTCCAAAATGGGTGGAAGAAGAATTGAATCCCTTTAGATGCTCTTTAACGAAGAGCTGTACTCCCTGCAAATAGTAATTGGGAAAACACATCAGAAATTAATTTCACCAGCAATGAAACAAGTCAATTTACTTAAGTGACTGACTAAATGCACTGTTGTTAATTGGTAGCTGCAAAAAGAACACTGAACTGTGTTGCATAACTACCTAGGATGAAAATGCAGGGGGTATATGAAACAGAAAAGACCAGAAACATTTGGTCACCTTGGCTGTTCTCTCTACCTGAAGTATAAATCAAGCCCAGCAAAGGATTGCTGGGGAGGCACGTCCAGCCAGAGACTCGCCCGTTGGCAAGGCTGAGCTAAGGCCCTCCATCTTCACAATTTCTTCCTTCCATTTTGCATGAGAAGTGTAAAATGTGGTCACACACAATTTATGTCATTGAAAGGGTCTGTGCAATATGGATTTTTGATGACATTTTGGTGCACGTGAAGCACTGACAGAGAACCTTCTGCTGTTTATTGGTCAAATTGTTACCTGAAGGTGTTAAGTGAGTGGGTTCTGTGCCAGAGCCACTGGGTCCCAGAGCCAAAGGAACGGTTCATAGTCTGTGAGATGTATTATACTGTACAGATTCATTTGTACGCACATACGTGGTGCTTGCTACGTTCTGTAGCACACGGAGTATTGTGTTGTATCATTATCTCGTCATAATATAAATACAAATTTTTATACCTTCTTGTTGTGGCTTTTTTTTAATATATTTTTCACCATTTGTTTTATCTGCATAGCGTTTCTCCTCTGCAAATCTCTGCATATAGGCTTGATGGCTATTTCATAAGAAGCTCACTGAGTTTTAGCAATTCAAATTAATAGTATGGTATGAAGGTTGGAGTGCCATTTAAGGTTCTTTTACATATGTTGCCCCAGTGCAACCCCAATAGTCATTAACGTTATTTGTCTCTATCCATGGGTGCTGTATAAATTTCCACTATTACATTTCTGCAGACAAACCAACCTGTAAAACAAAGTGCAAATTGAAATGCATTAGTGTCTGTTCTAAGTAATTATACTTGAAGTCATTCCAGCTCTGTACGAGGCAGAAAAACACAAAGCATTAAAAGGCAGCCGACAGGTTCTGCATGTGTATTTTGTCGAATATGAAAGTCACATCCCAAGTGATGTACAGCCAGACAAAAATGAGCATTTTAATTTGTTACTAGGAGATACGAGAGGAGGGACAGAACTGAAACGCTTCTGCAAATTGCATCATTATACTCTCAAGTGTAGCGTGTGACATCCACTGGTTTTTGTTTCAGTTTGTCATGCCTGTTGCTCTTAAATACAGTGATGTCTTAAATATATAGAAATAGTAGTTTTAAGTTGAAATCATGACAAGTAGCTTATCAATATGTTTATGTTTGATTCAAATAAGCTGAGCTGCTGAATCAGTAAAAATATTCATGTGCTAAGCTCAGAAAACTGTTTTTAATCACTGCTATCACAGAATAAGCAGAAAATACATTCTAGTACCTTACTAAGTTACTATACATTTCTCTCCAACAGGCAAAAAAGCTCTAATAAACTTCTAGTAGTTTGGACAACATACATATTTTGTGTCAACACCACTTTCCCCAGCACGAGAAAGAACTGAATGGCATAACAGAATTATGACAAGTGTGGTGGCACTATTTTTGTAGATCCTGTACAGTTTATGACCTGTACGGCTTCTTTTATGACATTTGCAATGTCTTACGACTTCTTTACAAGAAAAGTTAAGTTGCCTTGTTTTGCTAATGATGGATTTTTTCAAATTTAATATTAAAAGTTCAGAAGCTTGCCTTGCCTATAGGGATGAAGCCTCTTTAAATGGAAAAGAGCCTTAAATTATAATTAAATTCATGATGATATAACTATCAGCTTCCTGTAAAAGAGGTAAAGTGGTCTCAGTGGCAAAGTTCTCAGTTACTTTTACTGTAGAAACCACAAATTACCCAGTGTTTTTAGGGACCATGGCATGGCAAGAAAGGTATGATCATGGCGTGGTGGAGGCAGGAGGAGTGGAGGGCTGGCATCACTGCTGCCAGGAGAGCAGAGATTGCTGCTGGCAGGAGGCTGACCTCCTTTTGCTCACTATGATTTTACAGTCCCCAGGACATGGCTCTGTGAAAGCCCCCTGTGTCACTGCCCTGCAGAGGCACCACTGCCGAGGTGTCCGTTGGAGACTGATGGGAGAGGGGGAGCAGAGCAAGGAATCTGGAGGGATCAGGCTGGTCCTTCACTGTCCTTGCCCAGGCCCCTGCTGAGTCCCACCCAAAGGTTCTGCTTCTTACAAACAAAACCTGGCTGATCAGCATTACTTAGGGTTTTAATCCAAAAATAGGGTCAAAAGAGTAAACAAACAATTTTCTAGAAGAAAACAACCAACCAACCTTGTGCATCATGTGTCTTAACACATTAGTAACTAGAGCAGATGTGTAGGCACTTCTCTTACATTTATGTCTTTGAATCCAACAAAGCTGAAGAAAACTAATCACTTTGACCTGCTTTTCTGGGAATACAAGGTGTCAGAATGAAACCTATTGTTCCTTTACAGAGGAGATCCATGTGCTTGTGAGAGAAAGCAAGCTGTCTTCTGACTTTTTTATAATAAAAGTTCACATGGCGCTTCAAAAGCTTTGCTTAATTCAGAATATAAATTTGCTTAAAGCAATGAATTGCATTTTAGGACACACTCTTTCCAAAGAGTGGCTGCTACTCCAGCAACTTGCAGCAGGGCCATCTACCATCCTGCTGCTGCTAGCAGATGTGCAGTATGATGCAAAATGAAAACACTTCTAGATAGTGCCAGTTCATCAGCTAAAAACTTACTCCCATGTCTTCTCCGTGGGTTTTTTCACACAACAGAACAAAACCAAACCCTAAAGCAGTAATAAGAAAATCACTTCTATAAGAGTTTTTCATCTGACAGGTGTATCCCAGTGGGAGGGTTTATACTGGGCAGCTGTGATGCCTACACGGTGCACTCCTTGGGTGCTGTTCACAGCCTGAGCCAATGGGTAACCGATAGCTTCTCTCTGAGGCATCAGGCACAATGATGTTATATTTTTCAGTGGAACCAACGCAACGTGGCATTGATGGAATAGTGCAGAACTTGCAGACATCCTTCCAGAAATGTCTATGTCTTCATCTGCTGGAATCCACCATAAAATGGCTTGTAGAGGCAATATGCTATCTAAGCAACCTCTCCGGTTTGCGGACACAGATGCAAAGTAACTGCTCCTGGAATGGAAAAAAAGGGTAAGGTAAGCCTTTAATTATGTTTTGACTGAACACAATCAGGAAAAAATGAATCAGAGAAAAACTATCTTGACCCATAAGGAGCTGCAAAAGCAAACACTGAAGCACATGGGGCTGTGGTTGGGTGAGGAAAGGAGCTGTAAGAAATTCTGAAGATACGTTTGTAGCATATTTGTCCAGGAAGGTTGTTTAATCTCTGCCCTAAAAGTCAACTGATGGTCTAACAAATGAGAATTTGTTTCACATTAGAAGCTTGTTCTTTCAAAGTAAGAAGTTTAAATGCACTATGTTCTGACATAAAATATTTCAACTCCAGCCTGGATTCCTATGCCAGTGGGGATTATGAGATCATGCTGTCTGTCAACTCCTCTTTCATCCATCTGTCCCCCTCCTCCTTTCCTTGATAACTTTTGGACCTTCAGGCTAATTTTCACCAAATTTCACAAAGCAGAGTAGGATGGAGGCTGCAATGATAATCTGTGGTAAAAACTTCCAAGAAAATTCCATGTCTGAGTAGAAAGAGAAATAAGTTATTTCCTGCACTGACGATACCCAAAGGCTGGCACAACTGAGCTCTTCATTCTTTTGAGAAGTGGCTACTGGCCAGCACACGTGTAGCTCCAAACCAGCTACAGAGCGAGCAGAGTCCTGGGTGCCCAGCTAAACGGATGGAGACGTAAGCTTTGTGAAAGGCCACGAGGGAGGTGGGACACTGCGTGCGTGAGTCTGGGAATAGGGAATCCAGTCACACAGGGAACTGAGGGCATTAGTTGCAGCAATCCAGATAGACAATCTGGCAGACAAAAGATAGCCAGTCTTTTACCAGGTGTGTCTTCTTCTGTCTAGGGTGTGGACTTCAGTCACAGAGCTGAATTGCTCTCAGGGCGGAAGAATTTCAGAAAATTTTCTAGGTGTTTAAAATATGCTTTTACTCAGGCATATTTACATGAGTTATACCGACATTTATGAAATTAAAAAGAAAATAAAAATCCAAACAATACCGTGAAGGACAAGCCTCCAAAATACTACAGTATGGCAAGTTGATTTTAGTGAAAGTAACTGGCTGAACTGAAACAGCACAATCTTACAAAATAAGCCAGAGCATGCTTTTGTTCCTTCCGCGTCGGAAAGATGCAACGCACCTTATCTGCAAGACTATTTGGTATCTTCAGCCAGCCTAAATTGCAGCTGCCTATCAGGCTGTAATCTGATGGGGAAGAATTCAACACTGCAACTCCTTTCCCCACGAGAACTCACTGCCAGGTCAGGGTTTAATTTGAAAGCCTCTTGTACAGACCACATTATACCAGACATCAACATACTGCATTTTGCAGGTGATACAGGTGCTGAATTTGATCCAGAAAATCTCCTGGAAGTTCATCTTAGCTGTGATGGGCTGTGAGGTTGCTCATTTCCCCATGTCGATTCATTTTAACAATTGCATTAAGTGAGATTAGAGAAGCTGCACATTTAGGGCATGTAGTGGGAGGGCTCAGCCACCCACATACACACTGGGTCAATGCCTCCTGAGGGTGAAATGTAGAGATAACATTTCTGGATGTAGTAAATTAGTTCTTTCTAGAACAACTGGCCTTGAAAGCCACAAGAAAAAAAATGCCATTCTGAATTTAGTCTTCAAGAGTGCAGAGGATCCAATTCAAGAGCTATTAGTGGGTGAGGAGTTCCACAGCAGCAACCACAATATAATTAAGCTTAACACCGTAAGAAGAGAGCAAGACAAATAAAGCAAATGGGTACTCGATGTTAAGGAAATGACCTATGCAAAAATGGGGGAAAAAATGCTAGAAAACCCTGAAGGGACAGTTGAAAAGCAAGATGCTTACAAAACCCCAGAAGGCGTAAAAAATACTTTATTAGAAACCCAGATAGAATGTCTGACATGAACAGAAAACCATAGTCCAAACCTTCCCCCTGCATGGCTGAACAGAAGTTCAGGAGACTACTGCAAGGCAAGTAGGGAAGCCCAGAAAAAAAGTGGCAAGCAAAATGTAAACAGGAACCAAAGATGGCTATACCCAAGGAGTTGCTGATCAACGATGCTCAGACCATTAAAGATGCTCAAGTCAGAACCAGCCCTTGCAATGCAGAAGTCCCACAGCCTTTCTGGCAGCAAAACGGGCAGCAGCAACCAGAAAGCCAAGAAAACAGGGAGCATTGTGAGGAAGGGCACTGGAAACCAGGGCTTTGTAGAAAGCCTGGGTGCACCCACAGCCCGAGGACTGTGTGCGGTCTGAACCCTGGTTGAGATGGTGTGAAAGGTATGGAGGGGGACAGCTGGAGTCATGGGGGGACAGAGCTCTTGCTTTACAGAGGCCGGATTTTGGAACTCTCCAAATTGGACAGAGCTGAAGGGAAATTCCACTGGTGGTTTCTAAATTGCTACGAAGGCTGCAGGTGTTCAGAGGACGCATTCACCAAATCCTGCTGTGTTGGAGCGGAGGGTCATCTGGTGTCATTAGGAGTTAAAACCCAAGGAAGATAGCGCTGTTTTAGTCAGCAGATGGTGAAGCTCTGGAATTTGTTCCCTGTGAGATTCTGGGTGTACCAACAGGTTCAGGTTTTAGCGGCTATCTGTAGGTTCACAGGGGGGTTAGACAGACTAACAGTAATAAAGTCCAGCAGGCCGAGGCAGGGGTGACTCTACTACAGCCACCGAGGGCAGAGGGTGCTGCCCAGCACCGGCCCTGGCCCTCGGCTCTGGGGAGGCTGCCGGACACGCCGCTCCAGGGCTGGTCAGCCTGAGCAATGTCAAAGCGCAGTCAGGTCTCCGCCACCCTTCTCTCCACCGCACCGGGCGCAGTGGGGCCCGGACAGCACAGGCTGCTGCGGGCAGGGGACGGGCGCAGGGACCCGGCGACCTCCCTCAGGAGAGAGACCAAGCCACGCGCAGGCCCCGCCCCCTCTGGGCAGGCCCCGCCCCGCGGGCAGCTCAGCCCCACCCCGCCGCGGGTCACCCGCCCGCCCACGTGACGTCACGGGTCAGTGGGCCGGCGCCGGCCAAGCCCCGTCCTCAGCGGCGCGAGGCTCGCGTGCGCGGCGGAAGGAGGGGGCGGCGCGAGCGGCGCGAGGAGGGCCCGCCTAGGCGCAGGCGCTGTCGGCGGCCGCGCGCCGCCCTCTGGGACGGGGAGGCCGCGCGAGACCAGAGCGTGGCGGGCGTTTCGAGCTGCGGGCGGTTCGAGCTGCCGGCGCCTTCAGGGCCGGCGGCACCGCCCCCTCCGCGCGGAGCTCGGGCGCGGCTCCCTCGGCCCGGGGCGGGGACGTGGTCGCGGTTGAGGCGCCTCTTCAGCTTTCCCGCCTCGCCCGCTCTCTCCTTCTTTCCTCCCTCCTCTCCGTACAGCCGCGGCAGGCCGAGCGCCGTGGTGAGTACCGAGTGGTGCCGGGTCGGCTCTTGCCCGCACCGGGAACAGCGGCAGAGCTGCCGCAGCCTCCCCCTTCCCTTCTGTCTCCTCGTCCGGCTCCGGGGCGGCCCTTAGCGGAGATCCCCTCTCAGCCAGAGCTCCTCGTCGCCCTGAGGGCCCCGCTGGGCGGGCTGAGCGGGCTGCGGCGGTCGGGCGGCCCCGTGTTGGGGAGGGGGGGGGGTCGTGAGTAGCTCCCTGAGGGGTCCGGAGCTGTTGCCTGCGGTGTTGGGTGGCGGCAGTGGCGGCGGGGGCTTTCCCGCCCCGCCTTCGCGGGGCTAGGTGCGCTCCGATCTGCTGCTTTCTTCTCTCTTGTTTAGCTCGGAAGGCGGAGGGCAGCTGGAAGGCTGCCCGGTGGACATGAAAATTGCGTAACGAATTCTGTCTCTTACGTAGTCTGTCACTCTGAGTTCAAATCGATGCACAGAGTTTTAGAAGGAGGCGTTTCCTTTAGCGCTCCAGGCTGGCTGGCAAGGTGGGCTTTTCTGGTGCAGAAACAAAGCATTAAGTAATACTAAACTAGACAGGCAAGGCCTCCTGACTTTCCTAGTAATTTACTCATTGATATTTCTCGTGCTCACTTTAGGTTCCCGAAGCTGATGATTTGTTAGCTGGGAAAAAAGGAAAAAAAAAAAAAGAAAACAAAAACCCCCCAAACAAAACCCACAAAATTCCACAACAAACCAAACAAAACCCCAACTTTTTCTTGTGACTTGTAAGTTGTGAATGCTTTAACAAGAGTATTTACACTGATCTTAATTTATTTTTGTAATTGTTCAAAAAAAACTGTCTTGTAATGTTGAGACAATTTAACGCTAAAGCATTCCTTGTTCTGTTTTCAGGGGAAACTTTAAACTGAAGGTTTAGAAGACAAGATTCTGTTTGCTGCTGAAGTAAAAATCCTTTGTAAGAAAGATCTTGAAGTGCAATGTAACATCACTGTAGCTTTTGTTTTTAGAACAAGCTGAAAACTCATTTTGGAAGAGTTAAAATAGTTGTGGGTGTTTTTTTTATTTAATGTGAGGAAAAGTGTTTAAGTATATAACTTTTGCAGACCAATGAATTACTTGATATTTTCACCTGATGCTGGTGTTCTATGTTAACAGGAAATTTATATGAATTAAGGAAAAAAAGAAGTGGTTGCAAAGATCAGAAATTTAATGTAAAACTGTGCCCTGACTTGATGTACAAAATATATTAAAAAATGATTTCTAGTCTTTGAATAACCACTCTAATGCAGAATAGTATTTTTTTTCTGGTATGATCTGGCACTTCCTTGTTCTTGTGCAAACTCTTTTTATTAAAATACTGAATAGTCACTTAAAGCGACAAAAAAATTATGCGTGTCATAATACACCATTTTGGGTTGTTTTTAGTTTTTTTCATGTCTTTGAATCTTTTCTGCTTACAAAAAGTATTTTAATCATGATCTGCGGAAAAGATTTTGTGGAAACTCTTAAGAGAATTGGATATCCAGAAGCTGATGAGCTTAATGGAGAAGATTTTGATTGGCTGTTTGAGTCTTTGGAAGACAAATCTTTTCTGGAGTGGTTTTGTGGAAATGTAAGTGAGCAGCATGTGTTATCTGAAAAAGAACTGCAAGATTTTGATAAACTTCTTGAGTCTGGTAAGCCCATTTTGGAAGGAAACGCACTAGATGAAGCCCTTAAAACCTTGAAGCCCGTGGATTCAAAGAGCAGTATCCAGGAAGAAGAAGAAGAGGAACTAAAAATATTAGAGGATGAACTTCAAGCTCTTCAGAAATTAAAAGAACTTCAAATTCATCGGAATAATAAACTTCAAATGATGGTTTCTGCAAATAGTCATATGTTACAAACATTAAAAGGCAAAGAGAAAGAAGTACATAAAGATTTTAAGGAAGGACTGGAAATGTTTACTGCAGCAAGTAATAAGCTTAATAATGAGCTGCTGTCTTTTATGGATGCAGCCAAGAAATTTGCCTCTTTCTTCACTGCTTCGGATTCAGAACAAGAAGCAAGTCTACATCTAGCGTTTTTCTCACAACTTTCTTTAGACAAGTATTTGTCGCAGGAAGACCAAAACACTGCAGCACTCACCTCATACATGGAAAAACATTTTTATCCAGCTGTGTCTGAAGGGATTGAAAATTCACATGAAGGCAGCTTTCAGCTTGAAGATAAAAGCAAACAAGTCACCCGTGATGAGACTAATGAAGCTTCTGAAGAGAGTCGAGAGATAGCCAGGCTCCACACAGCATATATTTGTGCTCAATATCAGCTAATTCATCTGCAGGCTAAAGAGGAAAGCAGGATTTCAGCTATAAAATGTGCAGAGAGCATGCTGCAGTCCTTGAGCAACAAGGTAAGCTGCAAGTGGGCAGACAGGCATGTTCTGCTGGATCTAGTAAAATAAATTGCTGAGTTATTATTTCAACTATTTTACATGGTGAAATTGTACTTTTGTGACATTTTAGTCTTGCTCACAAAACTGTTGTAAAATAGCTCCAGTTTCTATGGTTAGAAATTCCTCAGAAGGGCAGAATACCTTTAATTCTACTTTCTAGAATTAATACCTTGAAAAACCTAGAACTTACTAGTACCTTTCTAGTTTAGTTTAACTTTGAAATTTCAAATTGTAACTGTCTGTTGTCTGTACTACAAACAAAAGCTGAAGTTTGGTTGGTATTCTGTGGTATTAAGGACCTAATATGATAAACATATTCCTGTTTATATTCTTTAGCAAACTTTAAAAACGCTCAGTTCACTGACTTTTGAAATTCAAGTATTTGTACCAACTAAATTAATCTGATAGTTAAAGCCTCAGAAAACTTCCAACGAGTGAGTGACAAACAGATATGGCTACTGGAATTTAAGAATGTGAAGTAATAGTAACAAGGAGAAATACTAGCTTATGCCACTCACAGACTAACTTGTGGCATCATGTCAGTTTGTATATTTTCATTGATGGGTGACTAGCTTATAGACCTGATTTGATTAGAGTAATTTGTAAAAAATTGATTCTGATGGCAGCGTTGATTTGACTGAATATGGAAAATTGTTTGCATGCGAGAGTTCAGGTTTTTTTTGTTTTACACAATAAACTGTTTCTTAGTCCAGTGGTAGAATGAAATTGCTATTTATTGAAATACGTTTATTTGATGTCTACTTCTGAAAGCTGTATTTGCTTTGTGTTGTAAAGTTGTGTAAAACCGCTTGTGCAATTTTCATTTAATTTTGTAGATGGAAAAGATGCAGTGATTTTAATGCAACATAAGTACACAAATCTTGTGTGAACCAAGGAGGTGTGTTGGAAGTGCCTCTAACTGACAAATGTTTTGTTTTATGCAGGATATGGGAAAAGAAGAAAACCTCGATGCTAAAGTATCTAGTTTAAATGATGACATTTCAACAATTAAAGAAAAAATAACTCGGCTAAACAATGAAGTGCTGCTTCCTCTTCTGAAAGAGAATGCGCAAGTTTTCTGTGCGCCGCTGGTGAAAAGATACTTGGATCGTCAGATTTCTCGGCAGGACCGTTGCACTTCGAGGCAAGATGAAATATGCAGGCATTTGGTAAGACGGAAAGCATTGTTTGATCTCATTGAGCTGGCCTATGAAATGGAGTTGAAGAAACATAAGGAGATCAGCTGTCAACTTGAGAATTTGGTAGAATCTCTGAAACAGAGCAGTGATGAGTTGCAACAGAGACTACAGGTGATAACAGAGCAGACTCAACGTGCAAAGCCAAGAAACACTATTAGTTCAAGTGATGGTTTCTCTTGCAGGTAAGCGTTACAGTCACTATGGAACTTTGACTTTGAAATAATACTGAGGAGAAAAAGGCTTAGGCCAGCTAAGCCTTTTCTGTTGCAAAGTTCTTAGTTACTTGCTATGGCTAATTACTATTTTGAATTCTACAGAACCGAAGCCTTCAGGGTAAGAGACTTGTCTCTTGCTTATCCTTTGGAATTATTTTAAAGTTCGCCTGGGAAAAAGCTGTTCGATTATCAGTCTTGTTAATATTGCTGAAGCATTCCCAAGAAATATTCAGGATATAATGAATGTTTAAAGCCAGACCTGTCTTACATGGAGCCCTGATGTAGGATGTCCTGGAAGTTTTATTCTAGAAGTAGAGATGTTGAGAGCTGTTAGTAACAGTGTTTTCCCAGATTGTGTCCATGGCCTCATCGGCTTAGTCTGCAAAGCTCCCCCGTGTGGTAGAGCAGAGGAACGGCTCCTTCGGGATATGAAATGTGTTTAGCTCATCTTTACTGCTTGATTTGCCATCTGGCTTCAGTGTCCTGTCACCCATGTAGGAGTCTGGTTTTTCACCAGCTAAGTAATTCAGCCCCCTTGTAGCTCAGGTGATACACTGGGAATGTGTGCTGTGTTGCTGTTGCTTCAAGACTCTCAACCTTTTGATGAGGTATATTGTGTAATTCATTACAGCTGTGTTAATGTCGGGCTTTTCCTCCTCTTTAACACTTAAATCATCATTTTAATAATGAAGTGATAGCTGTGTATGGTCTTGCACAGTGAATAACTGCAAGAATTAGGCAGCATTCATTTTCCTCCCACTGTGTGTTTGCATTGGCAACTTGTAACATTTTTGTTCAGATTTATTAAGTCTCCAAATCACTGAATGTTATCTGGCTGCTTTTTCCCTTTTGGCTTTTTCTTTTTTAAAGGCAAGGGAAGTTGAAAGAGTTACAAACCCTAAAAGGTTTGTAAGCAGAAGACATTTAAAAAAAACCTCACTTTTAAGACATAGCTCCTGCTCTTATTAAAGCCAGTCCGATTCTATATTGGGGCTCAACTCCTGAAGATTTTAATATGCATAGGTGGTAGGAGCAACTGAGCAAAGTTATCTGTGATCAGATTAGACTATTCCTGATGCAGTGGAAGGGTACAGTTTGGTATAGCAAGTATTGCTGTCTTCTGCTTGACTTATAGCTAAATGGAGAGTTTCTGTGCAGTCTTTTCATAGATAGAAAATGGGAAAAACTCCAGTAAGCTTGAAGGTGCTATAAAGATTGCTCTTGTTTCTAATTGGCCATTGAAATCTGCTGTTTTTCAACACTTTAAAAAACTGTATTTCACTTTGCAGTCCTTCAGGTGTTGGGAAATAGTTGGCAAAGGCATATTGTCAACTTCTGTTTGCATTCACTCTGTACTTACTAGCTGTTACTTTGGTATTTCATTGCTGTTAATTAATGTTGATACAGAGTCCTACTAATCAGGTACTAGCTATTTATAGATAGAATCATTAAATCAGTGGGAGATGCAGTGGTGTAGTAAGAATGCCTTGACCAGTATTGTCCTTTACTAGTTCTCTGACTTCTCAACATGAACATCTTCTCTTGGCTGATCATGACAGGAGTGCTTAGGAACCTTAAAAATGCTTCTGTGTCTAACTTCATTTGTTACAGGCTATATCAGCTTCTGGAAGGTGACAATAAAAAGCCACAATTGTTTAAAACCTATGAAAGCCTGAAGCAGATGGCTCGGAAGTTAAAGCAGGACTGTGCTGCAGCACAAGATCAGCTAGCAGCAGCATCTCAAGAGCAGTCTCTCCATTTGTCCAAGCTAGAAAGTGATGTAAATACCCTTCATGATGCTCTGTACCATGGAGGAAATCAGATACAACTCAGTAGTCGGGTAAGTCCTTGCCTGGTTATTAAAAGTAATACAATCCTGTGTGTCATGTTCTTTTACTGAGAAAAATGTAGTATGAATGCTGTAGACACACATACTGGCTCCCAGGTCAGCAGCAGCTTTATTAGCATAATATATATAAATACATAAAAAGTATATTAACACTTCTATCTGTCAAGTAATTTACAACATATAGAACAATTTTTATTTAAAAAATGAAACTTTTTAGTTGGAACCATATGTATTTAGGGATTACACTTACTAAATCAATCGAATACCTTTATACTGACTCAAGTTACCTCTTCAAACCTAGTGATGTCTCTTTCTGTTGCTACTGTTTCTCAGGAAAAGTAACTCCTTTAATAAGGAAATAATGTGCAAGTAGATGACTAGACTGCTTACACTGAGCTATCATAAGAATGACAGTTGGGATAATTGTAGCTGGTAATTAATGATTTAATTTTCAAATTGAATTGGCTTTTTTGCTCTGCGTCTTTTATTCCCGTTTAAGATTTGACTAGCTATAAAGACTTGTAATTGAAAATGTCATTCAACCTTCTATCTAGTTGAGGAACAGATTCTTATGGTCTCACCTGATTTAGTAAACAAGTAAATGAAACTACATTTCCATAACCTGTACAAGTACTGTTACAGGGAATCCAAAAGTTCATAAATTGAATGGAATTCCTTATCACCTGTGTTTCTATTTTTTGATGACATCTCAATTACAAATGAGATTGGCTTCCAAAAGCAAAAATCTTCTATTTCTAGTTCAGTAGTGTTTTAACAATAGCAAAGTAATCATTTTTCTTGTGTTTTTTTGTTAGGAACTTACTGAGCAGTTTCATCAACTGGAAGATGATTTAAACAAACTAAATCAACTTCTTATGGATCTGATTGATGATCTGAAGACAAAGAGAAACATTTTAGAGTCTAACAAGCTGCATCAGATGGAAAGAAACTTGTATGTACATTTTTTCACAGACGAAGCCCATTTGAAAGAGATGGTGGAGAAGCTTGAGCAGCAGTCTGCGGCTAAAGCTAGTGGTCTGGAAGATAAGAATGTCACCACCAGTGGAGTTCTTAATGTTTAAACTTGAATGGACTCTTAAAGGAAAACTGTGTAAATGTAAAATGTCTACAAGTTTATAGAATGATAAGTATTTGCTTATCAAGGCTAACATTTATCTATCATTGCAATGTATGTTTAACTGCCACAGTTGGCAAGTTTGGATTGCATACAGCTTTATGGCTTTTGGCATCTGCTCGCCAAGGCCAAATCTCAGTTTTGTCAGAGTTTTTAGATATTAAATAATACATTGGTTATTTGAATAAATTGCATTCAGGCTGCTCTTCTGTTAGTCTGTATGCTGATTTCCACTGCAAACAGCACAGAAAGGAACATTTCATACTCTTGACATAAGTTTTCTTTCATGTTAAGAACCTTTCATATGTGAACCGAAAAATAAATGTGGAGAAGGCATTCCAGATTTTGGAATGTGAGTGTAATGTGCTCATTCTGAAGAGGAGAGTTCTCCAAGGCAGATATTCCTTTATTTTTTTTCCCTTACAGTTCTTCTAAGAAGACTTGTTTTTGTTAGAAATATGTTGGAATCTGTATCAGAATCTTTTTCAAGCACCAAGACCATCTGTTTTAAGACCATTCTGATACCTCTGGATTTGACTTACGGCCTATCATCGCCTTTCAAGCCAGTCTGTACTCCTAATGGCCTCTTCAAAAATAAAAAGAATTTGAAATTTACATTTTGGACTTAAGAGTTTTCTCTTTAATTTATAATGATAGGCATTTTGTTAGACTGTTTATCAAATTTTTATATAGCTTCCTAATATATCAGTGAAACTAAGTTTTTATTGTTTTGGTGGGATCAGCTGCTCTTGCTTTCAAGCATTGTGCATATTGCTGAAGGTTAGTAAATTAGCTTTAACTTCAGTAACAGCAGTCTTAAAACTTTTTGGATAGCAGACTTTTTACTTTTGTGCAAGTATAACTTATTTGTAAATGTTTACAATTTGTAACTAACTGGTTGTGTATCTTTATATCTGGATTTCATGCTGTTTAACTCCCTACATTGTGTTTATGATTAAATTCAAACGCTATAAACTCGGTTCAGTGTAGTCAATATTTATGGTGAATCTGTGTGTTGGTTTTAGGTGCATTCTCCTTCACAGTGTCTTGTTTATATTGGGTCTACTAGGTTTTCATTTTGATCCGCCCCTGAGGCTTTAAGACTCCTGCTTCCTGCCCTGAGAAGTCAGGGAGTGTTTTTATTCTGTGTACAAGAGAAGCATTGCTCTTAATTAGAAGTTAGGAGTTGTGTGTGGGGAAAGATTATACTTCTGACTCCCGGAATGTCAGGGTGAACTGTCATGTCTCTGCCTTTCGTGTGCTTGCTATAAAATTTGAGCTGGGTAGATACAGCCAATAATAATGCAGCCTATGGATGTTCCTCTTTGAATCTGCATACAAATGTTTATGCTTGTATTCAAACTTGCAGTCTGCCCATGGTCTTGAGCTAAAAATATTTCCATGTAACCAGAGGAAATGCTGTTCACCTGATGGTTAGATTTGACTTGAAAGTCCACTTATGAAGACCAGAGTAACAGGACTCCTGTTACTAACTTTTGTAGGATTAATTTACTCAGCAGCAATTGAGCAACTTGGATCTTTTAAGTATTTTGAAAATGTTGGATATTTATCTTGTGTTTGCAGTAAGTTTTATGCATTGTTCTGGTCTTAACTATATAAAGTCATCGGGATGGATGCTGCTGTTTCTGATTCTCCTGCATGAGTTGCATCTCAGAGCTCTGCAAGTGTTTTGTATATTACAGAATATGGCTACAGGTCAATGGGAAAAGCAACTGCTTTTCAAAAAAGGATAAAATTTCGAACAGCAATAGCTGCAGTCAAAGCTTGTAGAGTCTTTAGATGTTGCTGACCTGTTTCTTAATTTGACAAAGCGTAGCACTGTTTTAATGTTACTAGTTTGTGTACTTAAGTACATCAGCTATACAAAATGTAAGGTATAGAGGTCTGCTATAAGTACTTTCTGAAACATATCACTAATGTTTGTATGTCATGATAGTATAATACTTGTTTCTTTCATCTTCTGTTGGCTGTATGGTGGCAGTTACTTGACAGGTTTTTTTATTGATAGCATCTGACCACAAATAACAGTAAATGTATCCATATGCTACATATAGATATGCTTAAAGATGTTGAGTGGGAAGTATTTCTGACATAAATGGTAATTCTTGTTTTATTTGTCTTTTTTTAATTAGAAGTTAGCTGTACTTAATAGGACAGGTTAATTTTTTAATGGTGGTAGAACACTTTCAAAGAAGTTTCACTTAGTGTTTCTTATAAACTGTTAACAATTTGCTCATTTTTTTGAAATGCTTAGGGATGTCGGGGAGGAAATGTCATTTACTACTGAGAAGAATGAATGGCTGAAATGTGTTCACTGTATCTTGTCTTTAATTTCAACAATAGAAGTGCAGATTATTTTGTGGCCCTGATATAATGCATAATTTCTGTGTGTTCTGCATTTAGGTTTAATCTTAAAAATGGAACAGTACACGTCATACATAGGATGTGAGATTTCTCAAGTGCCTTTATCTGATATTGCTCAGAGGATTATGACAGCTTTGCAGTCTATTCCTGTAGGGGAAGTTCAGACTAACAGAAAGAATAACCAGAGTGAGTAAATCTTAGCCTATTTAAGCGTTCTTGTTTTCAGATGAAAGACTGAAACTCAAAACAGTATCAAACCTCTAGTTTCTATTTAAAAAGAAAAGAAAAAAAAAGTGAGAGTTTAGGTTTCCAGGTTTAGAAATGGAATTAAGCTATAACTCTTGACATTTGCCTGGACTTTCCTGATTAAATCACACTGAGTGCAAGAAACTTGGATATTACCAGTACCCTCAGTTACATTTGCTTCTTTTGCTTCCTCTTCCTGCTATGTGGTATTAGAAGTAGATGAAAATTTCAAAGTGTTAATTAGCTAATACTGTAAATTAAATATATGTTAACTTGACTCTGGACTAGGTGTTTAAAAATCATT
The DNA here is from genome assembly GCA_025345505.1 of Todiramphus chloris collaris. Taxonomy (NCBI): domain Eukaryota; kingdom Metazoa; phylum Chordata; class Aves; order Coraciiformes; family Alcedinidae; genus Todiramphus; species Todiramphus chloris. The sequence goes on from JANVCC010000035.1 coordinate 34,543,394, forward strand.
ATAGAGGTACTGGGAACTTGCCAGATGGCCCAGGAACTTCCAGACTCATGTCTGTCCTTTGAACAGATGTTCAGTAGCAACCTGATTCTGGTGAAATTCTACAGGGGAGAAGCTTACAAGAGTTCCTAATGTGCTCTACCACTGGGAAAGTTAGAAGTTCCTCAGCAGATCTTTGACTGTAGAGCAAATCTTACTCAGTGTTGTGGATACTAGTGTGGTTTTGCAAGGTGAATTTTTTTTTTTATTATGAATTCTGTGTATTTCATAGTCTGCCAGTCTTACAGTTCTGCAAAGAAGTAGATAGAAAGGTAGAGGTTTGATCAGGTTTAAGTTGTTTTCTCTTGAGGACTGAATCCTAAAATATTGTCTGCTCAATGGGATTTAAATCTAGCTTTTTTTCTTGTGTGCGTGGAGTTTGTTGCAGCCTCAGTTTTGTGTAAATAATAGTGCAAGGCTCGTTCAGTAGTGAAGTGTTGGATAAGTGGAGCCCGATGGTTCAGCAATGGAATGCGCAGTAAAGTAGTTCATTACTGAAATGTGGGATGGCTTCATTTAAAAATGGTACATTTGGACCAAACCCCAGATTATTTTAGAGAAAACCAAAAAGGCTTGCTTTTGCCTCTGTTCAATTACCATTCCACTTTTCTTGATACCTGGTCATTTTCCCTTAATTTTACTGTGTAACATCGTCTTACAATTGAACTTGTCACTGTTCTATGTGGTATCTATATCGTGTTATGTTGCCTGCTCTTGATCCATTCACTCTCAAGCTGTAAAATAAGATTTTTATTTTTTTTTAATTAAAAACACCACGAAGGTGTCTGGCATTTTCAGACAAATGAGGTTGCTGACTTTGTAGTGCTGCTAAATCTGTATTCACTGGGGAGTGAAAGAACAGTGTAAGTGTTCAGTGGCAGCAGGTCACATGACTAGCTCTTCTTGCTCTTGTTTTCCATGCAGTAATTACTCTCAATTGTTTCTAGTGTACAGGCTTACGGACAGTTTTATTTGAATTGCTTTTAGGAAATTGCCTGTACATATAGCTTTATCTAATCAGCGTGAGTCTGGAGAAAAGGAAGTTTGCCTCTCTGAAAGTAACCAAAACCTGTCATGTTAGTTTTAACTGTATGTAACTGTATTTTATTGATAGATCTTCAAAGATTAAATTCTACTTACTGGAAAAACTGTTTGTCTGTAGAATGTAAATACTGTGTTCAAATAGGACAAGCATCTGCAGCGCTAAGCTAGTGAATGCAATTCTGTTTACCTTGGCGGTAGAGCTTGTAATGGTTCCAGCTACCCTTAAGGAGTTTGAAAGCAAGCATGGGTTTCTACTGCCATCTGGTGATACTTTTTCATAAACCAGAAATTCGAGGTTGCGTAGCACTTTAGTTACCTGTCATACTGAATGCTCTGCTGAAGGAGAGAAATGTCATCCTCATCGTCTCTGGAGGGTGAATTTGTCAAGAAAAAGTATCTAAACTCAGTTACTATCCTTCTTAAATAACAATTTTCTTGTTTTAGGAAGTGTTTAAAAAACAAAATAAAACCCCTAAAATGCTTGAGCCTACAAATGCAGCTACCCCATATTTGCTATTCTAACACCTCAGGTTAGAAGTCTGAGCTGGAGATAACTGATTATACACATACACCAACATGAACTTGCATATGATGCTATAATGCAGTAAGCTTAGTTTCTTCTGCAGATGTAAGCTACTTTAGTCCTTGAAAATTTTTTTTTTTGTATTTTAAGTACAGTGTTCTGGTTTGCCTAGACAAAATGGGGTTTTTTAAGTTGTTTCAGTAAATAGAAATAAATCACTTGTGCTTTCTTTGACATTTGTCATCAGCTCATTAGGTTCAGAAAGGGTCTTGCTACTGGTAATGCAAATTCCATGGCTGAAAACAGCAGTGGAATGTTGTACTGAGTATGGACTAGGAGTTAAAAGGGGACAAAATACATACTGGAAGTGTCTTTGAGACAGTAAAAGAATCTAGAGATAAAGGAATCCTAACTAATTACAAACTCTGGAGAGACTGACACTTCAGTGGAGTTTTCCTTTACCCTGTACTTACTGAGTGTGTAATTGATGCTGGCCTGTTGCCCCTTATTCTTTCATTTCAGTCTTCACTTGCTTCTCTTCTTGGGGTTGCTGGCCAGTGTTGAGGGCAGGGAAGAGCAGGCATGTCCGAACTGTTGCATTTAGCATGGTGCAGGGTTTACTTTGACCAAGATGGGGATGTATTTTCTTGAAAGAAGGCTTATTTATGGTACTTTAGTAATGACTTTTCTGAGTATGGTGGAAGAAGCTTGTTGGCTTTGTAGTAAGTTTGAATTAATTTTTTCTTAATGGGGACAGAGCATGCCTTTGCATATGTATATTTAGAAACTGTGGGGTCCTTTTAAGCATGCATGATATTTTGAGGAAAATGGTTGTCATGGTAAATTTTATTGCAATTATTTTAGGGTTAGTAAAAGCATTGGTAATATAACGGTGTTTGTAACAAGCCACGTGCACTGCTCTCAGATTCAGTTGTAAAGTGTTTCCTATTCTTTTTTTAAAGGTACAGAGAAGACAAAAGAAAATGAAGGAGGTGATAATGATGCACATCTGAAAAAAGAAAAGGCAAGCATATTGTAAGATTGAAGAGCACTAAAAGCAGTCTTTTATAGCAGGTTTGAAGTTGTTACAGACTGGCTCTTTCATAGCAAGCTTTGTGAGTGTATGCGCTATATTGTGATAATTCAGGTAACTTTCCTCTGTCTGATGCTGAACTTGGCATCTATTTACCTGTGAGAGTCTTGGTCCCACTTCTTTTTTCCTTTTTATAGGAAATTAGTCTTTGGTGACAGACTGATCAGAAAAAAAAACCCTAGGCTGCCCCTTTTAGATTGATACCAGGGTTTAGAAGTGGTCTCAAACATGTCACTGAACAATCGCTAGCATGTAAAGTGAGCTGATTTGTATGAAGAATTACTTCTGTATTAGGAAGTTTAATTTTTGGTTTAATCATCTCTCTTAATTTGTTTACTGTCTCTGTGAGTGAGAGCCAGTGCAAGAATGGGAACAGATAAATGCAGCAGCCCAAACTCGGACAATGATTGGAAGATCTATTGAGCTGATTGATGAGTTGTGGATCAGTTCTTCCTGGAAGCTGCTGCTTCTCTCTGTGGTTAATTGTAGTTTCAGCTGTATTATTTTGAATTGATAATTAAATTGCTTTGTTCTTATTTTCAGACCTTTAAAAGAGAATTGCTTATCCCTGATTTTGTAATTACTCAAGTGTCTTAATTCAAGTTAAAACAATAAAACTATTTGCCATTTGACTGGGGGATACACTTAAGTGAATTAGTTGTCTTTCTACGGCTCTTAAACATTTGTTCCTTCTGTGATGTTTTTCCACTTACGGTAACTTTTTATAGTGTCCGCTTTTTGATTAGCATTGCCCAAGTCCAGTTAATTTGTCTTCATTCAGAACAACCACTATTCATTTTGGTAGTAGCAAAAGCTTAATTAGCTTCCTTTTTCTATTCACTTAAAACCTGTTAATTGTACTTATGCTGTAGAGTGGTTCCTGTGAAGTATGATCTCAAGCAGCTTAAGCGTTTTTCATCTTTTGACTCCTGCTTCTGAGGTTTGGGAATACGGGAACTGAGTTGAGTAGTATTGCAAAACCAGAAAAAAAATACTACTGGCTTTGTTATTCTGGCTTGTTCAATCAATACAAATTGAATAGAGATGGACAGTATCCTTTGATCAGTGAAAATTTCATCCTCGGGAATGCAAGGGAGCCCTGCATAGCAGTGACTTGTGGGTCTTTTGAAGTGAGGAGGCTTTAGTTCTTGGAATGGTAATGGCAGCAGAGGTACTGAAGGATACTGGCAGTGCTGTAAGAGCAGAAAATATGGCAATTAAGAGAGGCTTCTTACTTTTCAATGGAGTGGGTGAATGTTATTCTTATGTGTCATTCTGAGACTAAAAATTAGGAGACTACAGCTTTGTGGAACAGTGAGAGCACTCACAAGGGAACTTGGGTTTTATTTGATTCTGTGTGAGATCAAGTTAATCTTCCTGTTGAAATGTTCTGTCAGGGACTATGTTCTTTCTGAGGCATTAAAAGATAAGTCACTACTGGAATGCTTCATTTCAAAAACAGAAATTGCAAAAAATGAAGGAGCTTTTAAAAGAAAATCCCCTCCAAAACATCTGTAGGTAGTACAGGGATTGATGTAAAACAGAGTATTAGAGACTTAAAATGAATACTGAAGTTTGTCCAGGATAAAGAAGTGTGGCCAAGCAACAATAGGAAAGAGACTGCTGAAGAATATCATCTTGCAAAAAGCTGAACTTCACCAGAATTTGTATTCTTTTGTAGTTGTCTCATTTGAGTAAGTTAAATGTAAATGTACAATAGTATAGTCCACATAAACTTTGAGAAACAGCTTGCAAGTGCATCACTAATAATACCTCATTTTTTTTTTCCAATGCCTCAGGAGTCAAAAGCAGGCCAGCTCTTGTTGATGATCAAGGTGTAAGAGGAGTATTGAGGGAAGATAGAGCTCTCTATATCTGTAAACAGTTCAATGCACATTTATCCTGGGGATTCTTGGAAGAGTTGCTGGTTGCCATTCCCAAGCCCTTGTTAATGAAATCAAGACAGGATTTATCTCAGCTGAAGAGGTTGTAGAATAGGAAAATAAACAGTAAATACTGGAGCAGGTTGCCTGTTACCTCTTGCTTAATGCTGTTTAATAGCATGCTGCTGTAAAGGGATCCAGGGAGTATCTGGAGTAAGAAAGCTGTTATGAGCACAGTAGATTAAACAGAACAGAATATAATACTTATACACTTGGTAATACTTCTTCAGTGTATCTTTCATATATCTTTTTGTTACCTCTTATAGTCTTCTAAGTTGTTTGAAGTAATTGGTGGGGATCCAGTTGGCTCAGTGTACTTGAATTTCCAAAGCAGTCATTATGGTCCCTTGCCAAAAGTTCTTTATTAAACTCAGCTGTCATGAAAAAAAGCTCAGAATATTGAAGCTAGAGATGGAAATGAATGCTCTCCTTTCAGACAAAGGTCACTAATAACCTAGTCACTATAGAAGACAGGCTACTGGACTAGATGCACCCTATGGTTGTTAATTTGCCATTTGTAGTGTGGGACTAATTATTACATTTTAAAAATGGTGGGTTTGGATATAAGCAATATAAAATCAACAATTTTTACTGATAACTACTTGAATTTTGTTTTATGTAATGTGGTTTCCCTAAATGGACTCTTTCTGTTAGTGTCAACACTTTTTTCATAGAGTATCAATTCCTTCAAAGCTTATCTAAATGTCCATTTTTTTTCATAAGTTGAATAATTGGTTCACTAAAATATTTGCAATTTTTGTAGGAGATTCATGATTCCACAATTGCCATATTAAAAACATGCACCAGCCCTGAAAAGAGTGCTGCTGGTCTGATAGTCAGGACAGTACATGCTGATGAAATGATTTGCTGTCAAGACACCAAACCAGTGAGCAATTACCAGGATTTAGACTTGCCAACAGGGGGATATAGAGAAAGAAACCTTTCATCAGAAGCAAAAAACTTGAAGGACGGTGAAAAGAGTATGGCTACTCCCCTTAAAAGAAAGCAAGATGTGCCTACATGTTGCTCAGAGAAAGCAAGAAGGTTACTTGTAAAGACCTACACTTCACATGAAAGAAGATACAACTGTACTTCTGTACAAATAGAATCCTCTGAAAATTATCCTTGTGATATCAGGAAATTGGGATGTGAAGAAAGAAGAGAATTGCTTGCAAGTATAGAACAGGCAGTGGCTTTTGTAACTACTGTGATATTTCAAGATGGTTCTTCACAGCTCAGCTCAGAGCAGGTTAGTGAATGGTGCGTTTTGTTTAGAGTCAGTTTTCCAGAACCATCTGCACTGTGCATATGACTGAAAGGCAGAACCCTGTGCCAGTGAGCCTAGAATCTAAACCAGTTCTGCTTACCAAAATATACATGTAAAATGAGGTAAACCTTAATACTCTAGACTACGTTTTATTTTCAGTTACCAAGTAAAATTAAAAAAGATGAAACCACTTGGGCTACACAGGCATTGTTATAGTTGAAGTGAGACTATTTGAATTAGAATATTTTTTTCCTGCTTTTTACTATGTTACCTTGGATTTTTGTTGCAAGGCTGAAACACTTGCATGCTCCTCTACTGTGTCAATGATATATGCAATAACTCTAGTGGACGTAACAGATTCCATACTGTAAAATATTTGGGATTTTTTTCTCTGTAGCATAAAATCTGTCAGAGAAAACACTATTTTAATTATACTTAACAGGCCTTAACCTCATCAGTGAAAGGAGTTGTTGTTTTAGTGAAGAATCAGACTGATCGCCCTTGCCCTCCCAGTCACTCTTCAACTGACTGTACCTGGAATGCTGCTAATGAAAACGATAAATTAATTTATTTAAAAACTGAATGGTCACCTCTTTGGGAACAAGAACAACAGGCTCACAAAAAATTTGCTTGGTGAGAGTATGAAAAAGTACTGTTTTGCTTTACATGTGCTTCTGGCAACAGTGATGTTGGTTACATGGCATTGGCTTCATCTCCTTCCCTGTCAGGCATATATTATATTAACATTTCATATTAGCTGTATTAGTTCTGTGTAAAGCTTGGACTAATACACACCAAATGAGAATTGACACTTTCTTTGGGCTCAGCATATCACTAACTGCAGAACTAGGTTGGGATTCTGGTAGGAGCTGTTTACATTAACCTAGAAATCATTTATGAACAGCTTACAACTATATGGCACCAAAAAATATAATTCATGCAGGTTTAAGTTTTTTGTATCTTCCATTTCCTGACCAGCATTTCTTCTCTAGTACATTTCTGATGAACGTTATTATAATAAACACCCTTTTTGAGCTCTGCTAATATTTTTAAGTTTTTGAGCACAATAGCACAGAGCTTTTTTGAGATCTTGAATGACATTTTCCTAACGTTCAGTAATAGTGTTACATCAAAACGGCAAGATAATTTTTGAAGTAAATGATTTATGTATCTGTATAATAGTTGACTACGTTTTTTAAGAAGTTGGTTTATGATTTAAACTTCCAGGTAGTATAACCAAAATCCCTTTTTATTCCTAGTAGCTTTGAAATAGTATCCCATAAAGGGAAAAACAAGAACTGAATCTGATTCTTAGATGTAACAGTTGCATGTTAAAACGTCACTAGAATATTTTGACTTTCAGTAATAAATGCTTTACTGCTAAATGCTGAATTTGAGTTAAATGACAGAGTATTCATTTTCAAGATGTGGAACTTGGTTGTTAGTTGTACTTCTGCCACTGCTCCCCTGAGACCTGAAACAAATCACTTCACTTACCTGTGCTTCTCCCACTGTTGAGTTATGACAACTAGTTTAACTTGGTTTTAGTTTGAATATGTTCTGAGCTGGGAATAACATAGCAATAAAGTGTGTAGGTATTAACCACAAGAATTCAATAATAAACAGGTTAAATAAGTGTATTAGCATTTACATGAAACCTATAAGTAATTTGTTGTAAAAATGGTGTTTAATAGTGCATCTACAGTGTATATAATACCACTTTGTGATCTACATAATTTCTTATATGTCCAAAAGCTTGGTACTCTGGTTTCATTCCACCAAAGATAAATAAACTTAAAAGCTCTATAAAAAACACTATTTTTCTATATTACCCAAAATAGAGCTTATAAAGAGATGACATGAGTTATTAGTAAAATCTATATCCTAATATAGATTTAAAAACTGTGAAAATCTGTTTAAAATGGCATGGATGTGGGAACTATAGACCTTTTGAAAAGGAATGGAAAAATGACACAGATTTTGGGTATTGAATTGAGAATTTAATATTCAAAATGCCCTATTCTGTTCGTACAGGAATAAAAAAATACCTTGTGTTAACTGTGTAGTATGAAGTGGTAATTAAATATAAAAAGTAAATAGGTTCACTACTAAATCTAGTAGCAATACAGTGTGTGTTAATAAACTACTTCTGTGCAGGCAAGTGTTGTTTCAAATGCTACATTGCAAAGTCCCGATTATCTGCTTCAATGCAAAAGATTTCCTGAGGACTCTACTTCAATTTTACAGTAATGAAATTAGCTGGAAACAAGGTAACTATCTAATGTAATCTGTGATCTAATTTTATATTCTTTCTACTGTTTCTGTTAAAATCACGACAGATAGAATGAACTAGATGGATGGTTTAGTAGTATGTTGGGAAACAGAGTTCTTGTACCGTGAAAGAGGAAGGTTGTGACCCAGAGGCTTGGCATGTTAATATGATCTATTTCTTCTCAGACTAAGAATCAAATACTTAAATAATTTAAGGGTAACTTCCAGTGGAAACAAAAGCTCTCAACCCAGTCCTGACTGTAGCTGAAAAGGTCAATCTGCTTCATATTTCATGTTCCCTAGAAAAACTTTCTTTGCTCAAGAGGTGCTCATACTTGTCAGAATTAGGAATCACTTGAATGGGTCCTTGCTTTTAATAAGAACAAATAAGACTCTGTTGTACGGATGTAAAAGCAACTACAAACAGGAGATAGAAGATGTGAATACAATGTTTGTGTTGGTTTGGTTTTGTTTTGTTTTCCTTGGTTCTATTTATTGGATTACTGCTGAGTGAATTACAAAAATAAGCATGACCTTTCAGGAAGGGCTCCCTCTGTGGACAGTCTCAGCTTGTCTACAGCATCTGAAAAGCTTCCTCAGTAAATCACTCTGAACTGATGATGATTTAGATTCTGGTGTGAAGACAGAAGACACTTAGCCCTGGGAATGGGGGGGGGGGGGGGGGGAATCATGATGGTCCTGACACTAGTGACAGTTTTATAACCTGTGCCAAAGGAAATACTAGATCTAGGTTAGATCCTACCTGGGCTTAGCATTTGAATCTGAGGTTTGTAGTAGCTAAATAAATTCTTGTCTAGGTTTTTGTAAACTTTGGAAGTTGGCACTTCCTCCTCCCCTATTTCTGCTATGGTAGAAAAAACTCAAAAATGCAGGGTTTTGTGGTGTTAAAGTTCAAAAAAACCCCCACCCTCATTGTAAATCAAGCAGACACTGAAATTTCATCTGTCATATTGACTACAATCATTAAGTGACTGCACTCAAACCAGTCACTGAGCAGTGGAAGACACAGAGATAGTTTAGCCCTGACTAGTTAAACTTGACATTGGAATTCTCTAATGTTTCAGAGGAGAAGGATGGGACTTGAGTACTCTTTCACAATCTTGAGGAAAGTGCTTATTACTAACACAGACTCTTCACTCCAGCTTGACCTTTCAGCTTTGTTCTGTCAGTTCCATATGTGCCACTGCCTCACCTTGAAGGTATCATCCTCTTTGCAGGAATGAATGAGTGGCTGTAACTCATTACTGATCCCCTCACCTTCGTTGAAAATTTTAGTTGGCAAGGGATGCGTGGATGAATGGCTGGGGGGTTTGATTCTTTATCCTTTTTAGCTAGAAACTCTCATGATCATTGTAAATAGATACATGAGAAAAGGATCTTTGAGGTATCTGGGAGACTATTTTGTAACAGGATTCTCTTCCATGTGTCCTTAGTAAGATGTTGTTACTTCCAGAAAAATCAGTGCTCACTTCATGTAGTCTTCACAGGAGCTTGTGAATGTCCAGCATCTCAGCAGGCAGAGCCTTCCTGCAGCCTCTGGGCATTTTCCAACAGCCATCACCTGCTGAGTGTTGCTATTCAGCAGTGAGGATGAGCTGCTTGGTCTGCCTCTTCACAGTGCATTGTCTGCATCTCTGGCAAATCTGTCACAGGTGTCTAAGTTTCATGTAGTTCCTGTAGGGATTACTTCCTGATGAAAGAGCAGTGGAAATCTTGTGGGCACATCTCCAGTCTGGTTTTGGAGTGGATGCAGAGTTTGATGTACTTTCTTAAGCAGCTTGATTCCAAGGCTAAGGCTGTCCTTCCAGTCACAGAAAGACTTACTAGCACTAGCAGGAAAGTATTCTTGAGACAATTTCTGAGACTGTTCCTTAGCATGCCAGTCTCTTTTCAGTTGTGCCCTGTGAGAGTATGAGAGGTAATGGTCACAAGCTGAAACACAGGAAGTCCCACCTCAACATGAGGAAAAACTTCTTTCCTGTGAGGGTGACAGAGCACTGGAACAGGCTGCCCAGAGAGGCTGTGGAGTCTCCTTCTCTGGAGACTTTCAAGACCTGCCTGGATCTGTTCCTGTGTGGCCTGCCCTGGGTGTTCCTGCACTGGGTTGGACTTGAAAATCTCCAGAGCCCTTCCAACCCCTACCATTCTGTGATTCTATGATCTCTTAGCTTTTGAAGTGAATAGTTATTTGCATTCAGAGAAAAAGATACTGAGCTACATAAAATCCTAGTATGAGACCGTGCAGATGAAGCATCCTTCTTTATCTGCCCACTCCATCAGAGCTCCCTGAGAGCAGCCACATGAAGTTCTTTTCCACAGCAGTTATATCAGTGGAGGTAAACAACCCTGATTCTCTTTAGGAATAGTCCTATAGCTGTAACTTGCATTATGGACATTAAAGTTTGCTCTCAGGGAACTGAGTCAGTAAGGTTGTGTAGCATTGAGTACCTGTGGGTTGTCACTGGGACTTGCCTAGGGACTGCTGAAGAGAATACTTGGATCTCGCAGATCATTCTAGCTGATAGTTTCTCTCTCCTCTGTAGTACAACAGTACGTGTTGAGATTGTAGTTAAAAGGGAAATGAAACAGCCCTAGGCTTGCTCCATCCCAGATACCTATGTGAACACGAGGAAGTGCAGCGTAGGCTTGTATGATCCTATAGGACAAAAGGTTCTGATTTCTGGGAACAATGCATTGTGCACCCATATGTGGATTCATGTATGTTAAAGATCTGGGAAGTCTGGTTGCTGGGAAGTAAATCTTTTCTCCCCGGATCCCCAAAAGAGATTTTGTGGATGTTGGTCAGCAGCAAAGCTGTACCAGAGGGAGACACAAGACAAACTTCAATTTGAAATTTTTCGCTGCTAAGAAAGGCTTTTACAGTCAATCTTAAGAACCAAAGGCTTACTTATATTTTTAAACTTGAAAAAACACCCCAACCAAAACCAAACCCACAAAAAAACCCTCTTCAAAAATATTCAGTATTGAATGTATTCCTCTGTAGTGCTGATACTGTTTGTTACAGCTGTGAATTCAATGTTTAATGTTCTCCTAGCGTAAAGGCTTTGTCTTTTTATCATGTACATCTACAGGAAAGATGGGCAAAACTTTAGAGGTGTTTCTCAGTATGGGAGGTAATTTAAATATTTTGATTGTCAGAGATACCTTGTTCTTGTAGTTGCTGATAGTGTCGTGTTAGATCCAAGGATTGCAGCATGGCTGATAAACCCCAGCGACACCGTTCCCTCGTTTGAATGTTTAATACAGAAGTATTTTGAAAAGCCCGTTTCTATGAGAACAGCAAATACAGATACAGGCACTTTGGGAAATGTATCAGTAAGTAGTTTGTTTTAATTTTTTTGTGGTTTGGTTAAAAGCGGAAGGAAACTGTGAAATAACTGCTTTTGTTTACAAAATACTATAAAAAAATGACATTGCTTTTCTGATGGAAAAAAATTGTGTTGGAAATCTAATTTTAAAGAAAGGGCAAAAGGGAAGGGTTCACTGCATTCTACAAAGATGGGATCATGTTCTACAGGAACAGCTGTAAAATTGTGCTTCAAAACCATATTAACAATCTTAATTTATTAGTAACCAGTAACAATATTAATGTATAATCTGATCTTTTTTCTTTCCACCTTCCTGCAAACTGATTTCCAGCTTTCCTTTCCAAAGTGTCTTGTGCTTTGTTCTCTAATTCCTGTGATCTTGTAGCCTGCTTTTTTTAATTGTTACTAACAGTTTTGCTGCATTTCACAGCCAGTAAATACACCACATCATAGGCTGAGGAACAGTTGGGAGTCAAGTGTGAGCCTTCAAGCATGTGTGTGAAAAAGATGTGAATTTTTCTTCTCAGTAAGAGAGAATGAATGATGAACTTTGAGAAGTTACTCCCAGCATTATATAAATGTCTTACTATTGAAACTTATCTCTTGAATATTATAAAATCTTTGTATTTGTGTTCTGGGCCATGGTGATCTACTCTGGACACAGTAGCCTTCAGAGGCTGTTTGATAAAAATAGATGTGCAGCAACCTAAATGAAGTTTTTTTTGAACCTTTTACTTTTCAGACACCTTTCTTCTTCAGACACAAGTACTGTAATGTGAGGGCTTCTGGGATACAAATCCACAGATGTCAAGTGGGTTTAGAGCATGGACAGAGATTGGCTGTATCAGCACATACACATCAGCATAGACACTTCTGAGAAAACCAGAGCCTGTTTAACACACTAGTTGTAAACTGCCTTGTTCAGAAGTCACTTCATGAATTAAGCTGTTAGTAGGGGGAATGGACAAACAAATAGAAAGAAACTATAAACTAAACATTATTTCTATATGTAATGTCCCTTTCTGTGAGTCAGCATCCTTAATCTCATCTTTTAGCTTGACTCAGACCTTTGTTCTTTGTATGTCACATCTATTCTTAGCTATTATTCCTCAACTTTGTCATCCTAATTCCCATCTCTGAGTTAAATATTGAAATCTTTCTTCCTTCCTGCTTTACTTCAGGTCTAGTTTGTTTCCTTGCCCCATCTCCAGTACCTTATGTTGACTTGTTCACCCAAGTCCTAGTTAATGCCTCCCTCTTAACATCCTGTGATTGTTCCCCTCTATTCCTTATGCAATTAATTTGTTCCCTGGACTCTCCCACTTTCTTTCTTCTCTGTTCAGTAAGTCACAGTTCTTCCCATGAATCCTAGCTCTTTGCCAGATTTCTCTCTTCAGCCTTCTTGCTCTGACTTTACTGGTATGTTCTTAACAGTTGTCTGCACTCCCAAAGGGGTTCATGCCAGGTGATCGATCGTGTGCCCCACGGCTTCAGTTGAGCTCCCTCTCTCTTGTGCTGGTCTTGTCCACCCAGCATTGTACTTGGAATTACTGCTGTTTTATTCTATAGCCTGCTACTCACCCATACTCTAGCACAGAATATGTGCTACTTGCTGCTTGTCTGTGTATTTGATACTGTGCTTTTATACTTTTGTGATAAAAGGCTCAGTAAAAGGGGTCATAGTCCATATACTTGTACCTTGAAATCTTTGTTGAAAGAGGTGCTAAACATAATACTGCTCTTGTCGCTGCTGCATTTGCTGATGAGGAATCTTGGTCTCCGTTGAAGCTTGTCATTTGGCTTACTTCCACCTCCAGAACGGGATCAGTGTCTGTTGCTGAAAGCACAGTGTTTCACAGACAGATGGTTTGTTCCAGACCCAGTGGGTATTCACAAGGTTTCTTGGAGACAGGTTGGTGGCTTTTCACTGGAGTATGGCCCGCTTAAATTAATCTATGGTAGAGAGAAGTCCTCACTGATAGGACGAGACTGTTACAAAACAAGGATGACCACCAGTGCATCTAGATATTTCAGTTTTGAAGAGAGCCTTCTGCATCCTGTCTTCAAGGGCTTTCTGTGTCTGTCTTGCAGTGCTCAAGTCTGCTGTAGCTGAGGTGAAGCCTGTACAGTAGGTGTCCGTATTCTCTACTCCCAAATGACCATCATAAACAATGCTGAAGTTGTATAAATATCTCTGAGCAGATGGGGAACCCACATGGGCTGTCAGTGGTGGTCATTACCCTATTTTAACTCTCTTCTGCTGCGGAGACTTTGCTGGGATGTGCTTCCCCACTAAGAGACACCAGCTTATGTAGAAACTTTTCAGTTTTATCTGCTGTTTTATCTTAAGTTGTATGGTCATTTCAAGAGAAATGCCACTATGACTCAATGCTTAATCATGTTTTGAATTACTGATCACTAGTGCCCCTTTGTTTCATGGCATGTGTCTGCAGCAGAAATTATGCCAAAACTCAGGTACTTCTGTTTTTAGCATGAAACATAAGTTCTTCAAATTAATCGGTGTCTCCCACGCTTCTGTTACCCTTGGCACTTGATCATATTGGTACAACTGATTGTTAAATCCCTGTGCTGATTCTTCCCCAGCTGTGTACCAGAATGCTTGCCTCCACAGCAATGATGTGTTAGAATGTGTCCTAGTATAAGCTAATTTTCAGTCATTTCTGGCTCTGTTGTGTTTGTGCAGCAACAAGCAATTTGGATTCCTTCTGCATTCTGTTTGGATCAAATAATGAATGAAGAGTTGCTCTTGTCAGTCTGCATCTGCTGTAAGGCTTTGGTTCCAGACTTCTGTTTTTCTTCAAATAATGGGGCTGTTTTGCAAACAGTAGACCAAAATTGTGAGTTTTGTGTATAAGGCAGACATTTATACCCTGATTGGAGGCTGGATTATGTTTACTACTTGTTATATAGATGACTCTTGCACTGTGAGGGCACAGGATATAGTGTGTAGAAGTACTGGTGTCTGTGCCTACCCTCACTCCCTAGAAACACATCCAGGAGATTCTGAGAGTCATCCTGAAAGATGAGGAGGAGATAATGGCGTCTAGCTGAGGGAGCAATTCTTGCAAAAGACCCTGTTCAAGTGGAAAAAGTTGTCCAGAGATACCTTCTCGCAGACTCAGGCGGGTCCTAACCTCCCTGAAGAGAGAGGAAGATCTTCCTCTATCCATTAATATGATACAATTTTTTTTTAATTTTTATTTTTTGAGATCTTTTTTGACTATATAGACCCTTCTTTAGGAAGCCACTTTGATTAGTCTTACCTGCTATTGCTTAAAAACAACACTGATTTTGCTGGACAAATGAAAAGCCCTGGAGGACCATCACATTCTGACATCTGTTCTTAAGAAAATATTTTTTTGAAACAATTTCAGTGGCAATCTTTCTAGTTTAGTCCATAATTCATAACTTAATGACATCCAATTCAGCAGAGTGAGACCACATCTTGTTACACTGCATATACTCTACCCTTATTAAAATAATGCTTTATGTCAAATGAATCTCACATCTACCTTCTTGGATAGTCAGATGCTGAGCTCAGGCTGTGGAACTCCAGAGGACTGAATGAACTAAATTGCAACTAATGCATGCAGAGGATTTCTAATTTACAAAGAGAATGTGGAATCATTCTTGCCAGTTTTATGTTGGTTCAATGTGTAGCAGCAGCCAAAAGAAAATTCAGGGACCATAAAGAAAGGTATTGAGATGGGGTTAAAAGCTTAAGTTTTTTTTTTTTTTTTAAATGTGATTAGCAGTGAAGTCTGCAATCTAAAGATAAACAAGAAAATACTAAACATATTTCTGAAGTCATCAAAACCTGGACTTGCCCTTAGGGATGCTAGTCTAACTTCATCAAAAAAATCTGCAGATTTAGCAGGTTCTACTAAGCCATTTCTTTTACACCTATTGCGCATGAAAATGATCTATATATAATTCTCTGTATAAAGATGGTTATGTTTTCTTTCTTCAATTTACTCTTCTAAGCTAAGTGACCTCGATTAATCCTTTTCTCTGCAGGTAATGTTCCCTAAACTTACTATTACTTTTGGTTCTCTTCTTTAGCCTAGTTGAAATTTCTTGATGTCTGTCTTTAAGTATTGTGGTGAAGTTACCCCAATACTTCAGCTGTATTTTCAGAGATATTTATCAATGCAGAGTAAGTGCCTCTTTTTACACAAATAACCCTTAATTAAATGTCACTCTAACATAAACTCAGAACTATCACAATACATCATACTTAATTTCATGTAACCTAAATAGGTTCCTGCCTCCAAGACAGACCAGTATGTGATTCCTGGGGAAGAGTATATGGACAGGCAAGCACATAACTAGCCCTTTAGAGTGCTGTCTTAGGTTCTGTGGTTTGTGGCCCAGGAATTTTATGGGACAGGGATAGTGGCTTTGCACTTAAATACTTGGATGTAAATTTATTCTGTATTTTTGATAGTTCAGCCATTGTTAAAGATACTTTGAAGGCTTCAGGAAAGAAAATGTACATCTGCAGCACTTTTCAGATCCCCATCTTCCCTCGCAGGATTTTAGTAATGAAAAGCAGCATTCTGTTTACATTTTTGTGTATTAGCCTGATAAATGTGTTTAATAGGTTGACATTAAATTTATTTTCAATGATTGTGTTCTTGGAGCTGATGTATTCAGTGTATTCTGTATTCTCAGTGTCCCTTTACATTTCCAAATGGTCTTCTGGCCAACTGAATGAGGTCATGTGGCTCTGTGCAGAGCTCTTCTGGAACACAGGGCAGGGAAGGTGAATAGTCCATGCACAGGAAAGTGGCAGTACTGGTGGGAGAAGTAAAATGAAGAAAAATTCCTTGCATTTTTCTAAGTAGTAATAGAATTCTGACTTCCATGTCAAAGGCAGCATAGAGATAGTATTTCTACATAGTCTGTGCAAAATGTAAATAAAAGAACAGGTAACGTCTTGAATATTCATGATCTGTGCTGCTCTGTTAACGAACTATGTTTCCCAGAGGTCTAAGAACATTATTCAAATGTTAAATATAATAGGAGACATACTGAAAAATAAATTTATATAATTTAATCCTTTTAAAAATAGGTAGTATTCTAAATATTTTTGTTAGCATTAAAAGTATTGATTTTTTTTTATCAGTATCAGAACTTAGGTGTGAACTTGGAGAAGCTCTATAATGTCATGATGGACCTTGTTCATGACTTACAGGTAAGATCTAGAAACTAGTTACTCAGATATAACTTCAGAGGTATCATCATGAATTAGAGAGTTAGTGATGTGCTTCTCATGGAAATCCAAATCTGTACTTGAGTTACATATAAAGCTTCAATCCTTACTGGTTTACAGTGCTGGCCAACATTTAAAATAAAGTTTCCCATCAAATTTTCCATTTTTCCCCAAGAAGGAAATTGTGAGTCTCAAGTTTAATCTTTAGAAGAAACTTTTCCTCTGCAACCATTAACTAAATATTTGAATGAAGATTCAAAGAATGGGAAGTGTTCAGAATATTGTGACTTCTGTTATTTTAAAGCTATATGAAACAGTCTAAAACCTGTTAACAGAATTAATACAGAGTGTAGCTGGGTTTTTTTGATGTGTTCCTTGGGTACAAATCTCTCAGCATATCTTTTGCTCTAGGTTGTGTTCGCCAAACACTGGAACAGGCTCCCCAGAGAGGTGGTTGATGCCCCAGGCTTGTCAGTGTTTGAGGCATTTGAACAATGCCAATAATAACATGCTTTAATTTTTGGTCAGCCCTGAAGTGGTCAGGCAGTTGGATTAGATGATCATTGTAGGTCCTTTCCAACTGAAATATTTTGTTCTGTTTTAGTCCTCATTGCAGTTCAGAATGCACCTCAAGAAGTCTTTTAGTGTTTGTTTTTTGTGTATGATTGTTTTCTCCCTGTAATCCTATACCTGGAAACGTGTCCGAATTTAGGGATATGGTCGGGGAAGGTGGAAGGTAAAACATTGAACCTGAGGGGTTTTCCTTGAAACTGATGGTAGCAAGTGTAGGGTTTATACCATTGGTTGATGGAGCCATATTAATCTGAATGTCTAAGTGGCCCAGCAATATGATGAAACAGTCTCTGAAGGAAGGCAACAGGGAAACACCAAAGGCACAGAGATGCCAAGAGCCAGCCTGCAGGAGAGTTTTTAGACAAGAGCTGCTGATTGCTTCAGTGGTTAGGGAAAAAAGACTTCCTTTTCTTTGTAACTAAATTGGGTACATAACCCTGTTGTCTTTTATTTTCTTCCTAATGAAAACCAAGTTATTAATTCTGAATGGTTGCTTAATTGTTCAAGTGAATAAAGAAAAGGGATAACTATGTCCCATTATAATGGGGCTTGCTCTAAAAATAAACTGTTTGGAAAAATGAGGCATGTATATTTCTTTATTGCTATCCCTGTTGAAAATGATACTATAACAAAATGCATTACTATTCCCAACAAAAGGAAGTGATCATGGGCTACAGTATTTAGTATACTATAATTCACACTGAACAGTATTTCATTCCACAAACAGTGTTGTCATATAAAAAGGGTTTATACAGAAAGTACTGCTTACTGGAAAATAGATCCACAGAATGACACTGGTATGTGTTGGAAGATTAAAACTGCCTGATACTGAGGAATTCGTTTGTCTTGCTTTACAGGTTCAAGGTTTGTGGAAATTATTTTGCACATTAGAGCTTCCACTTATCAAAATTCTGGCAGGTATGAAAGTTCAATTCAACAGATGAATCTTCACTATTCTCACACAGCTGCTGACTATACTCAAGTAGAATGTTATACCTCAGAATACTGAATGTTATCTTAGCCTCATAATAGCTGTGTGAATTTGAGTTTCCATTATAGAGTCTTAAGAAGCATGTGAGATTGAAATTGTCAGTTGTAAGTGTTCTCAGTATATAATTGTATTTACAGTGATGGAAACACATAAAATACATGTGAACAAACAAGAACTGAAAAAAACATCAGAGATTCTGGGGGTAAATTTTCTTTGTTTTTTCTTTTGGATATTGTATTGCACCATCTTTTTGCTTTTACCGAGGGTAACTGATAGAAAAGAGGAGGAAGTTTTAGTTTTGTAACATTTTACATGACAGCTTGGGGTTTATAGTATTTTTATTATTATTAAAAGTATAACTAATTGTATTTACATCTTAGGATACTTCCATGTTTACCTAGGCAAGCAAAAAAGAGACATTGGCTTCATTTAGCCTTGTGTCAGAACTGAGATTGCTTTGCAAAACACACAGGTTCTTCGGGTTGTGTTGTAGAGTAGAAATCATAGTAACTCTTTCTAACCTACAGTTGTCAGTAACCATCTTCCCAACAAGTGATAGGTATTTCTGTCTCTCTTTGTAAATAAAACACACTTTACAACTTAAGTGTTCTGAGAATTGAAAGTTTGCCATCTTCCTGTTGATAAAAATATCTATAAGGAAGTATTATTTTGTAGCATAAAATCTGGCTAGATAATCATAGTGGCCTGACAGATTATACGGTACCACAGTAACTTGCATAGCTCTGTTTCTCACAGATCTCTTTAGTCTTCAGTAACCTAAATTATTTTCCCACAGATTTTGGTACTTTTTACTACAGTATATCTCCTTCTAGGTCATGAAGAAATACAGATTAAAGAGTATGTAAACAATCTAAACCAAATGTTGATGTCTAGCAGATTACACATTATCTGGTACTCTGTTTTTAAATATTAGGCTAATATACTTGTTAATCTAGGAAGTAACTCTGAAGAAAATAATGTAAACAGAAAATTGTAATGTAAACAGAATAATTATGATGTACTAATTTATAGTTGCGACTCAAAGAGCTTGAACAGGAAGCTCATCAAGTTGCTGGAGAACAATTCCTTTTGACCAGCAGTAGTCAACTCAGAGAGGTAATATTTATACCACTATTATTAGGTATTCTGTAAATTGTTACTGATACAGAAGAATTATAAAGCATATAAAATTGTCCTTACTTCAGAATTCTTTCTTCAATGCTAATTAATTGTCTTGTTTTCCAATTTTAATGTAGGAGATACCAGTTTTTCAGAAATCTGGCAATGTTGTATAATCTGTACTTGAATGTATTTTCAGAAATTATGCATTTGATTTTAGTAAATACACTACTTTTTTAATAGCTCAAAAATAAAGATTTGATCTTTTTAATTCTGTGTTAGTTCTCTCCGTTACAGTATGTTACATTTTCCTTGAGATCTGATTTTTACACTTAAAGTTCAGACATGAAATATTTTTTCTGTTACAGCACACAAACCACTGAGACGTTTCTCTTATGTGTTGTTTTTCTTACTGTAGGTGCTATTTGAAAAACTAAAACTGCATACACTGTGTGAGAAACTTCACAGGACTGAAATACAACAACTGGTGTCTACCTCGGAAGTTGTGGTGAGATGCGGAGGAGTTTTAAAATCATCTGCATGATTTAACAAAACTTCTAACTTACATTCCAGTGAAACTGTCATTCACTGAAGTTTTCCTAACAATCTTGATTTTATTTTTTGTTTGTATTATACTATTCACACTTCATTGACATGCCGTGATGAATGAAATGAATGAAAGTTGCACTCCACGATGGCAAAAAAACCCCTCTAGCTACTGAAGCTGAACTTTAGCTATAAACCAGGATTAAAAACTTTAGTAACAGCATGCACATATGGCCATTTTCCTTAAAGGAGGGAGACTTACTGGTTGCTAGCTCAGTATGACTGACTGGTTGGGTGAAAAAGACCACAGGTGAAATAGGGAACTTTAATGTAAAATCTGCTGGTGAAAGAAATAGCAACTGAGACTTTCTCTTTGCCATCAGGAGATTTGGGATAAAACCACGTTGTCATATATTTATGGACCTTTGACTCATTCATTCATGATAGGTAAAGAAGTCTGTAGGAAATTATTTGATACCTGTTGTTTGAATTGGGCGTTGTCACTTTCTTTGTGATAGTGTTTTACTTGTGTGCATGAGCTTTCCTCAGGCCTCTTCCCCACCCCCTAGAGATGCATGTCTTCATTTAAAGCTGTTGCATTTGGAATCAGATCTGTGGGATCTTGATAGAATCTTCCCTCAGAGCAATAATGAGCAGACAGATTAGATTCTTGGATACACCTGTACAAGAGATCAAATCTGTCTTCAGATTCAGGGCAATAAATATAGCACATAAGAAGCTTCTTCAGTTCTTTTTTTCTGTTAGTGTTGGAGCAGATAATTTTCAGCAGTGCAGACATTCATGTGTGATCCCACACAAGTGCAGAAACCTGCCAAAACCACTTACCTAAAAGTGAGGTCAAGACCAAAGTGCAGACTTCTTTAACTTGAGGCAAATGTGGATGCCCCTTCCTTTTCATAGAACCATAGTGTCATTTAGCTTGAAAAAGACCTTTAAGATCATGGAGTCCAACCATAAACCCAGCACTGCCATGTCCACCACTAAACCATGTCCCTGAGTGCCATATCTGCTCCTCTTGTAGATACCTCCAGGGATGGTGACTCCACCACCTCCCTGGGCAGCCTGTTCCAGTTCTTGACAAGCATTTCAGTGAAGAAATTTTTTGTAATATCCAATCTAAACTTCCCCTGGTGTAAATTGAGGCTACTTCCTCTTGTTCTATCAACTGTAACTTGGGAGAAGAGCCTGATCCTCCACGTTGCTACAACCTCCTTTCAGGTAGTTGTAGACAGTGATAAGGTCTCCCCTGATCCTCCCTTTTCTCCAGGCTTAACAACCTCAGGTCCCTCAGCCACTGTCCATAAGACTTGTTCTCTAGACCATTCACCAGCTCCATTGCCCTTCTTTGGACACCCTCCAGCATCTCAATGTCCTTACAGTGAGGTGCCCAAAACTGAACCCAGTATTTGAGGTGCAGCCTCACGGGTACCGAGGAGGAGACTGATCACTTCCCTAGTCCTGATGGCCATGCTATTTCTGATGCATACTGGGATGCTGTTGGCCTTCTTGGCCACCTGGGCACACAGCTGACTCATATTCAGCTGGCTGCCGACCAGCACTCTTCCCTGAGTCTGTAACGTTGCAATTGGTGGTTGTGACTCAAGTATAGGACCTGGCACTTGGCCTTTTGGAACCTCAGCCCATTGATCTACCCTCTCCAGGTCTCTCCGTAGAGCCTCCCCACCCTCAAGGAGATCAACACACCTGCCTAACTTGGTGTTGTATGCAGGTATACTGAGGGTGCATTCAATCCCCTTGTCCAGGTTAATAGGTCATTTTGTTCAGGTAATCATAGGAATGACATTCATTCTTAGAAGAGAAGCCTCTGTGCAGCTGCACCTGGTTCTGATTTGTTGCTGCAAGTGTATTGCTCTAGTTTACATGGCAGGCAAATTAAAGTTCACAGCTCATTGCTGAGAATGAACATCTCTGGCTAAGGTAGAAAGAGTCTCTTGTGTGAAAGAGGAAATTCAACTTTTGGGCCAGGTGTCTGAACTACCAGATACTATCTCGAAGGTAATGTCAACAGTATAACCATAAAACCCGCGTGCTACTCAAGGAGAAAGAGGTTTCATAGATCAGATACATCATCTTGGAGAGTGATGAGAGCCTTGGGAGATGGGAGGGATCAGTGAAAAGGAATGCATGTCATCCTGTTGTGCGAATAGAAGATTTGTTGCAGTAATCAAAGCAGTGCTTTTATCTAGTCAAGTACTCTCTCTCCAGCAACTGCTGAGACTTAGTTATTTAGAGAAAGGAAAGCTGAAACTTTCCAGTGGATAAATACTAGATAATTAATCTTCATGTGTTGTCTCTTCCTGTTAGCCAGAACAAAAGTATGCTTTTAAATCTTCGTTCTGGTACAGTTGCATCTTTCTTTCACCCAGAACTGATGTAATTACAGCTATTTTTGCTGTTATAAATATCTGATCTCTGTTTTAGTGTTTGGGTTTTTTTTCCCTTAACAAAACTTTATGGTGATTTGCAGTCAAAGTA
>JANVCC010000035.1:34565912-34693519 GCA_025345505.1 Todiramphus chloris collaris
GTTTTTTTTCCCTTAACAAAACTTTATGGTGATTTGCAGTCAAAGTAATGGGAATTATGCTTTATATTATGGCTTTTGAAACTGACAATTTCAATTTTTCCTGAAGGACTCCTGGAACTTGTATTAGGGGATGAACAGGAGAAATTCTGTTGCATTTTGTGTATATATATTATTTTTATGGTTTTGTGTTGTCTCTTGCATTGATGCTGTTTAGCACAAAAAATAAAGGACCATAAGTTAGCACCCCACCCCATGCCCCAGTGTTTTCAAAGTTGTTATAGAAAAGGTTTTATGTCTGCATGTCTTTTTGTCTCCGGGAGAGGAAGGGAAACAGAATAGGAAGGAGTAATCTTCAGTCTTCTTGCTGAAGGTAGGAAAGAGTGAAGGCTTCCTTGGGTCTTGGATGAAAATGCTTGAAGAACGTTATTCTTTAGCCAATATTTTGTTCATTCAAATTGTCAAGAAAATTTCTTTCTCCAAAACTTACTCTATTACGATTGTCAGATAATCTAATTTAACAGAAAAGTATATAAGTAACTCACATTCTTTATTTTACAGCTACATAAGTTGCAAGATCTTCATCCTTTGCCTAAGATAATTTTAGAATATCGTCAGGTGAGCTGATGTTTCTCACATACTCTAGTTGCACTGAACCAAAATTAGCAAGAAAGATAACATTATTTACAACTGCATAAATAATAAAAAGGTTGGCTGTAATCTAAGCTCATTCATTTTTTTTTTTAATTGTAATTATTCTTAAGAGTTTTTAAATGTAATGTTGATACTTCTGTGTTGTTGGGTTATGGCTAGCTAACAACTGTTGCAAAACCATTTGGAAAACTTCACTGTTAAATTTTTCCAGTGCTATAAAGCACTCTCAGGGCAAAATATTTATTTTTTGAGTTCTGAAGAAATACTCTGTAGAAAGTGAAGAAGATAGTTATAGGGTTTTTTAGGTGATGAGCCCTCCAAAAACCCACACCGACCTAGTTAGTCTCCTCTCACACTTAATGTTTGGGTTTTCAAAGGATGAGTTTCCCAGATTATTAAGCAAACAAGTAAGGGTTTTTTTTGTGTGTGACTTTTTGTGTAGGTTGTGTGTGTTTGTAGGTTTTGTGTGTTGTCTGTGGGTATAAGATGTAAAGGAATAAATTCCAATAGTTCATTTACTAGCATCTGCAAAAGAACTGGCTTTAGGATATAACTGAGCACTTAACTAATTTATGCTAATAGGTTAAATTTGTTATTTCCTAAGATTAAAGCTGTTTTTTTAAAAAAGTGTACATGATTAGTTAATATGCATTGGGAAATTAAGATCTTTAATTTGAAAACAAGTCTCCTCTTTAAATATGCATTTATCTAAACTGTTATGAATTTAGGTTCATAAGATGAAATCAACTTATGTGGATGGACTACGAGCATGCATGAGAAAGGTAGAAATGTAAAAAATAGTTCGTAAAATTTGGTATCTCAAATACATCATGAAAGGATGTGGAATGATTGCAGTGTTTGCTGTTTAAGAACTTTTCTATATGGAAAATTATGAAGTGGTTTTTTTTTTTTTGTAGTCCTGATTGCAGTGAGTTTTTAGTACTTATACATCTACAATTTATTTCATTTATGTTTTCACCCTTTTCTTTTGGTGACTCTTACTTTACTTGACTATAGGGATTTATCTCCTCTACATGGAATCAGACAGGAACTGTGACTGGCAGACTTTCATCCAAGCATCCAGTAAGTGAGCCTATTAGAAGATCTACATTTTAATTAGAACTTAAAAAAAAAAAACCAAAAAAAAACCAAACAAAAAAACCAACTAATATTTTTAATACAGGGAATGTATTCATCTGAGTCTAGCAGTTGCCATATTCTATGTAAGTGGTGGACAGAAAAAGGTTATTAAATGGGTGTTTTATTCTAGTGCACTTACTCTTAGGATTATTTTCTGTTATTCATGAATCATAATTTAATATTATTACTTGAAGTTTACCTGAAGTAGAGGGGTAGAACTGTGAGCCATGCATGTAGCCTCTAGACTCCTGCCGAATACTTCTTTGCAATGAATTCCTGGTGTTCATGGACCATTCCTTGTAAAGGATTGGTGAGCTCTGGAAGGTACTCTGAGGATTATGGGGGGGGAGGGAAAGGAAGTTCATTTCTTCTGGAATTTGAGTCTAGGCCTTATAGCAGCAGAGGGCTGTTGCTCTGGAAGTGTTGCCAGATGTTGATATGGCTGCTACACGTGGGGTCTTTGTGCTTCCTCTCGTCTGGCTACAATGATCTCCATGTAGATGTTTGTGGCTGGACTGTGTTTTACTTGACTTTATGAAAAATGGCATTAAAAGCTTTCTGCCATTTTGGGAGAAAGGCCTTGGTCTTCTACAGCTCTAGCTAGGAATAGAGATGTTAGGCATGATGGTTGTGTTGTGACTGCTTTACATGGGTGGGCTCAGGTGGCTCCTTGCAAGTCCTGACTAGTATGGTGACTTTTGGAGTGCTGGCAGAAACCTGTCCTGTGAGGTTCTCATCCTCACAATACTGGTGACTTCCTTAGCTCTTCTTTTACCTGTCTTCACAGCTTGGCTTTCATTTATATCTTCCTACCCACGTGGTGCATGTTTCCATACAGTTTGTCATCAAACAATTAATAGGAAGCGCTTATGGTTTTTGCTGGGTTAAAAACAGCGTCTAGGATTCTGAAGTAAGAATGGAATGGAGGAGTGCTGCTGCTGCTCCCACTTCTCGTGCACTCAGATGGGGGAAAGTGATGGGAGAGAATGGAAAAGATGATCATGAAGGTCACAGTGATAAATACTCTCAGGTGATGCACAGGTATTTACAAGACAGCTGTCTTCAGCAACCACAGAGAACACAAGGTGAACTTTGACCCGTCATGCTAAAAATGACACAAAATCTATTTTTCTTTAGAGTTATTTTTCTCCAAAATAATGCTGCTAAAGTTAGTATCAGGGGTTGCCTAACGCTGGTGTTCCTTATAAGGAAAAACATTGGCAGGGCTTTTTTTTTATGTGAAATGTTTATGGAACTTATACCATCTGTTCCTGAATCATTTATTGATATAGATATGTACTGCAGCGCCCAGTCACTTTAAGTGCTAAAGGATTGGGGAGATTCTTGCCAGAAATCATAAATATTGTAGATATTTTTGCAGTTACTATGATATGTCAAATATTAGCTGAATATTTGCTGAGGTAGTTTATTTTTAACTCTGTTTTAAAATACTTTAAGGAGTGATTAAAGTGAAAGGTAAGTGTAAATTAGATAAAGTGAGAATTCAAATAGAAAAACCAGCCCTTTTGCTGCAGTGGTTGTGGAAGATGGGGTTCCAAACCCGAAGGTTTCTTTATCTTTCATTTGTTTTTAACAGTAATGGATCTATCTGCCCTCTTTCCTTTACGGCATTAAGTGGAGTCCGGAAGGATTTACTCATGGGCTTAAGAGGAAATGACCAAACGTTAGGTACAGAGCAGGATTTCTTTTTCAGATAAACTCTTCTGTGATCTTTCAGAAAAATCCACAGCTGATCTATGGATGGTGTGTGTTTTTGGCTTTACGTGTGTTTCTCTCAATAGATAAGCTTGTTCACGTGAATTTTTATGACTTCTGAGTTGCAGCAACTTAGAGGGGGTTTCTCAGTAGAACTTTACTTCAGTGACTATGTGTATACATCTATTTTAGTTCAGCAGTGCACTCCATTTCTTCTCAATTGGTTTCTACAATTTGTGTGCTGCAAAATGCATAATGCATTTTTCATCAATGTTATATAATAATACAGTATAATGTTCAATAGGGACAGATTTGATATTTGTAGTCTCCTTCTGCAGCACTGTAACAGTCTATTTGCTACTCTCAGAGAACCTGTGCATTCAAAAACTAAAAATAAATGTACACCCTAAAATTCTTCAGTCAAATTATTTTGTGAGATATCCATAAACAAGTTATTTTTTCCACTGTATGATGGATTGCTTGATAGGGGAAATTAATTAGGTTTATTATTTGAATATGTTATTTTAAAATAATTTTTGTATAATTATATTAGTCTTGTCTACATTGGAATATTTCTATATTATATTGCTTATAGATAATTTTCCTATAAAATATATTTATTAAATTCATAAAGACTAGTTTATGTTCTCCAAACCTACTATGAAATACCACTTTCCAGCCTATCACCTTTCAAATTAAAACTAAGTCATGACAGAGGTGGAAAGGCGTAAAGCCTCTTTTAGAATAAACAGAAATCTTAACTCAAGATATAAAGAATTGTGTATCATTGGATGTTCTAATTTGGTTCAAGCTGTACACTTCAGTGCTTGAATCAGATATTCTGTGTTAAGGTCCCTTTCCTTCAGGCTTCTGCTGCAGGGAGCACTGAAGTGCTACTAGTGAGTCTACACTTCTCTACTTCAGAAGATATTTGTATAATTAAACTAAAAAGCGTTAAGTGTTGGGCTTCAGGGGGCATTTCCTTCCTTTTAGTAACAAAAAGGTATGCTGAAAATAAATAAATTTTTGTGGTTTTTTGGAGCAAATGAAAAAAATTCCTATTTCTCCCTAGGAAAAATCCTTTTACCATTTTGTCCAATTGTGTAATTCGAAAAAGAAACTAATTAAAGTTGGTTGAGTGTTTATGTGCTCAGAGAAGCTGACCTATTGAATATGCCTCAGTCACCAACAGGTACAAGTGATATCTTCTGACATCTAATGCATGGTAGAGAATCGCAGGCTGCTTTTATTAGAAAATGCGTGTTAGTGATAGTGGTTGGAGTATGAATAATAAATTGCCCATCTGGTTTTCATTCTCATGGGAGGGACAAGCCCTTGAAGTAGAGACCCCCCTGAACAATTGTCATCAAAAATAAGGCTGTTCTGTCAACTTAGCAAACCTGATTATCTGCACTGTATCTGTATTACTTCCCTTTTGGTCTGTCTTCTGGAGTGAATGGACTAATTCTCTCTGAGATAAAACTCAGATGTAGTTTTGGAGAGTTTTGGGATTGTTTATGGACAGTGTGGAGGAGATGCTGCCTGTTTGTCTCCCTTCCATAACACCATCCCTGTACTCAGCATTGGAGAGGCCTCACCTCGAGTACTGTGTCCACTTTTGGGCCCCTCAGTACAAGAGAGATAGCGAGGTGCTGGAGCGGGTGCAGAGGAGGCAACGAAGCTGGGCAAGGGATTGGAGAAGAGATCGTATGAGGATCGTTTGAAGGAGCTGGGCCTGTTTAGTTAGAGGAAGAGGAGGCTGAGGGGAGACCTCATCACTCTCTCAACTACCTGAAAGGACATTGTAGGGAGGCTGGTGCTGATCTCTTCTCTCAGGTACTTGGGGATAGAACCAGAGGGAATGGCCTCAAACTGAAACAAGGTAGGTTCAGACTGGACACTAGGAAAAAATTCTTCATGGAAAGGGTAGTGAGATATTGGAATGGGCTGTCCAGGGAGGGGGCTGAGTCCCCATCCCTGGGTGTGTTTAAACATCGCTTGGATGTGGTGTTGGGGGACATGGTCTAGGGGTGAACTTGTAGAGTAGGGCTAATGGTTGGACACGATGATTCCAACCTGAGTGATTCTGTGGTTTTACATGCTTGGCGTTCCCACACGTGTGCACCAAGGAAGGCAGACTGTCGCCATCATGCTATCGAAACATACAGCTCTTCAATTCAGCTGCTGTGACAGCTCTTAAATTTCAGGCATTTCACCCCAGGCCTCGCTAAGGCTGATCTGTGATATTACCAGCACTCTTTCTGAAAGATTGGAGTCTGTAGTCACAATTGGATTCCAGCACAAACAGGGTGTTTTGCAAAGTATTCCAATAGTGATGAGCATCTGTACAAGTTTGAAGCATCCTGTTTTTCCCCCGTCCCCTTCCTTTACAGCTTTTGGAAGGCTTTGGCAGAGCTGCTGCAATATAAGCATAAGCAGCCAGACACCCAGTCTGAGAGCAGGGATGTGATCACGGCTTCCTTTTTCTTGCAGAAATGAATCTTGGCTGCTTTTGAAACTGCACTATTAGGAATATAATTTTTGTAAACTTGTTTTCATACACTGTTCTACTGAAATGAATGATGGCTAAAATTGGACAGACGGTATGGGTCTTTCATTTGCATTGATCTTACTTAAGTGTGGTTTCTATTTTTTTTAAAAGTATGTTTACTGGAAAGCACTGGGGATAGAGACAAGTCAGGCATATTACAGGTTCATATGAAACATCTTGTCAAAAGTCTTCTATGAAGTCATCTAGGCTAACAAAGTCATTTTTAGGGAAGTATGCTCTGATGTGGGCTTCACTAAAATAATGGTAGGTTGTCTTAACAGAGATGAAACCGTGTTTTCTTGGACTTTTGCATCAAAGCAATTTGGTGTCATTTTGTAGTCAGTACAAGCAACTATCACCCAGGAGCTGAAATGCTATTAGAGAAAGTCAGAGCACTCGTGCTGTTTGGTCTGTGTTCGCTGCCTATCTCTTGCATTCAGAACCTATTTTTGTGCCATGTTTATTTTCAATGTATTTATTCCAGTACTCTTGAGTTGTATGTTCATTTATTTCCTCAACATCCTTTCATAAAGTGTCAGGAAATTTCACCCAGCGTTTTGAAGATGGATACACTCTCTCAGGTTTGGAACGACAACAAAAAGTAGTGGTTGGTCTAAGGGTCACTGAAGATAGAATAGGACAGAGGTCATCTTTCTGACTCCCATGTGGCTTTTCATAGTCTTTGGTTCTTCTGTACTAAAATTGTCATCTACTGGCTGTGGCTCTTTGGAGCTTGTAGTCAGGACCACTTCTATCAAATCAAGAGTTGTCTCTTCCTTACTGTGAGGAAAAAGAGACGTTGGTTATTTAGATTTCTTTTAACTCCTTCAGTCAGCCTTCTGTTTGCAGTCTTTTGTAGCCTTTTAAGAGGAATTCCCTGCTAACATATGCTCAGAAAATTCCTCAGTATGTGGAACAATCTTGTTTGAGATGCTAAATTTTACCCTTTTGTAAAACAACTGTTACATCTTTTCTTGATGAAGTAAATACCTCTAGTCTGGAAATGTAATTTTTTCATGTATTTAAAGGTCTAGTATTTGTACCTTTTGAGCAAAATGCCCTTAACACGGTTTACTTTAAAGCTATAACATACAGCTACTATACAACTAATGCAGCATTTACTAGCTCCAGCTGCCACTCCAGGGGTTATCATCTCAATGCCTTGGCACTGTTTTTTTCACCAGAACCAAACTGGATCATTTGGAGTTCATCCCAGAGTTTAATAGCCTCTTGTGTTGATAAGTGTTTTGACAGAGCTTGTACTCTGATAGTCATTTTCTTTCAGGAAAATAAAACAATTAAATTTGGTTATTTAATTATATATGGGAAACAAAAGCACTCTGTCTTTTTGAAAGATGCATAGAGCTGCATATACATAATCTCCCTTGCTTGCCGTGCAAAGGTTAGTAATCTGTATGTATATAACCAAGAATCTGGGCTGAACCCATGGTTTTGCAAAACAATTTGTCAGAGAACAAATAAGGTAAACAAAAAGTCAAACAAGTTAGTAAAAGAAATACTTTTTTGTTATTTTAAAAAGTATTCAAGTTTTTTCTTGTGCACTGCTACAACATTATTACCTGAAGTCATTGCCAGGTCTAAACTTCAAAGAATATCACAGAAAGAGGATTAATCATAGGAAATGAAATACACTATACTTATGGGCAGCTTTCTAAAGTAAGAAGTCAGTATTTTTGGTTGCCCTGTTCTTCTTCCCTTGTATTCACTTTGAAAGCTGCTTAAGCTTGTAGGTAATGAATTACTTCTAAGTTTGGCACTTGACTGACATCTAAAACCTTGATAATTTTGTGCTGCATGGTAAGGCAAGAGGGGAGCATGTTACTTTTGAATGGTTGTTCCCCATTGAAAAACAGTAACTACTAACAAAAATGAAGAAATCCTTTACCAGAAGTCAGTATGATTCTGTTTTTTGACAAGGAAAACAGGTATCTTTAATTTTTAGCTAACCACTAGGTGGCAATTGCAGACAAGTCAAGATTTGCTTAGGTATGCATGTATACATACATACCAGGCTGGTATTTCCCTGATGACCTTGTTCATTTTCATACTTCATTGAGCTACACACTGTATTTTGAAAGTTAGATCTTCAGTCTGTCTTGAAATTGTGTCTCATATAGAAGTCACAGCAAATAACTGTTTATTCCTTTACAATAATAAGTAAATGCTGTTATGGATAATAATTTAATATGGCAATTTTCCAAAAGAGAAATCATGAAGGTTGTTTTGCTAATTATTATTTCTGTTGTGCATTTTCTTCTGAGTGGGATTTTACCAACTTGGAGGTGCCAGGCAAATTAAGTGAATCTGATGTTGTGACTGCCCTCAGGACTTGAAGTCTTTTTCTGCATTGCAAGAATACTACGTAGGGCAGCGTGCAGTTTGCCTCGCTGTTTCTCCAGCAGCTTTAGCCTTTAGCACCCTGCTTGCTCAGCTGTTAATGGTTAAGGATGTAGCTCACTGACCTGTGCCTACGTTTCTCCTCAAATTGATTCACTGAGCTATGAGAGCACAGTTTATCAATAGGTGTGGTCCCATGTAGAATTATAAAATCACAGAACAGTAGGGGCTGGAAGGGACCTCTGGAGATCATCAGGTCCAACCCCCCTGCCAGCGCAGGAACACCCAGGGCAGGCCACACAGGAACAGATCCAGGCGGGTCTTGAAAGTCTCAATAGAAGAGGACTTCACAACCTCTCTGGGCAGCCTGTTCCAGGGCTCTGTCACCCTCACAGGAAAGAAGTTTTTCCTCATGTTGAGGTGGAACTTCCCGTGGTTTCAGCTTGTGACCATTACCCCTTGTCCTGTCACAGGGCACAACTGAAAAGAGACTGGCCCCTTTCACTTGACATACCCCCCTCAGATATTTATAGACATTAATAAGATCCCCTCTCAGCCTTCTCTTTACAGACCAGCGTATTACTTCTGCTCCAAAAGTAATACAATGCCATTCATCAACCACATGACATGGATTTAAAGCTTACTTTGTGTTTCATTGTGTAGAGCTCAGCTCTTCTTCAAAAAGAGAAGTTCTGGCCTAATTATTTTAATCAGGTTTCTTGAAAGCAAGTTACTAAGAGAAACTCCAGAAACTTGGGCTTAAATTGCTGCAGTTTTTGCTGGAGTGCTACATTTCATGGGATAAACTAGGATTTTGCTACTCTGAACTTTTTTTGTAGAAGACAAAAAAATATGTGATTTTCTCAAGTAATAGGAAATAGTTCTTGCTTCAGGAAATCAATTATTATAGTAGTTAAATCTGACAAGATCACAGTCCCAGAGAATATTCTTGCTTTTAAGAAATGCAACTAGGTTTTGCTCTTTGCTGGCATTGGTAGCCACAGTGAAACAATATTTAATTCCTCTATGGTCTTTATTTTGCTCTCATGCTTGGCACTATGCCTCACTGTAACAGCAGGTGGATTGGTCACCACATCAAAGGATATATATGTTACCACTTTGCCTGGTCTAACTGCTCCCTTTTATCTGTTCAGTCTAACCCTTGGCTGTTTTTGGTCTTCCCTTGTCACACGTCCATACTGTGTATATTTATGGATGGATACCCTTATCTCAGCAGTAAGTTTTGTCTGTGTTCTTGTTTTCAAAGAAGTCCTTAAATCAGCACAGGAATTAATCAGGATCAAATGTCTGTACAATATCCTGCAGCCACCTCTGTGTATTCCCATTTATTTCAGTAACTTACTCTTGAGTTGTTGTTTTTGCTTCCTCTCCCTGCAGTTTGTATGTCTTCAGACAGACATTTCAGAGATGTTTAGAAATGCAGATCTGAGCAGTTGGTAGATTAATGTAAAAAATTATATATATATATGGCTATAGAACCTTTGTATACATATCTAGGCAGCTATTTCTAGGAAGTTACCAGGGTTGGCTGAGGTTATTTGCTCAAAAAATAGCAATTTATGCTACTGAAAATGTATATGGAGAGGAAGAGAGATGTGGGCTAGCTGAATCAATATAAATAACTTAAAGGAGAATTTAACATAAGAAATATGATAAACAACCCCACCTGACATAAGGAGAAATAATTAAAATGCACCACCAGCCTCTGTGATTGGGTGGTCTAATTATATTGACTTCAGAGGTAATTTATGCAATATATGTATGTGTACTGTAATCCTTTGAAACAACCAGAATAATGTACTAGTTTTTAACCTAGGAGTGACTCTCAAATCAATTGCAAATGTGGATGTAGAAGTTAAGATACCAAAAATGGGAAGCTCAACAGAAAGTGTAACTACTTGAGAATAAACTCATCAAACTGGGAACTGTGCGTTGTTTGCTGGATTTTGCTTAGATTTTGTTTTCATTGATAATTTTACTCTTAGATACAATGAATTTCTTATGGATTAGAGCATGCTTTCTGCAAGGCTTGAACACTTTATGAGAAAGCTGTGTTTGTGAGGCTGTGACAGACACCAAGAGTCCATCAATTTGAGACTCCATGACAAAGTGAAGTTTGTCATTTTTTCTGAAGGCCTCTGTATGCAGAAGCCAACAGCATAGGCAAGAATCTACACCATCTTCACCTGAAACAACAGGCAGAAGCAGAACAAATTTCAATAGAGGTATTTTCAGAACCAAGAAAACAGATTTCTAACCTGTGTGAAAACACCAGAGTAAGGAATGCATCAGCATTGTCGCTCAGGAGGGATTATAGTGGCAAAAAAATCAGATTATGGATGTAGGAGGAAAAAAATCAGCAGTGAGAGGCTTTTTTTCTTTCTGACCATGACTGTGCTCCCTGCTTTTCCAGCATGATGTTTTTCTGGAGAGTTTAACTACAAACCAGTTATCCAACAACCATCTAGATGCTGAGAAAATGTCTCAAGTAGTAGAAATTGTAAAAGAGGTGATGAATTGATGGAGTGCTAGGTCCCTAGGTCCCCAAAGAAAGGTATCAGCTTTGGGCACCCAGGAAAATGACAGCCAGTCTGTATTTGTCATGCACGAAGTGACTTTAGGGCAGGTCAGATTCAGTCCTTCTTTTTTTTTTTTTTTTTCCTAAGTTTGATAACTGATTTAGAAAACTTAATATTTAATGATTTAATGCTTCTAGTGGGGAGAAAAAAAGGGTCTTTCAGTGGCAACAATAAGTTGAAAAAGAGTACAGTTGTACATTTTTTCAGTTTCCTAGCAGTCATGACTTGAGATTTAACAAGGCCAAGTGCCATGTCCTGCACTTGGGTCACAAAACCCCCCTGCAATGCTACAGGCTTGGGCAATACAGGCTGAAAAGCTGCCTGGTGGAAAAGGACCTGGGGGTTTTGGTAGACACTTGGCTGAATGTGAGCCAGCAGTGTGCCCAGGTGGCCAAGAAGACCACCAGCATCCTGGATTATACCAGAAATAGTGTGGCCAGCAGGACTAGGGAAGCGATTGTCCCTCTGTACTCAGCACTGGTGAAGCTGCACCTCATTCTGGGTTCAGTTTTTGGCCCCTTACTACAAAAAGGACATTGAGATGCTGGAGGGTGTCCAAAGAAGGGCAATGAAGCTGGTGAAGGGTCTTGAGAACAAGTCTTACAAGGAGCAGCTGCAGAAAGTGGGGCTGGTTAGCCTGGAGAAAAAGGAGACTCAGGGGAGACCTTACTGCTTTCTACAGCTACCTGAAAGGAGGTTGTAGTGACGTGAGGGACCAGGCTCTTCTACATAACAAGTGATAGGACAAGAGGAAATAGCATCAGCTTGTGCCAGCGAGGTTGATGTTGGTTATTAGGAAAAATTTCTTCACTTGGAAGAGTTGTCAGCACGGGAACAGGCTGCCCAGGGAAGTGGTTGAGTCACCATCCCTGGAGGTACTTAAGAGGTAAAGCTGTGGTGCTAAGGGACATAATTTAGTGGTGACTTGGCAGTGCTGCATTTATGGTTGGACTCGATGATCTTAAGGGTCTTTTCCAATCTAAGTAATTCTGTGAAAACCATCGAAAATGGGTATTTCTATTTATACAATCAAGCATTTCTTAGTAATTGTCTTACAGGTTTACTAAAGTTATTTATGAGACTCGGATGTACATTTTTCTATGAATTTTCCATAATCAAGACAATACAATTCTTTTTCTCAGAGCTTGCATTTTAAGACTTGATGCAACTGACTACACTTTCTGCAAAGTATTTGTTTTGGTCTTTAATCTTTGAGTTTTTATGTTATGCTACAAGTGTACTTGTATATTATGTATATATATATAATGTTTAAAAAAAAATGCTTGGAAATGAAAGCAGAGTATTTCTGTGGCTTTCCACTGCCTCATACTATTGAAGGCCCCAATTCTATCCCAGTGAGAAATCTTGTGAACTAGAGAGAAGGCAGTGGATTGGCTATTATAGTAATGTTATAAAAACAGAATCATAGAGTCACAAGATAGTTGAATTTGAACAGAACCACTAGAGAGTACCTCGCCCAATCCTCTTGCTAGAGCAGGTTTCTCAGAACCATGTCTAGTTGGGGTTTTAATATCCTCAAGGATGGAGGCTTCACAGCCTTGCTGTGCAACCTCTTTCCAGTGTTTGACCACTGTCACAGTAGAAGATTTTTCTTATGTTTAAATGGAATTTCCTGTAATTGGTTGTGACCGCTACCTCTTGTCCTGTCATTGGGCACAAGTGAGAAGTATGTCTCCATCTTCTTTACACCTTCCCATCAGGCATTCTAAGCAGAGAGGAAGGATCACCTTTCTTGACCCACTGGTGATGCTCTTTCTGATGCAGCCCAGGATGCTGTTGGCCTTCCTAGGTACAAAGGCTCATTGCAGGTTCATGTTCAACTCCCTTTTCATCAGGATCCATGGGTCCTTTTCTGCAAAGCTGCTTTCCAGACTATGAACTCTGAGATCCTGTTAGCCCATTTCTCTAGACACTTGAGGTCCTTCTAAATTGCAGAGCAGCCATCTGATGGATCAAGTGCTCCTGCCAGTTTCGGATTGTCTGCGCTCTTGCTGAGGTTGCACTCGTCCCATTATCCAGGTCACTAATGGAGGTGTTGCACAGTATTAGCCACTGGGGTACTCCACCAGCGCCTGGCCTCCAGCTGGTCTTCGTGCCACTCATCAAACCCCTTTGAACCTGGCAGTTCA
Organism: Todiramphus chloris collaris; assembly: GCA_025345505.1. Classification (NCBI taxonomy): domain Eukaryota; kingdom Metazoa; phylum Chordata; class Aves; order Coraciiformes; family Alcedinidae; genus Todiramphus; species Todiramphus chloris. Next base: position 34,579,079 of record JANVCC010000035.1, read on the forward strand.
GCCAGTTTTCATTCCACCTCACTGTCCACTTATCTTATACTTCATCAGCTGGTCTAGGAGGCTTTTAGGAGAGCTTGTTTTGAAAGCCTTGCTAAAGTCAAGGTAAACAACATCTGCTGCTCTCCTTTCATCCACAGAGCTAGTCACTTCATCACAGAAGGCTATCGTTGGCTAAGCATGATTTCCCCTTTGTAAATCTATACTGACTACACCAGATCATGTTCTTGACTTTTATATGTTTGCAAATGTGTTCCAGGCTGATCTGCTCTATCACCTTCCCAGGAACTGAAGAGAGACCGATTGTCCTGCAGTTTTCTGCGTCCTCCTTCTTGCCCTCCTGGAAGACGGGAGCAAGACTTGCTTTCTTCCAGTACTCAGGAACCTCCCCTGATCATCACAGCCTTTCAAACACAACTGAAACTGAGGTGTTGGCTTCATCCATCCTTCCATCTATTGGAACCTCTGGAAGTTAATTTTGTATTTTGTTGTTGGTTTGTTATTGCTTTTAGGTTTTTTAATTTTCTTATCGTCTTTTTTTTTTTTTATGGCCAATGTTTGAGTCTTCTTGTTAATCATCCACTAGAATAGCTTGACTTCCCCCACACACTCTGAGTGAAGTATTAAGTGTTAACTTTCACAACCAGCTTTTCCATCACACTGTTTCAAGTATATTCCCCCTTGTCTGTCGGAGCATAATTGTTCAGAGAGCTATTTTGTTTCTTTATAACTTCTAACAAGATGTGGATGCCCTTTGCTAACAATAAGGAATGACAGTCACATCTCAGATGGGAGAAGATTTTGCAGAAATATACTTGAAATAAGTACATAAAGTGTACGTTGAACACTTAAGAGTCAGCTGAACAGGGTACTGGGTCACCTTGTCTAGACCGTGCTTTTACCAAGAAGAGCTGGATCAGATGATCCTTGAGATCCCTTCCAACCTGCTATTCTATGATTCTGTGAAGAGCAAAACCACAGGCTGTTATGTAGTCCAGGGTGGTAGTAGTCACATCAGATCTTCCCCTTCTGATACAACAAAACTGTTACCCGATTTTCAACTTGAGCAGGGAAGCACTTTCCATTTGGTAGACTCTTCTAAAACTGTCTCTTTATTTCTCCTTGCTTTGAAATATCTAAAGTAAATTTCTCATCAAATTTGATAATCTAAATCTTATAAAACCTCATCTCCAGGGGAATCTTAGGTCAACTCGTTGTAAGTATGTGTCACGTACAGATAGACTGAGCTGCCCACTGGAGATTCCTGTCTGTGTGTCCTGACTACAGAGGGGTTCTAGGCAATTTGTACCAAAGACTAGCCTAAAGAGATCTAAAATTTGATGCAGCAATATATTCAGCTATTACAATGGCTCAAAGAGGAGCATTACCACTTTCATGTTTCTTGAGATACTTCTCTTCTGAAGATCTATTCAAGCTATGAGTTTTGAATTGGTTTTCAAGTGAAAGTACATTTTGCACTTGCAATTACCTACTAGTGTTTTTCAGAATTATTAGCAACGCTTCTAGAGTTGCATTAAACACAGACTTACTGCCTATGCTAGTAGTGAAAACAAGATGGCAACATAGTAATTTGTTTTTACCATTGTAGATAGATTTTGAAGTAAATTTTTATTTATTTCACTTTGTTCAGGATTTTTGAAGCTAAGAAGTTAGGGAACAATACCCAGTGAGAGTAACTATAAACAACTCTAACCTGTGTTGAAGGTTATAATGTTAATACCAGAACAGACCCCAGGGAAAAGTCCATTCAGTGATCTCTAGCATTACAGTGATTCAAGTCAGAATTTAAATGTTGTGATTTTGGTTTTAAATGTGTAAAATTAGGCTTCTGCATTCATATCCTGGGTACGTAATAAAGGACTTAGTTTTCTAAACTTCTGAGGACCTGCTAGCTTCCATGGCCACTTAAATGGCATATTATTCATAGGAAAAAGCACTGATACCCCACAATTTATTGATAGAAATCAATAGTTATCAACAGAAAAGTTAGTTTTGTGCACTGTTATATAAAAGGGTAAAGTAATTTGTCAGAAAATAACCCCCCCTTGCATTCCAGCTGGTCCTCAGATAGCAGAGGGACTGGGATTAGGGTCTGGGTGGTGTCCAATTTGACACTGAACAGGACCAGACTGATAGTGCATCTGAACTCTCCCTGCTCCGGATTCAGCGCTGGTCCCCTGCTCGCCCCGGCCGGTCGCGTTCCACGGCTTCACGCAGCCAGGAGGGAGCTGGGGGGGCCCAGGGAGAGACTCTTGCAACTGGCACCGTGAATGGTGTGGATTATTGAGAGCAACAGCAGCACAGCTTCTCGGGGTTGCTGGTGATAAATTCACTGCAAAGCACGTGCAGATCTATAAAACGTGTTGGATTGAAGAGCAGCTCAGTGGAATTTCTGAGTTTCCCAGGGAAATACTTGGAAAGTCCGGATCTTACCCAAAGGTTTCCTGTGGGGGGAACCGAGGTTCAGCCCCTTGACTGATCCCAGGAGTCAGAGATGGTCGGTGGTAGCATCGGCCCTGACTTGCCCACGATGATGTCTCCCCCAGCATCCCCCCTCACTCAAACCCTTTTTATAATAATTTTTACCTTCAAGGTGGAGCTTGAGTGACTCAAGTCATAAAAACCTTTGCTACGATTGGTGTAAATTTCTCTTGCTTCGCTTTTCAAGATACAGCTGAAGAAAATTCCCAGCGCAAGCTCGGTGAGGGGTGGTCGCACTTTGGAGGCGGGTGGCCTTTGGGACAGAGCTGTGTTTGGGTATTATAATGACATGATAATGAGCAAAGCTCTCACAAGGACAGTCTTGTTCCTAGTTTAGCCATGGTGTGAAAATATTATGTAGTTTTCTCTCTGCCTGTGTGTGGTGCTGTGGTGGGTATTCGATTTTAATACATTTAATTGTAGATCTTTAAAGGTGACACTAAGACTAGAAATGATACTCTTCTGCTTTGGGGAGTTTGTTCTTTGAATCCTACTTTAAATTTCAATAGCTTTTGCTGTCTGATTACATCTCGCTGAAGTTTAAAATAACAATTTTGAGTTCAAAATTACATAGAAAATGATCATTCTGATTTGGAAATTATACAGCACTGTTCCCATCTCCTGAACTCACAGTATTACGTGTGTATTCCAGTATGTTAATCTAATTCCTGAACCACTTGCAGATTAATAGCATGGAATTACAAAAATTGAGCTTGATGCACATTGTCTTGTCATGTGTTACCTTTCTAGGTAAAGAGGCATAATGACCTAAAATAGCAGAAGGAAGCTATCGTGTGTCATCTTTCATGCTTTCAGGTTGTGCTGGAGGTGTATGATCCCAGTTTAGAGAAGAATCTTTGGTTATTCCCTGTCCTGCATGTTGATAACCTTAGTTCTCACTTGCTGTAGTTAATAAAGAGCTCCTTCTTTAATTTATCATGCATTTCAAAAAAGTGGGAACAGATACTAGAAAAATTTCTAGTATCTGAACAAGAATTTGTTCTCTTAGCTTAAAGAAGGGTTCACATCTTTTCTTGGAAGTAATGCACCATATCTAAAAAGAATGCAGGTTAAAATAAGCAGAAAATTGTTTTTATGGGGTTACTAATTATGTTCTATGGTACATCCAGTGATCAGGCTTTGGAAAGGCCACCAGTGAGAAATCATTTTTACAAGCTTCCAATTTTCAAGTAAGAGTGAATACTTCAAAAGTATCTATAGTTACAGAAGTGTGAAGATTCCTTTGGAAGACAAAGTGGTTAATCTTATTTATTATCTGAGGAAAAACTTGTCGGCATTACTATCGCTAATGTTCTTATGCTGCTTATAAACTGTTCTTAAACATGTTTTCATAAACTTCAACTGACTAAGCATTTTTGTTCTTATTTGTAGAACATTCAAGGCATCTCTAGACATCCAGTTAAAATTGCAAAGAAACAGTACATAAAAGGTAAACCATGTTTTTATTAACATGAAAAGGCATTTTTATCTAGTTATTTTACCGAGTAATATTTTAAAGCAGACCATGAGTTATATTTTAAAGCTGACCATTAGCTCCAGCATTAAAGAATAGAATAGATTAGTTAATAGATGCTTAGCTCTACATTACAATTTGAATCAGTTACTTTTTGCTGGTTGTTCCTGCAAAAAAATTTGCTGTTGCAGCACTGATCGAAATAGTCACAAACCTCTAGGTATTTTTGTCTCCCTGACTGTTCCTTTTTCCACATGAAACTATGCATTTTAACTGATATGTGCATTCAGCTCATGAGGCTTTTCCTGATGAGATGTTCAAGCTGGGTCATTCTGATTAAATTCCCAACTAAACACCGTGAGTTAATCAGATGGGAGCTGTGTTCAGGAGCTGGATTCTGGTACCGGGTTCAGGAACACACAGATCAGGATTGAAGGCAGAATAGAGTCCCACTTGGAAGAGCTGAGAGAACTTAACCCTTATGATTCCTCAGCTTTATTCCAAATACGGTGTCTATGGACTGGAATCCCTTGTTGGTCAGTTTGGGGTCCCCTGTCCTGCCCGCTCCTCCCTGCAGGTGCAGCCTTTCCCTTTCTGCACCCCCAATGTGGTGCACAAGCTCCAGCAGTGGCCTTGGTCTGCACCCCAACCCTCGGTACCAACTCTGCACACGGGGTGTCAGCACTGCCAGAAGCAGACACTGCCTGGGAAAACAGGCTGCTACCTTCAGACAGTGCAGCGAGTTAGAACTGAGCTGAAAAGGAAAATCACTGCACAGAATTGTCCAGTTCTAACTCAAACCATGACACCAAGACATGTCATATTTCCAGGATGCGCTGGGTTTCTAATACCTTGTCAATGTACATTATTGCTTTGTGATATGCCTATATCTGTTGTATGTTCTCAATATTTTATTGCCCTACCACCCGTAACTCTGAATTTGTTTATTAACACATTGCTGCAGCTTGTTCAAAGATAAGAAAATATTTTATTTTTTTTAGTTCATCTATAGACCCTTCCTTATCTGAATTCCTCCTTTATTAAGGGATCTGTGAATAACACTAGTTGTTGTAGGTATTTGTCAGCTAGTGGTTTGTGGAAGGGTTTGGTTTTGAAACAGGAGGAGTGGTACTGCAAGAATGGCAGAGATAAAGATATTGTACATGACTGATAGAGTAAAATAATTGTGATACTGGCAATTGATGTTCTGCTAGTTTGCTTACATTGCCGTTTGTGTGATAGTAGTTCTGTGTTTGGTGCATCATTTGCCACCTCCTATGGCTTGCATCACAGTATTTTTGGGCTAGTGTTTGGGACTAAAACATCTATATTCTCTGTAGGAAAAGAAGAGGAAATAGTAACTATTTCCCCAAGAACATTGTTTGTTTCAAAAAAAGGATATACGTTTTTAGCAGCAGGTAAGATAGTATGTGTTTATCATTCTCATACATATTAATGTTCTCAGTTCTGTCATCTTTTTCCCCTCTTCTTTGGATGACATTATATTTTCCAAGGCTGTCAAATCCCTTCGTATCAATTAATAATGTTATATGCTGTATACGCCTTAGCGCGCTTTGGAAGCGGATGATATGTAAGCCTTCTCACTAGAAACAAAGAGCTAATAAGATTAATTGACAACTGGAGACAGTGAAGGAACCAGACACCTTGTGATCTGTAGCTGGAATATAACTTCTTCAAGATGAGCTTTTTACAGGCCTCTTGGTTTTTTGAGCATGAGGAAATGACTGCACGGTCCAGGCTTGCATTGTAATTTGTAGTAGTTTGGTTAAAATGCGGGTATGTTTTTATTTTAGAGCAAAAGATTTATTGTAATGCTCTGCTTTCTAGATTTTTCCCATATTGAGTTAAGGATCCTTGCTGACTTATCGTCTGAACCAGAACTTTTGAAACTGTTCCAAGAACCTGAAACCACTGATATCTTTTCCACGCTGGCTTCTCAGTGGTAAGAGTAAATGTTGCGTATTTTTGATAGTGATTGGGCAAAATAGTAATAACTACAGCTCTTGTATTACTGTGCAGTGATTACAAAAGGCAGTATTTTGCTACAGTAGCTATTGTTAATACTATTTTAACACCATAAACGATAACTCCGTTCTGTCTTTCTGAGCCTTTTCTTCTCCACTGTGGTAATTACCATATGTAAAAACGTTGCAATCCAAATGACCAGTATGAACCGTGTGACTAGAGCTGGTGCAGTAATATACCGTGACCGCTGCATGCTGATAGCTTTCTCACTGTTTTTCTGTTCACCAATTCTTTTTAAACATCCAGAGCAGCAGTCTAGTAGGTTGTCCATCTGAAAAAATGCCAAACAACTTTTCTCAGTAAAAGTACAAGCATTTTTGAAACCTGACTGGTTATCCAGTAGAAGTACTGGAATAATACTATGTATGTACAAGGAACAAGACACTAAAGCTTTGAGCACATAGGGTTTAGTGCTTCCATCTTCTGATGGATCATGTCATTTGTGGAAAAAGTGTTACTTTAGCAATTAAAAAAAATATATATTTCTTATCTCCATTCCAAGATTATTATTTACTGATCTCTTCAGCATGCAGATCAAAAGATTAACTACCAAAAAAGGTGGAATATTAGTTACTTAGCCATTTGAAAGTGTTTCTTACTACCGTTTGTGTTATGGCGATGCCTAAAAATCTTAGTTGAGTCTGGGAGGCGCCTCGTACTCAGAAGTGCATGAGCATTCAATAAGTGACAGGATAGATGTCAAGAAGCTTACAGTTTGAACAGATAGGTCAGAAAAAAGATTTAATAAAATGCTATAACATAAAAGCAGATTGAAGAGAATGATGTCATGTAAATGTCATGCAATTTTCATGTTTTCTCTTTGTTCCTCTCTTTTAATCTTTAATCTCTATTTTTTTGCTGGAAGATTGTTAGCTGAAAATGAATGCAAAAATGCGTACAATGAATTCATCAGTCCTGATCTAGCTCAATTTCTATCCTGCAGTTTCTGAATTGTTTGCAGGCATAATCCCCCCAAACGCAGCATTTCTTACTCACTGCAATATTTGCTAATGTACTCTGAAGTAATACAAAGAAACAAAATGGAGCTCAAATTATAATTATCCTGATACCAACTGAATCAGCGCTTGAGGCATGTGCATTCTGGGCAAACACAGCTCAAGGTCACAAACATCCCCATGACTATAGCTATGGAAAGATCACTTTTCTCTGTAGAGTCACTTAGAAGCTTCTGTCAATATTACAATAAATTCTTAGCTCTAATGTGATACTGCTAGAACCTTGTGATGGAGTTAAATCCTTATTTTAGTTTGGAGGTATATTGCAAATGTATGCATGAAGATGAGTCAAATTTTGTCTCAACTCTGGGCAAGGCTCCAGAAATAGCATTCTAGTCAGCAACTTCACAGCTTTTGGCAGCCATCAACCTCTTATAGTTGCTACACAGTAACTTTAAATTTAATGAAATATTACAGGCAAATATTTTTATCAGACAGAAGTGTCATGGTGTGTCTACAAAATCATTACATAATGTTTCTGCTGACTCCTTTTGAGCTTCAGGAAAGCTAATGCTCAGAAGTAAGTTTCTACTGAATCTATTATATGACTGTTACAGCAACATAAAGGGTGTGTTTAATCTCATCTAACCTTGGACATCTGTTGTGTACCTGGAGAGAGTCATTTGACCTACTGTTAATGTCCCCTTTGTAATAAGATCAATGACACATTAAAAGTGTTGACTTTTTCCCACTGAGAGCAAAGTGGGTTTGGGGTGGCCACCTCACATGGCATCTGAATTTGTTCTGACAAATTCAGTTCCTCCTACTGGATTAGCTCCTAGTGAACTCAGCTTGGGTTTTGGAATTTTATCCTTAATTTATCTAGTGCCGAAGAGAAGACACAAAATCACAGATACTTTCCTATTCGTATGATGGATATACTTATTCACCTCTTTTAGTCCACTATTGATAAGTAAAATCTTTCGAGCAAACTCTTAGTTCGTTGATTTTAATGTAGTTAACTCCACCCTGTTGTTATTAGAACGAGTTGTAAGAGGGAAGAGCAAAGTAAACAACAAACCTTTTATCTCCTCTTGGTCTCCTGATTTTCTCTGGATCCTAATCTTTTAAAATCTCTGCAGGTGATACCAAGTGGCATACTTGTTTTATTCTGTTTGAAGAAAGTGCACATTATTGGTATTTGTAAATCTTTTCTAAAACATTTTGGAGAATTGGAAAACCTTGACAAAAAATATTTTTTCTTTAAGAGATATATTAAGAATGAATTTGTTTCTGAACCTTCCTCTCAGGACAAAAGAATTAAGTGGTCAGTGTCTGATAGCATTTGAGCTTCTGAATGCATGTCATTTGGTATCTTTAGCAGGTTTTCTGTGTCTAAAAATCCTTAGACTAATGACTATTATTAAATCACAAATAGTAAAGAATGTATTATTGGACAAAAATCTGAGACACATTCTGTAGTCCAGACAAGTTTTATACTAGTTTATTCACTTATTTAGTCTTCAAAGGTTCATGGCTTCTCCACTGATGTGTACCTCTATTCCTTAGCTGTCCTTCTATCTGAAATCCAACCTTTTGAAAAAACCTTACAGGCTTTGTGCCATTTGGCAACAAATACATACTGTGGGCAGTTTCTGCAAAGAGGTTAGCCTCATGAGTTTCTGATTGAATTAAGATCTCATATGTATAGAAGCTTTCCTTTCATAATTTGGTTAGACATGCTCTACCGTGACTCAGTCTATCTCTGGGACCTTAGAGATGCGTCCATCTCTCTTGGAAATATATTGGATCCTTGTCTCTATTTAATGGGATCTTTACACTGACTCGAACATTAGAGCTATACCTAAAATATTTGGATAAGTGTTTTTCCCTGATTCTTTAGCATCTGCCTTAGAGAACTGGAGGTCCCTCGTGGCAATGAGTTCAGCCACATCCAGCAGAGCATAGTGCAACTCTCCATCAAAGATCCTGAGGGCAGCCTAGGTGTACACATGCAACTGTACGATACATGGCTCTGGAAATAGCTTAGTCACTTCAGTCTTGAAGATGTTTCAATGTTTAGTACAGACACCTCTGATATCTGCAAGTTCTATTTACTTGCTGTATTATAGGTTCCTGCACCTGAAACAGAATACAAGCCTCTTGGGTTGGCAAGCTCTGTGTGCAGTGCCAAAGTACGCATCTCAAAGAGTGAAAGAGGCTATATACTGACCCCACAGCCATCTAAGAGAAGTTAAGGAGAAATTCTAATCACAGAAGCTTGCATCTGAACTCCTCTTAGAAAGCTGGAACAGAATGACAAGAACAGGCAGTGGTCCGAAGTCTGTACCTGAAGATACCTGCTAGATAGGTAGTGTTCTTTGGAAAAAGTGAGCAGGATTTGCTCTCTTCAAGTGGCTGTGTTGCCCACCTTTTATGCACGAGCTAGGTGCTTGGAGACCTCGGTTCAGCTTTTTAAATCATAGCATATTCAACTCTACATCTCAGAAAATACAAAGTAAGGTTAGAATTTGCATGCTGAAGCTGAGATTCTGTCCAGCAAATCCTGTAAAGTTGAAACAATCAGATTTGTTTAGCTGAGACAAGATAGGGTTTAGGAAAAACATGATAAAGGTTTTTCTAATGTATAAAAGATTATTGTAGAGAGTTGGGTAAAGAGCGAACTGAGTAATGAATGGGCTTACACTTTGTAAGAGATGTTTCAGTTAAAGGTATCTTTTGAATACTAGAGGTAGATAAATATGGAGAGGGGTTATCAGTGAAGGCTGTGGAATTTCCATCAGTGGAAGGAATGAGACAATTAGACAAGTATTTTCAAGGGCAGATAAGGTGCTGCCTTAGTCTCTCTCACAGCCATATGTTTATGGTACTATGATTTCATTGCAGATTGCTTAGGGCATCAGTTGGAAAAGTGATTTCTTTATTGCAGTCCCATTAGGAGGATTGTTTCTTACTTAGTGATTGTTTAATTCCATTTGTTAGTAGTAGTTATGGGACAAAATTCAAAGATTTATGACTCATCTGACTAAATAGAATAGTCAATAGTTTCATCTTTGCTTTCCTTCTGAACTCATGAATGAAGCTTTTTGTTGTTGTTTTGCAGTGGCTTGGGTTTCTGGGCTGTTTGTTTATTTTGGGTTGGGTTTTTTTTGGTTTGTTTTCTTTTTGCACTGTAGTCCCTTTTCCATGTGATCTTGGCAGAGGCCCAGCCTAGCTCGTGGCCTTGCAGTTAGAGCAGGCTTTAACTGCATGTCACTGGGAGGCAGTGTTGTGGATGTGAATCCCATCAGATGAAGAGACAACTAAGTTGCTGTCCCAAGGTGGTATCTCGTCCACTTTATATTAAGAAGCCGCCAGCAAATTCAGACCTGATAACCAGAAGCTATCAGTGTGAATAATGGTGTAGTCAGAGTACATTTCCTAGATTGAGTCCTACAGGAGTCACAGAGGAGGTCAGGTGGGCTCAGAGTGCATCTCTGATAAACATGGGCACAATGTAGAATTTTGTGAACCTATCGAACTGTCAGGCGGGAAGAGTTACCTGAGGAACCTAGAGAATTCAAGGACACCCTGGATTAAGGGGCCTCTTAATGGAGTATAAGGGGTTGGTTCACAGTTTTGGATATAGGCATCCACATTAATTTCTTGAGTTTCGTGTAGGTCTCACAGTTCCTTATGGAGTTGCCCTTAATTTGTGAGAGTGTAACAGAGAACCAGACAAAACAAATCTTGGGGTGCTGCTTTGAGGTATCATCCCAGTGGCCAAGTCTCTTAAACTAAGCTAAGATTGAGCATCGGGTGTCTACTTTGCCTTTTAGTCTGTGGGAAATTATTACTGGGTTATGCTTTTATCTAGTGAGTGCTTTCTAAGGCACACATTGACAAGCACCAACAAGGTGTTGCAGACTCTAATCTTACATTTAGATGTCTTTATGACAAAATATCCTAGCAGATTTATAACATTTTGACCCTTCTAAATTGCAATTATGAGCTAAGATGTTTAAAACTGTAGACTATATATCCTCAGAAACCAAGAGATTCAGAGGAAAAGACCCTGTAAGTAGGTTAGTTACAAATGGATAGCAGTGAAAGTCTTCTGTATCCAGAGACTTGGGCATGGAAATACCCAGGTGATTTATAGTCTCTAGGAACAATTTTAGCATACAAAACAAAGAACATTCTCCTGACCACATTGTTTCTCTAAGTTTAAATCAATGAAAACTTAGTCTAGAAACATTATTAAATGTCTTTTCAAGGTAAATATACCTTTTCTGTGGACAACATTTACTATTTAAGAGGAGGAGAATTCAGAAGAGTGTTCAGTAAATTGTTTACGGCATGGTCTACTTGAGAGCATAAATCTATTACTGTGTATTTTCATTTCTGTGAGAGCAGAAAGATGATTGTCCCTGTGCACAAACTCTTCCATGCAGTGATAAATTACGTAGGCATTTTCTGTCATATATTCTGTGTCCTAGGTTGTCTGTTGAGCCGGTGTAGATCCACTGTAATGAAATCCATGTCAGTCTGTGCCTCAGAAAAAAGAAAACTTACAGATAAGACTGTTGGACAGTTGTGACTTGGTAATTTAGCTTCTGTACTCTGTAACTCTTTTCAATTTGGAAACCAGAGAACACACAGTTTGCCCATATGCAGTCAGTTTTCCTTATGCTCTGCAGGTAGAGAATGAGTAGAGAAATTTTAATAATCTCTATTAAAAATACATATATAGTACAATGTAATAAAGGAATGACTCTAATACTGATAGTACTATGTGGTAGAGGGAGGAGTATCTATAATACTGTTCAATATTCACATGTATTGTGTATTAAAAGATAATTACCTGAATAATGTGATAAATGCCACCATTCCAGTATGAAGACAGACATTCTCTTTAAACTATTAATTTCTACCTCTAAACTATAATTTAACCTGTACACGTTAATTGCTGATGGTGAATTAAAGTAACAAGGTAATTAGTGGATACTTTTTAAGGGTGATATTTACTCCGATTATACCAATGAAAAGACAATTTGTGACAGTCATGCACATGCTTACACTCGAGGCTATGCTTGAAAGAGGGCTGGAGAATTTGATAGTGGTCTGGTTGCTCCTTTTTCACTTTGAGATCTGGGTTTTGTAAAATCCAAACCACAAAATATCCCCTCTGTCTCATCTGTGATCTGCTCCCTCATATTCGTGCTGTTAGTGCTTTTTTTCTGTGATGATGGAGAATAGCATGAATGCATGTCCTTCTTCCAGGTACTGAATTTACCTTCTACTAAGTACTGGACATAAAAATTGTTCACCTGAGTCTATGTGGCTTTCAAAGAGTTAAAAATATGGCTGCAGAATAAGAGGACATATCTCATTATTTCTTTGTAGCAATGGCAGTTAATATCTAAAGTAAGGGATTGTGTAGCAATCATGTAAATCCAAGGGATTTATAAATTCTTTACCACTAATAATTTTGAAAAACATTTCTTTCCATTTTTATAGTGTGGTCTTGATTGGCTGACACTTTAAGATACGGGAGAGTCTTTAGCTTACACTTTCCTTGCCAGAGTCAGAGGAACTTGAACACTTGATTTCCAATAATCTTGGGAATTTCAGGCTGCTTATAAAATGGTACTGAACACAAAAGTCCGTCTTTCCTCAGTTGATATGTATGTGGGATCATGGTAATAAATTTTGCGAACCATTTTGGTAAGAAAACGATGTGCTAATGTTGGAAATTACTTGAGAAAAAGCCTGGAGAGAAGCAAAGCACTGAACTCCTTGGGATTCCCATATCAGAAGGACAAAAGGGTGGGGGTTTTTTGTTGTGTGGTTTTTGTTTTGTTTTTTTTTTTTAAAGTTCAAATTTGAATGAAAAGACCGCAGTGCAGAAGGGTTTGCTCTGATCTTCACAAACTGTCTTCCTCCAGAAAGTGGGGAATTTTATTTTTTTTCTTACCAGTTTCCAGGCAGGGGACTCGAGGAACTGATTATATCTAATAATGGCAAGGTGAGCCAAACTGTTGCACACTGACAGTTGGTCCAGCAGGAACTATGGAAAAATAAGGACTCTTGTTTTTCCAGACACTTGGCAAGTCAGAATACTTCCTGACAATAGCTCTATCTGTTGATATCCTGCTGAGTTCTGAAGAACACAGGAAATAAGCAGAGGTATTTTGGATATTCTCGAAATAAATCAAAATAAGTCCTTGCGGGCTGAATTATACAAAAAGATAGTGTACTGTGTCTGTTTGAAAAAGATAAGGTCAAGTATGCACAAATGCTTGCTGGTAGGCTGACTAAATATATATACTTGCCCATATGGGTTTTACACAGCCTTGTTTTGAATACAGTCTTTGTATCAAATAGATTAAAGGTTCATCCTCAGCAAAACACTGTCTTTTTGAAAGGTTACTTATACTGTGTGGTATAACAGACATTGAATTCAGTTAAGCTGCCTGCTCCCTTAATAACAAGAGCAAAGGCCAGTAAGTCAGGAACGAGAAATAGATTTTTGAGAAGTGAAAATGACATCTGTATCTAAAAGGTTTTTAAACAGATAGGAATATTTGTGCTTCCATAGTAATTTTATGAAATATTATCAACAAACTTTTGAAAGAGTCATTATTAATCAAGAGATGCTACCTGTGTGTGTGTGTTAGATGATTAAAGAATAAGGAAATAATTGTGCTTCTTCAGGTGGACTTCCACCAAGGAGACAGAGCTTTATGTCTCCTCCCATCTCCATCAACAGACATATGGTTACCAGGTGCAGCCCCAGAGTTACACAGCTCCCTTTCCCCCAGTTAGAAAACTCTCAGTTTTCTTCATTATCTAAATAACGAGATATACTACTTAAGGACTCTTACCATTCCATCTTTCTCTAAAGATATTTTTTTTTAGGTAGTCCAGGCTATTTGATACATGTCTAATCAGATATTAGAACATGTAGTCTCTTGGATTCATTTCTCCACTTTTTATGAGCTTAATGTCAATTCTAAAATGAATGTGGGTTCATTCATTTGACTTCATACATTGCAAAGTAATTTTTTGGAGTTGCAATGAAAAAGAGACATTCTATGCCATAAAGCACATACAGGATTGTGAAACTACATTTTACAGTATAAAGACAAATTACAAATATACTTGCTCTTCACCATGGAGTACTTCCTTCTAGAATCCTACCTTTGAAGAGGATGAAGAAAACTTTTAATGTGTGCTATATGGCAGTCCCCTTAAATAACTGCAAATAAATATCCCTGCTGGAGTTTTCTTTTAGAAATATATGACTGTTGTGATCTTTCAGCCCTTAAATTTGTCTATGGAACTCAGCCAGTACTGATTCACTGTAAACCCAAAGGTCCTAAACTCAGTGCTACCTGCCTACTCATCTCACTAAAGGTTAACTTAACATTTCTTTCATTAACATTGGATTACTTCATGTCATTTCGAATTAGTTCCAATGCTTCTGCTTTTTTTTCTTCTGTGAATTAGATTCTGAACAAACAGATTTGCAGTATTTTCAAATGAATAATTATTAGTACTTACCTATTGTCTCATTGTTTATGTATCATTTCTATTCTGATCAATATCTAAAATATCTCTCATTTTGTATTTTGCATATTTTTTTTATTTGGAGTATTACTGATAAAAAAGTGAGGAATCAATATTTTCTTTCATAATGCAGTTCAGAGAGAGATACAATTTCGATTTGAATGGGAAGGGATGCTCCTCCAAATCAAGTCACATTCAGGGGCAGGTATTCTGTGACAGGAGGTCTAATTGTGGGGATACTACTCATTATGAATCTGGTGTTTAATAATAACTGGTTTGGTAAAAGAGTTGTGAGACTGTACCACTTGCAGATCTTGTATTACTGCAGATTTCATAACATTGTTCTGGAGACATTTTTGAAACCTGTGAGGTACTGTCATGTAAGCTTGAATTCCTGTGAGAAATAATGTGATCTCTTGTGGTGGGAAAAGATGTTGACAGCGTGATGGCAGTTAGTAGGAAACAGAGAAGTATTCAGAAGAGAAGCGCTAGGAAAAAGTAAAGCAGAATTTCTCCTACTGCTGGTTAGTGCTTTGTGCTTAGTAAGAGTATGCCTGGCCTGACATAGGAGTGTAAGACCAGAAGGACCTTTTTTGGTCATATTTTGTTGCAGGTGACAATGTCATAAACTCCTTTTCATAGATTGGTAGGGTCTCAACTTAGACCTAGTTTTAACCTCCATAATGGTATTGGAGAGTTGCTGAATGTCCCATTTCTCTTCTGGCTAGAAAACTCCTTTTACTTTCTACATTACAGCTATTCCTACAGTTTGTATATCCAAATTGTTCTTGCCAGTGTAGCCCATTTATTTTCTCAGCTCTCCTTGCCCCCCAGTGCTTGCTTTGTATAAATACTTCAGGAAGGCAATCATCTGTGTTCTCAACCCTCATGCTTTAAGGAAACAAGACAAGCCTTCTTGGGGTATTTGTCATCAAAATACCTTAATGAACTAGCATTAGGAGCAGCTAGTTATGACTATATGGAATTCCATGTATGTTAATGTGTATTTCTTTTTGGAAAGGAAAATGAACCTCTGTGACACTGACAGTTCACTAAATTGCTTTAATTACCAAAGCTAGCCTTTTTAGCTAGCTTTGAAATCTCTGCACCAGAGCACTGCCTCAGGAATACTCGGATCATGGTCCAGAAACATAAACTAATTTTGGAACAACCATGAGACTGGGCTAGGAGAGTAATGAATGAAACAAAGAAATAATGACTTGAGAGGCTACCTTTATTCTTACAAATTTAGTTTCAGGGATGCTCTGGTTGCTAGCACTCAAAATCTGGGTTGGTATATTGGTTTCTGTCACAGTTGTTGCTCTGGACCAAACAGTTTCTGGGCACAGTCCCTGAATCAGCTTGAGCCAGAGATCATTGCCATCAGGCTGCTGGAGCCAGCACCATGTTTGGATGGTAAGAGAGTTTTAAAGTATGTGTATGTGGTGCTGCTTTCCTGTTAGCCCCTGCAGAACGTTTGCGGGCAGGTTTAATTCTGACACATTCAGTGTCTCCTTTCACATGGTTGATAATTATATATCCCCCCCCCCCCCCCGATCTCTATTCAATATTCTGGTAGCCTACCACCACCAAATTAATGTTTCTTGAACATTGTAACTGAATTATGTTAACTGCCCCAGATAAAATCTCACCAGTATATTCTACAGCAATGCTAACATTTTCCTGTTATTGGAAACAGGTCACTTGACACATCCTGAAATTGCATTTGTTTTTCCACAGCCAAACCACACTGTTTCCTAGTTGTTCCATGATATTATTACATCTTTTCTCTAATTTCTCATCCCCTACTTTATACAAAAATTCTATGCTTTAATAGTTCTTACTTGCAAATGAAATAGCTTGCAGGAAAGCAATAGTCTCTCTTATTCTTTAGACACTATGAAGGGGTTTATTTCTCAAGCTGTGCAGCATTTAGGGGTGGGTTCAAAATTCCTGTAGCGTGAAGGGGAGAAATGGTGTCAGGATAATATCTCCTTTTGTTCCTCTGCTGTGCTGGAGAACAGTTTGTTGTGAAATGGCTTGGAAGACAAACCCTAAGATTTCTGTATAATGTGTTTCTGTTTATCCTTTCCATTTTATTATTATACTCACTTTGGGATTAGGCAATCCCTTATATCTCCTTGAAAACTTTGTGAAAGCAGCTGTAATTGGATCCTCAGATTATGTCTCCAGTTCTGGCCTAGCTGTATTTAGCCTGGTATTGTCATTAGTAGTAAAGTTCTCTAGTTTTATTTCTGTAAAGCTAACAGATTAAATCATTGCTCTGAAGAAGCATCATTATTTAAATCAGACTAGATTGCATTAGGCAAAACCCACTAACTCTAGACTGAGATTTTCATCTCTATCTCAAAAAGCATAACTTGTGAAATATGTCTATTTCTTACTGAATGGTTGTAATAACTGTTATGCTTTTGTGTAATAAAAGAACTTTACTAATGGTGCTTCTCAAAAAGATTCTGACAGGAAACACTTGAAAATTGAGGCATTTGCAAATATAACGTGCATGATAGCTGTAATAATTTCCCGTTTGCCTTTGGAATACCTTTGTTAGGTAGCTCTGCCTCCACAGATAAGGGTTTAAATATATACATGTATCTATATTTACACTTTTCTGTTGAGATATAAGAAATAGATCTAGGTTTTGGCTTGCGATATTTAATTATTGCAGGCTGGTTTTTCAAAGAGCGTTCATGCAGTAGTTTAATTAGCTAATGCTTTCTCTACCTACTCCCTTCTACTCCCTTGTCCCATTCCTTCCCCCACAATAATTACTGTAAATGCTGAAATTTAGTAAAAGGGAGGATGTTCAGTTTGCCTTATCAGAATTAGAGCTTTAAAACATTTTAAGCTCCGAGTTCAACGCCTCATGGCTGGCGCTGTGGCACACTTTAAGTTTTACAGCAAAGCAATTTCTTTCTGTTTTGAAAGCTCACTTGCAATAGTTGATATTGGTGAAATGTAAGGCTTCTCTTGCTTTGCACTCTGACAGACTGTCTGGATGGCAGCGTATGGAAATTTCACCTTGTAGTTTACAGTCCCTGGGAGAAGTGCAGCTGTGACATTTGTTTAGACTAGCAGATAATAAGGCAGAGGGAATAAAGTCTTCAGGAAGCATAATGGCTTTTGTTTTTAGAAGAGCTAAACAACAGCTTTAAATATACCAGGTTGTTAACTGCAAGTTTAACCAGACAGCTTAATTTTGTGTCACATTGGAAGCTTATTATTATTGTACATTAAATGCTTTCTTGGCGTTTTAGAATAAATGAAAAATAAAGTTTTAGAATTGTCACCACTACAACTAACAGGCAAACTAGTGAAAAAGAAGGCTTCAAGGAGATTGGACAGCCCTCAGTTGTTTCACGGTGTTTGATAACATTTGGCTTTGCTAATTTCATGGAGAGGCTTTTTTTGTGGATGAGAAGCTATCTCCAAACAGTCGTCTCCTTCTAGAGTGACTCTGATAAAATAAAACGCCACTTTTTATGAGCACACTCCAGAGCTTAATAAAATATTTCCGTTTATCTCATTTAACTCAATTAACTTGAACTTCAGTGTCAGGCTAAATCCTGACAAAATAAAGAACGCAAAAGCAATTCATTCTGCGCTTTTGCTTTTGCCTTTATTTCAGTGTGATTATAGACACAATAGAAATTGAAGCTGTAAGAGGTGTTTTCAGTGCAGATTGAAAGGTGGGATGTGAAGTATCTCATCCTTCTCTGCAGAACCCATTTGTTCAAGACCCTCATATATAACATGACTGATTTCTTCTTCTTTTGATTGCCCTAACAAGATCTTTAAAAGTCTGCTTTTAATTTTTTTTCTGAACTGCATAGATGCAGCTTGTAGTGTGGTGTCCTCCCTTCTTCCCCTGCTTGTTTTTCCTAAGCAAACCGTGCGTTGTAACAAGGCTATAGCTCCACATTTTGGGGAGACATGGCAGTTACATCATCTTATGATTATAACTTCAGAACTCCATTTCCTTCTGTTTCACTTTTCTGGTATTTGACTAAAGGCTGAAGATCCATCTGTTTCTTTATGAAGTTATGAGACTACTAACAGGTCCAGAATGGGTAATTATTTGTTTCTTTGGTACAGCTACCTGGGTCATCTCTCCAAATGGCTTCTGTACCTTCTGACCTATATGAAGCTTGAAAAGTAGATGTGATAATGGAATAAAGAGCATTAATTGTGTTTGATCCCTGGCATTATTGCTTTATACAAATTGTGTCTGACAAATTTTGTGTCATCCCAATTTGTATGGACACCTTAATCTGTTTACATTTGTTTGTTCTTTCAGTGATGATGCCCACCACTGCTGCTGTTCATTCTGGCACCTGAAGCTGGGAGTTACTCCTCTGACTTCCTTTTATTCTGTGCTTATACACCCAAAAATAGGAATGCCCTCTACAGTTAATTCCTTCAGCAACCACGTGACTCGGAAATAAATATCACTTGTCCATGTAATTCACTATGTAAGAGAGGCTACAGATGTGAGATGAAAGCTTTTTTGGTTTTTTTGTTTTGTTCCATTCCTACAGCAGTGAAGGAGAGAAAAGGTGAAGGTTGCAGGGTAGGATGAGCTCTTTCAAGCATCTTCATCAGTGCCAGGGACTTTCTGTTCTAACTTAAAGTTGTCCAGAATTGTGCATTTTAAAGAAAAACCTTTAAGTGACCTTTTTTGTCAAGAGCACTGAAAATAAGTGCTCTCTAATTTCCCTTCAGTATCCAATAGCTGCGACACCAACATGCAGGTAAATATCTTAATACTCCCAAATGAATCTTCCAATGAATCGTTATTGGTGATAGCTATAATTTATGACATGCCCTTATTGCATTTTCTTTATTTGGGTCTCTGCTATTTAAAATGTAGCAATAGAAGACTTTTGGCCCACAAAGCAAACTGCAAAGCTGTGTCTTTATCTTCTCTAAAATAATTGAAAAATAAATATCATGCTCTATAAAAGTATGTTGAGGACTACTGAAATAAATCTCGATACAATGGGCTATAAAGGCTGCTCAGAGTTATTTTATGATTAACTGGTGGAAGAACTTTTAAAATCCTAAAATGTTTCTGGAATCTTGCAGAAGAGTTTTATAGGGGTTATAAAGCTTTTCCTGGTGCTAAATAGATATAAAACAAATTAAAATGCGGTTTGGTAGGGATGCATAGGTATACAAAGAGGGAAAAGAGGCACAATTAAAATGCTGCAGAACTGGCTGTAGTATAAGAAGGATGACATCAAGGTGACAGTGCTGTAGTCTTTCATTCAAAGAAGTTGAACATAACTAAAAGCTTATATAAAAATCTCTAGTATAAGCACAAGTTCAGCTCCCAGAGTGGGAGGTTGAGACACTCTCCCCTCTGTACTTGAGTACACGACCCCTATATTTATATGGGAGATTCATGCCAGAGATTCTCCAACATGTGCAGTGTCCACGACAAGACAGCTCTGCCTCTCCTGATGGGAGGTTGGAATAAATATACATGAAATGGGGACCTGCGGTATTACCTGTTAGGTAAGGAGGAGATGTGAGGAATCTGGTGTATTACTCAAGATATCCCAGTGCCCTAGTTTGTTAGTTCATTTATTGGTGGATATCCTTGGGTGAGGAGTTTCTTTGTGTCATGCTGTTTACCTTATCTCACTTGTGCAAAAGAAGATATAATAAAAATGCAGATGCAGCATTTGACATAACATCTGAATCAGACTTGAGAGGCGTTTAGAAGTGACATAGATAAAGAAATAAAAGAAACAACTCTGTATATGCTTAGGGTACATCAGAAAGGTCTGTCTTTCTATTACCTGTTTCACCTGCTGTTTCCCTTCAGGCAAGACGTTAGTTTGACAAGACTGCAGTCTTCATAAATGCTCATTTCCCTTTTTTAGAAACCTATCAACTTTATTTCTGCTTTTCTGGGCAGTCTAAACAAATTTCATTTTTCATCCTCGTGTCTCAATGCTGCTCTTATGAGGAAGACAATCTAGCTACTTCTTGTTTAGAACGTAGCTGTGTGAATGTCTCATAGTTATAGAAGGTATATATATGTCTGGTTACATATGTGGTTTTCACTGGACATTCTGCATCAAACCATGCATTAAAACTGTGTATGGTAAAAATATCTAGGTGGCCTGATTGCATGTACCTTATGCCTGACTCTTGATTGATACATGAGGCAGGAACAGTGATCTATTTTGATGTGACGGGGGCTTCAAGGAAACTGTTTCCCAACCTCTTCCTTTTCTGTATTTTGTAACAGATTGGCAAGACAAAAGTTGTTCCAAGGTCCTTAAAAATGCCTGAGACAACTTATGCCTGGGCCTTGTTGGCATTTTCCATTAGTCATGGAATAGCAGCTCTTCAAAAAAATCACTTGTTCTTGCACATTGCATTATCAGTGAGTGGACTGGGTTATGTGTAGCCAATCTTTTCTGTATGTTTAGGATGCCCACATACATTGTGGTATATATTCTGCCTGCCTTATCTATAATAAGGCCACTGTAATAGTAAATTCTGAAAGCTTACTTTTTCCTTCTACGTGATCTATCCAGTGGTGATACCTCTGTAAAGCTGAGCTCTTCTAATGTCTGTGGTTATAACTAATCACATAAATTCTCTATGCCAATGCAAAGTTCCAGGCACAAGCTTGGAAAATAGACAACCTTCGTCTGCTATTAAATAGCAACAGGTGATTAAAAATGAGAGATTTATGGAGTTCACTGAGGAATTTTTAAAAAGCTGTAAAAGCAGTCAAGTGAACGAATGTGCATTTACTCAAATATTCCCTCGTTCATGGGCCGTTAGTGACTGTGTATAAAAGGAGATGAATGGCCCTCCATCTCGGTTCCCACATCAGCAGCTCGCAGCGAGGGCTTGGCAGCCGCGGGAGAGCAGCCAGGGAGCTTTGTAGCTCATACGACTGAGCTTGGCTTGGCTGGAATGTAACGCAGATCAAGGCAGCGCATGCCTGCCAGATATTGTGTTTGAGGAGTTTGTTCTGCCTTTTCCTGTTCATAATCAGACGACTTCCGTCGCCATACAGCGTTTCCCAGAAATGCTGAAATGTCTTATCGCATTCTTTTAAGACCGATTTCCTTCCATTTCTACCTGTTCTCAAAGTTTTATTTTGGCATCGCTCAAACTTTACGCCCTGTGGCCTCTTTGATTATTTTTTCTTTAATTATTTTAGTGTGTGTGTTCATATACTTTATGCTGCATGTGCTCGTTTCTGTGTACTACAATTTGTATTAATCCTTTCTTTTTAATATTCTGTACAAGTTAAAAAGAAATCCATCCAGATGCCAACTCTGTATTAAAGGTCTTATTCTGGTTTATATTAAGCTTTTATTTTTTTTTTAAGTTACAGATGTGACTGCCATATCTTTCTTGCATGGAAAGAAACTTGGTATTGATATGCTTTAATGAATTAAGTTCTAATTCAGCAGAAACTCTTTGAGATATCGATCAGACCCCATTAATAGAAGAAACCATAGCACTTTTTTGAGAATTTATAGAAAATATTTTTTTAAATCTCTGAAAAAGTAATAGATTACATGTGTCTAGTTTTAAGTTTCATATCTGCACTGTATGTTTCTTACTAATAATTTGATGTCATCCTTCACTCCTTTGCTAGAAATATTTTCTCCATTTTTTTCACTCTTAAGTATTAGGCAGCTATTCCCTTTTAGGCGTACAGCCCAGTTCTTAGTAGAACCACTTTTTGGAAGTGTCTGTATCTCTCACTATGCTTGTTAGGTTTTCTACAATTTTCAGCTGTCCTCACAGACCTTTCCAGATTGTTTAGCTCTACTAACTCCCTCCAAGGATAATGAGATCTGGTAATCTGAAATGTGTCTTCCAGCACTGAAGCCCGTTCTTTATTCTACCTAATAGATGTGTATCAAGTAAAATACTATAAAGCAAAATACCTGCAAAGCAGTATTAAATGAAGAAAGGTAAAAGACAAACAAATCAGAGATGTGGAAGTAGACTGAGACAAGGAAACGGACAAGTGCGGGAATGTAGGAAGGGAAATGTTGCAGCTTTAGAGCTGGCAAGTCAGGAAGAATTTGAAGCTGATGATAATACTGATTACAAACTTGAGCAAATGGTGTATTTGAGAGAGAGAATGAGAAGGATATCATAAAATGGAAAAATATGTTTCATTTTAGAACTAATAATTGCATATGTGTTTCCTGCAGGACTTCAGAAGTTGTGCTATTTCCACAACAAAACCTGCAGCAAATTCTTTCATTTCTTGAGCTTTTTTTTCCCTGCATCTGTTTCTGTTACATTGCATTAATGTTCTTCCTCTTCCTCCAGATGTACCCACAGTACTGGGTGAGCTGATGTCTGCCGCCACGTCACTGTCTGGGTCCAGCAGCTGAGGCTTTTTTTATATCCATTCAGCTTCCTTTTTCATATTCAAGTTTATTTGAAAACAACGCATTTCCACTATAGCTGCATTTTGCATCATACCACAATTCAGCGCCGAGTGATTGTAGCTTAAAAATTTCTTACATAAGCAAGCAGATAAATGTCTTCAATATCATGGTATGCCATAATGACTCCAAAGCAAAAATCAAAGTGTTAAGTTTTAAATGAATTCTCATAGTAATCATTAAAAGTAATTATCAGAAATAGAAATTTGTTTGCAGAGGAAACAGGATGCAGAAGAAAGCCCACCGGAGATTTCTGACATGGCTGCTGCATCTCTGAGAAATTGTGTGTCGCCCACACCCCCACACCTTCCCCCATTTCACTGTTCAAAGGAATAAATAGTCTTTATTCCTCAAACTACAGGAATGCCACTCTGTGTTACAGAGGGAATAGAGCATCCTGGTTAGAAAACAATCACTGTCAATCCAAACAGGAAAAAAACCCAAACATTTTTCATTATTAGAAAAAAGAGTGGTTTTGATTAATGACTTCTTTTTGCTCAAGCACTCGTGATTTATATGGCACTTTCATACTTTAGTATTCCAGATTCTTGAATGTGGCATGTAAATTTAGAAATACACAGAGTGCTAGATGTGATGCCTCTGCCACCTGCTCACATTTCCCACACTGATACACTAGGTGTTGAGCGACTGTTTTGGTTTTAGCATTGTATTAAAAGAAGCATTTGACATAGTTCTAAAATTTTAATTGCTTGTCACGTGTTTCATGACTAAGCAAAGATCAGGAAACGCTAAGTGACTGCTGTGATTGCCATGATCGTGTGATGTGTGTACACCTGCAACAACAACTGGGTTAGGCAAGGTTTAATTGTCATTGCTTGTAATGAAAGCACAGGATCCTCCTCCTGACAATCACTGTTATGATTACAGCAATAAGTCCATTTCTTTTGTTCCCAGTGAGCCCTTTCAAGCGGAAGCTTGGGTAATGCAAAATCATCCTTAAGATCCTAGCAGTGGATCTCACTGTACACATAATCAAGTTCTAGTATCTTCTTTCACTGTTAAAGCTTCTCTAGAAACACCAGGCCCTCCCAACAAGACTCTTATCTTGTGTCTTCCTCAGTACCAAGACCTGATATGTAGGTTACTCTACAGATCTCCATGACTTCTTACCCACTGTGTACTTTCTATTATAGCCTGCCTTTTTCAGAGGAGTGAGCAGCTTAACCTACTCACCCACTGCTGACCCCCTGGCTCTTAGTTGTCTAGCCTCAGACTCAGTAAATCTGCAAGTAAACTCTGTTGCTGTACTCCTGTCTCTTGCTTTCTCCAGGCCTCTACTTCAAATCATGCAATATTAGAAAAGCAGTATTACACTTTCTATTGTTTTCCTAGTTTCAGCAATCTTCAGTCTTGGTTCTTCATCTCAGAAAGGTCCACAGGTAAGACCAACTCTCTTATCAGGTTCTATTTTCCCTCCTAGTCCTGGATAGATGCTTTCTTAACTGTATATGTAGCTGCCAGGCTCTTCAGGAAATTTCTGTGGACTTTCTGCCAGAGGTTCCCTCAGGAAATCCTTAATGATGTCTAGTTTCCTAATTCTGCACTTATTGACTCGAATTGCCAGTTTCTCTTCTTATTCAGGTACACTTGGGAATCTCAACCTATTTTATTCAAGAGCACCATGAACTTTTGACTTGGCATGACTAAGAAGGCAAATATGAGAGTCTCTAACTGCCAAAATGATTGACTTGAGGAGGGGAATAATCTTTATTACAGATAGAAAACACTATGGATTATATTATCCAGTTCTTCATGTTTCTTAGCCTAAAACGAGCAGTAAAAAATGCATTTTACAATTGAGCAATTAGTAGCATTCAAAGGAATAGTGGGAGCTTCTACAAAACCATAGAATATTTACCCAATGAACATTTGAAGCCATATTCAATTTTATTTTTCCTCCTCAAAAATATCTGTACTGTTGTAAGGACTTCCTTAAAACTGATTGCATTCAAGGTCTACCTGTTTATCTTTCGGAGTGCCTGATTATACCAGCACTGTACTTTGGCTTGACTAAAATCACTGTATGGGGCCAAGGAAGCAAAAAAAAAAGTGGCTCTGCTGATTTTCTATGTGTTTGAATATTTTAATAACAGTGAAAGACTCTTCTTCAAGAAGATACACAGAAATATGCAATCTTCTCAAAGCTTGTCAGACAAAATTTCAACGAGAAAACATCTTTCATGGCAAAAAACTTTCATACCAAATCATAGCAAATTTTCCTTTTCAAAATGCAACCAAATCATCATGGACAGACTCATGAGGAGACTTAGTCACAAATTGTGCATATGCCATCAAGTATTTCTGATAGCAATTAATCTCCGTGTTGCAAATGCAATTGGTGCAGGTATTTGATTTCAGAGTGTTAGTAGATGATGGAGATTTCTGCTAATGTACTTCCGTTTCATCCAAATGTTCAATATTCTTCAGCCTTTTCTATTGTCAGTAGTGTCAGCCTTCCTTCTGAAGCTACGTTTGGAGAAGAAAATGCATAGGTGGCGTGTACTTGACAGTTGCATAGTCCTAGCTTTTTATCTGCAAACTGCTGAATCCATTAGCCCTTTGGTAGGAGTGCTTACATCAGTTGGTGAGTGAATGGGAACCAAGGAAGGATGATGCTTTGCTGGGAATATGCTAGCTACACTCTCTAGTTAAGAAACAGTGCTGCTCTTAGAGATGCTCAGAATAGCATCTCTATTCTGGAACTCTAAGACATGTGAAATGATTCTGTGCACGCTTTTATTCTTGATAAAGGTTGGCTATTCCTATTGATGAAGGCCTTATATAACCTTTGTTTAAATAAGCTTTAGGTGAGAGTTATGCTTTACGTCTCTGTATACACTATGTCTTGAAGAAATGTTATTGCTGGGAAGATTTAACTTTTCTCATGGCTCATGAATCCTCTTCAACCTAAAGAACTAATAATATAGTAGTAGGACTTTTCCTAACCAAGAATTTGATTAAAAAGGAAAGGAAAAGATGAAGATTAAAATAGAGTTCAATTTACTCTGACTATCAACAAGAAAATTTGTAAAAAAGTTGTGCATTAGTGGCCAAAGAAAAAAGCCCTTAAGTGCTTCTGTTCAGACCTTACAAGTCTGTAGGTAGTCAATGGTTATTGACTTGAAATACATTTTGTGTGGGCATAACAACTTAAATTAGTTTTAACTGAAGATGTATTTGTTTGTTTGTTTAGGAAGGGGATTCCGAGGGAACAAGTGAAACACACTGATAGAGAGCAAGCAAAGCGTATAGTTTACTCGGTGGTTTATGGAGCAGGTAGGCATCTTTAGCAAAAAAACCCAACATCTACAGCAGATTCATTCTTTAAGCGTAATTTATGTAAGTAGAATGAATTTCTAAAAGTGCGTGGAAGTTTGTCAGAATATTACATTTTTATTTTTATAAAGATTTTTAATGATCCACCCAAAATTATCAAATGATTACAGCCACATTGACAAGTACAAAGATTACTCTGATTCTGTGTTTGCTACTGATGTAACTGAAGCATTTGTCTTTAGCTATCATGAGTTTAATTTTGAGTGGAGTTTGCATTCTCTCAGAATATAGACAGATGAGAATAATGACAATGAAATTAAAAGAACTCCAATATTGTCTCAAAACACATTTGTAGAATCACAGAATTGTTGAGATTGGAAGGCTCTGGAGGTAATCAGATCCAACCTCTGCTCAAGAAGGGACACCTAGAGCTGATTACACAGGACCATGTCCAGATAGCTTTTGAATGTCTTCAAGGATGGAGACTCCACAGCTTTCCTGAGCAACCTGTGCCAGTGCTCAGTCGCTCTCACAGTATAAAAATATTTCCTTACTTGAGATCTCAATGTTTGCTGCCATTGCTTCACAACCTCAGAAAACCTGCAAAACCCCACAGTGTTACTCATTCTGCCCAAGTCCTGCCCAGGTTATAGATAAGACATTCTGCATGCTTTGCAAAACTGCCTGTCAGTTCTTAAATGATGCCCAAGTCTCTCTATGCTTCATACATGCTTAGAATTCCCTTTTCTGAGAAGACAGATATGTACATAACATCAGCCTACAAGCTCTTGTGAATTTGTTTTAGTGAACAGCTAACTAAACTTTATGTAGGTCTTCTGGAGACATCCAAAAACTCTACAGAAGAGAAGTAATTGTAAACCTCATTTAGGAAATGAGAGCCCTAGGCTGCAGTCTTTATTTAACTCAGAAGCACTTAAAACCACTTTTTGGGTTCCTGGCTGAGAAGGCTTTCAGAACCATCTTTTGCAGTGAGTCACCAGGAGTGCTTGAACCAAAGGCAGAGTTGACGAAGGATATTCAATTTATTGTTTAGGGCATTCAGCTGGAAAGGGGAGAAAAACACTTCCATTTCAGTTCTACAGAATATCTATTTGTGTATAGGGGTGTGTGTAGATTATATACACACGTTTAAGAGTATATATGCACACACATGCATGCATTTTTACGCTAAGCTATATTGCATTTTAAACATCTGTGCTTAAAATGTATATTAAAAAGGCCCACCACTAGCTCCCTGCAATGTAAATCCAGACCTTCCCATCCTGAGCCTGGAATCAAATCTCCCATGTCCAGCCTGAATGTTTTCCTCCCTAGGTTATTTTGCAAAATGTGAGCATTAGCACCCCTGCCCCGTGGTGCATGCAGATGCCGTGCCCTTCATCTAGTCCCTGATCGGAACAGGCAGGTGTCTGACTTCACCCGACAGAATCACCACCAGATGCATGCCCTGTGGTTGTGCATGTAGTTGGTGGAGAAAAGGAGCTGCCTCAGTTACTGGGGCTGGAGCCTGTGCCCCTCTGCTCATGCTATAGAGCACTCAGATGATTAGGTTAAGCAGAGTATTGTCACTCCCTCGCTTGCTCTGTACCAGGCATGAAACATTCAGTGCCGCAGTGCTTGATTTAAGTATCTCTGTTTACTTGTTTGTGCTTCATCTCCCTCTCTGAGGTCAGCTGAAGCACCTAAAAGACTTTAAGATGCTCCAGTTCATTACCAGTGTGATCAGATCCTAGTGAAGACATAACAGAGTGATATGACTAAACTAGATGGAAACTGGGCTGCCTAAAATTAATTGTTAGATACCCAAAACTGATGGACTGAATTCCACCCACAGTTTGGCTCCCTTCAAAAGATGGCTAACTTTTCATTGAGGAGATATTTTGATCCAACTGGAGAATGTGATTAACACTTATTACTTAACTTTCTGCAGGGCTGAAAAATACAGAAACATTCCCTGAGGAGCTTGTTTGTATTATGCTCATAGGGGTTAATAAAAATCTTTCATGTAGTAAATAATAATTTTTTTTTTCCTTTTTTGTTTTCTTAGCATTAGGTTACACTTGGTTTGTATTTTCAAGGTTTTTTCTATAATCCTGGAGGACAGAAAATAGTATAACGATGCTTTAAGCAGGAGGGTTAGACTAGATGATCTCCAGAGATGCCTTCCAACCTCTACCATTCTGTGATAATAAAGAAGAGTCTCATTCTGTCTGGGAGCTGATACTTCAATAAACACACCAAGTACTGAGAGGGATGACAGTATTACTGTCGTTTGCTGGGTTTGGAGCAATTCAAGTCACCTGCTTCTGCCTCAGTCATCTTGTAAAACCAAAGCATAGACAACTTAAACATTACTAAAATAAAGAATTAATTCACTGGCAGTATGTTCAAGCTTGAATTGACACAGAGGGATGTCAAGGTGTTTAAATGAAAAAACAGAGAAACGAATGGTATTTTCAGTCTTGAAAGATGATATTACAAACTGGGGAACACTAAAACTCATAGGCTGCTGCTAATAATTCACCTGACACAGGTAATTCAAAGAGAGTGCTCAGGGAAGCTTTAGTCCACTCCTGAGCATTGCTTCTGCTCCTGCATTGTGGAACATCATCTGACACAATTTCATGGCTGTAAATTCCACTTGTTTTGCTTCCTAGAAACTGGATTTCCCTGGAACCTCTCAGACTTTCTTACTGATATCGTGTCTTTTGTTCCTACTATTTTATCTGATACTTTGTTCTGTGTATTAATAGTTCTTTAAATGGATAATATGAAAAATTTAGCTGTTAGAGATCTCTAAGGAAGCCACAGCGATCTCCTAGCTGTTAACAATATGTGCTTTAGCAGATAGAGTTGTCATTTTCTGACCCAGGAAGAAAACACAAATTAATTAGTTGTCAAATAAAAGTACAGACCTATAATAGCTCAGCAAGAGTCACCACGGATGTCTTGTGAATTCCTCCTTTCAGCACCTTGTCCAAACTGGTGTTCCTCCAGCTCGGTGCAGATCTTGGCACGACTGAGAACAAAATGCTACAGAATTGTTCTGAAATGCACATCAGACTGACAGGGATGGCATTTGAGTGGCTGAAATCTCTCTCTCAAAAATGCTGGATAAGTCTTCTTGACAGCATTGCTGTGGCAATAACTATTCCATGCCTTTGGTGCCTTGAGACGTTGCCTCTCGGCTTATGTGATTTGCAGAGACAGTGCTGGCTCTGTGTTGCTGTGCAGCTAACATAAATATATCTGTCTTTCAAGCCTCCTATGTCTAATGTTGATGTATGTTTTATTTTTTACTGGAACCATTTGGTTTCTAAATGTTTTTAAACTGTAGCTCTTAGTTTATATTTTTCACACTCTGGAAAAGTGTCTTCAGCTTTTTTCCACCTTATCTTATAAATGCTCTTATATCAAACATTATATATGTCGTGTACCTATATCCTATCCAAAAGCTATTATTCCTTTCTGTTGAAACACTTTTTCTGGGTTTTTTTTTCTTTTTTTTTCAACCCTTTTATCTCACAACTTGGACCCAGATATTTACAGGCATTGAGGAGCCTAAGGCTGTTTGAAATCTGTGTTTCAGACTCCTAATGGTCATTTTAAAATCAGGCTATTTGTTCTGATTGCTTCAGCAGTTAAGTTTTTTTGTAACTTCTACACCAAACTTAAAGCTTTAAGCTGAACTCAATCCAGCCACGTGTCCATCCATTTTTAGATCTTCATTCACATTTATGTTTGTTTAAAATTGATTTCAAATGCTTTATGGGCTCCTTAAAGTTTGCAGTTTTCAACACTGAACTGGTAAGATGACAACAAGTCGCTCTGTGAACAAGAGAGATTTCACCCACCTTACAGGTATGAATTATAACTGGGAATTTCTTAATTACACATTTCTCATACACTTCTTATTGCATACCCAGTAACTTCAGTAAAACATTCAAGCTCAAAGTTAAACATTTGCTTTGTTGAACTATGATTTTGGCACATCAGATCTATCCTCTTTCATAGAGTCAAGTAAAGTTAACTAAAGCCGCTAATAGCTAATGGAACACTGCTATTTTATGTAGTGGATTTCTGTTCTGCTTTATTGCATAATAAATACAATTTTTTTACCACCAGGTAAAGAACGTCTTGCTGACTGCCTGGGAACTACTCCTCTTCAAGCCAGTCAATTTATTGAGAGTTTTATGCAAAAATACAAGAAACTACATGAATTTACCAAGAAAACTATTGAGCAATGCCGAAATAAAGGTAATCCAAAGCCTGTAAGCCCTTTTTTGTTTACTGATCAGCACTGTGTGACAGTGGTGGAGACAATGATTCAGCCTCACCCAAATTCATTTAGTTTTAGGACAAGAAAAGGGATGGAATATCGTTTCTTGGTGAATCAGTTTGGTTTTGTTTTGTTTTCTTTTTTAAACCCTAAGAGGAGCTACTTAAACCTGTCTGCCTTTTCCCAGACAGATGCTAACAGAATAAGACATCTGTTCTCAGAGTGAACCCTACTTAATGTCAATTTACACTGCATCGTTTTGACATATAATGTACTCCAACAGAAAAAAGCCCAAGGAATCTTTTACTTCATAAATGTGCTGCATGGTGGCTGGACCATGGAAGTTCAGCCATTTAGTCAGAGACGATTTAGAGAGCCAATTTTTTTAAGCATACTTTTTCTTTACATCAGTTAGAATTTATGTTCTTGAAGTTCAGGTGGTATCTGTGATGACAGATGTGTGCAGAGTGCTTCTTGAAGCCAGCAGCTGCAAACTCTTCTTGCATCTTGTTGTCAGTCTACATATTCATTTATATTTAGTGAATCCTAGAAGTGCAGTAATTTGAGGAGAGAAAATATAGCTGCTTGAGATATTGTTTTTTAAAAGCTAATTAGCAGAAGCGTCAAAGTTGATTTCTTTTGTTTCTTAATAGCTTCTGCAGTACTAAAACATTTTTTAGAAATAAATAGTAAGTTTGCAAGACACAATTACCCATCATTGTTTGGGTGAGTGTCAGGGTAGAAACATATTACTGACTTTCAGTCATAAAAATGGATAGTATTCCTTTTTTGTACTTTGTAGGTCTTAAAAATGTATTGGAAGCATGAACTGTCATTGTGTCACCCAGTTGCATTTCTTCATTCATTGATATTACTAAAGAAAAGTGAAGCTACTTAAAATCTATTTTTAGCTATAATTAAGCCAAATATATCTGGTAAAAAAATTACACTTTTATAATATATTTATCTATTTAAAATAATGTATCATTCTTTTCTTAGAGGTGAATGAATTTCAATAACCAGATTCTGTGATAAGGAATCTGGTTTGTGAGTTAAGTAGACAGGAATGTCAAAATTAATGTCCTTGACTGTCACACTTATCTAATTGATGCTCACTTCTTCTCTCATTCCCATCTGTCAACCATTTTCTTAACAATTAATGGTAGAAGAACCATGTGTTTTGGTTGTACAAGCTCAAAAAATCTCCAGCAGGTCAACATTATTTACTATTTTTATTGTTAATTAGATTGTTTTTATTGTTATTAGATTCCAACTACCAAAAAAACCTCAACACATTCCAACCTACTAAGCTCATTATAAGGTTTTTTCATGTGTGTCTTTTAAACTAAAAAAACCCACTACACTAGAGTTAAGGAAGTTTGGCTATGAAAGGGACATGAATGTGCCACATAAAATGGAAAAGAAGTTATAACCTTTCTTTTTTTCCTAAAACTGGAAATATTCATTAATGATTTAATTACTCTACAAATTGATTTTTTTTTGCTATTCCCAAGTAAACTATTAATTTCATAGAAAGCTCTAATTATGGCTGCTAATTGATAGCTAATTCTGTTAGGTATTTATAGTTTTATCTCCCACAGAGAGTTTGCTGATCTATCAGTAGATATTCCTAATGAAATACAGCTTTAATGGACAGACATTTTCCTTGTGTAATGTACCAATTCACTGAATGAAATAATTCTTAGACAAAAAATACAGTAAGCATATTAAGGTTTAAATAAGAGAAGCTCTGACTCTTTTCAGAGGGCAAAATATTAAATTGACTCAGGCAGCACATAATTGTGAAAATCTGTGGTATCTTCAAAAAGAATTTTTGAAAATTATTTTTAATCCCACTGAGAAGACTAATTTGTATTTAAATCCTACAAGGTTATGTGGTTTCCATAATGGGACGTAAAAGACCGCTGGTTAATATCAATGCACAGGATTACAAACTACGCACTCAAGCAGAGAGACAGGCTGTCAACTTTGTTGTCCAAGGTAAAAATCTGCCTTCCTACCTTCCTCCTTACTCACCTGTCTCTCTAGCTGTGCTTTAGTGGACAACATCTCAAAAGGGTGAATATTCTAGTAGTTTACTAGAATAAACTACTGATGCATGAGCTTTACTATAAAAGAAAAGTTTGCATGATGTATTCTACCTTGGAAATTGCCAGTTAACAGTATCATCCCCATAGGTTCTAATAGCCTATAGTGCTCTGTGGTAGTTAAATGTATGTATAAATTCAAACTATGTATAGACAGAATATCTAGAGTTCTGTGCTTCAGGTGTATTGTTGTCTTAAAACATTTTCCTTTCCGATTTTGATACTTTATTACTCCAAAAAGGATTTCTGTGGTTACGCTGCTTGCAGATTCTTTTATTTTGCCAGGTACCTTTTTGAAATAATACCTTATGAAATACTAGTTTGAAATACACCATTACAAGAATTGCTTGTTGTTATTATTTACTTTGAAACCCAACCTATTCTTTATAAGAAACATTCAAACTTAATTCTGTGTAGGGCAAGAAAAAAAGGTATATTTTCACAGAAAAACACTGCAAATTTTCCATGCAGGTTGGAAACATAAAAATCAGCATAAAGTGCTCAAATGTGAGTTAATCTGATGCCTTACCATACTCTGTTTAAATCACTTCTGGCTCAGTCTTGTACTGAATTTAACCACCTAAAGAAAAAAAACAACTAAAAAAAACCTCTGGACTGGTAGTTCAAGACTGAGATCCCTCTCACCAAGCTACCCCCTGGAAGAATTAGTATTTTAATTGGATGATGCTGACAAGGTTTTCATTAAGTGTACAATTTACAGGCAAGTAAAAAATCCTTTCTGGATGTGGTGATGGCGTGCTTTTTAGAAAGTGATTTAAATCTTCCTTTTGAAAT
The DNA here is from genome assembly GCA_025345505.1 of Todiramphus chloris collaris. NCBI lineage: Eukaryota > Metazoa > Chordata > Aves > Coraciiformes > Alcedinidae > Todiramphus > Todiramphus chloris. Next base: position 34,612,588 of record JANVCC010000035.1, read on the forward strand.
GACCATGTGTTTTTTCTCCACCACCACCTCCCCCCCCCTTTCCAAATGTTATTCATTGTAATGTTTCATTTTAGAAATTATTTAAGTACTTACGTTGTGTTTGACACTCCTTATAATTAGTAACTGAGTTAGTGAAAGTACTGTCTCTGCAAGGATATGTGCAGAGCTAGAGTTCTAATATACACCCTGTTGCTTGAGTAATGGTGGTGTTCAAGCTATGGCTGCCCTGCTGTAGTAGGCACCCAACTGTAGAAATTTAAAATATCCTTATAAAATCTGGAGCAAAGCTTGCACGTTTGTAACACTGGGCATGCTGTACAGCCCTCTTGAGAGACCCGTGTTCAGTTTACCTGGGTTTCCATCCAGTTGGCCCGCAGCCCTCTGCCTCTGAAGGCACAGTGCTTGGGCTAACACAGCGAGTCCTGCTGAGTGTACACTGTAGCATTAATAAATCTTCTGAGCAGCACTTGCTTATGTCCATCTGTCCAAGGAACTCGGAGCTGAGGCAAAGCTATCACAGGACTGTCTATGAAACACTCACTGAAATGTACCTACAGTAATGAGATTATCGTATTTCATTGTCAGTTCAATTAATACTGATGAAAAATAGTGTAACAGTTAATCATAACGTGTAATATTGGAAGGTGTGATGAAGCAAGTATTAAAAACTAACATATTCAGCATTCCCAAATTTTACAACAACTTCATTCTTGGCTACAATGATTTCAGGATTTCATTTATAAGATAATATTTTAAGACGGTAAAAGCTTTCTAAATTATGCTAAAACATTTTATTACAGTTAGTGTACTAAACTGCATTTAATATATGTGCTTTATAATTATCTCTAATAGCTTAATTAACCAAAACACAAACTGCTTAAATTATGGTTATGGTAGCAGCAGTTCATGACAGAAGACTTCTTCTGATGCGTGACTATATTGAGAGGAATGTAAAGTTTCAGCTTTCACTTACTACAGCTGGATTTCCTACAGTTCTTTCATAGTGTTTTTCCTCTATTTTAGTATTTCCCAGTTCAGCAGTCTTTACCAACGTACAGAATAATATTCTTCAGTTGCAATTCAGCTCTACCTAACCACATAGAGCAAACCACTTTTAAAAATATTTATTTATTTATTTATTGTGGTAAACTCAGCCAGAAGGGTAGAATTATTTTCTTTTAAAATACCAAAGGTAGCGTATCTTTAAAGAAAAACAAACAAAAAAGTTTTGATAATTCTTACGTATTTTGTTACTTTACATTAAATCATGAAAAATACATACAGAACATATGTATTGTGATGGACTAAATGCTTAATTGTATAATTTTACGGTGAGACATTGCTAAGGAGATATTTACCTGACCTTTCCCGAGACATCCTTTCTACTTTTTATATCGATGTGTCCCTTTTTGTGTTGTATTGAGACAGTTCAACCATCTTCTGAATAGGAAAATAAGATAGGTATTTGAGGCAAAATTCACAGCTGGAAACAGCCATCTCAGTACTCAGCAGAGTTAACAGGTAAAAGAGAGTCTCAGTATGAGATTGAGAGGAGGCAGTTTGTCATTGAAAACCATGAAGAAAGAACTGAAGTCTGTGTCCTTGATCTCGTAGATGTTCTCCTTAGCCAAAGGGGTCAGTCGTGTCGTGGGGTACATCAAGCACAGCAGAGACAGCGGGAGGAGGTGACTGTCCCATCAGACACTGCACTGGTGCAGCCCTACCTCAAGTACTCTGTGCAGTTTTGAGTGCCTCGGTACAAGAAGGACATGAAGCTATTAGACTGTGTCCAGAGGAGAGTGACCAGGATGGTGAAAAGTCTTGAGACTGACAAGGCGTGCCTGATGGCACTTGATTTGCTCAAAATTCATTGAGCGAGTGAGAGGATGTGAAAAGGGAATGTCCACAGTCTAGTACATTTAGGATAGCTGATAGGGCAAGGAGAATTATGGCCTCCATTCCTTGTTTAAAGGGTTGTTTCTGTAATTTACCAGACAAATCTTTATGTGAAATGTATTAAACCCCTGTTGCATGGTTCAGCACAGACCCCTTCCCCAAAGTGCAGGCCTGCAGAATCATTCTGCCTCCCGATCACCAGAAGTGTGTAATCTGTTATGTAACATGACACTGCTTTATGCACCACTGCTCTTAACACTGCCATGTAATGAATATACATGACATACCCATGGAAATAAGAAAAAGGCATAAAATTGTCTCCAAAAGGAAATGTAGTGCTGAAACACTGTTCTAGCCTTTTGTGACATTAAATTTTAATTAATTTGTAGGTAAATTTTAATTGCAATTTAGAGTTGGATAATTATAGACATTTTTGGTAAAAAGCAATTTTTCAACTCATGGCCATGACTGACAAATTCACCTTTGATTAACACATCATTTCATACTATTATTTACCAGTTTTAATTAACATGTAATTACTTGGGTTTTTATTTATTAATCTTATGATCTGTTTCGCATATGACATGAACTGAATCTGCTAGTTTTGCAGATGATTATAATTTGGAATCTTCAGGTGTTTTTCATTTCTCTGCCATAGTTCTAAGAATGTAATTTTCCTTTTGCATGCTTCAAATTAAAAGCAGATCACTTTCTCTCGTAGGATCTGCAGCTGATCTCTGTAAAATGGCTATGGTGGAGATTTTTACCTCTGTTGTCATTTCCCCGACTTTAACAGCCAGGTTGGTAATGAATGACTGCAAACCTGTTTGATTTTAAAACAAAATTAGATGCAATTAATGTGTTTCTGGCTTTTTAAGCAGCTGTAGAAATATTGTCTATGCCTCTGAACCTTTTAGCAAGCAAGGACTTTTGGGATGGTTTTATACATGCAGAGTTATATCTCTGTGCTTAAATGTTGAATCTGTAAACCCACCCCAAGGTGATGAAGTGCCCTGGGGCCATTTAAACTCAGTCAGATCCAGTTCAGTGGTAGGGTAGTTCCACGTCTTTGAAATCCAGCCCACTGATCATATCCTTCCTGAATTTTGGGTGTATTGTACAATGGGAATTGAACATTTAATGGGCTGGGGAAAAAAAAAAACCAACACAAACCAAAACAAACAGGAATCAGGAAACCAGTGCTCAAACAAAATAAATGAACATTTTTTTATTCTTGTATTGATGGCTTTCCTTTGTGAAAGAAAAGTTAGGTCATCATGATTCACTTCTGTTCTGACTGCTCATAGTTGGGTAGGAGATCACAGAATGTCCTCAAGAGTTTTATGTGACTAGCAGAAAGAATGAAGTCTACTTTTCCTACAATAAAGGATGAAGGCGATAGTGCAGAGGCAGTCAGCAGTGTTATTTGTTGCAATAGAAGTACCCTTTGAAGGCAAACATGCAGGAAAAAAAAACAAGCAAATGGATTCTTAGATTTTGTAAAGCTATAGTAAACTATCCAGTAGAACATGAATTTTTTCCGTAGAATTTCAGATAAAAGCAGAGAGCAGGGAGCGGAGAACATCGGTGTTGCTGTTGTCACCCAGAAAGGGAAATAATAAAAACTTAACTGTAGCACTCATGAATTATGGACCTCACTGGGAGTTTAAGTCAGTACCATGTAACAGGGTTTCACCTTCCAAACATTACTTTGCAATTCTGTGTATCATCTTACCCTATAAATACTCTGTGTGTAGGTTTTTGTGTTGTCTTATTTGATCAGTGCTTCAAAATGTAATTTCTGATTACAGATTTAAACTGTGTATATTGAATCCAAAGGCAAAATCACTCCTACGCCAGAAATTAAACTTGTGGCCCACTAGAGCAAATCTGAAATGGGAAATGGTTCTTTGGTGCACATATGTATTCAGACAATGACACATGTATGTATCAAATGTAGGATGATGCGCTCTAACATAATGCATTGTACATTTTGGGACAGATTCTCTACGCTGATTATAATTCTCTCTTCTGCCTGAGTTGTACAAAGCGACCAGAACCTGGTATCTCTGGCCTTGTTGAAAATTCCTGCATCAGGCTTGACTTTGAATTAGATTAGGGATAGAGCAGCTATCCTGGGACAAGCAGGCAGCAGTTTTTAATGGAGAGGCAACTGGTGATGGTGAAAGGGTGAAGAACATGCTCGCTTCTGCATTTCCTACCTAGCACTCAGCCCTTTGGGTTCAGTAATTAGCTGTTTGTTGTAATGCTGAGAAAGCCAAAGCTTTTTGTGACTAATGCTGTGTCTGATAAAGCTCATGAATGTTTTCTTCTCTCAACAGAAAATTTTACTTGGGTTGTCCTTTCTCAAAGCTATTTCTTTTAAGTAGTGTCACCAAATGTCTAAGGAGGTAACAGATATGGGGAAGTATTGAAGTTTTACATGTTGAATATTTTTGTGTTGTGAAAGCACAGGGGAATAGCTACACCAGACATCAGAAAAGTCTCACTGCCTATCCTTCTTATTCCTATCATAAATGTCACAGCTGGGAGAGACCAAGACTGCAAGAGCACCTAAAAGAGACAGACTCTCTTAATCTGGAATTTTGAACTCCTGCCAGCCCTTACCAACTGGCTGGCTTTGATAAAGGAGAGCCTCTCAATGTCACTAATGGCTTCTTGCTGTAATATTTAGTAGGTACTTGGAAGCCAGGCTTGTGAGAGAAGCACAATCAGTGCCTTTATAAATTCTGTGAACACTCACCTGGTTGGACAACGACATTTGAAAATATCACTGTGATTTGCCAGAAGAGTACAGGACTGAAACTTGAAAATTTGTGTTTCCACTTGTCTGCCAAGTGACGTTCAGCTAGTTATTTTTTCAGTGGTCTGCTTCTTGATCTTCTTATCAGTCAGGTCAGGATAATGATCATAACATCCTTTGTAAAGCACTTCAAAAAATATTGTTATAAGGAAGTGTGTACATAATTGGTGGTGGTGTAACAGTAAGAATGCACAGGAGCTCTTCCAAAATAAGAAATATAATCAATCTCCTATTATCATCACATTAAACATGTTCATTCCAAAGATAATGTATTAGTATCTTTTCTTGTATCTTCATCCCCTTGTAAGTATTTTTTTTCCATTAGAAATTCTAATGTTGGAAACAGGGTTTTCACTTTGAGCAACATATCAAAAAGTAATAACTTTTACATATGCTTTAGAAGTGATTCCAAACCTCACGTGTATATACACTGACTGGGAAACCGCCTCCTGTTAGACATAGCCAAGTAGTGGCTGACACTCAACATTTTGTCTTCCTCACCCTGGAAATAATAACAACAACAATAATAATAATAAAGTAAATTCTAGACAAGGTCTTACAGCTTTATTGTTAGTTTGCAGGTATGTTTGCAGTCTCTCCACTGACAGCACCAAACTGATTTTTCATACACTCTAAGATGTTCAGCTGTGAGCAAGCTCTGACCCAGCAGTGTGAAGCTTCGTTTTTGTAGAAGTAGTAGTCAGTAGATTCTTAGTTAATGTTTGCACACACGATTTTGCATTTGGAAGTCAGGAAAAGGTAATCAAGTTACATTTTCGTGATGCATCATCAAAGAGACTCTGTTGATGAAACAGAAACACTGACTGATCAATGGCTGTTCTGTCAACTATCACTCTCATTTTTCTCTTTGTGTTTCTTCACCTTCTAATTCAAGTGCCAGCCTAGGAACGTATGCTTCTGACAATTTAAAAAAAAAAAGTCAGTCAGTTACTTGGAAATAATTTTAGAAAAAGGGAGAAAAGTAGCATTAAATGCAGCAGACAAAATAAGGAACTGATATTAGTATGGGTTAGCTACATGTGTTAACATCTCTGCATTTTGTGTGGCACTGACAAGTAATCAGAATGATTTCTTCAAACTTCTTCCATATTACTTAAGTCTTTGTTAAGATGCTGTTCTACCACTGATGACCAAGCTGCTTACTGAAAATGTGCTGCTGACATAAATTATTCAAGTGCTAGCTTTTACCTGTCTGATACAATTCACAGAACCTCCACACAATGTTTCCTGCAGGCAGATGATTGTAAAGAAACTCTTGAAGTGAGATCAAGACATATAGCAGCAGCTGAAAGATTTATGGAACTGATGAGAGTGGAAAGGTACTCAGTGAACTCAGATGGACAGTTGCAGTTATTTTCAGTGCTTGAAGCATCATTGTGGTGGCAGGTGCAGAAACTTGCTAAGAAGGATGTTGGCAACTTGTGGAAGAATTGCTGCCTATAGCAATTCCTGTAAAAATTATCACTTTGTAAGCTCAGGTGCACTGATGTTACTCAAAGTCTACCTGGTGCTACACTGATTTCTCAGAAAGTCATTAAAGACGATAATATCCTAACAACAATGTGAATTAAATTTAACATGTCTACAGAACTACTGAGTAATTTGGTGTGAATCCAGCAATTCTGCTTTCTCACCAATTTATTGTTCCTTCAGCACTGGACTGGTGCCACAAACGTACAGCTTTGCTTCTCAGCATGTCTGGAGTCTTTTTAAAGAGACAAGTTCAGCAAGAAGCCAGATATAAATGAATGATCCTAAGAGGAGGAGCCACCAGCAAGTAACTGGAAGGGGCGCTACCTCTCTTGGTCCCTGCTGCTTTTTGGTAGCAGTGGATGCTGGAGGTTTTGTACGTCTTCCACAAGGAACAAACACTTTAATCAACCTAATTTTCTGAGTTGGTAAACTCTAAATGCAGCTTGCTTCTACACAGATAGCTAAATTAATTAGAAACAGCCCTAATCATCCCAGAAACAAGCACTGTGTTGTGTGATTCATTTAAGTGGCTTCAGTTTTAGTGAGATACAAGAACCTTGAGGCATTTTTTTAAGGTGTGTAGGGATTCAAGCATTAGTACTTTATTGACTGCTTATCATTTCTCAGATTCATACTAAAGGACATGCTAATAAAACCAACCTCTTGATTACATCATAGCTTCAGCTACATACATTCAGTAAACTGGTTAGTGATGCTGCTATGTGTGATGATTTTCTTTAATTATGGGCATAAATCTTCTGTCTCTTTATTTGTTTCTTCAGCAATGAAATGATTGATTTTGCTTGTGTTTCTTCTGTAGCCATTACCTAGGATTTTCAAGTAGATGCTTATTGCTCTGGTACTCTGTCCACAGTTCCCAGTATATAGTTGCAGATATCCTCTAAATAATTAACTCTAGCAAGATTGTCAACTTTTATCCATAGCCTAATACTGGAGAAATAGAATCATAAGGAAAAAATAAAAGCTTTGGATTCTGCTTGAGAGGAACATAAAATTTTTGTTTCACAGACGTATGCTTTGGTTTCTATAGCAGAAGGAAACGTTCTAGACCATAGTGCTGTGTTAGAAATGTCTGTGACTCCTCCATAGCTGCCATTCCTGGCCAGTACGTAGCTCTATGCTTCCTGAAGTGGCTAAATAACATTGTATATCTAGGCATGCTGGGACTTAGCAAAATTATTGCTTTCCTCAAGCACTCAAAGCAGTATTTTGCATTTATCTACAAGATGGTGAACTGTTACCTGAACACTTTAAGCATAGTGAGCCACAACAAGTCAGAATGATTTGTTCTTTATAGAAGAGATAAATATATTTAATATGCTTAAATATCACAGCCAAAAATGACATGTGTGATGTAGCAAGTTTTACAGTGTTCCTTGACGTGGGTCATTCCAAAAGAAGTAAATAATTTCCATTTATAGAAACCTTTGTAGGTCACCTTTGAGAGTGGTATGTTTTAAAACACTTTGTGTACATGTGAAAATTTTATCCTTCTTAAGCAACCAGCCATTCAGCTTCCTGCTCTTCATAGTCGAGCTGCTGAGAAAACAAATGTCACAAGTCAGCTGAATTTTTATAGTTAAAATGTAAAAATGTCAAAATATCTTGGTTTTTATTATGGAAACACTGAGAGAGGTAGCTTAAATTTAATGCAGGTAACATCTATGCAGGCATGATATATGTTAAGGTATAGCTTTTATACTACCACATTAGAAATCCTTAGAGATGCAGCTTCAGAAGAAACTTGACAAATCTACAAAATGTTACAAAATTATTGTAAACTTGTTCCTTAGTTACATGACAACTTAAAAGGCATTATTCGCACTGTGTACTTTTTGGGGAAACTGAGATGCATTTAAATAACGGGTAGTATTAGTAGCATCTGGGAGGGACACCAAACTTTACTGCAGGGACCATAGAGATTTCTAAGAAGAATCAGATGTAACATCCATCTGGTTGCATATGGCTGAGTATGGCCAGTAGCAGATGCTTCAGGAGGAAGGTGTAAGATCTGTAGCAGGGTAGCCTGTCTATCTCCAGATTTTCATCTTCCTCTGATTGTGGGGATGAGTCTAAATTCTGAAGCAGAAGATCTAAAAGTCTTCCCCCCAATCATTGTACGTCAGAGTTTCTAAATGTTCTTGGAATCCATACAAGTGTTTGCTACGTGAGAGACCATTCTGGCTTTTTCTGGCAGTGGGTTTCATTACCTGCCTTTTAAGACAGCACTTTGTTTTAGTAAATGCGAATTTATTAAGTATGAATTCTCAAATTTTCAAGTCATTGCCTCCTTGCTTTTCTGTAACAAACCATAAAACATCTTCTGATTTGTTGCGGGGGTTTTTTTCACATTCCCCCATTTATCTGATTTCAAAATACCTTACTCTTTTAATCATTTTTTTTCCCTAACCACTTAACAGCTTTTATACTCCTTTGGGAATTTTTTTAAACTCATCATTATATACAAAGCTTTTAACTATGTACTCTCCTAGCTGCAGTTTTGAAGTCTCCCATTGTGCATTTAGTGGTTTCAAATTCAAAATGTTACTAGTTGGATGATTATTTTATTAATCAAAAAAGGGGATAACATAGGCTGACAGACAAGGATATTAATATTTGGGATATAAAATCTAATACTGTTGCATCAGAAAATTGTATTAATTTCAGTGATCAGAGACATAGTGCTTTTTTAAATAAGAAGAAAATCAGTTGTGAATAGAAGATAACTGATTTTTTTTAAGTATTTATAAATGTTAATTGTTCTACCAAGTGCTTATTAATACCCTTTTAAAAGTAGTATGCTTTTAGTAAACATTTTTTACATTTATACTTTTTTACTGTACCTATATAAAAAATTTAACATTGTCTTATGTCCTGAAATAATGCGTTATAGGATTTTTTTTTTTTTACATTTAACTAGAATTTTTACTCAAGCAAATAATCCATGGTGGGTTTCAAATAACATCTTTTTTGCTCCTTCTCCAAAAAGGACCCTTTGGCTTTAGGAAATCTTTTGTTATGGTTTCACTGTTGGCATGTCTTCAAATTAGAAATAAAATGTGTAATTTTTCCTGAAAATTTTATACTTGAGTTCTCTAGCTCAGAAGCAGATAAATGGGTGCTATCCAGTTTGTAGATGTAGAGCTAATCAACAGCCCAAACTATTTTAATCTGGGCTCTCAGCCTAGTTCTTAGTCAGAATAAGGTGGCCTTAATACCTTATAGAATCATGGAATCATTTAGATTGGAAAACACATTTAAGATCGAGTCCAACCATAGATGCCTCTGACCTTGGACTGGTTCTTCCAGAGGCCAGTAAAAGGTTTAGATGAGATCAGGATTTAAAGCTTTCCCAGATACTCAGTTTAAATCTTATTTTAATTTATTTTCTGTTCAAACTCTTAAACAAGCCAGCTTAGTGTAATATGTCAGCTCCTCTCAGATGTTCCTTAAGCAATATACTTAGCACCTTACACATATGGCTTGGCCTGTGTTCTTGCCTTCCTTCATGGTGCCTCTGCTTAGTTGGACCCCCCAGGGGAGTATCATGGGCTGTGGTGAGGGAATAGAGACAGCACTTGAGATTCAGGTGAATTTTGAGGGATCTGGAAGGGCATGTGGGGGGTCCAGGTTGCCTGCTACCAAATGATGGAGTAAATTAACCAGCAGTTAGTCTGTAGGAATTCATCAGTGGTTTATATTTTATATTACCTGCATGCAGACCAGTCTGGAGAACTCGACCATGTTGTGCTTTGGATGTGTTGTTAACAGCAGTAAATATTTCCCTGATGATACAAAAATGTATCATAAAAAGGTAGAGAGAGAGCTATTCTCTGTCTAACTTCAGATATCCAGGATAGGTAACTGTTTTAGGAGGTGAAACCCTCACAAAGCGAATGCTTAGAGTTGGAGTTTTGCAGATGTCATTTCAGAACATCAAAGTCAGAGCCTACCTTCATCCCTTGACTATAGGAGGAGCACAAATTTAATTAGTTTAAGCATCTCTTGGCACATTGTAATGCCCTGAAACACTGCATACGGATGTTAAAAAAAACAGCTTCCAAGAAAGACAATGACAATCTTCTCTTTCTTTTCCCTATCCTACACTGGCCTCTTCTGCAGATATTCCTACAGAAAAGTCTGCAGCGCGTCGTGACTCAGCAGTTGCTGTTTAGACAAAATGTTGTTTCCTTCAGTGATAAAGAAATACAGCTTCTTGACAATAAGGCAATAGCTGTTTTGTTGAAGTCAGTACTTATTTCTAGGCAATGCATTTGAAGTAGTCAAATAAACTTGCAATTCTGTACTTTAGAGAGGTGGACATCTGGAATACATTGCTTTACAGTAACAAATTCTTAATGTGTTCGTTCGTTAGATAAACTGGCCTGGTACTAGGGAAAATGTACTCTAAGGAGACAATATGTCCTCAGAGAATACTATGAAAAAAAATCTCATGATGATAATTGGGTTGGGTTTTTTTGGCATATATACGTCAATAATATGTTTATGATATAGTAATGATAAGTGGGTCTATCCACTGAAGGCCTGAGCTTAGTCTCTGTAATGATTCACAGGAAACTGGAAGAATGATGAACATAGGGTTGAGAAGAACAAAAAGGCTCTTTTTAAAATCCTATAGTGCAGCGTAATAATTGAAGAAGGATATTATGTGCTGGACACACTAAATGCTGTCAAAAGCCATATTCAGACTGGCAATCACACAATTTCTTTGCCATTTGAAGGTGCAGGTTGTATCAGTATCTTCACTCCACATCCCATACTCAGATGCAGGTCATGTTCCTCGGTGAAAGAAAACATGTGTGTACTCATCAAAAATGATGCTTCATCTGCAGGCAATCAAGAAAATAGTTAATAAAATATTAGCTTCTAAATCAAAGGCATCCTTATCATCTGTAGAATAACAAAAATACTGCTCTTTGCCTGGTTTGCAATTTCTAATCTAGTTTACCATACCTTTTAGCAAGAGATAATGAGGAGCTTGCTATTTCAATATTCCTTCAAAGTGAAAATGATCCAGTTAAGCTATTAAGCAAAAGTATAGGGTTTTTTTTTCAAACTTCTTTCACTCAAGGTGTGCAATGGGTGGATGGGTGCCTGCACTGGAATGGTGAAAGCTATGAATCTTGAGTGTATAAATTGCTTTGATTTTTTCCTTTCATCGGTATTGATGTCAAATTGAATGCTTTCTTCTGTGGAACAGCATATTGCATGTAAGTCTTATCACTTTAACAACCCTGAAAAAATACAGGTGGCTTTGTACTGTAAACCTGCAAGGACAGAACCCATAGAGTTGATGTTAGACACATAAGAAAAAGAGATAAGAGAACATTAAAAGAAAAAAACTTCTCTATCTTGTTGATGAACATTAAGGAGGAAATAGTGTATATTATTCCACTTCTCAACATCAAGCTAGGAAATCATGTTTAGCATTAATTAAAACTTCCATTTGAATATAGAAGTCTATTAGAAATACTTTATCTCAGAGATGCAAGATCTAAGAAATAATATCCTCATTTCTAATTGAATGTGCATTGCTTAGCAGGAGAGTAGCAGAGCTAGGCAGAGAACCAGCAATGGTAACTACCAATTCTGTATTTTAGCAGACTGAATATTGTCCTGAACTTCAAATTAATCACTAGATGTTTAAGATGGGGAAAATGTAATTCTACAACTCTGTGCAGTTCCTCAGTTAACTGGCAGTATGACCAAGCTGATAGACTGTGGTGTTCAGGATGATGAGCATTGAGAAACAGGGTTCTTTAGCCCAACTCTGTTCTACTGTCCAGACAGAAATTTGGAGTTCAGTCACATGCTTCCACAGGTCTTCCACCTCACATAAGGTAGCACTGGTCTCTGGTCCAACCCTGCTCCTCCTGAGCTTTGTTACGTGTTTAAGCATGGAGATGAGGTGATTGGTCTATCCAATGCTGAGTGCTCTTGAAAATCTTAATTTTTTCCTATATTCCTTAATCCTGAAGAATTTATGATAAATTTTTTAATGCATATTATAAGTTCTTCTAAGAAACTACTTTTCCTTAGAAAATATTCAGAATATATGGTGCTCTAATCATGACTGAAGGTGTGAGACGTTACCCTGGTACAAATAATAACCAATAACCAGTCTATCACATTTTTATTGCACTGGTACAAGCAATACAATTATTTTTATGTATTCCATGGATATATGGTACATTAATATTTATCAGTTATTTATCAATTCCTTCTGATTTATATCTTTTTACATGTCATTTCAATGATTATGAGGAATCTCTTGCTTTAATTTATTTACTTGTATTGGAAATAAAAACTTTTCATGTAACTGTATTCTCTTGCTACAGATGACCCTGGTCTTTTTATCTATTTCCTTATGTATCCTGTGTCCCAATTTCCTATTAGAAATATGTTAATCTGTTTCACGATGCTTCTGACTGTGTTGTAAGTGACTAATAATTTAAGGTCTATTATTAGAGCTCACCACACTGTTAGTCAATGTCACATTGTAATTTAAGGCAGTATGAAACTATCTTGGGGTATTTTCCTGAAAGCTGTGAAAAGTTATTAGTAGTAAGCATATTGATGTTTCATCCGTTTGTAAAGAATTATTTACTTGAATAACTACTAGGTATCAAGAAAAGTCTACAAGGGGCATTTAATTTAAATGTTATATGTATATAAGCTGCAAAGCAATTTGGAAATAGCTGGTACAGTTTCATGACTTAGACTCCCAGCTACAATAATTAAAGAAGTAATAAAATAAACCTGGTAGGAATACAGTCTAATCAGATATGTGCTATTTTTCCTTCCTCAGAACTACACTCAGGGATTGTATGTGCTAGATTATATCTATTCCGCTGTGGATTTAATTCAATCAAATACATTTATTATTTCCATTGTGAAACCAACAATTTAGGGTGCTAGTCCTGTAAGCACTGAACAATTAGGTTACAGTCCATGTGCAAGAGAACAATATAGAACAAATACAGACAAAGAGGAAAACAAAGCAGCAGTATAAATTAATTACAAAAGACCCCTAACTGAAGGGCTCGGGTACATGTAGTTGCAGGGCTGTCAAGATGTTACTGCTTTCTGCACTACGCTTATGAGGCAACTGTCCCAATAGCAGAGGCAACAGATCAGGTTGTGTATCAGTGCCTACATTTTCATTGTTAAACCCACTTGTTTGTCAGCATGTGGACACCTACTCTGCACCTAAGTGAAAAGGTTATTTCCTGAAAAGGGCTGGGAGTCCCTATTGCTATAGCAGCCAGCCAAGGGTTCTCACTGTTGGCCTGATCTGCATTAGTAAACCCACCCATTTGCAACCACATTTGTCCCAGCTCAACTTGAAGAAAGCAAGCTATATTATCAAAACATAGCCTGTCTCTATAATTTCTTGCAATTTTCTGCAAATTGCATGGGTTTTAAGTGCATCATCAAATCCCTAACTGACATTTATAAGCTAGCAGGCAGTTTGCTTTTACAGCCACGGCCTTTTGTGTTTTCACAATATGTGAAGTGGCAATCCTTTTAATTCCATTAATGATTTTTTTCATTTTCTTAGGGTGTTTATTTTCACTTTAACATATCCATTGTGCATGTGACAATCAGTTGCTATGAACTTGACTCTGGGTGACACATGACAATTAGATGATACTTTCAGAAATCTCTTGCATATGTTATCTAAAGTCTCTGTAATTTTTCAGGTTAATCGCCCAGATTCATGACGAGTTGTTATTTGAAGTAGAAGATTCTCAAATCCAGGAATTTTCAGGTAAATACAGTCTCTTGCTCTTTCTCCCATACCCCTTTTTTCTTCCTATAACCTGTGATTTCTCAGAGGATAGCTAATGTAACAAGAGGCCACACATTGATTCTAATGATTAAGAAAACGCATACTAAGCAGATTTTTCTGAATGTTTTCCACCACCAGCTCTTATGTAGATAAAACATGATATACTTCTCATCTGGAGTTAATCAACATGCTTATTTGTGTATAGTTTTCATATCAAGGTTCCTTATCTAACTTGTGAATCTGAATTCCCTCATCCAATGTGTGAAGCTAAATGGTAATACTTTTGCCAAGGTTTCAAAGGGTTTTAGAGGGAAATAAACCAGCTTGAAAAGAATGGCTTGGAAAGTGACTTCCTTAAATACTTACGACTGGGACCTGTCATGTAAAGAAGTATAACATTCCTAGTGTAAGAATATAATATACTGCAAATTTGAAGTTAGTTTACTGCTTTTTTTTTATATTATGAGAACTTTATGATGGAACTTTCAAACTAAGGGTTAGTAAAGGTGCCTACATTTTTATCCTCTCATCTGGCTTGCTTCCAGACATTATTTCCTAAGCCAGAGATTGGCTCAGCATGTGGTACAAATTTAGCTAGCAGATGAGGTCACATAGGAGGCTGTTTGGTCTCTCTTCCAGTAAGTAGTGGATTTACTCCTCTACACAGCAAACATTTATTCCCAAACTTTGATCTAGTTTAAAGCTCAACAATACCTTTTTCTAAAACAATTAGCATTAGGTCACAAACATTTTACATGAACCAGTACAAGAAATATCTTCTGTTATCCCCTAAGCATAAATCATTTCACCTTCCTGTGTCGCATTCTTTTAAACAGTACAATTTGCCTTATTAGTCTCATTTCATCACTGATCCCTCTTTTGAGTATTAGTTCATAATGAGAACATTATAAACCTCCATCTAATCAAAACAAAGAACCTGGGAAATACTGAAGTTCAACATATCAGAGGCATTGTAATGAATTAGGTTAATGTATTAACTTTTGACCTCTGAATACAGGAGTTCAAATTTGGTTTAAATTTAAAAAGAACCATACAGTTTATCAGAGACTGCAGTATCTACTCTGAGAAGGCTGATGTCTGAAAGTGCCATAGTTTCAGAGTTAGTGTAGTATATTAAATGAGATCTGTAAGACAGCATATTGTGATTTTTATTATTTTACATCAATTTGCATCAAGTATAGAGCTAATACACAAAGATAAAATATATTCATAGTTGCTTATATGTATGGAAAATCAGTTTCTGCCCTCATCAGGTCAAATTCTGATCTCTGTTACTGGTATGAATTTGTAGTAAATTCAGCAAAATCAGTACTACTCCAGTTTAGTGGAAAAAAACCTCTAGCTATCATATGAATGATAACAATAAATAATCCTGCTATAGAAACATGATGACTAGAGGCTTTTTTCCGAAAACACAAAAAGAGTCCACTTCAAAACTCAAGATGTCTGCTGTACACACCACAGTGCAACTAGCTTGCATATCTCCACATCTAGTTGGAGTTTTCAGAACAAATAGACCTCTAAATTCCTTGTTCTGCCTCAAAGCTGCCACCACGTAATTGAAGTAGCTAAAATGACCTTTAGGAAATGGACCTGTGCGGTCTAAAGGTCTGAGATACCTTGAAAATTGTCATTGCACTTACTGTAGGCTGCCAGGCTGGAGTGTTCAAGATGGAAGTTTGTTTCTTTCTGTTGATGAAAGATTATTTTTTAGGTTTATCTCTACTTTGCCCTAAGAGGCAAAATAAATAAATAATTAAATAAAGAAAATTCTGCATTACAGTAACTTTCAGACATACTCACCTCAGTACAGAAGAGTGAAGTATCCTTTCCTTAACACTGAAGACCAAGCTAAGACATTAATTTACTACTTTGTTTCTTCGTTCATTCATTTTCTTGCCCTTTATGCATCACTGGTGTGGCTACACCTGGAGTACTGCATCCAGTTCTGAGCCCCCCAGTACAAGATAACATGGATAGACCAGAGAAAGTCCAGTGAAGGGCCACAAAGATGATGAATGAACTGGAGCATTAGTCCTGTGAAGAAAGGCTGAGAGAGCTGGCACTGTTAGGTGTGGAGGAGAGAAGGTTTGTCAGGATCTTGTTAATATATATACATACCTGAAGCGAGGATGCATAAAGGACAGAGCTGGGATCTTTCCAGTAGTGCCCACTGACAGGACCAGAGTCAATAGGCAGAAACAGGAACACAGGAAGTTCCTTCTGAATATTAGGAAACACTTTTTTGCTGTGAGGGTGATTGAGCAGCGATTGGCACAGGTTGCCCAGAAGGGTTGTGAAGTCTCCATTCTTGAAAGTATTCAAAAGCCATCTGGACATGGTCCTGGGCAAGTGGCTCTAGATGGCCATGTTTGAGCAGGGGTATTGGACCAGATGACCTCCAGAGGTCCCTTCCAACTTCAACCATTCCGTGAATCTGCATCTTGCAAATAGTTCTGCTACTGGTAAAATAACCAATGTGTCCTAAACGTGACTGAATCTGGCCCTTCAGTGTCATTAATGAGGATTTTGCTTGATCTGGATAGGCTGAGAAAAAGGGTGCATCTACCCTAGCATGTAACTTCCAGTCAGAAGTATGATGATGAAGCAGATCTCCCTATTGTCCCCAGTCCATGATTCACATCACAGAGCAGTCTGAAAGCAGTTGACCTAGATTCCTTTCAGATGAAACTAAATAGGAAGACGCTTTTCTCCTAATCTTTCCCAATTATTTCAGGAGCTGCTAACTGATGTAACAAATTAGGTATGTGCATTTTAAACCAAAGAAGGGAATGTCAGATGTGTGTTCCTTTAGTGCTTTGAAAGTCCACATATGATTTTGTTCCCTTCCCCAAAGTTCTTTCTCCCTTTTTTAGAGTCCTCACTCTTCTTACTTTTATTTGCTCCTATTCTTTATCTGTCAGCTTTGTCTTTACCTTTCTAATGAGCTTTTGTCCATTCAAAAACTTTAAATTACAGAATCTGCTGACTTGCAGTTTCCAGCCTGCAGCTTAATGATCCAGAGAGAAATCTCAGTTATACAGCCACAAAGCTCGGTAAAGACGTGGACTTAAAGCTAAAGAGTAGTGTTTGATGGTTTAATGGACTACAGTTCAGTGCTGTGTCAGTCCCTGCTATTTAGTGTGCTCCAAGAAGCACTGGCCTACTATTCATCGTGTTTGCATTCTGATTCCAGTCATACTTCTGATCTACTTTTTAGAGAAAGCAACAACAAATACATGTGCCTCACTTCTCTTATTTGTAGAGTGGCTATGAAATCTTAAAATACTTTTAAGATTTATTAACAAAGAACACAAAGGTAAATGGAATTATTTCAATTAGATGGTAGCGCAGAACATAAGCCTTCTCAGCAGCATTTCCCATATGCAGGTGTGTCTCTTCTCTTGTTTTACAGCATTAAAATGTCTATTTGCTTCTAACACTCTCCCAAATGGAAGCTGACAATTGCCACAAGGCAATCATAATGCTGGTGCTTTCTCTATTCCTGCTTAGGACTTCATAGGTCAAAATAAGGATTTTCAGTACTTTTCAGTATGCAGAAATCCAATTTATAGTGCACCTCATAATCTATGCCCAACGGATTCTTTTGAATGTTTTTAATTTGCTTAATAAGGTGCAAGCAATAAGGGGTTCTTTTTTTTTTCCCTAATATCTACTTTTGCACAAAATACTGTGTGTAACTTAAGTTAGGTGTTATCTGTATTTCAGAAGAATACCTTCTTCAGAGTCTATCCCCCACAGTTCTATAGTCATTCACTTTGAATGGACAAAGCAAAACATTTATTTATAACAAGGCTTTGAGTGTCCAAGCTTTGACATACTCTGAAATACAATCAAGCACATACTACTCTGTGTAATTTTCAACAAAGATATGGCATACTATTCTCTAGTTGCCTCAATTCTCTATTTAGGGCAAGAACAAGACAGCAAAATAGCTTTTTAAAATCCCTCCTTTTCTGTTAGAGAGTTCTTGGAAAGATCAAATCAAAACATTTGGCAGAAATTGGTTTGATTTTAGCAGAAGACAGTCAGTTTTACTATCAATAATCTGCATGGTTCCTAGCCAGTTTGCCTGTCTGGCTTCCTCACATCCTGAGCTCTCCAGCAGCCCAGGAAGCAGAAAGGCAGATGATATTTTGGGATTGCCAAAAACTGGGCTTTTGGATCTGAGAAGACTCAGCATCTCTGAGTGCTGAAGCCTGTGTAATCAGGTAGACAGGCTGTCCCCACATCAAACTGAGTCTGCCTAGGCACGCTGGAATTGTCTTCGGGAATTGCAGAACCCAATTTTTCATTCTGTGGAGACTATTTCTGAGACTACCTCTTCATGCTCTGTTTGAAATGCCTCTTTGCCCTTGAATTATTCTGAATACATTACTGCTAAAAGAGGGAATGCACTTTGGGGTGAAGAAATGCAGAATAATTTTTTTTTTTTAATGGTACAGGGATATCCATAGTTACAACTGTAAGCTCTGGCTTCTGATATGTGTTCCACACATACCTGATAGATTTGAAAGGTAACTTTGCCAGTTACTGTGGATTGATCCTTGTAACTCTGCTTGCTTAAT
This sequence comes from Todiramphus chloris collaris, assembly GCA_025345505.1. Classification (NCBI taxonomy): domain Eukaryota; kingdom Metazoa; phylum Chordata; class Aves; order Coraciiformes; family Alcedinidae; genus Todiramphus; species Todiramphus chloris. The sequence continues at coordinate 34,631,246 of JANVCC010000035.1, forward strand.
TGCAGCCATTAGTGAGAAGCGTAATTAAATGAGACACACTTGGTACTTGAAATACTATATTCTTGCAGAAATATATGTATTCCAGTACTTTGTGTTCAATATCACAGTGCATTAGAGCAATTGTTAAAGATTTTTTAATTATTTTTTTTAGAATTAATTTATAATCATACATTATTGATAGAATTAAAGAATTCTGTGCCTGTTCTTACATTCAGTACATGTAAAGCATACAGTTTTAAATGATTTTTCTGGTATTTTACCAAGTATAAAATATATGTAAGAACACCAAAAGGTCCAGTCTAAGAAAAAAAAAATCAGAATAAATTAAGCTTATTTATTTATGTTATATTAAAATCAATTGATACCTGAAGAACAGTGTCTTTGATTTCTTTTTAAAAAATCTGCCAGTACAAATTTTTGCCTCATGTACAAATTACATGAAATTTCATTTTATTCTGCTACAATTTCCCACCTAATAGATACTGAGGCAGCTGCATAAAAAAGTGCACATGTTCAAAAGGAAATTAAAGTAGCAGAAGAACAAAGGAATGAACTGGTTATCACAAGCTAGTGACATTTTCTGTCCTCTGAGCTACCTTTAACTTGAAAAACATTGGTGCATAAACTAAAGATGCCTCCAGATAGCTTTCAATTTGCAAAATTCCCTATTCTATAGATCATATGTCTGGCCAGTTCTGACATGTTTCTGGAGTCATAATTTCATAGGTGAGTGAGCCTGAAAAATGTCTGCAGTTCGATAGGGACAAATAAGCTTTTGTTCCACAGCAGGCATGCGTGTCTTTTCTTTGCTCCTATTCACAACACTTTCAATAAGCATATTAATTCTGGACAGTATCAAGAAAATCTAATATATGTTAAAACATATGTTAAAATTTGAGTTCCTCTATGGTCTCTTCATTTTTCTGTCACCATTTTTTTAAATATATATATGTATATATATAATATTTTAACATGATATACTTAGTGCTTACAAAGCATTCCAAGATGAGTATAATCAACAAATCTTATAATTGCTGACTATGGGTTTTGAGAGATAGGTTGCAAAGGTTGGGAAAACAGCATTTCACAGATGCTGTTGCAGTATGTTGCTGGCTGCAAAGGAACATTTTAAAATTAATAATTTATGTGTCCTAGATATACTAGATACTTGATAGAATGGAAATAACCATTAAAGCCTCCAGTATAAATCTAGGAAAAGAAACAAAAAATTTAGAGCTGTAGGGACAGATCCATTTAAACATTGTGGTCTCTTTTGTTAGTGATCACGCTCTGTAATGTATATGAGATAAAGATGATACACTTATTTATGTCTGGGTTATTTATTTTGTCCAGAGTTTTCAAGGGGATTTGAGAGAGTAGAGGGAGATTCAGATATTATATACAGAGGGTTAAAGGGAACCTCTCCTGTGATTACACACCACTGTGCCATAGAGTCTCTTTTATAAATGATCCTAGAATAGTTTGAGGTGGAAGGGGGACCTTAAAGATCACCTAGTTCCAACCCCCTGCCATTGTCAGGGACAGCTCCCACTAGAGCAGGTTGCTCATGTCCCCATCCAACCTGGCCTTGAACACTTCCAGCCATGGAGCATCCACAACCTCTCTGAGCAACCTGTTCCACTGTCACACCACCCTCAAGGTGAGGAACTTCTTCCTAATACCTAATCTAAATCTACCCTCTTTCAGTTTGAAGCCATTTCCACTTGTCCTATCACTACAGGCCCTTGTAAATTGTCCCTTTTCAGATTCCTTGTAGGCCTTTTTTCTATACTAGAAGGTTGCAATAAGGTTTACCTGAAGCCTTCTCTTCTCCAGACTGAACAACCCCAACTATTTCAGCCTGTCTTCATAGCAGAGGTGCTTCAGCCCTCTGATCATCTTTGTGGCCTCCTCTGGACCCTCTCTCTAACAGGTCCATGTCCTTCTTATTTTGGGAGCCCCACAGCTGGATACAGTACTCCAGGCGGGGTCTCATGAGAACAAAACAGAGGGAGAGAATCACCTCCCTCAACCTGCTGATCATGCTCTTTTCATTCAGTCCAGGATGTGATTGGCTTTCTGAGCAGCAAATGTGCATTGCTGAGTCATGTTGAGCTTCTTATCAACCAACACCCTGAAGTCCTTTTTCTTAGGTCTGCTTTCAATCTACTTGTCTTCCAGCCTGTATTTGTGCTTGGGGTTGCCCCGACTCAGGTGCATGACCTTGCACTTGGCCTTGTTGAACTTCCTGAGGTTTGTACAGGCCTGCCTCTCAAGTCTATCAAGGTCCCTCTGGATGGCATCCTGTCACTCTGGCGTGTCGACCACATCACACAGGTTGGTGTTGTTGGAAAACATGCTGAGGGTGCCCTCGATCCCACTGTCCATGTCACTAACAAAGATGTTGAACAGCAGCAGTCCCAACACCAACCCCTAAGGAGTGCTACTCGTCACTGGTCTCAGCTTGGGCGTCGAGCCGTTGACTACAACTAAGTGCAAACATCCAGTCAATTCCTTATCCACAGAGTAGTCTGTCTGCCAAATCCATGTCTCTCCAGTTTAGAGACAATGATGTCATGCAGGACAACATCAAACACTTAGCACAAGTCTGGGTACATGATATCAGTTGCTCTTTCCTTACCCAACACTGTCATAGAAGGCCACCAGATTTTTCAGTCCTGATTTGCCCTTAGTGAAGCCATGTTGGCTGTCACCAATCACTCCTTATTTCCCATGTACCTTAGTACGGTTTCCAGGAGCATCTCCATATGAAAACTTTCTCTCACTGGGAGACTGTTCCAGAATTTCATCACTCCAAAATCTAGAACTTTAAATTTCCAGCCTAAATGTATTCAGATAGTTTACCTATTTTTTGTGCAAAGACCCTAATTTTGTTTAAATGCTTCCTTTTTTCACTGTTTACTGCCTCAGCAGTCTAGTGAACAGAATCTGTTTCTTGATATCCCTGTTACCATTATATATTTATTACTTCATTCAAAATCTGTTGCAAAGTAGATGTAGGCAAATGTTTTGGATGCTTGCAAAAGTATCATTTCAAAAGGCTGAAATGCAGGCAAAACAACTTCAGATTGCTTGAAATGAATGGTTTTAATATGCCACCCACTGAACTCTGGGACGCGGTGGAGAAGTCAGCTTGACATGAGAAAGAGAACAGGGAGCCGAACTGACACAGAAAAAAACCAGTGAAGAAAACGGAGGAAACCCATGGAGAGGTTTTTAATGGGTTGTCCAAGTGAATGAGGAACCATTAGGTTTGTTCACTGATGTGGCCACTTTAATCTGTGCTTTTGAAAATGAAGAGCAGTTAAGAATGCCGCAGAATTCTGATCGTGCCAGATGCATCAATGTGAGAACTGTGTGAATCAACAGAGAAAGGTGTTGCAATCATTGCTGCCATCAGGAATCCCCTGTTGAGGATAACAGTTATGTGGGGGAGAACTAGGGGAAAACTGGTCTACCTCAGTGCCTATGCAGAGCACGCTGTCTGCTTTAGCACGCTGCTCACATCTTTCCGCCCGTGAATTGATAGTGCTGACTCGTGCTCCATGTTTTGTGGTCTGCTGGAGCAGTTTTTGTCTACAAGACCTATTCCTCCCATTGCCCTGTTGCTCTATTGCTGTTTATTTGTCTAACAGCTAAAAACAGGTTGAAGTTGCACAGAGCTGAATCTGCCCTTCATAAGTGCTTTGGTGGAACACACAAAGATGAGTGATTCTGCACGAGAAGAGCAGAATGAAGATGTTATGTTCTCACAAAAGCTTTGTGCAGTCGTAGCCTGGTAGGGAGCTTACTGATGGAAAAAATGGTACTTCAGCCACTGATCTTTTGAGTTACTGCATAATTTGGACTTTGTGGAAAAATCTTATGACAGCTCATTAGCATGCAAGTCTGGGTCCTCATCGTTGTTACCAAGCCAGGTGCAGTGTCACAAATGTGACACAGAACATTACATACCGCTCTTCATTGCTGGTATCATTAGAAAAGGTCGTCTTAGAGATGTTGTCTAACCTCAGCTGCAGAAGGAACATGGTGTGCAAGAAAGCTTCTGAGAAATGTGGTTTTTGGTCTAGCAGTTATCACCACACATTGCATACCCTGATATCTCTCAGTTCTGTGAGGCACATGGTGACATATTTTATTTAGCCATCCATCCTATCAGAGCAGTGAAGGTTACTCATAACTTTTGTTTTGGAGCTGCCTGTTATTCCTGTTTCACTAGCCAAACATTACTTCTCTTCTAAAACCCATCCATTGAATCTCTCTTTGATTTTTATTAGAACAGTATTGTGTTGCAAAACACTAATTGTCATGACCAAGGATGACAAATCTGATCCCAAATGATTGATTTGGAATAATTATAGATGCATTTTCACAGTAGTAGTGAGCCTCGTGTTATGACATGATGAGTTGTGAAGTTACATAAATCATACTGAAGTTTAATTGTTTAGGTTCTTGATAGCTTCACTATCCCACAAGGAAGATTTATTTTTTTTATTAATTTTGCTCTAATCTTTCTAGTTTGAAGAATAATATATTTTAGACAGTTCAGACTTCCAGTACTTTTTTTCCTAGCTTTTTTTGTGGTTTTTTTAGATTGACTTTTGTGGCTGCACAAGAAAATGAAAATATATAAAAATGTCACCAAACATATAGTTAAGAGTTCTGAACTTGAAAGCTGAGAACTCAGCACTTAGACATGCTGTACCTCTATATAAAATATATTAGTTCTGTACTTCTGTATTTATGGGATATATAAGTTAAATCATTCTCTAAATGTCACCCTAAAATTCAATTTAAAATAAGGAATTGAATGTTCCACAAGAGAGAAAATTTAATGTAAAAGAATCTGAAAAAATTATAAATGGTTAGTAGGTATATAACAGAATACAAAGCATGTAATTTTTAATATTTTTTTTCTATGTAACAATTCTAACATGAAAAATAAAGCTTTAGATTTTCAACTTTACCTTACAGCACTGGTAAAAAGAACAATGGAGTCCCTGCAGCACACCACAGCCTTGGAAGTGCCTCTAAAGGTAGGGACAATTCTGAATTTCCATTGCCATCTCAGGCATACTTAGCTTTGTATGTTATCGTCATCATATTATGAACCTAGAGACAACTATTTTGCCTTTCACTTCAATAGTTTCTTTGTCATATTTGCAGATAATCGCATTTTTTGAATGGCTATAAAAATTCTAAAGGAAAATAATGGAAAGAATCTTAACCTCCATTATGGAAAGGGTGATTCTCTTCTACTCTTTGTCTTAGCAACACCTTAGCAATACAGCAACTTCAAAATCCATTTCATTCATTACCTTGAAGTTTCTGCTGGGTGTGGTAGAGTGAGAAATACGTGGCTTCCTCAGTGTGCCAGGTATTCATTTCTGACGAAAAATTATTGCAAAGATCTTTCCTTACTAATTTTCGCTTAAAAGATTGGTCTTTTTAATATTTCCACGTGGATTCTTAACATAGGGCAGGCAAAATCATTGTTCACTGTTTAAAGTATAGGACATCATCTACTAGAATAGCATCTGTAAAAACTGAGTAGATGGTAGCTACACAGCTATTGTGTCTGTCTATGTATGGGACCTAACTGTATTTTTCACTCTGCAAGACTGGTACCCTTCACCTTAGCCTATTGCTCAGCTTTTGTTGCTTAATAAAGGATTGTTGTTCCTGGGAACCCCTAAACTTACTAAGTGAGCAACAGTTCAGGGGTTTCCAGTTGCTGTTGCCAGATCACTCATTCAGCAGTATCACTGAACAAGATCTGGGGACAAAAGAAGTTTATTCTGTTTACCAGATTGGGTCAAGTGAGGTCTTTTGGCCGTACTGGGATTATGTATTTCTTGCACTGACACTCCCAAGCTTTATAACCTGCATTTCTATAGGTTGCTTACCTTGTACACTTCTGCTTGCCTAGCTTCTTCATCACCTAGCTCCCTAGATGCTCCTGCTTTGGCAGGGGGTTGGACTCAACGATCTCCAAAGGTTCCTTCCAACCCCTGCCATTCTGATTCTTTTGTTACAAATTCTTTGAAAAAACAAGGAAGATTGTTTTTCAAGGTATGCTACACCTAAATATTTTTAATGCTGACATTAGACAGCTGGCACTCATGCTACTGCAAGGTGCATTAAAATAATCAAATATGGTAGTATTGTCAGTGTATAAAGTGAATAGCAACACTATATTTCCTGATAGTTTTAAGAGACTCTTTTTGATGAGTTCGGCAGAGAAAACATCATTCATACTTTGCCTGAGGAAGTCACTGTTGTGAAATAAAATATGAACAATTTAATATGTTTCTGATAGAGACCAATGTTTACACAGTTAATGAGAGTGTTCATAATTACATGGGAAGAATGTGATTTTAGTGTTATGTATTTCAGACTAAGTGTTAACTGGCAGAAGGTTTTAATGTCCTATGGACAAAATGGGACACACCACCTAAGAACACAGTCTCTTTCACCTCTAAGGTGCCTACTGTCACATACTGACACACTCATCTCAGTGTGTTAGCAAAGGGATAAAATGTGTCATTCCTTTGAGAACAGTAATTTGTTAAGTGACAGCTGTTCATTTCCAGTCATTCTTTTCCAAATACATTTTTGGACAGTAGGTAGTTGTGTGGGTTTTCAAAGATGAGGATGTTTTAATAGGCAGTAGTATTTGGAGATACATATCTTGTTACCTTTGTTCTGGTCTCCTTTTCCTGAGTAAACTACTGTAGAAGCTGTGACATACTTTTACTCCTACTGCACATTAGGCCACATGCACCATGAAGATACTTCATCTTCCTCTAAAGCCTCACAAATTGATCGGTGGCAGAGGCCACGTAGAAAATATAAAATACTGACTTGATCTCAGAGGAGAGTGATCTCTTCTAAAAGTCTGTATGTTTCTTCATGATGTTTACCCTTCTGTAGAGTAAGAATGTCTTTAAAGATTAGAGATCTTGAAGATGAAAAGGTTTTGTGAAACACTCCTGCTCTCCTTCAGCACTCTTGCTTCAACTAAATATGTATTACTTGCTTTGTTAATATGAATGTTATTTTTTAATACAGAGAAAAAATGTCACTAAAGTAGAGCACACATATAGCCTTAGCAGGGAGAGATTTCTTTTTCTTCTTTGAGGAAAAGGATGCTTTATCTTTGAAGTAGCTTCTTCTCCAAAATATAGCCCTTGCTAATGAGGAAGCTTTCATGTCAGAAAATCTACTGTGTAACAGAGCACCAAAAACTGCAAAACAAACTGAAATAAAACCAAAGTGACAACAAAAGCACCACAGAATTGGAAAAGTGGGTGGTAAAAATACCCTGGTATCTTTATGCCAATATCTTACTGACAAAGTTGCTGATTATAAACATTCTGATTTTGTAGCTCTTTTGAAAAGCATAGTAAGATTAATTTTGCTTCAGTGTATTTCTTGCAATTCAGTGTTACGTATTTTCAATTTCAAAGCTGAAGGTTATTCTTAATTGTTAAGGTATTTTAATCAAAATTGTAGTGATAATTAAGTATTAATAGATATGAAGAACATTTTGTATTGGGTAAGCATGTAATCTGGAGCAGTATCAACATCCAAAGGGAAAAGCAAAAATAGTAATCTTGCTGTATGTGATGTGTGTGTTTGTTTAAATATTTATTTATTTCTTTTCCTGACAGGTTCCCTTGAAAGTGATTCTTACCACTGGGAAATCATGGGGGTGTATGACAGAATTGCAGGAGATGTAAAGCAGTCATCAGGGATGTTATTCAGTACCCATACACCTCATTGGCCTGTGCTGATTCCTCGCTGAATCACTAGGCAACAGCGCTGCTGGATCTTTCATAAGCACCTAATACTCTGCATGTGAATTTTTTTACTTCATTTTGTCTGTAGCCCTAGGCAACAGCAGTGAGATAAAACTGGTTTTTACCAGTTCATTGTGTTTCCTTTAGCCAAGGTAACCAGCAGGGAGCTGCTTTTGTTCTGAGCTAAATTACTATATGTAAGAAATGAAGCAAGACAATATTAACCCTTTGGGAACGTGACAAATATATTTGAGTTAGACGGATGTTTAGACTTTAAATGTTAAATGCTTTGTGAAGTGCTTCTGTAAAAATACTTCTGGCGCTGTTTGAACTGTATCAGCAAGTGCTTAACTGTTGTGTTCAGCTTTTTGAGAGTAGAAGGCAGCTGCTTGGTTTGCACCACATATTAAATGTCATGTTCCACTTAGAAAAGAATGCTTTCAAAACAAAGAGTCTCCACCTTACTTTTTATTTAGGATTTTGATGCGTAACAGGTAAACAAACCTGAATCTAAATGCATTTAAAATAGCCAGATTGTTGTCAATTCAATTTCAAACTCAATCTGTACACTGTAGCCCCAGCATACTTTAGAGAAAGTATTATAGTTTTGCCTAACCTGTCGTTTTTATTGTTAATGTAATGCTAAATATTGTTTAGATAAATTTTAGAATTCAGCCTTATACTTTTTAGGATTCAGGCTTCTATTTCTGTGTTTGGATTCGTTATTAATATTTTGGTTTCCTGAAGAGTTTATTCTTTAAATGACTTTGTTTCACTGGTTGCCAAATTCTGCCTCCACGTTTGTGGAATACAAAACTGTCCCCAAAGTCTACTAGTTATTTAGTTAGAAGTTGAAGTCAAGCACAAAGCTTGTAAGAGGTGCTTAGTTTCTTTCAGCATTAGACCTTAAATGATCAAAGTAATATAATTTACATTTTTAAAGTGTATGGTTAGAGACATTTTGCAGCCATTTTCATTTGTATCTTTAAACAATTTTGCATTGCCCTTAAATGTATTAAACTATTAAACATTGTTTTCTTGTGTTACCTATTAATCATATGTAACCTGTCAGCTGAAGTGAGTCAGTCATTTCTAAAAACTGATTCTTATAAAATTATCAGTGATCATGTAAGCAAAGTCAGAACCTTCTACATATTAATGAGGTCAGCTCGTTGGCTGGGGGAGAGTCCAGTCTGTATGGCTCTGACACTGCACCAGGTCGTGCAAGCAGAGTGTCTGATTCCACCTTTCCAACACAGAAGAGGTTGCACAAATTTTCTTTTTGCCTTAGAAACATAGAAGTGTTCTGGTGGGAAAAGACCTTCAAGATTATCAAGTCCGGCCATTAACCCAGCACTGGCAAGTCACCACTGAACCGTGTCCCTCAGCACCACATCTATATATCTTTTAAATACCTTAAGGGATGGTGACTCCACCACTTCCCTGGGCAGCCAGTTCCAGTGCTGTACAACCCTTTCAGTGAGTAAATTTTTCCTTATATCCAACCTAAGCCTCCCCTGGCACAACTTGAGGCCATATCCTCTTGTTCTATCACTTGTTATGTGGGAGAAGAGACCAACTCCCACCTGGCTACAACCTCTTTGCAGGTAGTTATAGAGACCTTATGGTCTTCCCTGAGCCTCCTTTTCTCCAGGCTAAACAACTCCGGTTCCCTCAGCCTCTCTTCACAGTACTTGTTCTCTAGAGCCCTCACCAGATTCATTGCCCTTCTCTGGACACCCTCCAACACCTCAACGTCCTCCTTGTAGTGAGGGGCCCAAAACTGAACCCAGTGTTCAAGGTGTGTCCTCGCTTCCTCTGTCCTACTGGCCACATTATTTCTTGCACAAGCCAGGCTGCCATTGGCCTTCTTGGCCACCTGGCACACTGCTGGCTCACATTCAGCTGGCTGTTGACCAGCACCACCAGGTCCTTTTCCAATGGGCAGCTTTCCAGCCACTCTTCCCCAAGTTTGTAGCATTGCAGGGGGCTGTTGTGACCCAAGTGCAGGACATTTGCATGCTTTCTGTGTTTGCAGTGCCACTGAAAAAGTGTGAAATGTTCTACTCTCATCTGGTTCAATCCTCTTGAAGCTCCTGTTTTCAGGAGGCTTGTACTAATTAAGCCTTGCTTCTCTAAGACCACGTTGCTAACCATACTACCATATGAAAGAAGGCAACATTTTTTGTACGTTTCCCAGCTGATTTCCACCTTCTATATGTTTCTTAGGATACATACTTTTAAATCAGAGAGACTGTAATTTTTCTAGTCCTGAATGATACTAGGCATTCCCCTCAGCCTAACAGAAACCAAACACTTAAGAGAATAAGGAATCTTGATCCTGTTCTGTGAATTGACATCTGTTCAAATACGACACTAAAAAAGTGCAGAGGTCACCATACAGAACAAATTTTCAAACACAGCTCTTTCCAGAAGACTGTCAGTCACAGCTCCCCTGGTGCATGCACTTTGTACAGGTTGTCATACAGTGAGCAAAATTAATATTTTATTCTCCTTGTGTCACAGAGACAGCCTGTGAGCTCCTCTGGACACCCGGTTTGCCCCTTCTGCTCTTACAAGTTCTCTTCCTGGTTTTACATTTTCAGACAGGCAGCTAACCAAAGGGAAAGCACCAAGCAGTCAGGGCACTGCGTGTCCAAGGGCTCGCTCTTCACTGCTGTCGGGGCAGAGGGCAGACTGCTGTTGTTTTGGAGGATTGTTGATGGCCAAGATCTCAAGACTCGGTGCAGTTTGTGTCCCCACAACTTGCTGGATGCATACCATGAACTGTTTCCAGTGCTCTAGATTCTCCAGTAAAGAAAATGTATTCTCTTCTAATTGTGGCCTGTGAGTTATTTCTCATATATGGATTTATGGCATAGCTAGGTGGAGGCCAGAGCTCTTTGACGTACGTGCAACTGCTGTCTGCTGTGCTATGAATAACAAATACTGGGACATGTTCTCCAATCTTTTGCTTCAGTTCTCCTTGTGCTACTGTGTTAAGGTGTAGACTTTGTGGATTTTTCAGACCTCCCTAAAGTGCTTTGGCTTCAAAGTTGCTCGGTTTTTAACTCCTAAGATCCCTTATATTGCGAAGAGTGCTGAGTCTTTGGGACAATTTCTTTGACATTACAATCCATTCCACTGCCTTCCACCCCGTATGGCAACACAGGTTTTGGAAACAGTTGTATTTTTCAAACTGTGGAATTTCAGTTGTACATACCTCTTTTGTACAGCCATTATTTCCTTGAACAAACTGCTTGAGCTACGGTAGTCTTTGAAATTGGTTTCCCAACAAGGTCCTCTGGACAAGAGATCAGTTTTACCACACTTGTGTGCTGCTCTATGTGTACCTATAAAATCAGGGCAGTGCAGTTTTTCCAGCCCCTAGGCAAGCAACCCTGCAGCATGCCTGAATCTAAAGAGCCATTATAGGGAAGCAAGGCCAGTCCTGACCACAGATTTCCTCCCAAATAAATATAGGTGAAAATATTCTGTATTTGATGACTGCCAGGAATTCTCTTTGGGTGGCACAATAATTTCACACCAGAGAACTCAAGACCCTTATTATAATAAATATATAAGGTTTCCATGTTTTTTTCATTCTTAGTGAAAGGGACTGTACAACATGGGTAGGCTGGAGTAGGAGAAATCATAAGAGCCCTTTTCAATCCTTAAAAGTCTCAATTTGATCTCTGAAATGGTTCCCTTTTTCTCATAACTTATGAAGAGGTGCTGTGAGAGAAAGAAACAGAAATTCTGTTTGAAATGCAGAACCCTGCAAAAGCCCTGCTCAGTGAGCATGGGAGATCATGCAATAGCTGGGGAGAGGGGAATAGCTGGCTCTGCTTGGCTTCAGTTCTCTTTTGCAGGCAGAAATTTCATGATCTGATTCTCTGAACACAGTAATCATAGAATCATAGAATTGTCAGGGTTGGAAGGGGCCTTAAAGATCACCTAGCTCCAACCCCCCCTGCCATGGGCAGGGACACTTCCCACTAGAGCAGGTTGCTCACAGCCCCATCCAATCTGGCCTTGAATGTTGGTTCACGTTGATAATAGGTCAAACATTGGTCTCAGATTTTATGTGAGCAAGACATTTTAAACAAGGAGAAAAAAAATCTCACTGCTTTTGAAAACTGAGAGTAGATTGAGAGAATGAATCTGCTAGAGCACCCAGGACATCAGTTGTGCTTGGTAATGATTAAGAAAAAGCCCCTAAAATAGTAAACTGCTTTCACCTTTGTGAGCCGACACACCTGTTCATCCCATTTTCGTGTGTAATCTGATTCAAAAAGGAGGCCAAAGAATGAGTTGAAGGTTGTATTGTGCAGTCCTGATATATTTCCTCAGTGCCCTAAAATGTCTCTCCTTGCTTCACCGTTAGAAAAGCAGGATGGATATATCTCTCAGCAACCTGGTCACCCTACTTTGAGCAGGAGGTTGGACTAGAGACCTCATGAGGTCCTGCCCAACCTGAATTTTCCTATGATCCTACATCATTCTTCAGCTGGTCAACAGCAGTCACCTGGTTGAAAGACAAATGAGAAATTGCTTTAAAATATTCTGCTGTACCACATTGAAGTGTACAGTGCTGTACCAAAAGAATCCCCAGAAACGTTTTGGGATTTCATTCCTCCTTCCCACCTGTGTTGCCTCATTCTGTGCCAGCATTTACTATATCCCTTGGCTCTTGGGCTCACTTTTAGCTGGCATGCTTCCTTTTGGTATTAGCAGGTTGTCAGAAACATTCAGAGAGCGGAAAGGAATCAGTTTTTATTTCTGCCATTCTGCAATAGTTTTAGTAGGCAGGGTGTCTCTGGGATTTAAAATAAGTTTCAATCCTGTCCTATTTTCACCTTCCTGGGAAACTTCCCCGGCCTGATTGGCTCATCACTACTGAAGACAGCAGCCTACAATCAGCTGGTTCTCTCAAGACATCTTTGAAGGCCACTTCTGCCACCCATTTTTGTAAGACCCTCTCACGTGATCAAGTGTCTCTTTATTATCCACTGTTAAGTCCAGGACATTTGTTATCCTTGCTGCTCATGTTTTGAATTCTGGAGGTCCAAGTTCCAGCAAACGTTTACACATTCTCCATGCATTTTTCCATGTCATCTTCTCAAATCAAGGGTAGTTGGATGATCTGTAGATTCTTCACTCCTCAGCTTTTGCTATCTACGCTGTTAATTTAACCCTTTGTCAACCTTTCCCCCGCTTCAGGCATGCTGTTATTATTGTTAGTAAAAATCTCACTGCTGATTGTCCACAATTTCTACATCTAACCTTTGTGCCCTCAGTTTTCTCCTTTCAACCATTTGGTGTTGCATGTATGGCGTTTTGGAGACTACTTTCTGGCTAACTATATTTTTACTGCAGTTGTTCATTTCATGATCCATTTTTCCACGGTATCAAAAATTGGCTGTAGAAATTCTCTCTTCCCCCCACCCCTCCTTTTTGTTTTTTGGCAGACTCATCTGCTGTGCACACTAAATTTCTCACTTCTCATTATTCAAAAGTGTCATGCATCAGATTTGCAATCCCATTTTCCAATTAGTGTTAAGCAGAGAACCACACTTACAGGCTCCTCAGAATCACCTCCAGCCTCCCCACAAGTGGCTGCTGCCTCTTACACTGCGTTTCTGTACTGAATAATTGCCCGAGGCAAAACTAAATATCTCCCTGGCTTACCTTGGCCTCTGTGCACTGATACATTAGTCCACATCCAGCTGAGTCCAGAAATTAGCTAATTGCTGATTTATCCTAAATGTCTTGTTGGTATCTGGTTAGGTGAAGATGAGTCTCTTCGAGGCTTCAGACGGATTTTTTTTCCCTTTTTAACTCTTAAACTGTGCCCCAAAGCCAGCTCAGACTAGTGATTGACTCCAAACTGCATGTGAAGTACACCTATAAGAACTTTATTTCTTCACAATGAATAAATTCTGAAGCAGTTTGAAAGCTGGGCCACCCTACTCACTTGCCAGCAATCCCCATCTCTGTTTATCTTCCCATCCATTCACTTGAACTGTGCTGTTAAATTAAATAAGCTTCCCAGGGAGGTTTTCCTTTAAATATAATGAGCTTTTGTAACACATAAGCTGGGAGAAGTCAACATCTTCCCTTGGGGCCTCTGTGGGTCACAGATGAGGTTAAAAAAGTGTTGTGAATGTTGGGCTTTTAGTCTAATTCTCTGCCCATGTTGTGCTGCTTCTGATACTATGGCTTGTGATACATTTTCTTCTGGAGATGAATTTTTTTTAGTCCTTTCACTTCTTCTGATATGTGCCCTAAAACTTAACCTTCTCCTGGCATTTTCCGTATCACTTTACACCTTCCATTCCCTGGTAATCAGGTTGGATGTCACCTCTTTAATTGATCTTACCCATACAGTCTGGACCATTCATTGTTCTGCCATGTATAATCACAAAAGAAAACAACTATTCTTCTGATAGTGACTCAGCTCTTTCTTTTCTGGGAAGCTTCTGAGTCTTGTTTATATTGCTTTTGTAGAATTTAAGTCTTGCTTTAAATCCTCGTGCCCAACAGGTTTCTAATTCAAAAGGATTTTAGCAGAGTGGAGTAATAGTATAAAATGAATAAAAGCAGTGATTCGGTGAGGATGAATGCAAAGCTTCACACATAAGCAAAACACATTTCCCAAACCATAGGGAACAGTCAGTTAGGTATCAGTTTCAGGGAGGGACCTGGGGATTTGGAGGTGTTCACATAGTGATCGAGAATGGGATAACCAATCCCTTTACTCACTTCAGGCTCAAGAAGGGCTCTGTTGAACGCACTGTCCAGTTTTCAGAACTGCATTTCAGGAAAGATACGGAGCAACAGAAATCCACAGGAGAGCACCAGGAATGATCAGAGCTATAGACAATATCACCTGTGAGGAAAGGCTGAAAGGATTTACTTCATTTAACTGTGAGAAGACTAAGGAGAGATCTAAAAGCAGTTATCCAGCATGAAACAGGCTGTCATAAATATGGTAATAAACTGCTCTATAGGTTCCCTGGAGATAGAATGAGAAGATAGGGGCTTAAATTTTGGCAAGGAATAACTAGGGAAGATGTTAAGCGAACCTTTCTAAAGAATGCTAGTGATAATTAAGCATTTGAATGGAGTTGAGGAGAGCTTTTGGATCTTTATTGCTATACACTTCTAGAACAGGACAGACAAATATGTTTCACAATACACTTACGTGTAGCTGAGCCTGCTTTAGGACAGGGACACTGACTGAGCAGCCCAATGGGATCCTTTCCACCTCTAGGTCTTCCTTCTGGGGTTAAGGCCTTGAGAAGAGTACACATAGCACCAGAAAGGGGGCTGTTCGATCTTCAATGACACCAGTGAATCAGACCCTCAGTTTACATCTCTAATCCAAAATGATGGTGTTTCCAGTGCAACGTCAGTTACTGGTTCTGGGCAGGCTCTGCACTAAGTAAAAAGAAATAAAGCTCCATCTTTGAAGATGGCCTTGCTTTGAGCTGGGGATTGGAGTCGAGGTCCTTACCAACCTCTGTGAGTCTCAGCAGCCACCAAGATGGCCTTGCTTTGAGCTGGGGATTGGAGTCGAGGTCCTTACCAACCTCTGTGAGTCTCAGCAGCCACCAGCAGCATGCCTGAAGCACCCTGCTTTCCTGTGGAGTTATTCCCAGCTAGAAACCCACCCAGTCCAGCTCTGCACTCTACCCAGATGACAGCATCAGGTTCTAATTTGCATCAGGGAAAGAGTCCATAATGATTTTTTTTTAATCACTGGAGTTTTCTGATGGAGTCTGTCTCAACTAGTGCAGATGGATTTTTCATCGTACTGGAAAAAAATGGTTCAGGGTTTTCTTCTGAACCACCATTGATCTTTAAAGGATTTTATTCTTTTGATCAAGCAAAAAATAGTAGTGTTCAAACTCTCCAGGCCTCTGTTGTTTCCCTTTCTCCTTGCACATCTCCCTACTTGCCCGTGACTGTTTGTAGCCAATGCCTTATGGGTCATGTGCTACAGGAATGACTGCAGCAATGCGTTTCTGAGCAAGCTTTACTGGGACCTTGGAAGTGGGGCACACATTGATCCAAAAGCTCTTGGACAGGATGAGTGGTCACTGGCTGAGGCCTGATGATGGGAGTCTCCTCTGCAAGTCTCAGGGAGGCATCTTCAGCTGGGTACGGTGAAACTCCCAGAGACACCTGCACTGGAAACATGAACCTGTATCTTTGCACGTGACTTGCTGTTCAGCTGGTTGGGGTTTTCACAAGTTCCCTTACCCTAGGCATCTACAGGTTGAATTTTTTTTCTCTTTTCAGCCAGAAATACTGAACGTTTTCTTTCCGAAGACACTTCTCTTCAGAACTGTTGTTGTCACTTCATTTGGGAGCATGGAAATAGTAGTAACTCAGGCCTGTGACTTATTCAAAGATAAGCATGAGGATGGATCCTTTGAAAGCCATCAGGACCTGGCAGGCACAATCTGAAATGTATTGGCTTTTGCTTCCTCTGTGTGCAATACAGTGCACCTTATACTTCTTCTTGGCCATAAACTGCAACTGTGTGTCCCACCCAGACCCAGCACTCCATGTCCTGCTCATGCCTTTGGTGTGTGCAGCCTTGCCAGGAGCTGTGCCAGTTTGTAAATGACCTACTGAGCTGGGCAATTTTATCTTTGCTTATCTAAAAGTCATGCTTGGGTCAAATGAACTGCTGACCCCTCTTCTTATCAGCTGTTAATATCACAATTGCTGAGCATTACTCAGCCTGTCAGGAGCTGGCAGACTGTTAGTGTCACATAGCAGTTTTAGGATCAGATACACAGTTAGCACTCCATAAAATGCCTAAGACCTATTCTGTGTCTGCCAGCCCTCTGAATACCTAAGTAAGTGCACAGAAAAACCGAACACAGGGAAGTGTGATCGATTCTGTCCCTCTGGGATTTAAGTGCTGCCTTCTGGGATTCACCTCCTTATGACCGATACTCGTGGCTTTTCGTTCTAACACTGAGGAGGCAGTTCCTTGATTCAAAGGGAAGCCAGAGCAATGGATGCTGCTGCAGCTCCTGTCCTTTTATCTCCAAAGCGTAGGAAACCTTTAGCCCTGAAAGGCTTTCAACATCCATCATCCACGGGAATGCATGACCCACCACCAGATTACAGGATGTTCTGCTGAGGAGCTTTCTGTGCTCCCTCTTGGGGCTGGCTTCTGTACATGAACTAATCAATATTTGCTCTGCCAGAGAGAGCTTAAAAAAAAAAGGAGGAAAGAAAGAAAAGAGCATGGCTGTCATGGCTGTCCAGCCTCTAAGTTACCGTATCCCGCAGAAAAGCCTAGACTCTGTCTCCAGTCTCCAATCCAGGTATTGCTTCATGGTTTTAAAAATGTCATTGTATGTAAATCAGAACAAAGCAGAATTAACTCTCTGTTGTGTAATTGCCCACAGGTACAACCCAGTTAAATGCATCCAGTCTTTTGCCCTTGAGGTGAAAGGCTTTTTCCTTTTAACATCCCTGCTGCATTATGCATTCTCCATGTCCTCCTTCTTCATGCTCCAAACTAAAGGTACAGAGACAGGGGTGTGCTTTCTTGTCCCTGCTTCCTCTCTGTCGTCTTCTGACTCAAGGGTGAGCATTTAAGCTGGTTTTGTCTGAACTCTTGGACTTGACTCACTTCTAGTTTCCTTATATTTCAGTACTTTCAATAAATTATCCTAGCAGTAAGTATTACTTACTCCCTGTCCCACTGCACTCCTGCTTTTTTTTCATTCATTGATACTTCTGTATCTAACAGTTGCCAGTTATGTTTTTTATATTTCTTAGCCCGAAGACTTTCTTTCCCAGGCAACAGCAAATTCTCTCTTTATACTTGTTTGGGTTTTTTCCAAATTCGTCAGCTTAAAGTATTGTCCTGTTTGTGATGCAGTTAAACACATTAGTAATAGTGAGGAAACTGTGGAATTGAAATCCTTTTACTGCCTACATGAACCTCACATTGTAGGCTAGGTGTTTAATCTCCAGCTCTTTTCTTTCCCCGCCTTGGAGCAATGGGGAAGCAAACTATCGTGTTGGTGGTTCATAAAGCTGTTGGACTAAAAGTCAGTTTTGAAAACCCTTCTTGATACGCAATTGAAAAAGTGTGGAATCCCTTCCCCAGAGTCTAGTGGTATGAGATAATGCAGCTGGTAAAACAGAGGCTAAAGGAAACCTGCATGGAAAGGACTGAACTCAGAAAGTATGAAGATGCTCAAAGGAAGACTGTGTCTTTCTGCTTCCCACAATTAAGCAACAGGAAGGTTTTGAACCCTTTGGTACTGACAACTTCAAACTTGGACATCAGTGCAGGGATCCAAAGTTTCAAGCCTGCTTTGTAGCTTTATCATCTGCAGGAGGTTAAGAGAAGAACCACAATGGACAATTTACAGCAGCCCTCCTAGCATGTGTCTTGAAGTGGATCAGTCAGGACACAAGCATGAAGCCATTGCCAAGGCAGGCTGTATCGAATAGATTTTATGGGAAATGGCCTTGCATTTCTTGTTTTCCTTAGGCTCTGACTTGCCTCATCTCTAGAGACTGTTTTGGAGTCACCTGCACTGAACATGACCTTTGGCTGTCCACTTGAAAGGACTCCAGTGCCAGAGCCCGATTCTTCATCTGGTTGTAAACTAAGTGAGGGCTGGAAATTGAACTGATCCATCTGAAGACCTAGACTGGTAATAATGGAGACAGTTTGAGGGTAGAAGTCATAGATATGTTTCATTAGACTGAGCAGGATAGACAAAATGCTTGGCATCTACAAGTTAAATGTCTAACCCTGGTAACTCCCCAGAAATAACAGCTATGGAAGAACTGAATGCCTTCAATGAAAATATTTTACCAGGAAGGATAACACTAACAGGTATCTCAATTCCAGTAACTTAATGTCCCAGTAAAGTAACCAAAAAGGAAATGTATTGAATTCCAGCACATCCCCCCATGCTCATAACAAGAATTCATTCTTGGTACGGGTTGGGTAGTGGGCTGCAAAAGCCATTGATGAAGGTGAGTACTCCAAAGAAGGTCCTGTAGGAAGCTCTGCACTGTGTTACTTTGCTACTGTAACACCTCCTTCGGATTCATAGACCCAGAAGAATCCCTTTAAAGCCTCAGTCTGTAGGTATTCCTGGAGGAAAGGAGGGAAGAGGAGCAAAGATAGTCTGTCCCATCTCTTAAAATGAATGCAACTGGGAGAGTAACCTCACCGTGCGTTGGGGTACTGTGCTCTGAAGCTTGCAATGCAGCTACAACCACCCTCGTTTAGTGCATCTTCAGATGCACTAGAGTGAAAGTAGCTTGAGAATTGTCTTCATCAGCTCCACAGCATGTAAATCATGCAACCTTTATCAAATCCATTAGCAGTGAATGTAAACAGATGTGTGTAGCGCTCTGTGATTTAGTGGAAGGGGGACAAAATACAATCTTGAACACTGGTCTTTACTTTGACCTTATTCTTCACCTAACACACACTATATGCAATAACATTCAACACTGGAGAGCGATAGCTCTGCACCCTCTGGCCAGTCACCCCACCACACGCAGAATGAGCTTGACAGCCTGCAATTAAACATGTAGTTCTTTACATACAAGGAGTATTAGACTATTGCACATGGCTGAAAAAATGTTTCTTCAGTTTAATCACACAAGGTTTAAAACTGGTTTTCTAAGAATGAACTTTTGAGTACAGGAAGGAAAATAAGACAAACTTGGACATAATATTTTGTATTAGCATGCTCCAAGTATGTCAAATTCACAGCTTTGCCCTGCTGACATTGCTTTTGTAGGGCCTGAGCTGCTCGTGCTGGTTTCCCTGAAGACTTATTTACATATGCAAAAAATACTGAAAATCTGTGTGGAAGCTCTGGTGATAAATCCTTTGACACTCTGACATGATGAAGGAACAAACCATTTCAAGGAATAATTTTGCTGTTTATTAGCATATTGAAGTGTTTTGATTAATTTTGCTTAAGTAAATGACAAAGGAACTCTTTTATCATGCGCCCTGCTCATTTCACTATTATTTGTCCTATTGAAATCTGTCTTTATTGTTAATTATGCATTTATGCAATTAGGCAGGGCACACGTCTAGACCCTGAGGTGTCATGACACTGATATTAATTAAAAGGCTACTGTAGAAATAGTAAAAAATCGTGTGATTGAGTTGTGCTTCTCAGACATTCAGAGTCTCAGGACACAATCTCTTAGGGGGAGAAGGTATTTATTTTTTAGACTGTGCAACTTGCAAGTGCTCAAGCATTCTGTTTGACTTGTTCACATTTGCTATGCAAACACAACATATAATAAACCTAAATGACTCAGCATGAGAGTAAGGGAGAAGACAACAATATTGCTTGCCTCTCCAGCTTATTAGCTGTCCCAAAGCAACGCGCACAGTCTGCTTGGGCTCACTTCAAGTCGTCTAAACATAGGGTGTCTCAGATGATGCTAGGTTGTTATGTTTAGCCAGCTGAATCATGTCCTTTGTATTTCTAGAGAGTGTTACTATTCATATCAAAATCTATTGTGTTTTTGTTAGAATGAGAGTGAAAAACCAGCATCTGCCTTCACTGAATGCAGTATTTCTGCAAGTCACACTGAGGGAACATTGCCAGGATGCCCAACATCTCAAATACTGGTTTTAAACACTACGTAGACCTGAAGCACAAAGGGAAATTGAAGCCCTCCTCCCAGTGACCAGACTGAAGAAGCTTGTGTGTGACAATCATAGGTGTGATCTGACATTTAGGAGACTTGTATTTCAATAATGAAAAGTTCTGTTCTATCATCAGTGAGAAACACCTCAGCCTCGTGAAAATTTAATAGCATATCAAAGACATTTTTGCTGCAGTTTAACGTGCCCAAGTGCCAGCCAGGCAGATTTTTGCTGCTTGGGAACCAAAGGAGCACAACAGCTACTGAAAAGTTTTCACATTATTGCATTTGTCGAAATTAGTTTTCAGTGTGATGAGTTGTGTGTGAGATTCCCCCCTCCCCCACAGGACTTTTCATTTTTACATTTGCTCACCCCTTTCCAGCTTCCCTCCCCTTCCCAGTACACTGATGTCCCACTTAACATTATCTGAAATAGATTCTGGTGAACAGAGCTTATTTTTTTTCCTCTATGTATAATACTTACAGAACTTAATGGGAATGGAGGTAGTGGTAGGTCAGTATAATTTTCCCTGTCTTTGAAACCCATTTACCATGCTTCAGCAGTACAAAAGGAGTATCTCCAGTTGGGTTCATTCTGACATCGGACTCAGTGGGAGAGGCAGATGTATAATACACCTTTGTACATTTGTAAGAGAAAAAGTGGTGTCTTCATTACAGAAATACACATATTTTTATGAGTTGTTAGATGAATTGACATACATACACAGGCTAACAATAACGAAAAGCCCATTTTAGGCCTCATTCTTGCATTAAAGAATATTTTGGACAGAAAGCTGCTCTGCAGTGCGAAGCAGAATCTCATAAAATTTAGTGTGGTTTTTTTCCCTGTGGTTAAGCTCAAAGTTATTTTAGGTGATGTTTTGCTGCATATACTGCACTGAAATGAAAGGAAGAACTGCTTCTCTGCCATGCACTTGTCTCTGTGTATATTCATGATGGGATTAACCCACAATGTTGGCTGGAGAATGGTTGCCTTCGGCCATCCACGGTGGAAGACATGACCCTGCTCGCCCAGCATATGCCACGTGATCAGCTTTAAGAGGCTTGGTGCAAAGTCTTCTGAGCTAGAGCAAAAGTTCAGCTATTTGTATAGTTTTTACATGCAGCATACTTCAAGGCAGGGAGCTTTTGTCAGAACAAAGCAGTCCAAACAGGACTAAGTACCCTGCAAGCACCTCTTGGATTGCTCAGCTCCTCTATATCCCTGAGGAAAAAAAAAAGAAAATCCATATTCGAGGAGAACATCCAATAGTAAATTCATTTTCTGGTGTAATTTTATTGGGCTTGGAGGCTTGACCTTCTCCTTCTTGCAACTGCTGTACCTCTAAGACCTCCCAGCCTTTAAGAGCGGGAGGAGATGCTTGTCACTGATGGGACACCAGAACAGATCCTTCTCCACACAGTGGCCAAGGGCCAAGAACAAGCAGTTGTAACCATTTGCTCACCCCTCCCTCAAGCTTTGTGATGCTGCTTGTGAGCACCACTTTCCCCAGGCCCCACTTGGTGCGTCCCGGTTCACTACTGACCCTTCTTCCTCTTCCCCTCGATGCTCTGCCAAAATGCCTTCCTAGTGCACACTTACCTGTAGGGTTTTTAATGGCCCACTGGCTTCTAGCTGCTCTTACTTAAAAAGTTCATTAAAAAGTAAGACTAAGTATCTACTTTTTCCTTTGTTTTCTTTACCTTTCCACATAGAGAAGCACACAAGATTAATCTCGGAAGCCCATCTCCTCAAGCAGACCGTTCTCTCCTGTACTTGAGTAACAAGGTCTCTTCAGCTTAGAAGGCTGTAGGAGTTTCCGTTTTCACAAGTAAGCCCACCAGGTGTAAACCAAAGCTGTCCTTAAACAACTGAATTGAAAGAGTGATCCTGATTTTTTAATGGCAATAGTTCAGGGGTGCTGCAAGACAAAATATGAGTGATAACGTGTAACAAATAAAGAAGAGTCAAAGGCAATTCAGTTTGCTGTAGTCTTCCTTTCTTCCACCTCACCTGCCTATTCGCAGAGAAACACAAAGCAGCTGTTTCTTCTTCTCCTGCTCTATCAGTTCTTTCTTGTCAGAGAAAAAAAAAAAACCAAACAAGTAATTAGATTTTAACAAAAGTATTAGTGATGGGTGATTGATTTTCACACGTCTCCCTAGCAGCTGAAACCACAGTGCAGCCAGCCAATGCAGTAGGAGCTGGACCAGGGTAACGACCAACTGAGTTTTTGCAAGTAATTTGTCTTTACTGCAGCACCAAACCTTTTATTCTTTACCAACCAGGAGCAGAGCTCACTGTTAAGGCTTTAAGCTCTGGTGACAGAATACAATCAGTTACCTTTAAAACCCCAATGAAAAAAAAATGCTACCGTTTGTCCCTCAGCTTCCCTGAGTTCTCAGGTACAATGAAGCTTTTCTACAGAGCCATCGTGTTAGGATTTATCTTACCTTAGGTGTTTCTAGTATAGACATCTACTGCTGGGCTGCTCTAGATTCACCCTGGACTGGCCATTAAAGGAGAGAAATGAGCACTTCTAGAGCATGATTCATCTGACCCTGCCTTTGAAATCCATGTGAGAAGATTCATCTCTCTACAATGCTCATTTCTCTCCTGTTATAACTGACCTCAGGTCTTGAATTTACTTTATTGGTTTTTGCAAATGCAGTTAAGCACAGAAAGGAATGAAAATGTACCTCAAGGAAACGAGTTTGTTAATTTTTTGATAGATTTTATAAGAAATTGTATTAGCACAAATGACCATAAACATCATCCATCTTCCTCCCACACCAGCAGCTGCTATTCCAACAGTTTGTATGTGACTGCCATGGACAGAGCTGATGGCTCTGCAGATTCCACCTTGTAGGAGCACCAACCTGGAAAACTGGCGGCAAGAACTGCCAGGGCCTGAGTGCATCCTGGCAATGCCACAGAAGGTCTACACCAAACTGTGCTCTGAGGACTTTCGGGAGCCGAGCAGACATCCTGCAGTGCCATAGTCTGCTTGATGAGGTGTCCATTTTGAAAGGAAGCTTTTCCTGAGGTCTTTGCTTCCCAGAGGAGCGTGGCCATACCCTGAGATGACGGGGCAGTACAAAGAAGCTGTTTTGCTGTGCTTGATTGGCCAGTAGTGTAAAGAATTGCAATAAAAAAATCACCTTTGGGAGGGGAAACCATCACCCTCACTGGATACATGCGATTTCCTGTTTATTAAAATGGAAGAGCTGGTCATGGTGGTACGGAACATTGGTGTGACTGAGGCAGGGAGGAGGTGTGTTAGCCAGGAAGATGCTCAAAGGAGTAGAGATAGAAATGTAGCAGCAGGTTCAGGGAAAGACTCTACCCGGGTGAAGGAACCTTTAGGCTGAGTCCTGCACGCCCTCCGAAGCACTCCAAGCGGATCCTGGCTACTGCTGAGTTTAGCAGTGGCTCCTTTGGCTGAAGCCAAGTAGCCATGCAGGAGCTCTCTGTGAGATTGGCAGGTGGTGGTGGGATGGCTTGTAAAGGGGAGCTACTGATGGAGAAGAAATGCAGCCTGGAGCAGCGAGGTTGGGTGTCCTGCCACGTGACCAGCCCACGCGTCCTGCTGCGGGGAGCACACGCACCACATGCCCTGCGGCAAGGGCATCGTTTCCCACACGTGCCCTGCTTGGCACACTTGGACACCTGAGCCTGCACTGTGAGAAACACACCCATGAGGCCTGGGGGCACAGAATCTTCCTTGCTGCTGCTCAACCCTTGCTGCTGAGGCCCCGTTTATGACTCCTGGTGAAGCCTAAACAGGAAATGTTGCCAATCCCTGCAGCTGTGGGGACACTGGGAAGACTGGGAGAAAGTCAGAGGCCCCCAGAGTTTGCCACAAGACCATCTCCTCAGCCTGCTTAGCAGACAAAACACAGCCAGCAGTAAGGAGCTGCCTGGGCGAGCAGTGGGCATGTGGGGAATGTGGCTGGAACCTGTGGATGGGGGCTGAACAGCTCTGTCTCTTGGGAAAAGGTGGGCCAGCAGGAATGGGTGGGTGGATGGGTGGATGGATGGATGGTAGATAGATGGGTGGGTAGGTAGAGAGAGAGAGAGAGAGAGAGAGATAGATAGATAGATAGATAGATAGATAGATAGATAGATAGATAGAAAGAAAGAACATTTTGGTGGTGGGTTGGCCAAGTTAAAAGCAGTTTTGGGGGCTGGATGTGCTCATCTGTGAGACCCTGGGGCCTCCCTGCCTGGCTCCAGCCTCATCCTTCCTCCTTTTCTTGGGAGAGCACCAAACCACGGAAAGGAGGTGATGGTTCCGGCAGAGGGGACAGCTTGGGGTGGCTTTGTACGGCTGGTTTGCTGTGGCTTTTTAGGAGGCAATAAGGTGTATACGGGGGGGTGTGCTGGGGAGCCTGAACAGGGGAAAGGATCATAAGGCCCTGGGAACACAGGGCATGGGGACAAAGTCTTTGTCCCCATGAATTTTAATTTTTTTATCTGAAGCAAGCCACCATGAAGGGGAAGGAGCCCAGGACAGGGATGTGTGGCCTGGTAGTTAGAGCCCAATTAGCAGCTAATGAGGTGCTTTAAGGCACACAGGCACCCACAGCACAGCTTCGGAACTAACACAGCTTTTGTTGCCGTAGTTTTGGTATAAAATAAAGCTTGTGCACGTGCATGAACATGACAGCTGTTTCCCCCAGACCTCCCCAGATTCCACAGCACAGCACTGCCAGTCCCAGAGGTGTACTGCAGACCTGAGCCAGACACAGCTAGGGGTGTCTCACAGCAGGACACGGCAGGCAAGTGACAGGGGCCCCACATCACCGCCCGACTGCTCGGCCAGATAACCCTGCCTGGCCCAGAGCCTCAGCCCGCACCGCTGGGAAGGTAGGAGCTCCCAGTGCCCTCACTGGGCCGCTGCCAGGGTGATCCCCAGAGACAGTTTGGGGGTTGTGTGTCTCACCTGGGTCTCGCTGAGCTGCTGTCTGACAGGGCTCTCCTGCCACCAAAACTAGCTTTTCAAGAAGAGACATCCCTAGAGGCCATTCCAGCAGGGATCAGGTTATTCCAATTGTATCTAACTGCACCAAAGGCTGGAGCACCATTGCCCCTCCCCAGACTGGAGGTCAGTTCTTCCCTGTCTCACAGAGATGCTCAGTTGGTCAGAAACAGCCTCGTGCAGGTCTAACACACAAACAGTGGGGAACAGCCCATTTGTGCTGCTTTTTACCTAAGGAGATGCAGGGAATGATGTAGGGAAGAGAAAGTTTGTGAGGTTCAGGGAACCCCTACAGAGGCATCTCCACCATGAAACCATCCTCACCGATATGGCTCACTCTGTGCCTTCAGATCCTTGGTGGCAGTAGAGACACCGTGTGGTTTTGTTTTGTCCTCTGCTCCAACAGGGCATTCCTCAGGGCTGTCTCTGATATCTCAGGTAGGCTTTTGGGTGTGAGTGCTCAGCTGGCAAGCAGAGGGATGTGGCCTCGGGCAGACCTGTGCCTGGTGGCCAGGGCTGGGCAGGGTCCCATTGCAGGGCAGCGCCAGCAACGCAACACCTAGGGGCGGTTCCAGGGTTGCTGTGTGCAGCTCCAAGAACAGTTACTGACCCTACCAGCGTTAGTCAGTGAGCTGGAACAGCATGGAAATAGAATTCGAGGATGTGCATGACACACACACAACGATATCCCAATTTATCAATGAAAACAGGAAGGAGTGGTGGTTGCCCGTGCTGGAGTGGGAGCTGGAAGAGATGCAGGCACCGTCTGTACTGCGGCGTCAGTAACTCAGCAGCAATACAGTTTAGGAAAAAACTGACGTAAGTTTTAGATTTTATTCATTCGTACATTATTTACAGCAGTCGCTTTCATATTACAATTCTCTTTCATCTTTTCAGTTTTCACTTATAAAAAATTAACCAAATAAACCTTATATAACCAAATTTATCACAGCAGGTCTGGTTAATTTTCACAGTTACAGCGGCCATCAGGAACAGAACTTAAGTACCTACAAGTCATTTGTCCGGAGCACCTCGCCTGGCCCTGCCCGGTGACACCCCGCTGTCCCTCGAGAGCTGGCCAGCTCCCGGGGCTCTGCCCACGCATTGTGGGGAGCCCAGTCCGCACTGGGGGAGCGCTTTGTGGGCTGGAGCTGGAACGCCCAACGCACACCAAGGGTAACTCGCACACGTCTTCGCTCGTTCACGCTGGAGGAACTGGTTTGGATCAATGTGCCGTGACGGTATTCAAACAGCGTTCCCACAGAGCTGCCTCCTGCTTCCCTCCGTAAAGAAATTCTGTTCATTTAGTCTATTTTCTGGTATTGTCGAGCCCCAGCGGTGCAGTAGCAGAGCACGCTGGGGTACGAGACTGCGGCGGTCCCTTCCCCTGGGTGACTCTGAGAGCCCCTCGCGTCTGCCCCTCCCAGCAGAAAGGGTCATTCCCAGTAACTCACTCATTGCAGTAACCCGGGTGAGAAACCCGTGCTGCATAAGGATATGCGACGCCAGGGAACGGCTCAGGCAGAGGGATCCTACATGGGCAAGTTCTCTGCCACGGTGAAGTCCAGCCGCTGAGACCGGTGGCCTTTCCTAGGGCTTAATCCTGCTCCCCAGGTGCACCAGCAGCACTAACACCAGTGTGCTCAGAACGGCATCATCCTCGCTACCTCCTTGTGCTCTCCCCCCACCCCGTGCTCATTTGCTTTACAGTGGTAATTATTGCTGTTTTTAAATAGGGTCGTTTTTTTCTTTGAGGACTTGTAGCCACTTCCCGTTACAAAGTACAGTACATACTATGCTGAACATAGAAAACACAAGACTAATTTCACATTGGTCTTGTACAACGGTGAGGAGATGCAGAGTAAGAGGCTGTCTGGGGGAATCCAAGTTTCTATTTAGGCAGGAGTTTAGCCTGTAACCCATAAACTAAAAAGCCACTGCTTTGAACATGAGCAGTTTCAGGTAAGCAATTTAGCCCAGGTTTGTTTTGTTTTTTTTCAACTGACAGTGGACATTTTCCAAATGCATACCACACATCTGCTTAACACTACCAAAAAATATTAAATTTTTTTTTCCTTTACCTTTATCGCATTTGTCTCAAGAAGACTTTTGCTTTAATAAAATAACACAAGCACACAAACCGCTTAAAGCTAACAGCCCAGCACAATCATAAGTACAATTCACAAAGCAACATTTGCTTTGTTAAACCTAATTGTAGTTCAAAAAAAGCAAATATACAGATTACAAGTCAAAAGGGCTAAGCTTTGGAAGAAAAGAAATGGAAAACGACGTCAGCTATATGTTCATTATGCTTACATAGCAGTTGCCACTTCTGCATTCAAACATGTTACTTGGAAATAAATTTACAGTTGCATTATGTATTTGCTACGCTCTTGGTCTCCCTAAGTCCATCTTCTACTACTGAGATGTTAAAGCGCATTGTCTCCCGCTGACCGCCCTGCGATACAAAGACAGCACTGAACAGCGACTAAACAGTGATCTCCAACTGCTGACTGAGAGATTGTTTTAAATGATACCGTGTTTTAACTAAACTCTCTGCTGCTGAAATGATTCTCTCGGTTTATTTTCAGTGACAGGTACTCCCAGTGACCATTCAGGTAGCAGCTTTTTTGGTGGGAGGTAAGAAGAATCTCTGTGCATAGCCTTTATTAGTCAGGGGTGCAAGAGAGCACCTTTTTTTTTTTTTGTTCAAGGCTCTGGTGTGGATCTGTTTTGAGGGAGAAAAAGAAGATTTTCCTTTTGTGTTTTAAAGCTTATTTAACAGTTTGCTCCCCTTGTTTTCTTTACTTGGTACAATATATTCCACTGCAAGACTCCAGCTAGCGTGGAAATGAACTACTTTTATTAAGCTTTAAAGAGAGTGCATACCAACAGCACCAGGCTAGCACTAATGAAACACAGGCACCCCGCACGCTGAGAAGGAGATCCTTAATTCAGAGGTGACTGGGCTGGGTCTGGCCGTTGTGTGTTTGGCAGTTGGGAAAGCCCTGCAGCCGGCCTCTATCCCTTTGCACCTCAGCCAGCAAATCCGGGAAATGAAAAGGCAGCAGACCTGCCTCACAGATGGCTCCAGCTCGGTGAGCAAAGGGCAGCAGCAAGGATCGGGACGGGGTTTTGTAAAACACAGTTCCCTTGGGAATTCTGCCCAGGGGACTTTGTGTTCTCGCAGTTGCCACAGCAGAAAGGGCTCTGGTCCCCTGGTGCACCCAGCACTTGCTGCTCCTGCTGCAGCTGGGCAGCACCAGGCCCATGGTGGGCACTTCTGACCACCAACGGCCACCTCCTGATCCTTGGTCCTGCTTCTCCTACGCGGGGACTGTTAAATTCAGACGTGACCTGAAGCACTATCCCCACTTCCCATGGGGATGAATGCAGGGAGAAAATGACTGCCCAGGCCCCAGCGCTGGGGACAGACATCCCCAAGGACGTTTACCCCCTTCGCTCGCTGAAGGGCAATACTGAAACACATCAAGATGCAGACCTGGCCCTTGGGATTTTAAGAATTTAGGTGCATCCATCTTGCAAGGGGCAGAAGAAGAATGACTTGTGTCCTGCGAGTTGTAATGCTGTCTTTGGGGGTGCAACTACCTCTGCAGCATCATAAACACTGGTCCTGCTCCTGTGCCCCACACCATCCCTGCTGCACACTGCCAGCCAGTTCAACCCTGCAGCGCTGCTGCACCTCAGCCCCAAAAGGCAGAGAGCATCCTTACAGCCTCCTTACTAACACCATTAAACTCATCCTGCTTCCCACAGACACCTTTCAAAACAAGTCCACTTCTCCCGGATGGGGCTGACTACCCTGCCAACGACCTCCTTCCGTGCCGGCCGGGCTGAAAAGCCCCACAGCCCAGGTGCCCCATGGCCGTGCAGCAGCCCTTACTGCCCTGGCTGCAACCTGGGGCCGTGCAGCAGCCCTTACTGCCCCGGCTGCAACCTGGGTTGCAGAGATGGGAGCGGAGGGACTGTGGGGATGAGAGCCCAGCTCCTGCACTCCTGAACGGCCCCGTGCGTGGGTACAGCCTGAAGCATGCTCGGGGAGAAGACAAGCCTTGCTCAGAAACACCATCCCACACCCTGTACGGTAACAGCAAGGGTCAGGGAGGAGAATGGCTTTCAGCTGATGGCACTGCCCCAAGCCTTTCTGCAGCTCCCAGTGGGGATGAATTACTGCTGCCGTTTCTAAGCATCTTGCTGGTGCTGTCTGCTTCATGGAGGGCAAACACAGCATGGACTTACACCAAATACTACTTCAAGAGTTTCAAGTAAGATTAGAAACCACTTTCTTCCTTGGTTTGATTGTTCAGTGTTAGTGGCCTAGGTCCATTCAAGGGCTAAGCTTCCCACAGAGCTTCCTGCCAAATACTACACGTGCTTGAGATGCGAGCTTGTTCAGGGGCACAGGGTGTTCCCACTCACTCCAGAGGGAACGGCCCAGGCTGTGCCACATGGCTGGGGCAGCAATGCAAAGCCTCCCCCCTCACTTTTTGGTTTGGTTTGGGTTTCTTTAATTTGTGGACATGACACCCGCAGCCTTACCCAGTGAGCTCTGCCCCTGTCCCCTCTGAGCAGGAGACACTCGAGCAGCGCCCACTGCGCAAGGATTAGCAGAAAAAGCCACTAGGTCAAGGAGAGGGCTGCCAGGTGAGGAAACAGCATCCTCAGTGCCACCTCAGTGCCGGCAGAGTGGTACAAGGGCAGCGGGCTGTGACAACCCACACGCACAACAGAGTAAAAGCAGACTGGCACAGCTGAGGGAACTACCTTCACACCTCCAACACATCCTCCAACCTCATCTGCAGTGGTCTTACTCGCCATCATGCTTAGCCCCTGAGGCTACAACCCAAGAGATGCTCCACTCTTCCCCACACTCCAGCTGCAAGTGTCCTTGGAAGGAGAAACTACCAAAGTAAATTAGGAGCATCCCCTCCCATCTCCCACTGATGCGAGTCTTTGTTTGAACAACTAGCAATAGGGCCTCAGGGAGTTTCTGGCAGTAGGTCCAGATCACAAGTTCTTCTGCTCAGGACCAAACCCACAACCATCTTGTGATGCTCTGCACCCACCCAGCTACTCAACTGGGAAGAGTCAGGAGGTGACACACAAGCCTGGAGAAAGGGGGATGGTCCCAATGCAGAGCTGTACCAGCTACGGCTATCTGGTGCAGGAGAGGCCAGAAGCTCCCCAGGAAGAGCTGTAAAGCCAGTGCTGGGGCCACAAATGATGAGCTGTGGGATCTTTTCCAGGCAGTGTTGTTTAAACCAGTGCACCCTGAAAGAGGCAGAGCAGATGGATATAGCCACCAAAGCCAGTTCAACCTCACCATGTCACCCTGTGAACTGCATCGTGGTCTACGAGCACGCTGGCCCAGGCAGACGGGACCCCATGGGGTCAGTGGGTGAGCCTGGTGTCATCCAGAGCCCAGGGGCCACACAGAGCAGCGACTTTCTGGCTCCAGTGCTGAGCCTGAGCTATTGCATTTAGGGAAACTTCACACAAATGCAGATCAAACAACACTATCATTGATGCTTTTTAAGCCCAGCCTTGTCTAATCCTATTCAGAGCAGCTCTGGGTGGGAAAGCAGCATCAATGGTGGAGGTCACATACACTTGTCCCACTGCTGCTACCAGGGATGCAGCTCTGGCAGCCACATGAGCGCCCCAATAAAACACAGGGCTGGGAGCAGAGGTGTTTCACCTCGCCGTATTCCAGGGAAATCAAAACCCAGCCTATTTGGCAGCCAGCCTTTTTCTTCAAAAACGAGCTGTCCCGGCTGCAGAGCTGGGAACAACTAGTTGGATTTTCTCCAGAGAGCCTGGTCACAAAGCCTTGGCAGAAGCGTTAAGGGGAGAAATTTGCTCAGCAGCTACCAGCCAAGTGGCAACCACTCATTCCTTATCGGTGCATCTCTGGCATCCAGCGTGCCCAGGAAGGCATGCAGACAGCACCCCAAAAGCTGCACCTTTCCAAAGCACCTCTTTCCCAGGCAACTCAACAGGTATCATGAGCAGATACTGCAGTATCATCAGTTAAGGTTTACATGTTTTAAAAGAAAATAATGGCAACCTGATGGTACTTCTGCATCTGTGGGATCTGGTGGGATTTATTCCAGGTTTGGCTTTTCTGACAGGATGTGGAGTTTTATTACAAAGGCACAGGTATCAAATAAAACCAGCAACATTCTTTTAATTAAATATTCCCAATAAAAAAATTAACACTCAATTTAGGCTTTATGTATTCCTCCCTTATTAAGAGACGAGTTTTGGGGTTTTTCACCCCTCTGGAAAGGTTTTAGTGCAGTGATTATATAGCAACAGAAAAATAAACTAAAAAAGGCACAAACTGTTTTGTAGTGTTGGTTTGTTTTTGTTTTTTTTTTTTTCTTTCAACTTTTGCTAACACTTTATATTTTACTTCATCTATTTTACTTCGGTTAATAAATCACTGAATGCAGCAAGAAAATAAGTCTGCCAATTTCTGTACACTATACAAAAAACCCCTACCAACAGTACATTATTTCAGCTTCAGGAGAAATGTACAGCATAGAAAGACTTTTAAAAATATAGTGCCCCATACAGAAGTTTTGTTAATTAAACTCACGGTCTCTTGCTACAGTGCCCTTCACCATCCTCATTTCCCCCCCTTATTGCTGGGACACACACCCCAGGACTCTGTCCCTCCGCTCCTTACCGGCTGGACCGAGCCCCAGCCCAGGGCTGTGCCAAATGGCTCCTCCAGCCCTGGCATCGGTGCCCGGTCCAGGGCCCCGGCAGGGAGGGGGTGAGCCCCCTCCTCCCTGCTCCTTTTGGCTGGAGAGAAAGGGCACTTCTCAGCAAGAGCGAGACGCAGGCAGCATCCCCTGCCTGGGTCCCTGCCGCCTGCCCCCGGCTCCTCTCCCTTCCCCAGGCCACCTCCCTTCTGGGGCTCCGCTGCCCATGCTTCCCTTCTGCTTGCGCACGCGAGCGTGGTTAACATGTGCTCCACACTTTCAAGTTCATCGTGGGAGGTGATGGTTCCCCTCCGATCCCCACATAATACTTCATAAAACAGTAAGTTGTTTTGTTTTTTTTTTTTTTTAAATTAAAGGGGTTTTTCCCTTTAAGTGTAATAACAGAGCTGAACCCCTCTACCCACCCCAAATTAAGTACAGCCAGAAATGGTTCTCTGTATACTTCTGACACCACGTTTTAAAAATGAAAACCTACCAATCCTCTTTGTCCCCAAGACGTAATTCATGCAAAATTGCTACTTGTTTAAATAAGTTATAAAAGTTGATATCTCAGGCTAGAAGAAGCTGTAGTCTTGGTTATTCTTTAGTTGGCAGGCACTGTACATACATACTGGGTACAGACACATGCCGAATCTGCTTTGCATTGCTTTTTGCATTGTACAATTCACAAATCTGACATCATTAAAGCAGTTAATTACCTTTGATGGAAGGCTGCAGTGAGGCCATCTACATTTATCAAACAAGCAGCTGGTTAAGATAGTAAGTACACTTCCCCCCACCCCCGGTGCTCCCCAAAATGCTGTTATCTGTCACACATTGCTTCTCTGAAGTGGTTAAATTTGGTGTGCACATTAATGTGCAAATGTGTTGCCATAGGAACTGCAGCCTCCATTACGCCTCAATGACACCATTCAGCAAAAGCCAAAACTAAAAATAACAACAACAACAAAAAAACCTCCCTTAAAAATTATAATAAAAAAAATGAAACAAACAAACAAACAAACAAAAACCCAAAAGGCAGCAAAGAGAAAGTCCAACGCACATGCGGAGCCTGGCCCAGGACTGCAGGTTACGTGTGGCTACAGAACAGCGCAGCAGATATTTAGGTTTGATCGTTAACTTCACACTATGGTACAAATGGGGCTCGGAGTTCGGCCGGTCGGAGTCTGTGCTGGCTTAGGAAGGAGGTGGGGGAACGGAGCGGAGTCGTGGTTACCGGATGCACCCAGGGTCTCTCAGACATTTGGCAGAATGAGGCACATCCCGAGAAAGTGCAACCCCAGTGCCGCGGTGGCAGTGCGATGTGCTGGATGGAGGGCAGGGCGTGCACGCGCTTTCCTCTTCATGCATTGCAGCAAGCGGGGCGGGGGGGGCGGGGGGAGCTGCCCCCCACCTTTTCTTTGAAAACTATGAACCAGTAAATAACGGTAAGACGAATGTATATTCTACTTACTGGTGCGTGAAATACTGGAAACTGCATTCAAGTAATATCTCTGCGCTATTATGAATGCATCACTATCGTATCTTACACTTGGAAAAGGAGAACTATGTACAGAGGAGCAGTGGTGCTATTTTGCAGCTAAGTTTCTGTGCTTTACGGAGGTACCTGGGAAGGAGAGGCCGCCGCTCCGCTCCGCTCCGCCCCGCCGGGTCGCGGGCAGGACTCCCAGCACCACCACCTACAGCATGCGAGGAAGGAGCGCTGCTCGGCCGGACGATCAGATCGAGCTGCACGGAGCAAACCAAAAGATGACGTGAGGGAACGACAATTCAACCCAAAATTGGCAAATCAACAGTGACGAGAAATAGAAGGGTAATTTATTATTTTTGAAGGGGACGAGGAGGGAAAAAAATAATTTTGTTTTGCTTTGTTTGGGGTTTTTTTTTTATTCTTCCCGCAGCTGCAGGCGGTAGCGGTGGTAGCGGAGCTGGAAAAACATTCTCTCCAGTAAGGAGCGCGTCATCCCTGGCAGGGCGTAATGTTCGACAACACCAACGTGCTTGAACCCCAAGGACTCGTAGAGCTTGTGGGCTGCCATCTTCACGGCCGTGGTTCCCAGCACAACCGAGGAGTAGTTGTTGAGCATGGCAAACTCCAGCACTTTGCGGCCCAGGGCCTTGGCGATCCCCTTGCCGCGGTAGTTGGAGTCAACGGACATGCGGCGCAGCTCCACCGTGTTGTCTTCCTCGTTGCCCCGAGCTGCCACGATCCCCACCACGTTGCCGTCCAGGACGGCGACCCAGAAGCAGGAGCCTGTGGGAATAAAGCAGCACATGTAGGCACGGGCCAGCCCAGACGGGCGAGGCAGACAAAGCACCCGTTGACAAACGCACCGGTGTGAGCCAGGCTTGGGGCCAGCAATCACTTCTGTCACATGTGGAGACTAAAAACTTCCGTAACTAAGGACAAAACTTTCTTTTCCCTTAATGCTGTGCAGGGAAAGTTGTTTTCCCGAGGAAAATGCACTACAAGCCAAACCAAGATTCCCAAGACCACACATTATGAAGTGTATTTGGCTGCCATCACAGACGGGTAATGATCCTTGGCTCACGGTGGCACAGAGCAGGTAGCTTCTGAGCTGCACACGGTCACTCTTTCCTGTCCTACCAGTAACCTGACTGCAGCGAGTCCCAGATCCACCCCAGCACAGCACAACCCATCTCTGGCTGCTTTTTGTATCCCACCCTGAGACCCACCAGCAGCACAGGCACCACTCAGGCACTTTGCTGCCAAACTCCTCTTTACTGGGATCACACTCCCCAGGGGCTCCAGCACACCTCGCCTGCAGCGTAGGCAGCTCATCACCGTGCTCATCGGCCGAGAGCCACCCATGTGCCCTGGGCAGACCTGTGGTCCCCAAAGCAAGCAGAGATGGCCGCACACAGGTGGGGAGGGAGGCCACAGGGGAACAGCTCTGGGTGGTGCACAAAGCATCCTTGGTGATCTGAGAGAGCAGGATCCGAGCCATCTGACAGGGGGAAGAGGCTGAGAACCACTGCCTGGTGCTGTGGGGAGAGGCAAGGAGCCAGCTCAGAACAGCGCGGGAGCCTTGGTGCTGGGGCACAGGAAAGGTGGTGGAGCCTCCCTGACTTTAGGAAACATGTGCCTGCTGTGGGCCAGACACCAAGCCATGGCCCCAGCCTCTTGAAAGGATGTTGCTTTTTAGGTGAGATATAAGAGCAGCCCTGATGGCCCAGGGCTCTCAGTGGCTCCTCCTGCCATCCACTTCTCTACCTACAAGAATCTGATACAAGAGGCTAAATAGGTGGCTCATTTCTGACCTCTCCCCCTGGATGTCTAAGTGCATCCTCATCTTGCAGACTTCAGGAGGTCAGTGCAAGACCTACCTAAGACAGCTTCAAACAGAAAATGCAGAATGGTCAGCAAGATGCTGCTGGTGATGAAAAACTAGGACCATGAAAGCCAGCAGAGCACCAAGAGCAGCAAACACCATACAGAGCCCCAAGAAATAGCATCTTCTACGCACAGCCAAGATCAGGCTCGCCCACCCCTTGCTTATGGGTGCTTAAGGCCATGTCTCCCTTGGTTTGGAGCTCTTGCTCCTCCTCTGCTGATGTGTTCCAGGCAAGAGAATCTCACAAGCTGGAAACATGCTGTTCCAGTAGCTTGGGCCTAAACCCACACAGGGTTTCAGAAAGCAAAACCAGCCCGTGCTGAGTGGTGCCCCAGCTCCAGTCAGCAGGCACACTACTCCAGGTTTGGGGGTGCAGGGGGGCAGCACTGCTCCTCTGACATGGGGCTGAAGGCTCCGTAGGACAAATGCTGTGTTCAAGGTCAAAGCAAAAACCAATCTAATCAAAGCCCAGCAGCCTGATGGGCAACCAACTAGGCTCAGGGAAAGCATCTTGGGGTCCCAAGCACACTGACCAATGCCCCAAGTTCAAATAAAACTGGGCCTTGCTGGAGAGAGGCATTGATACCATCCCACCCCACTACTCGTGCTGGTCAACAAATATCAAAGCTGATGCAATTCAAAAATGCTGTAACTCTGGAGTACAGCATCACTTGGCCCCACCATAAAGGGAAGGAAAAAAAAAAAAAAAAAGAAATTCAAGTAACAAATTACTCAGATCTTAACTAAAGAACTTTACAGAAAATGCTGGTGAAGAAAAAGTCTCTTCAATTGAACTGAAAAGACCTATGTTGTCAGCACAGGGCAAATATGACCTTAGCTTGGCTATTGCTATATTAACACCCAAGAAAGCCAGTACTCAATTACAGCTGCTAACGAGGGGCACAGACAGGTCTCTTGGCAAGAAGGAAGGCGCTGACTTCCAGCGTTCAGGATCAACACGGATTCACGTGGAGGAAGAAGACCCAGTGAGGACCCCCTGGCACGCTGTGACCTGCTGCAGGTGGTGGCCTTCTCCTCTCCCAGTGCTAAGCAGAAGAAAACCTGACTTGGGCAGCAGCTCCACCCCACCTTTAGCATCAACCCTGCCAGCTGCCCCAGCCCAACCGCACGGGCTGTCTCTGCGTGGATCAGCATTGCACAGCCCGGGTGGGTGCTCAGGGCTGCACAGCACGGAATGCAGCGGGAGGCAGGGGGAACGGCAACTCAAGAGTCCTTCGTTACCGGAGGGGAGCAAAGCATACGGTGCCAGGAGGTGTTTCCCTGGCTGCTGCCTCTGGGATAAATGCACCTTGTGACTTGGGGGTCACCAGAAAAAGTGGGCAAGGTCTTGAGCACTTCCCCACAGCACAGAGCAGCTACTGAGGAAAAGCTGAGTACAAAGGAAGCCCAGGGAACCAGCCCAAGTTCAGCCCAGCACATGAAGCTTCCACCTTCAGAGCAACATGCAGCTCCAGCAACGCTCACTTCTGTTCCCCTGCGAGTCACTGCACTGTCACTATCTAGGTCAACAGTTCATTTTTAAAACACCGGGACCCATCTTGACCCATTTATCACAAGCAGTTGTCTTTCCCCTGCTGCCGCGTTGACGGCGTGGCTTGCTCCCCGGCATTCACCTGGAGCTCAGAATGTCATTTATTCAGACACGACCCCAGACAAAGACCTACAAGCGCTGAAACCTGGCAGCCGCCTTCCCTCCGAATACAAATGGCAGAGCCGAGACCTCCCGGCTCTCTGCTCCGCAGCGCTGGTTTTAAACCGCCCATCGCGTGGTGGCTCTGCCGGATGCAGAGGTGGGAAGCTCCCCTGGGAACACACTGCTGTCCCCAGCACCCACTTGGTCCTAAGCCAGCCCCAGAAGCGCCAAAGCAGCAGCCATCAGCCGCTGCCCAGCAAGCCACAGCCGGTGGCACGGCCACCACAGCTCTCTCACCCAGCCCTGCAGCAGTGACACCTCCTGGAGCTGCTTCTTCAGCAACTCTGTCTTGTTTTCCTCCAACCAGAGATACCAACCTGGGTTCCTCCTGGCCTGAGGTTAGGTAATTACTTCCCTGATGGCTTCCCACTTTCATTCCCGATTTGCCTTTCCTAGCAAGCACCACTCCTCTGTGCCCACCCAACCCAAGAGGCTGCTAAAGCTCCTTCAGCAACACTTCCCATATTTGTAAAATGGCACGTCTCTAGTATTTGTGAGTCTTTTGCCTATTTAAACCCCAAATCTGGATGTGCTCACCACAGCAGAGCCCCCAGGCCTCTCTGGCTGTCCTCTAGGACAGAGGCCATACCCTCACACTCGAGCATCCCAGCAGGGACCAGCCAGGGCAAGCAGAATAACGGCAAAACCCACACTCCTTGTTAGTTTTTACTTACAACTTTAAAGCTTAATTATAATAATTTTGAGTTCAACGTGAAGAGAAATAGTATCTGGCACATCTCCCAGTGTGTGTTGTGCACACAACGCTTGTAATTAGCAGCAGACAGGACACATCTGCTCAAATAATGCACTTTGTATTCGGCTCTCACTTCCACCAGCGCCATCAATCCCTCAGACTTTTACCCTGCCACCCACCTTGCATCTGCATCTGTTCTGAGGATCACCAGTGGACAGATCCTTCAGCCTGACAAAGACACCTTGAGTTTCCAAAGGACAGTTTTCTGGCATCTCCTTGGTTTGTAGGAGCAGCTTTCACCCCTGGGGTTGTCAAATCCCTCGTCCAGAGAGCGCCATGCCATTGGGATTGGGATTTGCTACTGAAAGCTGTTTTGGGGTCCCCACCATGTGCTGCTGACCTTGGGCTGAGACCTCCTCTCATCTGTGCAAACTCCCTAGTTTCAGAGCAGGAACCCTGAAGGTCTTCAGTTTGATTTTTACCTAACTCAACATGCTTTCAGCAGTCCTAGCCAGCAGCAGCTCCTCACCACATCCACTCTTCCAGCAGGACTTAGTCTGACGTGAGGTAGAAGCACCCTGGGAAAAGTACCCCACACCGCCACCCCTCAGGGATGGGGGGGAGGCATCTTCCCCGTCTTCTCAGGACCCAGGGGACTGACTCAGAGCCTGTCTTGTTTTTGCACTTTTTCGTACCTAGGATGAAATCAAATTAACTTCATCTCGCCTGTCAGTAAGGAGCAACAGCCTTGTTTGCAGCACTATTAATAGCAGCAGCTGATGTTTTACTCGCACCACTACCTGAAAATAATCACTGCTGCAAAGATAAACACCTCACGGCTACAGCCCTCCCTGCCCTTCAGATACTCCTCTCGTGGCAGCACCTCTGTCTCTGCCTTCGCTCTCATCTGCCCCCATTTTCTGGGGTACCCCTGTCAACTCATTGCTATGCTCACCCAAAGCCCTTCTGCCTCACTCCATGGTCATCTTGAATTCAAGTACAGCTGCCCTGTGAACACCACTCCGGAGTAGCAAAGGTACCTACTGGAGTCATTAGCTGTTTCCAGCCAAACATCAAGCCTTTTTGCAGCACTGTCCCATGCCTCCCAATCCGAGGCTGCCAACAGGCAACAGTGAGGAGAAGCGGCCATGGAAAGCAAACCATCACCTTGCCTGGTTATCTCCCACTCGCCCAGCCCACTGCCTCACCATGCAAAAGCTATAATAAAGGAGGACCTTTTTTACACTGAGGGGGATGAGACACTGGAACACATTTACTAGAGAAGTTGTGGATGCCCCATCTTTGGAAATGTCAAGGTCAGGTCAGACAGGCTTCGAACAATCCGATATATTCAAAGATGTCTCCTCTGGCCATGGTAGGGGTGCTGGACTAGGTGATCTTTAAAGGTTTCTTCCAACCCAAACCACTCCATGAAAAAAAGTACTTAGAATGTACACATCTATGAAAAAGGCACAAAATGACTGAGATGTGTGTAACAAGGAAGATGATTTTGCATTGTTCATCCTTCACAGCAAGGTCAGAGGTGGTTGCTCAGTTGATGGCACCCAGTGCCTGAGAGCATACATGATGGCAGTGTCTTTCTGCTCTAGATTTAATTATGACTCCCAGCTTTTGAGGACCAAAAGAGAGCATTCTTCCAATCCGCCCACCCTTCTCCTGGAGTGCAGGCTGCCCTCTGGCTCCATGCACCGCTGCCGGCCCCAGGGACTTCCCTGGAGTGGTGGCACTGTGCTGGCTGCTTATCTTCCACCCAAAGCACCCACCACTCCTGCCCAAGGAGGACATGCTGTATGAGCCCCCAGCTGTGCTTGCCAACCTCCTCTCCCACTCTCCTGCACTGTCATGAGCTGCACAGCTCTCCCACACACAGCCGATGAGGATGGTGGGTGAAAATAAATTCATTTATTTTTTTCTGCAAATTCTTCTACACCCTTTGGTGAATAAAATGCCCGTGGGTGGATGGGTGGAAAGATTAGAGCCAAAAGCAATGGCAGAGTAGACGTGAGGGGGAATACGAGACATCAGCCTTCCCCACCAGCATGAGACCTACATGATTGATTGTAGCAGGTTCACACAGCCTTCCTAAGTCCCTTAGTGCCTGAGGACTGCTACCCCAAAAAAGCAGAATTTAACATCAGCGTGCTGCTTTGAAAAAGCAAAGATCTGTCAGGTACTTTTAAAATCCATTGTTTTCTACCAAATTCTAGTATTTCAACAGGAGCAAGCAAAGCACTGCCACCCCAGAATGTCCTGAATTCACAACTGGGGCCTCCCCAGTGCCAGGGGATCCCCGCATCAGGGGATGAGGGGCTGAGCCAGGTAAAGCCTATCCCTGCTTTCCCCAGGGCTGGAGAGAGGACAGAGCAGCTCCTGCAGCCACCACCCACTGCTGATGCTAATTTTGCACCGGTGGGGTTGCATCCCTATGGGAAGGAGTTTTCCTTGGAAGCTCAGCACACAGCAAGCATGGAAACCTTGCCGAGAGGCAGGCCAGTCTTTTCCCTCTCTCTTCAAGGGTGTCACCGCTAACTCCTGCAACTGAGCTCTTATTAACTCCTGAGGGTTATTTGTTGAACATAATTTCCAGACAGATGTGGAACTTCTCAAGGCAATGTCCCTTCAAGCACAGACTGTGGTTTTCAGTTATACTTTAGCATGTCACAGTGATGCAGATGTAACTCCACTCCTGGCTAAAAGCTGTCCCGGGTGACATCCTCAGAGCATCCTCTAGATGAAGGGACCAACAGATCCACTCAGCAGCTACCACTACCACTGCTGGGAACCCTCCAGGTGAACACCAGCTCCTCTGCATGCTTACAGCACAGCCAGGAAAGAATCCAACGATGGGCACCATGAGAAATGGAAGTTGATATTAAGAGACGCCCTGACCAGGCCCCCAAAAATTAATAATCCGAACCTGCATCGCTGGCAGAGATGTGATGTGTGAGAGCTCTGGCAGAGGAGGGAGGCTGCCCACTGGTTCAGTGTGTGTGTGTCTTCAGGGCTCTGCTGGGACAAGCAGCACCCCGCACGAGGCAGACATTCCTCTCCATCCTAGAGTTTCCCCCAGGCCGCTACAAAGGGGCAAAAGGTGGTGATGTGGGAAACAAACCCAAGAAAATTATCCCTGTGCTTCCCATAGGACAGTACCTGCAACTGCCCGTGTCCCTCACTCCTAATATACCCATGTAAAGCCTTGCCAAAAGTGACAGGCTTGCTAATCCTAGAGA
This sequence comes from Todiramphus chloris collaris, assembly GCA_025345505.1. Lineage (NCBI taxonomy): Eukaryota > Metazoa > Chordata > Aves > Coraciiformes > Alcedinidae > Todiramphus > Todiramphus chloris. Next base: position 34,672,493 of record JANVCC010000035.1, read on the forward strand.
TCCGAATGCCCCTGAACCCCTCCCTGCAGCCTGCTGACTCAGTGCAGCGCAGCCTGGTGCAACAGTTCCGCACGGAAATACCAGGGCAGAGGGAATGCAACACGCTGTTACATCACGAAGTTTTAAATACTTGCCCTTGGAGCCCCTTGTCCAGCCTTCTGTGCCGCCTTTCAGTGTGATTTTGGCCAGAGCAGCAGCCCTTTCTGCCAACCAGGAGCTGTCTTGCCCTGGACACAGCACTTTGCAATTATTACTTATTTATAGAGAAGGGGTTAAAAAGCCACGAAGTTCAGACAGTCTCCAGGCCAAAGCTGGCTGTGCCGTGGCTGCGCATTGCTGGTGCCATTTAAATCCCTGCCTTTATACCCGGCTGGGTTTTGCAAAGGGAGCAGAGGAGCTCAGCACTTGAGGCAGCTTTCCTCCATCCTACCCCTCCATCCTCAGCAAAACGCAGGGCAGACCAGTCCAGTTACATCGACGTCAAGGGAGAAAGGAGGCTCCCCTGGGGAGAGCACAGCTGCCTCGCTCTGAATGCTGTGGCACGGCGGCTGTCACCCTGCCACCGGCACAGGCAGCTTGGGCACAGGGACTAACCCAGGACAGGCAACAGCTGTACCTGCCTCTGCCGGCAACTGCTCAGCTAGCCAGGATGGGGAGGGATTTATTTCTGCGTTTGAGGCACGTCATTGCCCTGTTATCTCTCCTTACCTTTGTCTTTCCCACGTCTTCAGTTCCTCTCCCACCTTTCTAGTTCCCCTCAGCTTCAAGCAGGGCCGTGTAACAGCTCCCACGACTTCTGCCAAGAACTCTACACTCGACTTCAGTTAAAAGGCATTCCCGGAGGGCTCCTACAAAATTTCAGAGTAGTTTATGGCCACGGAAACTGGGTGATGTGTGAGAGACCCTGTCTCTAACACTTCTGACACCCATGAGCGTCCCTCTACTCCAGACAAGGCCCAGGCACAGGGGAACAAAAAATGTCAGGGACACACAAGAATTATTCGTGCATGAAATTAGAAGTGCTGTGGAACCCCTTCTGTCCCATAAATAATGGCACATAACCCAGCACCACAAGATTCATTGCCCTGTTATAAATAACTCCCTGCTGGACGAGCACGGGGCAGTGCATCTATATGCCGAGGGTGGGTGACACTCCTTGATTCATGGGCATCTGGGCAGCAGGCAATGAGATCACCTACACAGCATGAAAAGAGATGGATGATTCGGTCCTGAGCAACCAGCTCAGCTACTTCTCCATCTACCTTCTTTTCCATCCTTGCTACCTTTCACCTTTGTTGTTACCAAGGGCTGAAGCTACTTACAACCGTCTGTAAGCTCAGGCAAAGCCTCCAAAGCTGCAATCAGCAGAGGACTGGTGGGATGACAGTGACATCCAGCATTCAACATGCAACATGGCCACAATGTGGTTCCATGCACGTTCACTATCACAAACACTGTGACCATGACCCACAACAGCAATGGCTCTCAACCATCCCAGCAGACAGGAATTCAGAGGTGCCCACTGCAGTTGATAAACTCAAATATAAACTGAGACGTGGTGGGTGATGGGGTTTTGGACTGCAGGCAAGAGCTGGCCTGAACATCTGTGCAAACCCAAAAGCATATTCGGATTCAAACTGGAATATGCCCTAATGTGCTATTGCTGATAAACCTGAAGCAGCAGCACATGCTGCATAGGTGATGGTCCCACCAGGAGGTTTTGCTGCAGCCCAACTTTACCTGGGGATAGAAAGGGTGGTGGGGCTGCAATTTAGAGCAACAGTAGGAGAACTTACTTTCATCAGTGACTGCTCAACCATACCTGATGGGCCTGGTGTGTTCTCGGAAGTACCCAGATACTTTATCACAGGTAATCTATTGTGGGGCATCAAAGCCCCTGGAAAACCCCTGAGATGTTGACAGCTAGCTTTAGTTTACTTTCACCTAATATCTTGATTCAAGAAAAGAAAAACACATTCTCCAGCAAAAAGTCTTCAGAAAGTGGTCAGGGTTGGTCCTAAGTGGCATCTCCTGCTGTCACTGTTGGTGATGTAAGCCAGCAGGCATTTCTAATCTTCTTAAAACCTCTGCTTTAAACATCATCCTGTTGCTCTGAAACACCTATATGACAGCTCCTACCCACGCATATTATTTCTCTAAAGCTTCAGGCCAGGCTGTCCAGATCAATGCAACCTGTTAGTGGCCATACCTCGTGTCAGCACATCACAGGTTGATTTTTCAAATGGGATGCAGTCCCACAGGACCTAGAGCATGTGTGACAGTGCTGGAGGAGCTCATCGAAGCCCTGGGAAGCACTCAGCACATCTCGGGAGCAGGCTTTCGATGAGACAGCTAGAAATTCAGGTGATGCCACAGACGGGTAAAGACAGCCCTTCCTGCACATCTCAGAGGGTGCTATATTAAGAAGTGCAACAGCGGGACTTCAAAATCTTCTGTCTGGCTTTTTTTGCTGTCTGTGATGCACCTTGAAAAGCAAAGACCGTAATAAAGCCAACATATAGCAACTGTTGAAGAAAAAGCTGCAGAAGCAGTTACAGAGGATTAGAAGTTCCCTGTTTATCAGGGCATGTTTAGCCTGGCCCATCACTCTGCTCTCCGCTATTGAAAAGAAAGAGACGCTACAGAGAAAGGAGAGACAAAACCACCGATGCAGCGATTGGCGTCTACCTGCTGGGTCATCAAGAGAAAGCACAGTTTGAGAAACCAGGCATTGTCTGTGGCTTTTGCATGTGAGCGATTGTTATCGATAAGCAAAGCATTAAATAGCTTAAAGGAGCGGATAAAGACTAGAATACGTGATTTCGGCCCGGCATTGTCCTCAGGGCTAACTGGATGATGAGTCCCAGCTCAATGGAGCTGGCGCAGCAGAATGGACTGGTCTGCACAAACGGACAAAACCAGAAAAAAGTATTTAAAGTACTTTCACAGTAGACATTCCCTATGCATCCAAAATCCACACTAAGCCTATCAGCTGCAGAGTCAGACCTTAAGTAAACCAATGCTTTAGAATTTAGACTGGGCTTTAGTTAGAAATTTAAAAGAAAAAAAAAAAAAAAAAGAAATCAAGCCCTTCTGCCAGCTTTGCTAGCCTGGGTCCTCCCAACAACTGCTCCAAAAGACTGATGTGACAATTAGCTGCTGGTTAAATTAGTTTATGAGATTAAATGTGTTGCTGGTTGTGTTTTAAAGCCAGCTCCTTAAAAGGATGTTGTTAAAGCTCGGTCTCCATCTTCTACATCAATCTTTCACTAAATGGCTTTACTGCTTTCAGAAAGGTACTGAGTTTACATCATTGCACCTTCCACTTCCAATTTTTTTCAGTACTTGGAAAACCTACAACTATTGGATGTTTTAGAATTCATTATTTGCTGGCTTTTACTTCATATGCATTACTGTAAATAGGCACTGAGCAATAATCGTCAAATGACTTCCTCTTGGCTTAGCAGTTGCCCTAGCCATAAATCACAGGGAAAACAGAATTGATCTTATTTTCACCACCCATCATTATTCATCTGGTCTAAATTTAGCCGAGACTCCCTTTAGTTCAATAAAAGCGCTTGTGTCTACACAGGTATTGCACCAAATGCTTCACAGCAAAGAGAGAAACTACATTATATTTACTTAAGGTTAAATAATAAATGCAATTCTGAGCTCTACAAGGACTGCCAAGGAATTTTACACTGCTCTAAGCAAGGTCAATAACCTTTAAGGTGAGTCACTCTCCAGGAGAGCCCATCTGCAAATGCCCGCAGCAAGAGCCTACACAGCTCACTGCAAACAACTACTTCTAGCCAGGAATGAGGTAGGCAAGATGAATTGCGCCCAAGATGTAGGTTCAAACTTAAGGTGTGGTATAAGGATGCATTAGGACGGAATAACACACCTATGAGTGCAGCTCTTTAAATCAGAGTCAAAAACAAGGCTGAGAGGTGCCTCCACCACCTCACAGCCAGATAGCCTATCTACAGCAAAACCATTTCCACATTTAAAACACGACAGACAAAAAAATTTTAAACATCCTCCACCCCAAAACAAGACTACATTGCTTACGCTACTTTTACTGGCATCAAGGACAGCAGAGCTGGGCATAGGTCAGCCCCAGCAGGTAGCTGACTGCATTTTACAGCCTAGAATCCCAACACGTGGGATGGGGTTCCCCAAGTGCTGGTGCAGATGCTGACTGGTTCTACAAACACATCTAAATCTACACCTGTAAGGCAGAGAAGTGATAGGACAGAGCAACAGCACAACATTCTGCTGCAAGTCATGTAAAGGATGCATACATTAAGCCAAACCATGCTATACAGTGTGTTTCTGTGGTTCTGAACATGGGCTATTTTCACCCCTTAGCACATTCCTGCTGCCCTCAAAAGCCTGTGAATGAGGACTTCACTGCCAGAGCAGCTGATGAGCTATAATGATGAGTAGCAGTTAGCAATATTTATGGTGCAGAAACACTGACCAGAAAAGTCTCAGACCCTGGGGCAGCTCCTCCACTTTCCTTTCTGAGGCATACCAGGTATGGACAGACAGGGACTGCATTCCACCAAATGCTGCCTGGCAAAGGGAAGTTACCATGATGCTCTTCTAACACTAACAACAAAAGTAACTCTGCTGCACTCAGAGCCTTTCTTTCTACAGATATCCCACCTTGTTGCTGACATGGTGAATCAAACCTCCCTGACCTCTAACCTCCCATGGCATTAATAATCTACAGGAGTGAAACAGCAGTCACAAGGATTTGTATTTTCTCTGAAGCCATAGTGAAGAATTCATTACTTAACATGGAGGAAGACACCAGAAAAAAGAAAGGGTTCAGGGTACAGATTTGGTACAAACTACAGGCTGAAGTCAGATGCTACATGGCTTAATTTCCTTGAGTCTAGTGCAAGCAATAAATACTTCCTCGTATGTCTAGCGCAGCAGCTTGAAATGGTGCTGCACATAGACATTTCCCAGAGCTCAGGCATCCAACAAGGATGCCAGTTATAATCAGTCGGGACCGACTCACCCCATCAAATCACAGCATGTGAACCGTCAGCACCTGGCACACCAACATGAGCTCCAAAATCCATTGCAATGGACTGGAAAGAGCTCCAGACGTGAGGAGTGAGGGTGGCACTGAAGCACAGCTCACTGCCACTCGACAAGGGTGCTGCTTCAGGTGCTTCTCACCAGGACCAATCTTGTCTGACCTGTGAGCATGAGCCCCTCAGCCAGCAGGTCAAACCTACTCCCCTAACCTCTGGGTAAGGAGTAGATGGCTAAGTAACAGGGGAACTGAAACGATAATAAAGCTGGCAAGGAGAATCAGGCTTGGGTCAATCACCCCAATCCACAGCTGCTTGACCCTGCTGCCACTGAGGTGGCACAGTGTCTCTGCAGAGATGCTCATCCTGGCATGGAAGGTGATTGGAAAAAAGCCATTTCCACCTGCAGCATGCCAAGAAACAAGGCCTTTCCCTTGGAAAGGGGGTCCTACCATGCACTTCTGATACCAAAGGCTAGAGGCAGAGACAGGACCAATACTTCAGTTTGTAGCAAATGTACCTCCTGACCTACATGAATAAATAGATAGATAGATAGATAGATAGATAGATAACTAGCAAACCTCTCTGGAAACAAATCTTCCAAGTATTCCCTAAGTGCTTTTAACAGTATCATGCTTCAAACACTGGAGGTTTTCCTCTATCAATGACTCCCACCCTACAACTTACCACCCAGCCCATACTCTTCTGAATGAGCAGAGGGGCTCACCTCACCACATGGGACTGTGCCCTGAGGTGTTCTGCTGTGCTGCTTTGGGGCTGAACCTGACCCACTGACAGCTACATGCAGCTCCTGATGTTTGCACCTTTCCAGATCTCCAACGCAACCCTCAACCAAGCAATGCAGTGGGTGCTGACTCTGGTGGCCAGGCAGCATCAGCAGACAGGGGCACTGCTTGTGTTCCCATCCTGCTGTGCTTGTAAAGCCTGGCTGCGGGAGATGCTGAGCCCCTTGCAAGATGGTGTCTGGAGGGGTCCTCAGCTTTTCTGAGGCAACCAGACCATTATGACAGCCAGGACCCCCAGGAACACTACTTCAGTGGGCACTCTCTCCTTGCAAATAAACAGAGGCTTTTTCCAGCAGGAGAAGCCTGTGAAGGCACCTGGTGCCCCCTTCAGGTACCACCTCCCCATGGCCATCCCACCACAGGTTCCCACTGTAAGTCAACACCTTTCTTGCCTGCATCTCTCTTACTTTTCTACATTTCCTGTGAATATTTAATGCCTGGAGGGCTGTTAATTTATAACTAACTCAGCCACACTAAGCCCTGATGTAAGGTTTCTCCAGTGTGTCCCTCCTGCGTACGCCAATGTAAAGGTCTCTCTCTCCCACCCACTCTGTCAGAACCCTACACAGCAAGGAGGGCAAACACAGGGTCAAGACTTCCTTCTGTCACACAAGTAATGAAAATCAAAGTCCCCTACAAAGCCTCAGTATTATCTCCTTCCACCCACCATATGGAGCAAGCCCTCCCAGACAGCGTGAGCCTCCATCACCACACATCACTTCAATTTTTTCTTTTAACTCTCAGCAAACTCCAAAGTGTAAAGCCAGAGCACTGCCATGGTGCAGAAAAACACGCACCTCACTGTTGTTAAAACCATAGTGTTTCTACGGTCCTCTTCCAATACAATGTGTCTTGGGTGTAATTCCACTGAACTCCACTACTCCAGACTGAAACTAGCTCATTTATTTTATGTGGCAACATAAGAAAATTCCACATCCATAAATACATGAACATCTGTTGGGCTGGGCACAGGCAATGGACCTCTTGTGGACAATGCATTAACAGAAAACAAAAATTACATGTGTAAATCTCTGCATCTCTAAAATTAAAAAAGAAAATAAAACCTTTGCTGTGTGTTCAGACTACCATGCCAGACCAATCAGGCCAAAAAGTCCCTACAAAAGCCTAATCCGGTTATTCCCAGATCTCCTGGGATGACCATCTATCACCTTCTTAGACCTCACATCCACATGAGGGGGGTTCCTGTGAGCCTCAGCTTCAATACCAGTCACAAGAGCCCGGGATTTGAAAGAGATTTGCAAAATAAGTAAATGGAGTGATTTCGTTTGGGCCACATCTCCCTTCATCAGCGAGACACACGGGAAATGAAAGGCAGTCTGCTCAGAAAGCAGATACTTTCATGCCATGTACCATCAGCCTGCGGCGTGCTTACCTGTGGAAAGGGGATGAACTTATAAATATGAACAGCAGCCACACCAGCTAGAGCTGGGAAAGATGCAAATCCGTATGAACCTGGGTAGAAATGCAGTATTTTGAGGATCTGTTGGATCTTCCCCAGCTACAAAGGCAACACCAAATAACACTCAACCCCCAGACCCAATTCTAAGGCAGAATGAATATAACTAAGAGCAGGTTCGCAGCTGCAACTCCTCCTTCCATACACCAGTTTTCCCTAAACCATTGTAAATTCATCTTGCAGGCAGCAGAAAGCCCACACACAACAAACTCAAGGTTACTCCATCACTACATCTCCTATTTATGTCACACGTCTCCTGTACATATCAAAAGAGCACCTGGCCCCATACTGAAGGATGCCCCTAAGTAGATGCTAAACTCCCAACAAGACACACAAGGGATTTAAGCCCATGATTAAGTTAAAGCAAATGCTTCACTGATTCTTTAAGTGAAACCGTCCCAGAGTTCAGCCTCAGTGAATGTGGGTGGGTTTTGTGGTGACTTTTTTTTTTTAGAATTTCACTGAATCCTCTTTAGCTGTTTGAGTTATCCATGAAAAATGTTCCCACTTTTCAAGAACCCTTGCAAATGCTCAAATGCTTTGATGCTTTTCAGACTACTGATGGCTCAGAAATAGCCTTGTAAAACCTGATGATGGCTTATTCCCAAATGAAAATAGCTGCCCGAGAGGCACAGCTTGATGTTATCCTCTGAACATTTGCAGGTTCTGAAATCAGACTAGACATATATTTTCATAGCCATTAAGTGAATCTAATTGACTTTACAGGCAGCAAAAGCCTGAAGAGGTGTTTTACAAATACCCCTTTTAAACAGTTTGGGTTTAAAAAAAAAAAAAAACACACAACACCTCTCATTAGCACTGCTTTCATAACTTCCCCCTCACTCGCTTACTCTCCCTTCTAACAAATCCCACCACTAACGAGGTAATTCTAATAAGGAAGACTTTACCAAAATGCTCACTCACTGCTGTTAAGTGGACAGCAGCTGGGTATCTGCTGAGCCCTTATTGTTCTGTCTCTAACTAACCATCATCTAAAATTGCTCAGCGCTTACAAACGGCAGGTCCTCCAAACCAGGCTATTTTCAAAAGCCTCTCTTTGCAGCTCTACTATTTAACATTATTTTAAATTGAAAGACTACAGATTTAGGTCTTCCCTGGATTCCCACTAGAAGTGTTACACTGTGTTTCTGATGCTGTAAGCTAGTTCCAGGGAGGATGAACAGATTTGGCACCTCCAAAAAAAGAACAAAAAGCCCTGATCTCAGCAAATGAAATGGGTTTTTTTGCTGTACTCTGACCGCAATAATGATTTTATAAATCCTATTAAAATGGGAAGAATGGGGTTTATAGGAAAAAAAAAATCATAGCAGAAAAGATCAATAGGCCATGCCCAGATACATCTGGGAGCAGTGTGTGTCAGATGCTCTAAAGAAGGTGTAAGAAATCCTGTTGTTGGCAGTTCTTTTGCCTTTAGGCAAAATGTTCTCTCCCCACCAGTGCCGACACGTGGGTTTGTGCACTGACACACTCTGTTTTCAGCTTAGCAGACACAATATCCTCGTGCTGCTGACTTCTATTTATTTTCTCATCTTTGTTATTCTGCGTATCCTACCAAAAAACCACAACCTGTAATAATTTAAAAAAACAACAAACCTTTGCACTCACCGTGCAAAATGTCTGAACAACGAGCTAAGGAGGAGAAAAAAGCACTTATAGAATGAAATTAAGCAAAGGGACATAAATTTAAAAGTGTAATAGAAGGAAGGGGAAGATAGAGATACAAAGAGAGATGCTGGATGCTGGGTGTGTGACCACCACTCTTGGGAAATGCCAGAAGTGATGAATGAAGCAAGAACCAGACCAGACAAACCCACCAGAGAATTCAATACAGGGACAGATAAGAGAGCCAAGCAGAATTCAATGGATTATAAATGCAAATATTGCAGTTTGACACGAGACTGGAAAAATGGGATACAGAACTTCTGTGGCAGAGGGAAAGAACAGGGGATAAAAATGAAAAAAAAGTAATTCAAGGAACCACCACTGGTTCCCAGTATTAGATACCATTATTTGATAGCAGTTGAAATGAGTGCTGTGTGTGAGGTGCACTGAGGAGCCATTCACAGCCAGACAGCTGGTCCATCACCCCCCACTGCAATTAGCAGCGTTAGCACAGAGACCAAGAGCTGCAACTGTAAAAAGCAAATAGACTTGCATCTCTGATGCTGGTTTCCAAGTCAGGATTCAAGCACATTGGCAAGAGAAAGTGGCAGCAGCTTGTATAGCAATTACTGGTGATCGAGGATAAATCTAGGCAAGTAGCTTACTTAAAAATGCAGTTTTTGTCAATTCAAAACAATTTACACATTTGACCTGAATTCACCAAAGATCTTCAGCTGGGGAAGTCCCAGCTGACGGGACTTTGGAGCTGGTTCCTCTTAACACCACCTCTTCAACTAATACACTGGTTTAAAAAAAATGCCTAAATATAATATAAACGGGACCTGGGATCCAGGCAATCCCAGCACTGGCCCAGTACAGATTTCACAGTGCCATGCAAAGAAAAACAGAAGCATTTGCCTGGGAGGTAACAAATGTTAACTGTATCATGGCTCTACCATAATCAGTATTTTTTTAAATATATATTTGGGTCTGACCTTTGCTTCTTAAGGAAACCTGTAACAGAACCAACAATTTTGTTTCAGACTGAAAAAAATATTATATTCACCATTTAACACAGATTTTTCCTTCTTCATAATGAAAAAACCAGAGAAGAAATAGTAAATCAGCTTAATTTAGAGCAAAACTATCCTCCCTTTTAGTTTACAGTTCCTGAACTGAAAAATCATTTTCTCACAAAACTGCTGGTTTTCAGTTTTGCCACTTGAATAAATCCTAGAAGCAGCACATGAATTTTAAGTGACAAATACTTCTTGCACGTTGTCATTTCAAGCGGTACATACTAACCTGCCACTAATGCATTGTGTTTTTCTGTGAGCTGTTGCAAATCCAACTTTAAATAGCAACACCTCATGTAGCCACTTAATAATACACTTGTAATACGTATTTCCTGTTACCTATTTTGAAAAGTCTCCTTTCACTCAGAGAATCTCATTTTAAAGCAGAATCCCAGCTTGGCACTAAACCGGGGGAGTTCCAGGTCTAAATTTCAGAATTATCCTGTAAGAAATAAAGTTTTCATTTCTTGAAATAAACACTCATCAAACAATTCTATAAGACAATAAATAATACCGTATATGCTTCCATAAATAGCTAATTAATTGCTGGGGTCCAATGGGTCAATAGATGACTTAAAAGAATGGCTCAAAGCCATTTGTAACAGATACCACGGCTTGTACTTGGCTCTAATCAGACCACAACAAACTGATTTTTGATGCACCCTTATTAAAAGGCATAAGGCTTCTTGGTGATTCCACTTGGCCCTTAGCAAAAAAACCAAACCAAACAAAAAACTAACAACAAAATACCAAAGCAAACACCAAACCAAAAAAGTCAAACCTTACTATTTGGTTACAGGTAATAGTAAATAGAAACTAGGTAAAAAAAGGCTTCTATCTTTAGATGCCCTTTAAGACTGCTTTCATTAGCCAACTGTCAGGAAAAAGAAATGATTCCTCAGCTTCCCACAGGGGGGTGGAGGGAATAAAAGGAAAAAACCCAAAAAGTTTCTAAAAATACCCCCTGAAGCTCCCTGTTCCACTGATGCAGAAAGCAACAACAAAGGCTTGTACATCCCTTGGCTCCTCGCAGAACCCGACACCAGCAAAACACTCTGCTAAGTCTCTCTTTTTCCTTTAGTTTGGAAGGGAGTAGCACCAACCGTGCGATTATTTGTAACAGGTCCCCGAAAGAAAAGCGTGTGCTCTGCCAACCGCCGGCAAACAGCACACAAGGGGCTCACGGCCGCCCCGAGCCCCGCCAGCCCTTCCCACCCCAAGATAATTACATAGAGACTTCCCGAAGACAAATCTGAGCCTACAGAAGGGATTTCAGATACCCACTCTGAAACTTGGAGAGATTTTGAATGGTTGGACTTCTTGAAAAAATCAGGTTGTGCATTCAGGTTTGGTTTTTTTTAAATGCTTTTTCAGTATTTTTAGAGGTCTTAAGATAGAGAGCAATGCCTCATGATAATTTCTGAAGTATTCAGGCCCCTGGTTGTGCACACTGGGAGGAACCAGCTTGACCACAGACGCTCCTGGATAATCCTAAGAGGCTAAATATAATAAATCATGTGCTTAGGAGTAAGATTTTTCAGCTCATGTTCCTACATCCAAAATTCAGTGTGAAGAGAGGTTTAAAGCTTTGTACTTTTAAAACCCCTGCCACTGGTTAGATACTCGAGATGGAACCTAAATTTAGGCTATTATGAAAATCTTCACCTGAAACAGACTTTTAGGTAATTGTTTTAAATCTTGGCCATTTCTAAGAAAGCAAGAGAAGGAAGAAGAGCCACTGAAAACACTTTATAAGGGTAATTAATTTGCATTTAAATTTGGGGAGAAAATTCTGTAGTCCTTTTTAGGTTTATTCACTAAGGCAGTCATAAGAAGTTGCACCCAACCATCCCAGAAAACAGCCACCACTAGAGAAAACATTTTAAGAAATTACTCAAAGCTAGGGGGGGAAAAAAAAATAAATCAAAAAAACACCAAACCAAACAAACACACACCACACAAACCCAAAACAAACAAACCACCACCACCAAAACCCCACAAAACCAAAACCAACTAACCAAGAACCACAAACACACACAAAACAAAACACAAAAAAAAGACATTGAACACCTGATGTTCTTGCCCCCTTCACGTAGACAAGTCCCAGCATGGCTTGTATTTGACAGACTTGAGAAGTTAACTGTGCCTAAAAAAATTACTGATGTTCAATTTATACATCTTATTACTTCCTGTATTGAAGATTAATGAGCAGCACTTGTATGTACTGGGGTTTTTAAATACCTGCAGACAGAGCTGACTTTCAGAAGCATCGTATCCACCCAGTCATGGCCACAACTCAAATACTGCTGCATTAACTGACGGTCATGTCAATTAGGGACTATTAGAGAGAATTTTTGAATGCATAGAGAAAAAATAGGTTATATTGCTATGCAAAATTTACTATAAAATCTATTTTTGTCTAATTTTGACATGGGACCATGCCAAAGCTCGTGGATCTGAAAGGAGAGCTATTTTTGTCTTACGAATACGCATGTTGAGGAATGGGTTTGCGCATATGTTCCTGCTCCAGTGATAGATAAATAAACAGGAGGGGGGAAAAGGCTGCAGCAGCTTGTCCGTGAAGCTGCTGATCCCATTTGCATGGATGACATCGCCCTGAATCCACAGGCTTCTCTGCTCAGCCCTTGGCTGCCAGCACCACTCTTCTACTCTGCACTACTTGAAGGCCCCCAAAGTAGAAAAAAAACCCCTCTGAATGATACAGATTTTGTGGGACAGAAAAACTCCACAAGTGAAGTTGGGTTGACCCTTATGTCTCAGCACTTGCAAGGGACCCAGGCTGTGTCACCTCCAGATGTACCCAGTGCTTATCAGCAGGGGTGCAGGGCTGTGCTGAGGCCCAGCAGAGCTGCCTTCAGCTCGCCCTTGCTGCTGGGACGAGGGAAAGCCCCCGGCCGGCTCTGGGAACACGGGGTGGAGGTCAGGAGCTCCAGTGCAGGCTGGTGCTGGCCCTGGCAGTGCCGTGCCTGACTCGCCGTGCCCATGCTAAGTGTTTGCAGGACAGAGCTGCCTCCAGATGCAAAAGCCAAGGCTCCTCCACAGCGAAACAAGGCAGCCATGCGTGATGGAGCACAAGCCGTACCAGAAGAAGTGGGTTTTGGGAAATGCAATTACAAACCAAAACACTTCAGCCCATCACTAATGCTGTACAAAGCACAGCCCTCACACTTGGAAACATGAGTTTCTCCCTATTGCTTCCCAACAAGTCCACTGGAGATGAGAAATGCCAAACCAGACAGTTCCAGTGCTGTTAAGTTGCAGAAACACAAAAGTAACAAGAATTGCTAAGCAGCAGCATCCCTGACCATCCCCCTCACACGAGGCCACCCTCAGAAATACTGTCGGACATAATACTTCCCACTATAAAATACATTAAAGGTGTCTAATCCTAATCTCATAGGATCTCTCTGATATGGAGATGGCATCCCTTGGAGCACCCTCATTGAATTTCAGAGAGATGCCAGCACTTGAGATGCTCCGGGGGAACACCCTCCCACTGCCTGAGGATGAGACTTGACCTCAGTTCCCAGCAGGAGTGGGAAGCACAACTGGGAAACACCCAGGCGGAGATAAGGACATAGCCTCTACCCTGGGTTTTCCAGCTCCCAGCCCCATGCCGGGCTCCCGGACTCCCCAACACCCTACGTGGTACATGAGGAGAGGCATGTGTGAAAATCCTGATGTAAGACAGCTAGCTGAGGGGTTTGGCAGATACATGAGGTCAGGGCACTGCATAAAGGAGCAAGAAATGCTGAAGATAGGGATGCTTCAGATTCCAGCTGCCTCTAGGGCACCTCGAGTGAGGCAGGACTCTGAGACCACATTCCTCCACTGGGAAGCAGCAGCCCTGAGCCCTTACCCGGCGTCAGGTAACTAAGCCCTTTCTTTGCAAAGCAAGGGCTGCTCTATTCTTTCCAAACAATGTTATCATCTGGCAGCGGCCTCCTGCTTATCTGGCAGCTTGAGCATTACCCAGAATGTGGAAGAACTGGGCTCCACAGCCACCCCTCCGCCCAGGGGCTCCGTTGTGGGAAGAAGCCCCCCCTTGCTTGCAAAGGGCCTGAGAATGGCAAAGCAACCACAGCTCCCAGGCTGAGGATCTCCTCCCAAGATCGCCCCTGTATTTTCCCTGCACCCTGAACCTCACTGGTGCTCACCCTCCAGCCCCCCCAAGGCTCAGCACTTCCTGAGCAGGGTTAACAGAACCATTCAGTTCGCATCCAGTGATTCACTTCCCCGCAAACACCTAGGTTCAACTCCTCTGGTGTCAGCTCTGTTCCTCTGGCATCAAACCCACTGTGAACCAACACAACCCAAGAGCACAACTGAAATACTTGCTTGTTTCACAAACACCTTGCAGAAGGCGAGGAACACCTCAAAAGGAATGAGAAGCAAATAGGATCGCACCTCCCCACAACTCAAGCCTGGTCCCACCTCAACTCATGTCCTAGCATAAGGATGTGATGCAAAAATCCTCTGCCAAGAAGGGCAGGACATCATTCCTTCGGGCTCAGCTGAGGAATGTGCCACCTGAGTGGTAGGAATTGAACCCTATGGAGCCATTCCCCTGTAGGGACCATTCTGAGGGTCCTGTCCCTCAGGGAGGTAGGGATATCAGTGCAGGCTCTTCATCTGCACCCTCATGTACCAGGGGACAAAGGGCAGTGGGACAGGGAGGCTCTGCTCACCCCTGGATGGAGGCAGGGAAGCAGAGGCACACATCCCTTCCCAGCCCAAGGCAAACAGAGGCACCCGCCAGCCCGAAGAACAAGAGCTGCAGATGTGCAGCCACTGCCGAAAACCACAGCTCTCAACGTGGCGTGCCTAATGTGACCCGACACCTCCTGCAGCAAGCACTTCGGCTTCATCTGCTGCGTCATGCGAGTCAGATGCCCTTAAGACTCCACCAGGTCCTGCAGCCGCAGCTCTCCAGGTCGCCCGTCCAAGCTGTTTGTCCATCCCACCCTGCAGCACCGGGCATGGCAGTGCAGCCACCCAGCTCATCACCCTTGTGCAGAACCACTGGCACTGGCCATCTCCCACCACCAGCAGGGCTTTGCACCACCACAACACGTACACACACCCCTCAGCAGACCCTGCCAGGAGAGTGAGCAGCAGGAGATAACACTTCAAACCACTGCAGGAAGACATGCTAGCTCATCAGCCAAAGCCCTGGCTCCACTCGTTTTGGATAGGGGTGGTTTTGCATAAGAGGCAAGGAGTTCTGGTTTCCATCAGCTTTCCAGCAGAGACCTCAGCCTCACAAGAATCTAACACACCAACCACTGCAAAAAATATGCAACACAACCAACTGCGACAGAAGCTTGAAGAGACACTGTAAAATTGATTAGTCGTCAAAATCATCAGACCATAAAAGAAGCTCCAGCTGCGCTCCTCTTATTTGTGTAGAGAAATTCAAGAGGCAGGGCTCTATTTAAAATTAATTCCTTCTTTTTTTTTTGTTTTGTTTACTAGAGCCTAAGTTACTCTGGTTGACAATTAAGCCCATTATCCCACTCCTTTCTTTTCCACCACGCCAATGCCTTTTTTCATAGCCTATGAAGAAATAAAATGGGGGGAAAAAAAAAAGGAAAATTCCAGTAAGTGCTATTTTAAAAATCAAAAATACAAGTTTACAAAAAGCTTGGGAAGGTGTTTGAACCATTCAACCTTTTGTTTTAAACCACAGCACAAGACTCAACACAATTCCTTTCAAATCAACAGCAATTTCAAGTCACTCTGCTGTGTACGAGCTCAAAGTTAAGCGCAGGCACAAATGTTCTGCCAGATCCTTGGCATAAGTGTAGGAGGGCAGGAGAAAACAAAGATTTAAATTTTGGCTAGTGCACTTCTGCAAAACTCACTGTCAGCACTTATTTTTCAGTTCATAAGAAATCCAGCAGAGGAAATTTAAAACAATAACTACCTCGGAGGTGAGAGGTTCAGAGAAACTGCAGAAGAAAAACCATAATATGATGTAACTCATGGGACTGTTCACTGCTAATCATTAAGCTGGGTCCTTAAAGCATCCCATTGCAAACCAGGTCCTTTTGGTTCAGCTTACTGACCCACCGTTTTTTGTGGATGCTTTGGCAAAATCACCAAGAATGACCCATTTTGATAGTTAAGCCATTCCCTTCCTACAGATGCCTGCATCAGCAGAAGCTATTTGCTGTAGATGCTCTGTATAATGGTACCCCAACCCTGGGTACCACAAGGAGCTCACTGTGAACAATGGCTTTTTGTGCCTGGGTACCATGGATGCCAAGAGCAAAGCCTCATCAAAGCCACAACCAACATCATAGTCCCAGACCTTAAGACCACGTCCCAGTTCTACCTTTGTGTTTGTCATGGTAAGAAACAAGATTTCATAAACCTGCCACAGAAGTGCTCCCTTTATTTCCCATGTTAGAAAAAAAAACCCCCACAAATAAACAAAAAAACCCCAAAACAAAACAAAAAACCCACAAAAACAAACAAACCAACCCACAAAAAACCCAAGCAGGTAAACAAAGAAGGAGCTCTAAAGAAGGAGCAAGAAGTTGCCTAGTTGTACTCCCAGTGAAAGCCAGGCCAATCTGCAGCTACATCAGGTTGGGGTTTTTTTAACTCATCTAGTCAAGCTCTGACCATATCCAGCCTCTCTGGGCCCCTGTTCCTGCACCAGACTACCCTCCCTGTGACCATTTCTTCTCTAACACCTCCTAGAGAAAGCTCTCACAAATCTAGAGCAATACACAGGACAACGATCCTTTCTCATTCCCACTGCAATCAATCGTTTCTGCTGGTGTGCTAATTTGTAAACTAGCCAAATGAAAGACAAACTTGGGTCTGGGAGTTGTCACTTTTCTGTCCTTTGGGTGGGATGAACAGTGCCGCCACGGTAACATCCCCTTCTCCATATATTCAGACAGACAGCACTGTTCAGACAGACAGCCTCCAAAGCACACAAAGCTCTGGGCTTTCACAAGATAACTGTATTTACCTTACAGAGAAGAAATCCAGCAACTGTATTTTTGGGGGAAACGTGAGCAAATCACTGGATTCATGCCTTTTGCACAGCTACACCAAAGAGCACCACACAGTTTCACGGCACACGGACAGGCATCATTCGTGGTGCCCGTCCTGACCCATGGGCACGCTTCTCCTCCTCAGTCCCCTGAAACCTCTTTGGTCTTCACTGAGTTACAACTCCAGCCAACTTGCTTAACAACACTGTCATCAAGAACCTTTAACAAGCACCAACGATCCCATAAATCTGCTTTTTACAGCATGGCAGAAGCCTAATTACACATGATTAAATTCTGTCGAAAATTAAAGCCCACACACTTGCTCTAAAATTGAAATCAGTCCTTTTAGGTACCAAATAAAAAGCAATGGTAATGTTTCAAAGACATGTTGGCAATACAGCTGAACCACATGACATCACTGACCCTAAACAGAGAGCACTGCTCCTTTGAGGCGCTTTTCTTTATTTTCTCTATATACCAGCATCAGAAACACACGCACTTTGATCCATGCCCTGAATTGTGACCGTACAAGTCCCAAGCATTAACTGAGCTATGCAGCTCACCTATTAACTCCGTATTACATGTTCTTATTCTACTGGACCCCCTTGCTACCTTCTCCAGCACAATACATTGTTGAACCTCACTACAGGGGTTCAGAAATATTTTGCTACGCACCCTTTTACTGAAGTTATTATTTTTAATGAAGGTTGAGCTTTTGAAACAAGTCACGTCACTTACTTTTTACAAAGCCAAGCACTGTAAAAGAAACACAACCTGTATGCAAGATGAAACAAGATCCGTACAAGATACACACTATGATGGGAAACAAAATCTAAAGCAAGCGCATCTAAGATATTGGAGGATTTTTATTAGAGGAGTAGCAGCACTTCAGCAAAATATAATATTGCGCATTAGAAGCAAGGGACAGTTTGTGGCTATGGCACTTTCTACGAGTCTTCTGAAAGGGCCCAGGAAAAGGTCCATCATACCTGGGGAACAGCAGTGATACAGCAAAAATATGGCCACGCTGAGAAACAACAGAGTAGGTACCCCGAGAAGAACTAAGAGACAGAACTAAGGTGGGATACTGGTATCACTCTGCTCTCCCAGCAACCACCAAAAGCAAACCTCAAAGCCCAGATATCCCCTTACTTTGGTCCGCAACATGGATATATGCCTTCAAAAAGGCAAATAGCATCTGACAAGTTCTAAAGAGATCATTTTTTTAATAATCACATAGATATCTTTTACAGCTTAACAAGCATATATCAGATACTGTGTTTTTAATTATACGCATATATGTAACAAACGGATGAACACACGTTATGTCAAACCCAGGCAGCAGTCCTTTACATACCTGATCTGGGCCTCTTCCAAAACACTTCCACTAAGGAACATTCTTCTTTAATACAGCAATATAGATACAATAACTAAAACAGGTTCCTCTATTCGTTTGGGTGAAAAGCCCAAAATCTCCCCCTCCTCCCACTCTCAGAGTTAATACCAAGTGCAATGAGCAAGTAGTAAGGGCTGGGGTGGACCTAGCCTGCCGTAAATAACCTGCATCAATCCAGCCCCAGTGTCCCTGAGCACCCATATCCTGGTCCCCAGACCAGCCATGGGACCCAGGAGCACTGTGCTCAGATGGTGGATGGAGGCTGCCTTAGATGACTAGACATTTTGGGCGGAGGCGGGGGGGGGGAGGGAACACCACAAAACCAAAACGCACAAAAAGCCCCAAGCCAAAACCGAACCAGAGATGGCTTTGTGCTTGGTGTGGCTAAAGAGCTGCATTCTGGTGATTCTGGAGCTTGCTCAGTGCTGCTGACAGGAGGAAAAGGCACCAGCAGCAGGGAGCAGCCATGTTCCCCGAGCAGGGCTGGGGGAAGGCTCGCTCCGGGGAGTTGATACTCACCTGGCGGTTTCATGTAATATTGCTCAATATCAGACATGTCCGTATGCAGCGCACAATCGAGATAGTGGAGGATAACTTTTCTACTGAAGTAGTACCTCATGCCCATCAGAAAGATGGGCAAACAGCAGGTCAGCAGGAAGGACTTGGTCACAACAAAGCATATTACTATGGAGATAAGGAAGAGAAATAAACGATACCTGTCAGAAAAGAGAATTTAGTGTTGATTTCGGAATACAAACTCATTATAAAAAACAAGACACAAAACAAAACAACAAGCAAGCACAGACAGAATCTACATTTGCAGTACGCACACAAGTCACGCTCTCGAGATTATCACGTTAAGTGACGGCGCGTCAGGTCGAGATAACCCAGGAGAAGTTTCTGAGGTGCCTGGGGAGAATGCCACCATGCCACAGCGGGTCCCCCCGAACCCCCACTGGCGAGAGGCTGCTGGGGACAGCGGGGGCCAGGCGCACCCCCAGGCCCCACTCTGCTTTCCCCGGTGTGGCCGGGTTGGAGAAGGCAGGCTGCGGACACGGACACCCCGCGGTCACTGCGACATCACTCATTCCATCACGGGAAGCACCGGCTCCCCGGGATGACACCCTGCCCGCCTCGACGCTGGGGTACTGCTGAAGATCTTGGGGTGTCCCGCAGGGTACCCTCGAGATGGTGGTTCCACCCCCCCAGCATCTCAGAGGCGCCGGCTGAGACCCGCTGTCCCCACCTGCCCGCGGAGCGCCCTCCTCTAGACAGGGCCCTGTCCTCCCCGGGTCCCCAACCCCCCGGCTGGGCACGGGGTGCACCCTGCCTGCAGCACCAAGGGCATGCGGACCCAGCCCAAGGCGTGCTCGGGGCGGGGGCACATCTGCAAGGTGCGTGTGTGGGGGGCACGCTACTGACGATGTGACCTCCATTTCCGCGCTATTCTTTGCAGCGGGGCGGGGAGGGGGGGGGGCGCCTTGCAGGTGCCGGTTTTGGGCGCGTAATTCTGGGAAGCGAGGCAGCCCCGTCCCCGGCTCGGCCCTGCTGCGCGGGTACCCCCGCAGGCACAGGAGGGGGGTCAGGGTGCGGGGGGTGCTCGGCTGACGGGCCCGGCCGTCTCCAGGCAACGTCGGCACGCGGCGGCCCCCCCGCGCCGGGCTGCGCGGGGGCAGTGAAGCGCGCGGTGCGAGGCGCGCACCGCTCCCCTTCGCTGCGCACCCCCACCCCCCCTCCCCCAGGCCTGTTAGAACTGAAAGGTCGTCGCCTCTACCGTCACCCCCGCGCAACCTACGCGGCGACCCTCCCTCATCGCTCCCCTCCCTTCAAACCCGCGCAGGGTCGCGCATCCCCCAGCCGCTCCAGACCCACCCCCGCCGCACAACCCGCTTCCTCCCCCGGCTGGCTCCCCCCTCCATCCCGCCTGCCCCCGCCGCAGCGCTGCGGCTCCGCGGCCACCCCGCACCGCGCGATGCTGCAGCGCGCCCGGGGCGGCGGGTTCCCGGCTCCTCCCGCCTCTCCGACCATTTTGTAAAGACCCAGAGGCGGGGGAATACAGCAAACCGCGACCCCCTCCCCCGAAAAGGGAGCAGATACTCACCCGCCAGCAGCCCGTAGAGCAGCTGAGTGAGGGGCTGCTGCTTCAGCCCCCGGAACGCCGTGTTGGGGATCCGCTCCATGATACCCTCGTAAAATATGCGGCGCACCACCTCCTGCTCGGAGGGGTGGAATTCGCGGATATAGACATTGTCGCGCCGGGGGTCCTCTTTTGGGGAGCCGAGGGGAGCTGGGGGGGAGGAAGGGGAGCCCGCCAAAGAGGGCCACATCTGGGAGGACGAAACAATGATCGTGTCTTTTTTGGATCCTGGGATTGATTCATGATCTTCCGCCACAATCTTGGTCTCACAAACCATCTTGGGAGACAGACAATGCATGCAAACCGGCCGCGGGGAGGGGGCGGAGGAGAAAAACGGGAGAGGGGAGGGAAAAAAAAAAAATTAAAAAAAAAGAAAAAAAATTACAAGAACAAAAACGAATTAAAAAAAAAAAAAAAAAAAAAAAAAAAA
>JANVCC010000035.1:34693619-34704072 GCA_025345505.1 Todiramphus chloris collaris
GGGGGGGGGGGGGGAAGGAGCGGGGCGCGGAGCAGGGACGGAGACCCGCCGGGCAGCGGCTACGCGGGGCGCGGAGCGGCGCGGCCGGGCGGGACGGGAGAAAGGACCTCCACTGCATTTTGGAGAGGCATTTATAGAGCGTGGGGGGGCCGCGGCTCCCCGGGGTCCTAGCGCCCCCCGCATTGGCTGCGCGGGGTCGCCATGTGATCGACGGGGCGGGACGCCCCCTATCCCTGCACCGCCCCTTGCAAATTACTACGGCGCGTCCCTACGCGGGGCTGCGCGGGGGGCGGTGGCGGCCTGGCTTCCTCCCGGGGGCTCGGGCATCGCTACCCGCATACACCAGTGCACGGCGCGGGGTTGGGTTATTTATTTATTTGTTTATTTCCAGCGAAAGCACCATACTCGCGGGCAGCTTTCTGGAACAGTCGGTACGGGTGCGCGGCGGTGCGCGGAGCGATGAGGATTATGGTGGGGGGGGGGACGGGACACCCGGCGTCGCTCGCACCGCACCGCACCGCACCGCACCGCGTCCCGGCGGGCTGCGGCGTGGGTTGCGCCGTGGTGAGTCATCCACCGCGGCGGCGCGTCCCTGCGCAGCCCCAACGCGGCGCTCCGCGGAGGGACACCTCGCACCAGCCATCCTGCACGGGGAACACTTGGCGGGGGAGTGCGTGTGTGTGTGTGGCCCCCAAGCTCCACTACATCTCCCTCCTCAAATACCGCTTTCCCTCCGCACCCCGCGCTGGTTGGTAACTTTTCTTGCCGTGCCCACGCCGCGGGACCGTGCTGGGAGAGTGGCCGCCCCCCCCGCCTCCGCGCCCCTCCGCGGGGAGGAGAGAAGAGGAGGGGGGCGCAGGGAAGAGGACGAGCTCCTCCTCTTCGCAGGACCCGAAAAGCTTCGGTCTCTCCCGGTTGGAACCGGCCGGCATCTGCCCGAGGCATGCGCCGTGCACGGCCGGTGCAGGGACGGGGCGGAGGCAGGGGGGATGCTGGGCGGGGAGACGGGATGCTCCGGACCCCCGCGTCCCGCCGCCGGCCTGGGGCTGCAGAGTTACGCTGTTTCCCCACGCCTGCGAGGGGCGTCCTCTGAGAGTTTCGTCCTCCCCCTGCCAGGTGACACCCGTGCAGCCACCCCTCTGGGGTGCAGCCCTGCCTCCGGCACATGCCTCACCTGTAGGTCCCCGGGATGCGTACCTTGCTGACGCTTCAGCTGTGCCTCAGCCTGCAAGGCGCACCGATGCCTACCCGTGAAAGTTTCATCTGTGTCTCTTCCTCCTGCAAGGTGCATCTCCCTGCCAGGAGGCACGCTTGCACCCAGCCCTCTGAGTTCTATCCCTGCAAAGTGCCCATGGCTCTGCAAAGCGCACCCGTGCACACCCTCTACAAGCTTCATCCCTGCAGGATTTGCTGCCCTGGGGAGCTCATCGGGTTTTGGTCCTCGGGAAGATGCACAGCGACTGGATCTTTGCTTCAAGCTAAAGCTTGATCTCATTGTGATGATTTCATTGTGGTTTCATTGCTTTGCTTTGCTATTAAAAATTGTTCAGGGGTAAGAGAGGTGGGAGAGGGGGAAGGGTTAGGTAAGGGCTTGGAAACCTTCCCACCCAGGGGAGTGGTACCAGCACCCCACAGGCTCGCTCTGCATTGGGCGTCCCTGATGAGACGCTCCTCCCCGGGTGGCTGTGGGACCTACTCGTGGTCAGAGGCTGCAGCGTTGCCAGCCTGCTTGGAGGGGCAGACACAGAACAGCCTTGCTAGCAGCAGCATCAAGCGCCCACAGAGTTCCCGTCTCCAATGAGCATCTTCTGCAACTGCAGCCAGAGCAGCCCCCAGCTTCCCAAGCCTGTGACTGTCTGAACTAGAGATCAAAATGTAGGATTATAAAAGACAGCACGGTGCAGGTACGATGGCAGCCCCGCTGCTGGGTGGGTGGGTTAGCCAGAAGAGAGACATCTACTCAAGAGTGGAGCGCAGGAAGGAGATCCCCCCCCGCCATGGGGGGAGGTGAGACATACGGCATCCCCGTCTCACCGTAGCAAGGATCAGTTGGACTCCTGCACTTGGGAGGCACCTGACAGCCCCAAATTCACCAGTGCAAAGGCAGAGAGTTTGTGGATGAGAAGAGAAAAAAACATTAAAAAAAGAGGGCAGTGTTTGCCTTTGAATTCTGAAAGCTTCAGGCCAAAGATAGGAGTTTGCTGTTTCAAAAATATGATTAAAATAATGCTTAGTTTCCATATGCCTGGGTTAAGCTGGCATTTATTTTTGTTTGATCCTTTCTAGTCACATGCATTGCTTATTTATAAAATAACTACAGTAATGAAAACAACCCATTCCTTTAAAAAAAAAAAAAACCAACCCACTGCAGTTATATAACAGTCAGGGGAGCTCCTAATTCCAGTTCCAGGCTATGGACCTGAGTATTCGCAGAGAGTTATCTTTAGAAAGGCATTAAATACTTGTTTACTATTTATGCTGCCACATTTGAGCATCTTATGAACAGTAATTAATAGCCCCTGTTCCCCTGAGGTGAGTGGGTACTGTCACACTCGGCCACAGCGAGGGAACTGAGGCACAGAGGAGCACGGTGATTTATGCACCATCATGCAGTAACTCGAAGAAGACACAGGCACCAGATCAGATTTCCTGAGTTCTGCCTCTCCGTCCGAATGCCAAACTTTGCCTTTCTTATTGCCAAGCCAACATTTCAGCTTTCTCTGTGAACGGGGGTGAAGGGGATGCTCTGGGGGTGCTGCTGCGTGGTGGGGAGGAGGGATGGGGAAGGAGCAGGCAGCTGTGACTGACCGAAGCACATGTCAGTGAAAATCAAGGGCCTCGCTGAAATCAATTGCAAAAGCAGTCAGGTTCACAGACAGCAGATTTAGGGCCCTGGAATAAAAAGGATATTGTTAACAGCAGCTTGCTGGCAAGGCAACTGCTCTGCCAGGACCTTTCAGGCTTTAAGAACGCAGTTGTCATCCCAAGTCACTGAGGATTTTGCTCTTGGGTTTACTCCTGCTCCTCCAGGACCTGAGGGTAAATCTCCCACATGCCATGACCGACCGCTGAACCTCATGCATAGAACTAATTTAATTAAGATGGACAGTTTAGAGTTTGTCATGCCAGTGCTCTCAGCACTGTTCAGTGTAAAGAAAGAGCTTGTGTAGACGTTCGATCCATTGGTACAGCTGGGAACAAAACCTGGGATAACCAGGGCAGATTGTGTGGCTCTGAGGGCTGAGGACATCTGAGTATTTCAGTAAGAGCTTGCTTTGTTTTCAGCAGGTCTGCTTTAGGCTAACTTTGCCTTGGACAAGCACATCAAACCAGTAAGCCTTGGAAATGTCATTATTCATCCTTCCTAAGACTGCAACTCTCATCTCGAGTTGGGGGGAGTCACTCCCCTTTAAGGGTCACGGGAAGCACCCATCAAATGTGGGTTTACCTCTTCCCCTGCTGGGAAGTTCACGCTCTGCTCTAGGCCTGAAATTTTAGGGTTTCTATCCATCCCTGGGCTAGGAATAACTTGAAACATCTTCTTCCAACTAGACTGTTCTGTAACTCTTGAAGCAGTGAGATCTGTGTGATTGCACACGAAGCAAACAATTTGGGATGAGCAGTTACTCTCGCAGAGCATCTATACTTAAGGAGCAGGGAACGCCAAGGCAGGTCCCCTGCAAAACGCCTTGAGCCACTGCTCAGTATCTTCTGGACAAGGAGAGCGGTGCTGCCAGCTCTATCTTTCTTCTGCAAAAGCTACAAGCAGCCACAGTCCTTTGCTCATCAGGGGCTGTATCAATCAACCTCAGCAATTAACTGGTTGACAGCAAAAGCTGCCCCAGGTTATATTAATGCAGCGATTCCAGAACGGCTCATCCCAGCAGGATAAAGCTGTCTGGCAGGGATGGCTCCCACTCTGTCCTTTGTAATGTCTCCATCAGCAAGTGAGGAAGAAGGGTATACAGGTTGAAAGATCTTCTTCTCAACTACCTCCACCTTCTCCTTCAACCTGGACGTCGGTTATTTCAACTATTTTTTCCATGCTTGACCTGGACATGCCCAGAGCAGGCTGAGCCCCCGCAGCACAGCTGGCTGTTGGGCCACCGCAGCATCTCACCCTCCCGCTTTGCTGGGCTGGGAAAAAAGTAAAAGCCTCTCTGTTGACTGCAGATGCGCATATGAATGTGAGGCATTTGCCTAATAAATATCTTCCTAAAGGGGGATTAATTAGCATCCCAAGATTTGCTCTCACTGTGCTCTCTCTGACTGCAGCCACTTCTCTTCAGAGCATTTATTTCCTGCTGAGAGCAGGTTGCTGGCCCCTTTCCTGATGCGCAGACCCCTGAGGCTGAGGATGCACCAATCTTTTGCTCAGGAGCTGTCACTGGCAGCGGCACCTATTCTGTGTGAGCGGGTGGCAGTAACTGTGCACACAACCCAGTTTCCCCAGTCCTGCCCTACGCTGTGACCCACTGCAGTGGCGATGCAGGCTCCCTCCTTCCGCAGGTGTCTGGGTGCCACGACTAATAAGTCACTATAAACCCCGATGTGTCAGATTGTTTCCAACTTGTAAAACTCCATGAATTGGTAACCAGAGGTGGTATCTGCTGACGGACATAAACCTCTGCCAGGTGGACCTTGGCATTGGAGCTGGCTGCTGTCTGCTCTGGGCACAGCAAAGGGGGAAAACCAGCCTCTTTGGGGACATGGAGACTCCAGACCCAACGTGGACTTCTAAAATAGATCAGATGAATCATGTGCTAAAAGTGGTTGGGTTTGTCTATAATAGGAGTGGCAGGGTGACTAGCTCAGTTGTGGAAGTCTTCCCGGGGGATATATGAAGATGAATCTCTTCCTACAACTTTTCTATGTTGAAGGAATTGTGTGGGTTGTGAATAAAATATAATTGTTTCCCAAGGAGTGTGCATACCTACAGCTGGCTTTATCCTCTTCTGAATGGGGATTTTGGAACTTGCATGTACATTTAACGTACAATAACACCTATGATGAAGAAGCCCCACTCTAGGTCTGAGCTATACAGCAATTACTTGGACATTTATCTAGAGCATCTTGGTGCAACCGTGAGGAATAC
Source organism: Todiramphus chloris collaris (assembly GCA_025345505.1). Classification (NCBI taxonomy): domain Eukaryota; kingdom Metazoa; phylum Chordata; class Aves; order Coraciiformes; family Alcedinidae; genus Todiramphus; species Todiramphus chloris. Next base: position 34,698,715 of record JANVCC010000035.1, read on the forward strand.
TTTCAACCATGGAGAGGTTCTGTAGAGATTTAAAGCATCTTCAGTTAAAGAGTACTATTACCTGACACTGAGTATGGTGGCTTGAGGAGACAACATGTCTTTCCTCATGATACTATTATTGCTGCAAGCTTAGATTAAAAGAAAAAAATTGAATTTTTTGACATTTTATGAGAGACTTTCACTTCTATTAGCTGTAGGAGACAGAGCTGTGCGTGCAGAGCAAGGCTCCGCGATGCACGGGAGAGGCTGCGCGGGGAGCCAGAGCCATGAAGGAGGGACCAGGACTATGTGTGGCCACAGAAAAGCTGAGAGCACGAGAGCTCATGCGCACATGGGAATAACGCGGGTGGAGCAAGCCAAGAAATGCTCATTTCTTCAGGTTTTCAGTGCAGGACTTTTCACCTTCTTTGTAAATTGGCAACATGGCTGTGGAAAAATACACATCTCCGCAGTCAGTTCCTTCTCTTGCTGTAAATAACCTCCAGCCACCCAAATTTTGGCTACCTGCTTGGGTCAGCAGGGTAACGCTACTACAGAATTTGCTGTATCATGAACTACTCTGTCAATGTGTATCCATCTTTGCTAAGGAAGGAAAGAAGAACATAAGGTTAATGACTGTACTTTTGACCAACAGCTATTTTGCTGGCATTTTTAACAGCAATTGTTTTAACTAATGATCACCAAAGAACGCCTGTAGCATTATGATCTTCTAAGGAGGCTGACAGAAATTGGACAAGCAGCACCTTATTTACCCCTCTACACGTCAGGTGCCACAGCCTGGCAGCCGGCAGTGGGGAAGGAGTTTGAAAAGGACCCAGGGGAGTTAAAGGAGGAAAACAGGCAGAAAATTGCTGAAGAAAAGAGATGAGGATATTCTGTAGGAAAGAGAGGGAAATTAGATGTCAATCCAACCACAGAAGGAAAAAACTCAAAATACAACTAACAAATGCCTCAGCCCAAGATGAGCTCCACAATTACAAGGCAGGAAAATATGTGAAAAGGTTATTTGTTTGGGTTTTTTTATTTTTTGCTACATTTGGGAGTCGGTTCCACTGCTGAGCGAAGGAAAATTGCATTTTCAGCTTGGCCTGCAAGGCTGCACTGTAACTGCTTTCAAGGGCCAGCGAGTGCCCGAACTCCTCCAGCAGCAATGTGTGTGTTGCCTCGGGGGAGGCAAGATATATCATCCCCTGCTTGGGTTGGGCTCATGTCAGAGCTGATTTTACACAGGTTTTTCCAGCACTTGATGCAGGCTGGGATTTTCCTTTACTTGCATAATGCCTTTCAGCAAGGAGCTGAGGTAAATTTTCAGGTATTTCTCGTTTTCCTGCTCAGTGATGCCTTCAGGCCCTGATGCTGCAGGGTGTGGGCCTCAGGTCCCCTTCCCCCTGCACATGGGAACTGTTGGGTGTCATCAATTAGAATCTACAAAGGGGCTTTTGGGGACCCGCTGAGCTAACCACAGGCAGCAGTGCTCAGATGTGCTCCCTGCAAGAGGCACACTGGATATCTGCTCAGAGAATCATAGAATCATTCCAGTTGGGAAAGACCTGCAGGACCATTGAGTCTGACCATTAACCTAAGACTGCCAAGCCCACCACTAACCCACATCCCTAAGCACCTCATGTAAGGTTTCACTCCTGAAGCTCACAGCCGGGGCAGGAGGACAGCCCTGCTGGAGCAGGATGCAGTCACACATCAATGTTTTTCTGCGTCAGATGAAGACCTGCCGGGAGGACAAGGGTAGGGGTAGACAAAGCTAAAGCAGCTTCAGCTTGGAGTCTGCTCTGAAGCCCCCTTTGGTTTTCTCTGTGTGTGCTGCTGTGATTTTGCTGGAAACATAGCAAATGCAGTCTATGTCTCCTTCATAAGCCAAAGACAGTGGGGTTCACATATTCAGGAAAGTTATCTGCATTTTCTATCGCTGCCACTTGAAAAAAAACCCCATCAGTTAATGTCTCCTCATTCTTCCAAGCTGCAACGCTTACGAAAAACAGCAATAGACCTCCTTTCCTGGACATGGCCATTCTTTGCCCTTGTGCCTCCTTCCTTCCCATCCCAGACCTGCATCCTTATGCACCAGGAAAACATCCCATACCTCTGGTACCTCTCAGCTCCTGTAGTGCCTTTGCTGCTTGGGGGCTCACCACAGCCTGGCTGAGTTTCAGTTACCTTTTGCCCAACCTGAACTAAAAGCTATTTGAGGAATGTTTTGTGGCTATGTAACATGGTAATATATTTCCAAAGCTCAGTTAATTAAGATCCATATTAAGGTTTTGGTTGACCCCTTGCAAAGCAGACTCCAAAGGTCATCGCTTACTTTAGCTCTGCTTTCTGCTCTCCCTTCATGATGAGATCCACCACTGTCATCTGAAGCTCCCAGTCAGAGCAGGGCAGTGTATATGATCCAGTTATACACAAAGAGAGTCACAGGGGTAGGTCACAAGCAAGACCCTCAGCCCTAAAATGTCTGAGTGGGAAAACTTGGCATCTGAGTGTGGGTCACAGATGAAAGGGTGGTAACAGCACCCAGAAGCAACAACCAGGCAGCTGCCAACCTCCAGAGGTAGCTGCTTCAAATGGCCAGGCTCTCTCTGAAAAATGAATGTTCTGTCCTTTTAGTTTTCTGGCTCACCTGAAACTGAAAGGAAAGATTTGACTTTCCCTTCTGACCAGGGCCACCACATGGCAGTGGGGGATGCTGTGATCCTGGGGTGCCATATTTCCTAAAACTGAAGTCCTAACAGCTTGTGAGGTTTAAAAGATCCCGTGTCCATTTTCGTGACAGTGAACTTGCTATGTTCGCTGCACTGGGCAAAGTGACAAACACACAGTGATATCCCACAGCATCACAGCCCAGAGCAACGAGTACCGTCTGGCCCCCTACAGAGGCTGGGGCAGGGAAGGAGCCATCCTGCAGTCATGGATGGATAAAGTTGGGCTGAAACACAGCCAGTGTGAGCCACCCTTGAGCCACTGGTGTGATCCTGTATCCTTGGTGCTGGCGCTGAACTGCTGCCTCTGTGTCAGACAGCTGCTGTGCTTGTTGAGCTGGGAAAGTGGGCGAGTACCCTCCCAGAACGAAAACTGCTGTGCAAATACACACTCATGCCATTATTCTGCAGCTCACAACCATATTTGAACTTGATTAAAATCAAAGTCATGGCAACTGATGCCACAGGGGCCAAGGAAGCAGATAGGGATACAGGCAAGAGGCTCAGGACTGGAGCTGCAGGAGCTGGATGAGAGCAAGTGTCTTCAGAAAGCAGGAACTTGCAACCCTGGAAATAAATGAGCCTTACTGTAACAACCCCCAGTATTTCACCACCTGTGATCCCAACCAGCCAGGGAAAGGGAGGAGGTTTGCCCGTCCTGAAGGTAGGCAGCTTCGTGCTGCTCTGCGCCGAGGATGCACTCGCTCCAAACCTGGGAGAGCCGCAAGCAGCTCCGTGGCAAACAGTGGGGATCTCCCGCTGGTGCGGCTTCAGCTGCGGGACCTGGCTGCTGGGTGGAGAGGGGCTGGATGAACCCCCTTCCCCATATTCATGTTTAGCCGTTGAATTTTTGCCCCATCATGGAGCCAAAGGTGGGCCAACCCCGAGGCTGGCCTGGGATGCTCAGAGGCGAGTGGAAGTGCCCCAGGGGTTGCCCCGGGGAGCTGGGTGTGCCGTGCTGCCCGGGCTAGGGGCGGGCGAGCCGGGTTTGTCCCGCATTGCCCAGCGCCGTGCAGCGAGCGGGAGAAAGCGAAGGCACGCAGACCTCCAGCGGCCCTCCCGAGCACTGCACCGCACTGCCCCGCACCCGGGACGGGCACCCCGCCGGGGCCGCTGCCCCGCCGCTGCGGTGGGTGAACCGGGGCTCGGGTACAAAGCGAGGGGTCCTGTAGGAAAGCGAAGAGATGCGGAAGAGATCCTCTTCTCGCCGCTTCGGCAGCCTAAGGTGTGGCGCTGTGGCAGTGCAGAGCCTTTCCTGGGCTTCATCTCACTGGTGGGTCCCGGAGTCTGTAGCTTCTGTAGGAGCGTGATGGTAACCACAGGCCCTTGGAAACACAGATAAACCGGCAGGGTCCAAAAAGTGGGTCTGGGACCTGGCGTGGGCTCAGCTCAGCTGTTTTACAGCCCCCCCTGGACACTGCAATAAGGAGCTCAGCGATTTTGTTTCCCAAACTTGACCGGATGCTTCCATACTAGGGACCAACACTCAGAAATCTTTGGTGGAAAACATACTAAAAGGGTCAGATAAGGTCTGGCTTGAGGATTATTGCGGTGCATCTCCGGGACAAGCACCACACATAACCTACTGCCTGCACGAAACAGAACGGTACAGAAACTCTGCACCAGCCTCCCTCCCTCCCTCCCTCCCTGAGACACACAGAGGCTTTCCTGTGCCACCCTCCCTCCTGGTGTTCTCATCCAGATAGGCACAAGGCTTGAACTCATTGGTTTCATGTGATCTCACCAAAAACCTGCTAACAACCAGCACCTCTTCACGTGCCTCTATTGTAAATACCTCCGTAAGAAATGGTTACTCATTTACAAGGTAGGGCTCTACCTGCTAGTCTGATGTTCCTGGGGGGGAACGTAGCAAATTAAGTCCTTGCTTTTTTTGGTTATAATTTTCCAGGTTTAACAATAACCATGAAATTAGGTTTGATTTTTTTTTTCTTCTGTGACTCCTTTCCATGACATGGGAAAGCTGTTTTTCCTTAGCATAGTTTCTTAGTCCCAGTCTCCTCTACTGTGTGGCTTCTTCCACCACCTTCCCATCATGTGCTCTGCAAGACACAGTAATCTCCAGTCTCAGGACAAATGTTTTAGAGCTCACGTCTCAAGGAGGTATCTTGTGTGGCTTCAACACACAGGTTTTATAAGGGAAAAGCCAAGAACAGTGCTGAATGCAAAAGGGAAGATCAGAGGATTTGAGTTCAAGGCTTAATATCTAATTTTGGCACATCCATGTGAGGATTGAAGCCTGTTGAGAAAAATTTCCTTCCTACTGTCCCCCATCCGCTGGTGCTTCCCCAGGGAATTGCTGCCGACTGCTTCAAAATTCCATTTCTGCACTAGGGATGGCACATTGAGTCTGGCAGTAATTGCTTTGCCAGATGACGGGCTGCTTGGCACAGCCAGAGCATTGAGTGGCTCGGCTGTGATGCTAGGACAGTGCCATAAGTTGTGACATTGCAAAAAGCCCCATGCCTTTGGGCCAGCAAACCCTTCACTCGGCTGTGCCTCCATGAGTGGAACACGAAGGCTCAAAGGGCTCAGTGTCTTGCCCAGCATGGGAGCCTTGAATCAGCAGCACTGCCTTCCCCATCCCATCCCATCCCATCCCATCCCATCCCATCCCATCCCATCC